>CM062234.1:28207136-29407136 GCA_031216185.1 Syzygium aqueum
TGAACTTTTCACACGATTAATCCTTGTAAATGTATACAAATCGCCTGTCAATGCGTAACCAACAAGACTATCTAAACTTCGCATATAATTTCTCTAGGGGGTGGCAACGGGCTTTTTCAAGTTGATCACTGGACACTAAATCTATACATACAGTCGATTATACTTTTAGTTAGCTCTTCGTTTTTTTTTTTTTTTTTTTTTTTTTTTGACTTGTCTCTTTGGGTGTAGAGAGTCCAAAGCGTGATACCACTAGTCAATTATGGATCATCCTGGAGATTTTCGCAACATGTTTCATGTTCGCCGCAAGCATGGTGATAGCCCACAAATTGCGAGCCCGATGCCTGGCTCAACGAGACCGAACCAATCCATCTTCTTAATTTGCCTGGCCAAGCTCTAGCCATTGCCGTTTTATCAGGTTTGGACACGCCTACGATCGAGTCATACCCTACGACTTGTGTCGGCGATGCGGAAGGATCGATGCCCCAGGCCAACAGTTGCTCGATATGCTTGTTGGAGTACAAATCAAAGGAGGTGTTGCGCACATTACCGGAGTGCAAGCACAGCTTCCATGTCCATTGCATCGATCCATGGCTGAAGAGGAAAGCCAGTTGCCCTGTCTGTAGGAATCACCAAGGGTATGTAATGTTGCCTTACATTTCTCATATCCTGTGGCCATACCTTCTACTGTACGATTTTTTTGTGGGGACTATACGGCCGGGGTGTTGCCCTAATTCTTCTCCAGGTAGCCGGTCAATTAAGATCGTAAAAAAATTTATATGTGGAGGAATAAGGATACTTCAATATTTGGATTTTGTTGGGAATGTTGTTGCAAATTGATTAGAGAGAAAAATTAACTTGCGCATCTGCCTTTAATAGATATTTGTAAACTAAATAATTAATGTATGACAAAAAAAACTAAATAATTGATCATATTTCTAAAAAGAAAAAGATTGAGATCCCTTAAATAGGAAGTGCTCTTTACTTTATATAATAGTATAGAAAAGCACTATTTTGGACCACCAATGACAATTCTAGTATTGGTAGTAATTTTGAATGCTTTCTTTCATATGGATGTAAATCCAATAACGGTAATACTTATATAATTATTAACATGTTAAAAAAATAGGCAAGCGTGGAAGACTAAAATCATTGAAAGTTGCTTATTTATGGTGCAAATGGTAACCATTCTGCTCTAGAAATCAAATTCTTGCCAGAAATTGATTTTTGGAATTCTTACCAGAAATTGATTTCTGGAAAACATGACTAATTCTGCTCCAGAAATTGATTTCTTGAACAGATTTTTACTTTTTTTTGGCACCTCAAAAAAAATAAATTTCACTCAAAGTGGGTGCCCAAAGGTATTCTAAGCCATTTTGTGAAGTTTTGAAATTTTTGATTTTTTTATTTTTTTGGACACCTCAAAAAAATTAAATTTCACTCAAAGTAGGTGCCCAAAAGTATTCTAAGTCATTTTGTGAAGTTTTGAAATTTTTGATTTTTTTGGATACCTCAAAAAAATTAAATTTCACTCAAAGTGGATGCCCAAAGTTATTCTAAGCCATTTTGTGAAGTTTTGAAATTTTTGATTTTTTTTATTTTTTTGAGCACCTCAAAAAAATTAAATTTCACTCAAAGTGGGTGGCCAATGGCATTCTAAGCCATTTTGTGAAGTTTTGAAATTTTTGATTTTTTTGATTTTTTGGGCACCTCAAAAAAATTAAATTTCACTCAAAGTGGGTGCCCAAAGGTATTCTAAACTATTTCATGAAGTTTTGAAATTTTTTATTTTTTTTTATTTTTTTGGGCACCTCAAAAAAATTAAATTTCACTCAAAGTAGGTACCCAAAATATTCTAAGCCATTCCGTGAAATTTTGAAATTTTTGATTTTTTAAAAAAAAATTCATCAAATTTTCTATTTTCTTGAAATCTTGACTTTTTTTATTTTTTGGAAATTTTTATGAAATTTTTCAATTTTTATGCATTTTCCAAAAAAAAAATCAGTGAGAAAAAAAGAGAAAATAGGGAGAATGCATTCTGGAAGAGAGAAGCTATAAAAAGTAGCTTCTCTTTTTTTTGCCCAAAATTCATTCTGGAATCAAAAATGCATTTTGAAATCAAGAATGCATCATGGAATCAAGTATTTTTAACAAACACATTTTTATTCCAGAATGTGAAAATTGCTCCAGAATGCATTTCAGAAATTTTTTAACAAATGCATTTTTATTCCGGAATCCATTCTGGAACAGAATTTTTATTCCAGAATGAATTCCACGTGCGCCCTTAGTTTCTTAAATCGAGAGAAATTGAAAGCAATTTAGTAGCACCATCAGCCTTGTGATCCAGCCACGTCTATCATGCAATCCAGAATCTGCACTATGATCAGTTACCTAGGTAATCAAATGATTTTAGGGAAGTGAAACAATTAATTTTTGATAAATGGCTTGTTACAGTGATAAAAACAAGCAAAAGAGGACACATTTTGCTTGTAAAAAGAAGAATTAAAATAATGTTTAAAAGCTCAGTTCATTTAAGATAACAAATTCACTAGTTTTGGATATAAAGATTCAACTTACCAAAGAAGATAAAAAAAATTAAAAAAATATCCATTTTGAATACAGAAATTGTTAGAGATTTAAGGAATGATGATAGAGTTTGGAGTTATGAGATTGAAATCATAACATGGGATTTGCTTTACTATTTATGGAAATTGTTCCTCGAAGTCCCTAATTTATTTTTGTTGGTTGCCTAGGTCTGCCAAGTCAACGGTCTCAACTCAAGGTGAAGACACTTCATATGCTGATGATACCATCGGAAATCAACATGTGACGCAACAAGTCGATTAAGACCGAGTGATTTTAAAATTTAAAAACCATGTGGGATGATAAATATATCGCATGAGTAACGTGGTTGGTTGGTCTTATACATCAGCCGTGTGAAAATACTATTCTCAACTTGAGGGGCACTTGGGACTCATCCATGGCATTGGTTTAGAAATAAACGTAAAAGAGTTTGTTTACCCTACAGTGTTATTGTACACGTATTTTTCTCTTGTTTTTTTTGGCAATTTGTGCAATTGGGGAACACGTTAGACCTAATCACAAATCAAAGAGCCGGCACCAGAGCGTTCATTGCACATGAATTCGAATTTTGATGACATCAATTTTCTAGGATTGGATTCCATTTGTGTCAGCAATTTTCAGCTCCAAACTTAATCAGCAGAGGCAGATAAATGGAACTATATCATCCCGCTACATGCCTCTGTTTTAATCTTTTATTCTTGATTATAGCTGTAAAGACGATAAGGTGTGGATCCAAACATCAGCTGCCCACTGAGAAAGACAATAACTTTCATAGTTGAGCCCATTCCTTCTACTAGTAAATAGTATCTTCTTTTACGATAATCCAGGGTACAGGTGTGGAAACCTGGATACAAAACAATATACAAGTCCTATGAACCAAATATGTTCTAACCTTTGACCTGTTCTTGTAATCCTGACTCAGTAATTTGCACACAATTGATAGGATCGAATGGGTGATTTCCAGTTCCTATGCCGAAAATCCGTAATGCCCCAATCAATTATGCCAACAATTGGGGTTCAGTAAATACTATCTTCTCTCTATCTACACACTGTATATGTGTGAAAAAAAAGATCTTCCCATCTTACAAATTCAAACTATGCATTGTTAATGTAGTACTAAAGAGATTTATCATGAGAATTCTTTTCTAGCTATGCGAAATGTCTAAATCTTCATGAAAGAAGGGGGAAAATAAAAATCTTGGCATTATGGTAAGGCTCTCACCCAACTCCTCTTACATTGTTAAACCCCCCACATCAATAATGACAAGGGATGTAAACTAAGGAACGTGGATATACGGCCGTCATGTTCTGTTCATCAGCTAGGATTAGGACAACGTTCCCAGGGACAACCAAATGGCTAGTAACAACTTGTCCATCCTCTTCTTCCTTCTCACCTTCTTCTTCTTCTTCATCCTCCTCCCTCTCGTCTTGACCCATCCCAGCACGTGCTCCACCGAGTTTTGCAATCCCGGCGAGCTGGGGATCCGGTACCCGTTCCGTCTGAAACAACTCCAACCAGATGAATGTTGTGCGTTCCCCGGGTTTGGTCTCTCGTGCAATGGCCAAAACCAGATGACTCTAACTCTCCCACTTTCGGGGGAATTCATTGTGGATTCTTTAGATTACGTGCTATGAGTTGTACAGATTCGAGACCCGGATGATTGCCTACCCAAACGGCTCCACAATTTCACTACTGCGAGTTCCATTTGGACGGTGCAACAATATTCCAATTTCACATTCTTCAAATGTCCAATGGAGTCATGGGCCTTGGATAAGTTCACGCGCGAGCCTTGTCAGGTCGGCCATAACTACAACGTTGTGGTCGTTGCCACGGACGAACCCGCAGTAGATTTAATTAACCTGTTGGAGGAGCTCCGGTGCAATAATAGCCAAACCATTTCAATTCCGACCATAGATCCCTATTTTACGCCGCCCGGGGTGACGTATCCGTCCTCTATTCGTTTGACGTGGAACGAGCCTTCTGATTGTATTGGCTGCGAAGTACTTACAGATGCGTTGGATTTCAACGGGAAGAAGGGTTTGGAGACTGGATGCACTACCTCGCCTCCTCATCATGGTATGCACAGTTGTTATCGATTGTTTTACAAGATGTTTGGTTATAATTTCTTTTCTTATTCCAATATAATGTCTTTACAAAAAATTATAATAACTATATATTCTCTTAGGGATAAGATGATCTATATCAACTTTTTACTCGATTAATTCTCGTAGACGTAAACCATTCTACTGTCAATGCAGCAGATAATAAGATGTATACAATCATATCCATTCCCGATAATAAGGTATAATTAGGCATACTGATTGATTAAGTGTTGCATCTAGCCTTTTCAAGTTGATCATTGGACACTAAATCTATACGTACAGTCAGTTGTACATTTATTTAGCTCTTCTTTTTTATGACTTGTCTCTTTACGTGTAGAGAGTCCGAAGGGTAATATGACAGGTGAATGGATCATCCTGGGCATTAGCGTAGCATGTTTCATGTGTATCGTGATCATAGCCCGCAAATTGCGAGCCTGGCGCCTTGCTCAACAAGACCAAACCAATCCGTCTTCTCCACCTGGCCGAGCTCAAGCCCTTGTCATTATATCGGGTATGGACATGCCTATGATCGAGTCTTACCCTACGACTTATGTTAGTGATGCCCAAGGATTGATGCCTCGGGACAATAATTGCTCGATATGCTTGTCGGAGTGCAAATCGAAGGAGGTGTTGCGGACATTACCGGAGTGCAAGCACAGCTTCCATGCCCATTGCATTGATACATGGCGGAAGAGGAATGCCTGTTGCCCTTTGTGTAGGAATGACCAAGGGTATGTAATGCTCCCCACGTTTTCATTATCCCGTATTGATTTCTTCTTCTATAGCAATAAACATCCTCAACTTTTCTTCCCTTTCCAATTTTGTCCCCATCATTTTAGATTATCCAGATAAATGATTCCTTCAAAAATAATATCAAATCCATCCCAGAACTAGTCTCCTTCGAAGAATTATCGTTTGATTACCTTTTTTTTTTTGTCTTTAGCATTAAGTACTTAGAACATTGCAATCAAGACCATATTTTATAGAGCCATCTAAATTTTTTAATTCGCCTCCTTACCGAAAAATTTAAAATATCGTCAATAAACAAAAGAGAAGTTGATATGAAGCCAAATAAATATTATCTCTTGATAAGGCTGGGATAATATTCAAGATTGTTAAAAAGATCATGACTTATATTGTTATTTGGACACAAAAAGGAATTACTTCCACGAATTTTGCGGGTGATAATAATGTACTTTTCTGGCCAGAAAATATACTCTTTGAAGCTTAAATAGAAAGCAGATTGGGGAATATAAGAGTAAATAGGAGTCAATTTGGGATTATATGCATTCTTTTGGAGAAGAAAATGCCGCACTTAAAAGTTTTGGTCTCATTGTTCATTCACTGAACAAGATGATAACATGAAATTGTTTGATTAAATTTCTAGTTGGGTCAAGTTTTAATTTGCTTGATGGTTTCTGGATACTTTTTATGGTGTCTGAATGTTTAATGTCATGATGTATAGATGACTGCTTCCAAATGTTCTTTTACATACTACTAGTAAACATGTCAGAAATTAAAATTTATAGAAGAAGCAAATATTTGAAAATTTAGAATCATTAAACAATAGAATGAAATTAGTGGTAAAATTGCATAAGTCAAAGAAATTATATATGTGGATAAGTAAAGACATTTCAAGAATTGAATTTTTTTGGAATGTTGTCGTAGGATAGAAAAGATGCAATATTAATTGAGGAACATGTAAGAGATAAAGTAGAATTATTAACTTACGCATTTGGCCATGTACAATGTTTGTAAGCTAACTAATGAAGGATATTTAGGAAAGAACGAAAGTTTTTTTTAAATCCCTTAAAAGTAGGAGGTTCTCTTTACTTTTTATATAATTGTATAGATATGTAATATTTTGGACCATCGGCGACAATTTTAGTCTTGGTAGCAACTGTAAATCCGTTGCACATATGCATGTAAATCCAAAATAATTAGCACTTAATGTTTTTAAAATGATGTTAAAAAATAAGTGACCGTATAAAACTAAGATCTTTCTCAAATTATCGTTTCCTTGGGATTGCGTAGAATGAAATGAATGTAATTTTACATGATTAGAAGTTGCTTATTTAGTTTCTTAAATTATGACAAAAAGTTAAAAGCAATTTAGTAGTATCATTTGGGTTGTGAACCGACCACATCTATCCTGCAATCCAGGATCTCCATTGTGACAAGTTACCTAGGTAATCAAATGATTTTAGGGAAGCGAAACAATTACTTGTTAATAAATGGCTTGTTAAAGTACCCAAAAAAAAAAAAGCCGACCAAAAAATAAGTAATAGAGGACACGCTTTGCTTGTGAAAAGAAGAACCAATTTTTTTTTTTATAAAACTTGGTTCATTTAAGATAATAAATTCAATTGTTTTAGAAATAAAGATTTGACAAAAGACATTCAAATTTGAATGTAGAAATTGTTAAAGATTCAAAATTGTTTTTTGGGATTTGCTTTATTATTCATAGAAATTGTTTCTCGAAATCCCTAATTTATTTTTGCTGGTTGCCCAGGTATACCAAGTTCATTGTCTCAACTCAAGAAGGAGAAGATTTTCCATATGCTGACTATACAATAGGAAATTAATATGTGATGCAACAAATTGATTAAGAACAAGTGATTCCAAAATTAAGTACTATGCAAAATTTAAGTACTATGTGAGATGATAAACACATCACATGAGCATACTATGTAAGATGATAAACATATCACCCGAGTAACATGCGGTCTCACACATTAGCCATGTGACTGACACATAAATTAGTTTGCTCAACTTAAGGAACTGTCGACTCATACATGACATTGGTTTAGAAATAAATGTAAAAGTTCGTTTATATATATAGAGAGAGTGTGTGTTATCATTGTCTGCACCAAAAAGTGACTAGGTCGTCGATATGAGTAGACACGTGACTAAAGCATCGAATATTGACAAGCACGTGATCCAACATCGACAACCATAGGGATCGGTATCAATATTGGCACACACAAGTGATTGTTACCGATCGGTTGTCGATATGTGACGACATATGGTTGATGATGATTGACAAGGGTCTTGATTATTAAGATTGATAAGCTTTCAAGGTATTAGAAGAAAGCCAAACACATAAAGGGCATCAAAATGCAGTCACAAGTTAAGTTTCAAGTTACGGGCGAACAAGTAATTAGAGTTGTGGAGCAACTCGCTTATCTTTTTAAAAGAACAACCGTCTAAAGACAATGTCACGGCATCAAGGGAGAATTGGTCACATAAAGAGCATCATGACGCGGTTGCAAAGTTTGAAACCATTGGAGAATTGAGCAGAGCGACTTGCGTACAATTTTGAAAGGATAACAGTTTGGAAGCAAGATCATGGCATCGTGAAAATAGATGTGCGAAACTATCGAAGATGGAGGAACATAGATACAATTGCTGGAAAACCGCTCAAGAACGGTTATGGCACAACCACTATAAATACCATCGATCGTCCATTGGAGAGCCCCTGCAGAAATCAAACAAAATGCAATTATTCAATTATATTTACTTTTTTGCACTGCACTTTTAATTTCTAGACTCGCGTCGTAGATTAAATTTCAGCATATTCTTAGCTGTAGTTTCTAAATCCGCATTGTCAATTAAATTCCAGCGTATATCTCTATCTTAGGTGTTGCATCGTCGATTAAATTCGAGCATAGCATCTATGAGATTCTATGGAAACACTGCAAACTGTTCTAGAAATTTAAACTGTTAGATGAAGATGTGATTTAATATTTAATTATTCTAATACTACCCCTCACGCTTAGTCTGATCTTTTTGTCTAGTACTAAGTGTGAACATATTTAATTGAGGAGGCAAATGAGGCCTGAAAAGATTCAAACTCAGGACCTTCAACTCTAATATTATGTGAGATTTTGTGAAACCAGTGCTAACTGTTCTAAAAGCTTAAGTTGTTAAATGAATGCGTGAATTAATATTTAATTACTTTGTCCTTTCTTCGGAGGTTATCTAGGGATTTCAACGAGTGACCATTCAATGAGAGTCTCTGTGTACATTGTAGTTTGAAAGACCAATAGAAAGTTGCACATTTGAATTTGATGCACTGTCGTATCTTATAACATCTAGCTTAGCAAGTCCTAATGATATTAACTTCATTTTTTGAACGCGTTTGTTCCAAATTGTAGCTTTTTTGCCCATCTTCAATAGATTCCCTTTTTTTTTTTTCGACATATAAATGTACTTCCCATCTATGCACAATTAAGATTAATTCGTGTGACGATTGATGCAAAAATCCTTGTCAATTTGTGTGACGATTGATGCGTAGTCCTAGTTTTCTTCCGAACTGCAGTTGAAAATGGCAAATTGGCAATGCTACAAGTTTTGATGACAAAACACACCAAGAGTGCATGATTGAGAGTTGAAACAACTGAATAGTGCGGATTAATTATAGGAAAATTATTACAAAAAATCTTGAACTATACCTACTGTGACATCAACAACTCAAACTTTATTTTGCATCATCAAAACCCTCAAACTTGTACCAATATGATAATTATACCTTCGGTCACAATTCCATTCATGACGCCCAGTTAAAAAATCCTACATGGGAGGCTTAGGTGAACAATAGCAGGAAAACAGGGTTGGCATGTATCTGAAGTGATTTTGATGAAGCCAAAACGACATCATTTTTTTATGGAGATAATGGGACGTGTCGATCAAAGTTAGTAAAATGCCAAAACAGTTAGCAATATCGTTAAAGTAATTGCCGAAAAATCAGGAGAAAAGTACCAAAAAATACATAAATTTATTGCATTTGTATCAATTTAGTCCTAAAAAGTTCAATTATATTAATTGAGTCCTAAATCTTTTGACGATTTCTTAATGTAGTCCATCCAGCCAATTTTGGCTAGAAACTGCTAACATGAACGTAGTCTATCCTACGTGGCATGGACAGTATTGAAGTGGACAATTTTTTAAAATTGTTCTAAATATTTTATTACTTTTTTTTGTTTTTTTCTTTTCTTTCTTTTTCTTTTTTCCCATATGTGGGCCGGCAAGGTCACCGGCCGACCATCGCCGGCTGCAAGCGAGGGCAGCGGCCCTTGCCCCTAGCCGGCGAGGGCATCCCTCACTTGTGGCCATCGAGGGCGTCACGGCCCTCACCTAGATCTGGACAAGGGCCCAATGCCCTTGCTTGGACCTTGGCAGAGGCGTTACAGCCCTTGCCCGCCAATGGGTGAGGGCGTCGACCTAGCCTGGATCCGGGTGAGGGCCTAACGCACTCGTTAGCTATATTTAAAAAAAAAAGGAAAGAAAAAAAAGAAATATTAAAAAAATCAGTAAATTATTAAAAAAATTTTAAAATTTGTTAACGTCATTGTCGTCGTGCCACCTCAGATAGCCAGTGTTTTTTTTTTTTTTTTGGTAAGGACAGATAGCCAGTGTTCATGTCAACATAAATTGTAACTAATGGACCTTAAGCCTTCGACCCAATAGAGAATCAGAGAGAAGAAGGGACCCAGGTGACTTACCCATGAAATAGACTCCACCGAGCAAAGGAGCACTGAAGCTAAACATCGACAGATCTTTCGATGAGGGATCATTCGAAGGCTCCATAGCCTGCGTTTGCCGTGACTTTGAAATGAGATTGATTGATGGGTTCGCGCGCAGACAGGGAAGGCTTCTTCAGCGGTTCATGTCAAAACCCTCGCATGTCTTCAAACCCTCGATTACTTCTCAACAGAACCAAAACTGAACTTTGCTCTCGAGTCGGACAATCTAAGACTAATAGATTCTTTAACGGGCGACTCTCTCAGCTCCTAGGAAGTCCATGCGGACATCACCGACTGCAAGATACTTCTGGACCAATATCCACATCTTAAGCTAGCCAACTGTACTAGAGAAATAAATAAGCTTGCGGACTGGATTGTTGAGGCCCATAGATGCAAAGCCCTTGGACAAAACTGGTGTTGTATTCCCCTCCTCCTCTTTGGAAGCTTATTTGTTATGAAGCCCCTTTATCATGTAATAGGGCCCGTTCTTAATGAAATGGGAAGTAGTTCTTAGGCTTCAGCTGATAGTTCTGACTCAGAACTTCTGAGGCGCTGTTTCTGGACAACCAATCCAGTTCTAGCGAAGCAGGGCCGTGCATTAACAGATATATAAATGGTCTTTCTTCGCTTATGTAACAAGATATTGACTTGTATATAATATGATCTCTGGACATATTTCAGAGCAAAATGCAGCAAGACGTGCTTATTAAATCTTGCCTACGTACGGATTAATGAATACCAATGAACTGGACAAAGATCGAAGACCGGATTATATGCGAATGAACAAAGAGATGGAGTATAGTCCAAGGGCTTAATTCAAAAGCTAGAGTTGCGAAATAACTAAACAAACACTATATATACAGTATACAAGAACCTCCTGTACTAATAATATCACCATCTTAAAGTGCAAGGAACAAAACCATAGAAACGCAAAGAGGATTGCAGCGTTAAATGGTGCCTGATTCTTAGTCAACTTGTCCATTACTTGTGTGTGATCATTGAAAAGGAATCGAATTCTTTAATTATGTTCTGTCACTTCACGGTTCAGCCACGAGCTAGCTGACGCAAGACGGTGCTTATTCTTATATCTTATTAACGCGGAAAGAGAAGATGACCAGACAAAATGGCAAAAAACAATGGTTCTTAAGATTGTCTTCTTCGTGGAAAGAACGACTGAGAACTGAAATGACCTCATGCAGTTCGTCATGTTTCGTAGAGATAATGTTGGAGAATGTCTCGAATATATAGTAAAGTTTGTCTACCTGTAATTGACGTTCTCATATATTAATTGCTATATTCATATCCATAGAATTCTAAATTATTATGAGATCTGTCTTCTATTGTGATTACTAACAGAATTCACCTTGTTCAGGATTAGCTCTGCTTAGGTCTGTATGATATTCGAGGGTATTGTTTCTTTTGTAAAAAGTTAGAATTTTTAAAAATATTTTTCTAAAAATGATCATTTGTGTCACATATAAAAATAAATGGATAAAAAATACTTTCATTACAAATGAAATATGTTCAAGCACCGACTATTGTTGATAACGAAGACATTTTCCATTACTTGATTCTTCTAAATGATACAAACAATCGTGTTTGTCAAAATATTTTTTCAAAAATCGTTTCATTGTCTACTGAACAAGCAAACCGCGCACGCTACATTTGCTCTCATCCTGCAAGCCATCAATGGTCCATTCGTCCTCATTCCCAATTCTTTATATTTGGTAAAGAATATCAATGATTCGAAGTTCAAATTATATCTTATCAAGATATGAGATGACATGCATTGATTGGGCGATGGGTCGAGCTGTCCAAGATTTGATTTGCAAGTCAAAGGTCACTGGTTTGATTATCCAAATTATGCTCCGTTTCAGAAAACTTTGGTTATTCCACAAAGAACGGGTTTAGTGAAAAAGTCGGTCCTTCGTCAGCGCCTTAGACCGAGCACTCCACAAGTGAGCGATATACGCCCATCCCCTGGTCCAAACCCTTCATTCAATTCTTTAAGCAAAAAAGAAAACATGAAATGGAACGCATGAGTTATGCCGCTAAAGAGACATTTCGAGATAACTTTTGTTTAAAAGCTTGCTGATATCATACTCCTTATTTGATTCCAAATGTCTTTACGCTGACCAAGCTTGCACAAAGAGAACATGTCCTTAAGCACATCTCTTTAGTTTCAAAACCACTTCTTTTTTCCGTTCACGTTTACTCAACATGAACGTGTAAGGCACGTCCACCCTTATCTTTTATTGGAACTCCCATGTGTTATGTGTGAATGACGAAAATCACGAGCAATAGACATGTCTAATTCGAGTTTTCTTATGTTGGGGTTGGGCAACGACATGGGATGGATGATCTTTTGTTTGTGCTTTAGTCATGTATTTGATTCATTCCCAGATACAAATGTTCTCATGTTTAAATGAATTTCGTGAACGAGAAGAAAATATTGCAATGTTTAATGCACTAATCATTCTTGTTATGTCTACTATCGACGCATTGAATATCGAATATTTACTCATTGAATATGCAAGTGTTTAGAAATAGTAATTAACGATACTCTTGACAAATAAATGGCACACCAACCAAAAAACTAGCGAATCTGCTGATTCGAGTTTTTTGTTTTTTTGCTATCTTTTAGGGCTGTATTTTGATGTATTGCTGATAGGAGGAAACTTCCTACGATTGCGCCTCTAATGAGTGAATTACAATTTATAAACATCCCACGTAAGCTCAAACTAAATAAAAATATGAATCATATCTGAGTTGAGAATCTATCAATAGAATACTGGTTAGAGGAAAAATATGACCCTTTTATTTTTTTTCCTTTTTTTTTCTTTCAAAACCGAAGATTAAGACCTCCTCATATTCACTTGATTATCACGACACATCGTCTGAAAAGTTTATATAATGCGTTTGATCATTAGTGACCAATTGTTGCCACATAGACCCGCAAAACTGCATAAATTTCAACATCGGACTTTTATGAATTTTGTAATCGGATCGTCGAATTTTGACGTCATTCTTTTAATGCACAAATATTTGCTCTATTTTGTTTTTTAGGTCGAAGAAAAAAAAATTGTGGCCACTTATATGGATGTCGCATCATTGCCAAGTCAATAGAAAAGGGTTAAGTGAATTCAACGATCGCAATTAAGAAAAAATCATGACCTGATTGCAAAGTCCATTAAAGTTCAGTGATCCACAAAATTTTCCATGCAAAATTTAATCAATTTCTATGGCATCTTTATAGAAAAAAATCTAGATCATCCCTTGCTGGATGGTGCACTGCTCGAGTCTTTCTTCCTCAAGCTTGTGAGCTACTCTCACGGGAACGACTTGCCGAGATGGACTCAAACATACGTGTGTCCATGCGATGAGTCCGACATGATCATCCACTCAAATAGGCTTGGTTTAGACGATGAAGGTTTAAAACTTATCACGAAAATGTAATTGAGTCTTCAAACTTTCAAAAACTATAAATAAGTTGTACAATTTGTTATAAAAGTGCAATCGAGTCCTAAAATTTTCAAAAAGTCCGATCAACGAAAGGAATTGATTGGATTAATTGGACAATTTTAGAGTTTCTCAGTTGATTACACTTTTTGAAAATTGTAAAACTAGATTGCATTTTCGTGATAAGTTTTACGATTTAATTGCACTTTTCGAAAGTTTTAAGATTCAATTACACTTTCATGATAAGTTTTAGTACTTTCAGTATACTTATCTTTTTTTTTTTCTTGTCTCGACAATTCTATGAGCTTGTTTTCAGCTTGTCACTCTTAAGTAGAAGTCCCAACATACTTTGAAAGACTCCATTGGCTCGAAACTTCATGGAAATCTCATCAAACGTCATTTTTATGCTCTTTTCCTTCGTTTCTAGAATCGAATTCTCCATCACCAGTCACCATACGTTAGAAACCGGTCTGCTCGCCCGTCTTTTACGGCTTTTAGTAGCAAAGAGAACCCGGTGTCTAAAAGCCATGTCAAAGTCAAATTTCCATAAGGGGACTCAAGAAAAAAATTTGCAGATGAGCACCATCAATTGCCACGAAAGACCGCGGACGACTTTGCTGATTTGATAGCATGTGAAAATGAAATATCGTGAGCATGTTGTCCAATGAATCTTAACTGAACAGTACCAAGAATGAGAAACGTTTAGAAAGACTGATATGCAAAAAGCTCAAATGGTGCATACCCAAATGAAATTTTCTCTGAGATATTGTCCCTCGATTAACTTGATGAGATATTGTCCGTTTTGGTTTATCCCGTACCTAGCCTCATGAATTTTTTTATTTGGCGTACAGGTGACTCACGAACACACTTAATTTTGGAGTTTCAAAGCTACGCATTACCATTATGTCAAAAGATGCATTCATGAGTTAATTCTAATTTTTACACGCACACATATCTCATAATCGCTCTCCCTCTAATCGGTGCTTAGTTCAGTTCATTTTTGTACCCTTTGCCATCTTAGAACCCTGCTAGAAGCCGCTCCTTATCCATGACCTGTAGCCCTCGTGGGTTTACTCCTCGACCTCATTGGACAGGGTCGTTACAGGCCCACCAGCTTTCACATGGTTCGTCCTTGAACCACACACCTGCTGGAGGGAGTCCTGTTATGATACTATATTGTGACATCATTTGATTAACTCACTGTGGTATTGTCCGCATTGGTTCGTCCCATACCAAACCTTACGATTTTGTTTATTGGTGTACATCTGAGCACCTTCCCAAGAGGTTATCCATCTTAGGAGTGCTCTCGCCTGAGTACGAGGCAACTCCGTAAATTAATTTCATTGTTCACATATATATTTCATAATCGCTCTCTCCCCGTTGGGTGCACAATTCGATTTATTCCTGCCCCTTTCGCCATTTTAAAAGCTTGCTGGAAGCCGCTCCTTGTTCAAGCTCTCCAGGCCCGACTATCACTATCAATCCTTATCGGACTGGGTTGTTACACTTCCGCCTAGAATCACTCTCGTTCGAACATATACTCACCAAGCGTTGCAATATGCATCTCCATTCACGTGGTGTTGTCGCAATCTTATTTTTTGCGAATTTGGTTTGGTGCGGTGACAAATCATAAGCATTAAATATTGGCCATAACTCATTTAACTATGTAGGGTTTTGCAGTAAGTCGTGTCCGGGCTCTGGTTTTGAAGATGTCAATTGCAATAGCCTTTTCAAGGAAACTAACTTCCTGTGTCGTCATGAGCAAGCTCAACCGGTCCAACCTAATCGTCTCTCCAGCACGAGATCCACAGCCGCACACGATCGAAAGAGGAAAAACAATCAATGAATTTTGGCGAATTATCGTGCGGGACCATCTCCATCTAGTGGCCCCCAGCTAGGCTAGTTGGGAATGGACCAGACATAGATAGGGCTACGATTTACCTACGTGGATGCCCGAAATAAATGTTAAGATAACGTTGTAGGACAACGACGCTTTCTTCGATTTATTTACTATAAGTGAGGAAAGTAATGAAAACATCTAAGTAAAAGTACAGAAAAAGACGACATTTGAAGATTTCATCTACTTTTTCGGACCAAAAAAAAAAAGAAAGATTTGATCTACTGTACAAAAGTGAATTAGATTTTCTAAACGCCGGAAAGATTCAATCACGGAAAATGTGAATTTCGAGACACTCTTTCGATTATCTCGCTAACTTTTTTAAGTCATGGTTTCATTCGTAATTCAGGGACAGACAACAAAAAAAAATTCATTTTGACAACTTATATAGGCCATTCATGAAAATTTTGGAAAATTTGAGGTTGAAACCTCGCTTAGAATTCACTTTATATTTAGTAGAGATTGAGCAAGCTAACCAAGAGAATATAGCGTTACACGATTCGGAGCATTCATAAATTTACTCAAAAAATAAATCCCTTTGATAGATAGGATATGAGGCTATTCACACATTTGCTTGGAATATTATCATATAGTATCAAGATATAATCGCGGAAATTATAAAAAAAGTCATAAATTTATTATATGAAATTCAATTCGGTTTTAAAATTTTCAATTTAGCCACAATAGTCATGAATTTTTAACGATTTTCTAATTTAGTTCATTCGGTGACCATTTCCAACGGCTGGCGGCGTGGCCTAAAAACAAGATAAATAATGAGGAAAAGGAAATAAAAAGAAAAAAAAATTAATGCAATAACGAAGAAGGAGATCATGAACAGTAAAATAAGAAAGTATCTTACAAAAAAAACAGTAAAATAAGAAAGAAAAGAACAAAAAAGGAAAGGAATGAAGAATATCAAAAAATTTATAAAATTTCTCAAAACGAGTTGCTTGGAGTGGAGTGGTACATGTCAGATCGGCGGTCAGGGCATGTAGGGCTGCGCCGAATTGACTAAATTCGACAATCACCGAAAGATTTACGACTACATTAACCAAATTGATAATTTTAGAAATAAATCGGAATTCGTATAATAGATTTAGGACATTTTGGGTAATTTCCTCAATATAATTAAATCCAATCCTATGACCAATCATATGAAGTGTTTGGTGAATCTAGAATAGGATTGGTAAAAAGAAAATTCAAATAAACTACTCTAAAAAAGCACCCTTGATCTATTGTTAACCCCTGGAATCGATCCCAGTAGACTCGATCCATTGTTAAACCCTAATAGTCATACATCATTGTTGGTATTGGTTGGAGGTTGGGCTTTAAACCCTACTAGTCATACAACATTGTTGGTATTGGTTGGAGGTTGGGCGAAGGTTGTGTTGGTCCTAACCTAGAACCGGGAGCCAGTCCGTTTTATTTCTTTGTGTAAAAAACTAAATTCTTATAAGAAAATATGTAAACGGTACCATTTGACCATAAAAACATATGTCGGTCAAGTGATTATGCAAAAACATTTTTATTTTCTAAAAAGGCTTCAAATCCAGCTTTAAAACCAGCTCGCTCGAGAATCGGACCAACTGAACCGGTTCTCGAATAAAATCAGTCAGAGACTCCAACCCTTGTAATAAGAAGCCGAACCAATACTAAGCTCTCGGAATCAGGAACCGATTCTCCCTAGATTGCGTCTTGGACCCGATCAATCCAGGTCGGTTCAGTCCAGTTCTCGAGTCGAATTGGACCCGCTTGATCTCGACCCAAATAAGAGACATAATCAAACAATAAACAAACCAATCGATTCGTCAAACAAATCTCCCGTCGGTTGACCAATCCAAACCTAATTCGATTCTCCGACGAATCAAAGTTATCAAATCATATCTCTGTGTGTGTGTGTCTCTCTCTCTGTCTATCAGGTCTCGATACCGTCGTCCACCAGTTTTACCAACTGGCGCCACCTAATGTTTGACGCATTTTAATGAACTTCCGAAAAATCGGAGATTTCTCCCCTCCGCATTCTTCATATCGCCACCCCCCGTCGCGACCCGTCGATCGGCCGGCGAGCTTCGGAGCCGCAGCAGAGCCTGAGCCGCCGGCGGATCGAGATTCCAATCCCGCGGTGCGCGCGGCCGAGAGCGTGCGGACGGAGCGAGCATGGCGCAGATGAAGTACCTGATCGAGGTGGAGAAGGGGAAGGAGGCCCGGGACGGGCGGCCGTCGGTCGGCCCCGTGTACCGGAGCGCCTTCGCCAGGGACGGCTTCCCCCCGCCGGTCCCCGGGCTGGAGAGCTGCTGGGACGTCTTCCGGTGAGTTGTTGCCCGGCCGGCCCGCCGGCCTGGCGAGATGGCACGGTGATGAGGTGGTCTTTGCATGTCGAGTGTCTCGTTGGTTTGGTGCGCGAAGTGGAAGTGAATTTCTGGCGATGTTTGGTTGTCGATCCTGGTTCGAGATTGGATCGGTTGTATTTTCCCTGGAAGTTTGTTCTTTTGATATGTGTGCAGTGCAGTGCTTCAGATTTCAATACTCTCTTTCTGCAATTCTTAGTAGCGTTTCTAGCGGATGCGAAGACCTGCTTGCATGCGTGATTCCGATCGGTTACTCCAGAGAAGCAGCTCATTTCATTGGAGAGACGCAGTAGTCTTTTCTTTCTTCGGCCTGGCGTTTCAGTAGAGCGTGTATTTATGGTTTATTCAACTAGTCAACTCGATCCTATTGACTGCCTTTGTTTGTTTTATTTATGCTGAAAGTATTGGGCATGAGTGATTGTTCTAGGTTGTGATGTTTGTGATAGTAAAGACCATCCTTTTCTCAGGATGACTGTCGAGAAATATCCTAATAACCGTATGCTCGGTCGACGTGAGATCGTGCATGGAAAGGTACGATCACTTGTGATGAATTGGCCATTTTTTTTTTGCATCACTTGCTATTTCTTGCCTTGATATCTGGACTGTTTGAGAGCAGGCTGGAGAATACGTATGGCAAACTTACAAAGAAGTACACGATATAGTGATCAGAGTTGGAAATGCTATCCGGAGCTGTGGTGTTGAACCGGTAAAACGTTGTTGCCAATGAAAGCTCCAGTGTTGAATACCGTGTTATGTGTTTTAATTGTTTCGTTTCTGTGACACAGAGAGAGAAATGTGGAATTTATGGTGCCAACTGCCCAGAGTGGATTATGAGCATGGAGGTATGTTGCTTCTTCAGTCAGTGGATCCCTTCAAACATATCAGTAGACTTATAGCTTGTTTGCAAACATAACCTGACTCAATGGTTCAAAGTAAGAATTGGCACTGGAGCCTGGAGCATGGTCCTGCCAAATCTCATGCCATCTGATTCACTTTCTGGGTTTTTAATGCCTAGATTCTCTCATGTCTCCCCATTGGGGATATCCGACAGTCTATTAGCAAAGGGACATGTCATCTTTTTTTTCTTTTCTTTTTTCAATTGATACATGTTGACTGTAAGAAATGAACTTCGGATTTGAGTGTTGCTTGTGGATATCTGCCCCTTTACACTGCCTTGAAGTTTGTCAACCTTTTCTTACCGTAGACTTTTACAGTAAAAAAAAAATGCTGAGTGGCACAATGAACGACAATCAAAATTGAAGCAATATCCAATGCCTTCTGTAGGGTCTGATAATTACAGAGTAAAAGACAGACTAGTATAGCTAGGTATGATTTATATTAAAAGTATGCCAAAGGTACTTAATATGAAATTTGAATCAGCGCATCTTGCTCAAGACAAGCACTTCCGATCATCTGATAAATTAACATCTTCATTTAGTCACTTGAAGAATGGCATTCTTTGATGCCAGAATCAAGCTACATACATGCAAAAGATTCGCTTGAAGAAGCATAGGATGTCGTGAAAACCCTAATTGAAAAGGTCTTGGCTAGATGTTATAAGTTTAGATTGAAATGCGATCAGTCAACAAAAGATGCGGAATATATACTTCATTGGGAAAAGGAAGGTGCATTTTGTTAGAATTATGTGGGACTGACATAAGAAAATTGTTCCGACCAAAAAAAAAACATAAGAAAATTGTTTGGTGTTATCTCGAGATTAAGTGAGATATTGGATTCAAATCACACTGCCAGTTAAATAAGCCGAGAAACCACCGAGTTTTTAAGTTCTTTTGTCCTGGTTTTCACTTAAGATGTGAAGTATTTAAGAAATACCGATGAGTGATCAAGTATATTTATGGTGGTATGATGTGAATATAGAATTGAAAGTAAGCAGGGGCAGCAGAACTAAGTTGTGTATCATTAGAATCAGGATATTGCCTGCTGAAGGTTCAACTGCTTCCATTGTACTTTAGGATCATGGGTAACTGCCTCACTGTCCTAGACTTGTAATCCATTCCCACAGGCATTTTAAATGCTTTTGTGTGCTGTCGAGTGTTTCTATATCATCTCTGTTGTGTGGTGGAAGCTCCTTGTCATTTTTGACGTGTCTTCTTATTTGAAGTTGTACTCTGCTGTGCACCGAAATTAATTGATTCCGAAACTACCGCAGGCGTGCAATGCTCATGGGCTCTATTGTGTTCCTTTATATGACACATTAGGTAGGTATTTTCCTTCTGATATAAATTGTGTCATAATGTTTAGATGACAGGTTTGGAATGGTTTTCAAGCATCATTGGCCACAGTTGGACCACTACCCACTGATGAGCGCATTCAATCTTAAGAATATTTCCGTCACTAAACTTTATAGTCGATGCAAATTGAATAATTTGTGCCAGTTCATGCCAGTTTTGCTCAATTACAATGTGTTTTCCCATCAATTTGCAGGTGCTGGTGCTGTTGAATTCATTATATGTCATGCTGAGGTTTCAATTGCTTTCATAGAGGAGAAAAAGATTGCTGAGGTTCAAATTTCGTTCTCATTCAGTTGCTTTTTCATTCTTTGCTCTTTCATGGACAATTCCACAGCTATATACACTTTAATTTCCTGATGAGTAAGAAATTGATAATAATGTGTTTTCTGAACTTATTATGCTAGCAAGAATGTAGCTAATTAATCCTTACCAAAAAAAGAATGTAGCTAATTAATTATGGTGAATTTGCTCTGGAAATATTTTTCTTGTTACATTGCCACCTATTTAGTTCCCAATATGATATATTGTTAAGGGAAATGCTTATGTGACTGTCTTCAATCTACTGCGAGAATAATAGCTTGTTTTGGGCCAAAAAAAAAATAATTAGAAATTGTTGTGGGGTCTACTCCTTCTAGAATTTGTGGCTCACAACAAGCTGTAATTCTAACAGTAGCCCAAAGACTGTTATGCTAACAAGGCCCTATTGTTAATACGATAGCGGCATGAGAATTTAGGTTTTGAAAGAGGCATCTTTTCTTCTTCGATTATTCTTTAGTCTTTCTTTGTACATGCAGGTACTGAAAACATTTCCACGCACAACAGAGTTCTTGAAAAGTAAGTTATTAAGATGATTAACTTTCCTGATACCTATACTTGTGGAATGCTGGATTTTTATCAAGTCTTCCATGTTCTAGCACTCGTGAGCTTTGGAAAGGTAACCCCCGAACAAAGGGAGGAAGTTGAGAAGTTTGGTTTGGCTATATATGCTTGGGACGATTTTTTGAAACTGGTGAGTTTCTCTATCCATATACTTGTTCTGTTGGTCACTGAAATTTGCTCTGCTTCTTTGTGTCATCAACTGCAAGGGATTTTCATATTTCGTTCAAGCCAAACCTTTACTTCTTCATTTGAGAAATTACAGTTGTACTCAGCATTCTTCATCTTTATCCTTGGAATGCTATATATAAGGGCTCCCAATGTTTACGTCCACTATCAGTGCAGCCTTTCCTAATGCTTTTATCAGAAATTTTTTCTCTTTGGACATGTCACAACTTTAGTGCTTGCAAAACCAATTGTAGCTGTAGGAAATGTTTGGCTGCATTCCTCCATAGTGCCTCTGTGTTGTGTGTGTGTCTGTGTGGTGATTTTGTGAGGTTATTCTAGCTCGATGGTTAAGTTTGATTCATTTCAGTGCTCACTATTAGTTGATCAGTATTTGATCCATTCTTCTAATGCATTGGAAGTTTAAGTAACCCCTTTGTTTCTCCGAGTTGTCTATTGAGGTGTTATACCCTTGTTGGTTAGATATGACAAGGGTGTGGATTCGTCCCAATGGCAAATTAAATTTATCTTGATGCTCCTCCAACGGAAAATCATCATATGAGTGATCTGTTCGAAATTGTGTTCCCATACTTCAAGTGTTTTTAAAGATAAAAAACGTTCTTGCCTGTATTGCATTGTATGAGTGTATATATTTGGTAATATTCTGACATTTCCAAGTTCCAATTTTTTGCTTTATTTATTTTTATGCCAAACCCAAATGTCACTCAACTAAATACAGAGATGAGCCAGCCAGATACATTTCCATGCTCTGTACCAAGTCGAGCGTGGGAAATATTATGCACTGAAAGCTGTTAAAGTTGTGGTAGTTCGGTGAGACAAGAACAATGATCGGTGCTGCAACTTTAGATCTGGGTGGTGTGGACCTTTCCGTCTTTGTATCTTTTGCACATTGTATCGTTAACTTGATGGTCGATCTAGAAATCTGCTTTGCATGGTTTATCTTCTGGCTGCTTTTGAATTTGATGGCTAATGTTGCTTACGTCCCTTACCTGTTCTAAACGGAACTCTGATGGATCTTGATTCCATGTCTCTAGGCTAACTGACAATAAAAAAATAGGATAGCTTGTTGATTGACTGAATGCTGCATCTCTCACATGCATGCCTTTTCTAAAATGAAAAATTTGCTTTGTGATTGCTTAATTATAGTAGCTCCAACATCTGCTGCCTACTTTCACTTGCAGGGAGATAATCAGCAGTTTGAACTTCCTGCCAAAGAGAAAACAGATATATGTACGATTATGTACACTAGTGGAACAACTGGTGATCCGAAAGGTGTAATGATTTCTAATGAGAGCATCATCACTCTTATAGCTGGAGTGAAGCGTCTGCTAGAGAGTGTCAATGAAAAGGTAAGATTTTTCCAATTTCATGTCTAGATCTCCTGAAGAGGGCAAACACTTTGGGACCAATTGCAGCTGATATGCTTTATGCCGTATGATACAAACATTAAAGGATTCATTTAGTTTTAACACTATATCTTCTGACTCTGACAGCTCCACCATAAGGATGTGTATATGTCATATCTTCCACTGGCCCACATCTTTGATAGGGTGATTGAGGAGTGTTTTATACATCATGGTGCTTCAATTGGATTTTGGCGTGGGGTAAGGATGCTGACTATGATACATTATACCTTTCTTTTTAGGAAAATCATATACTAAAGTTTTACTAAGGCTTATTTGCTAAATAGCATGGTGGTTGGTGGAAGTTGAATTGTTTGTATTGGGATTTTTCTTTGATACATGGGACACAAACAATGATTTCTCTGCTTTACAAAAAAAAAAAAAACAATGATTTCTCTGCAATTATTGTGATTGAGGATATTTTTTCAGTTACAATTTCTTTTTTCTTCTTTTACCGATAAAGAATTTGTTGTTATAGTTGTTCATGTCTTATTTGTTCCAGGATGTTAAGTTGTTGATTGAGGACATTGGGGAATTAAAACCAACTATTTTCTGTGCCGTACCCCGTGTGTTAGATAGAGTATACTCAGGTAAAATTTTCTTTTGACCTGATTCACTTAGTCTAATAACTTTACTAACGTCTTTTCCACGGCATTTGATATTTCAATTTGGATTACTGCTGCCTTCATGAATGTAGAGAGATAACATTAGACCTTGCATGTGCAAAATCATTTTACGTAAATGCTACTTTGAAACTTAACAGAAGTAGATCTGATTTGTTAACAAATAATTGCTCATGCATGCAGGGTTGACTCAGAAGATCTCTGCTGGAGGTTTCTTAAGACATAAATTGTTCGACTTTGCATACTCATAGTAAGTTCTTTGTTAAAATTTGCATTTTACCTGTGGGAGTGGATAAAGCTCGTAGTGCATGATAAAGATGGAATTATCATATATTTATCCAACGTGCTTTTATTTGCTTCCTTGCAGAATGTTTTAATGTTTGGGTCCTTTTTCTTCCAATGGAAATTTGGCTTCTTGATTGTTTCCACTGTATACGTAGAAATGATTTCCTTGGACGTGTGATAGTCCAGAATGTTGCAGGCATCAAATGGCTTAATTATGACGATGTCTCCCACTTTAGACTTGTAGAGTGATATGACTAACAAACTAGCCAATTGTATCTCATATTTCAATTTTTGAGATCTCTTCCTACAATGTTGGACTGATGAGGTTGAGAACCTGTCCAATTATGTCTAGGATCATAACAAATTCTCTGCACAATTTGTTAATGTTTTCGCATCTCTTTTATGCTTGGTTATTTGTACTGAATGGATTGCTGCATTGTACCTTCATATCTGATTATTATTTATGCTCATAAATTTTCTGTAGCAAGTTATATAACTTGAAGAGGGGGAACAAATATCAAGAGGCAGCACCTTTATTTGACAAATTTGTCTTCAGTAAGGTGATCAAAAAATAGACTTGTGGTGCATATTTCTAATTGTCCTTCCCAACCTTATATCAAACTAAATCCTGACGTTTTCAATTTCTCTTGCTTGCCGTATATCAGGTAAAGCAAGGGCTGGGTGGAAATGTACGACTGATTCTATCAGGGGCAGCCCCTCTATCTAACCACGTGGAAGCTTTCCTTAGGGTGGTTACATGTGCACACGTTCTACAAGGATATGGTATGAATTGCCCCCTCTTTATATGTTTTACATGTTCTCTCTGTCTTTTTCTTGTTGATTCTAAACTTCGAGAAAATTGTTAAAATTGCAATATAGCAAGAGAACGAATGGCAAGAATTAAGCTCTCAAAAAGATGGATGATGGTGAGCATGCCATGTTATCCTGCTATTACTTTAAGTATTTCTCTTAATGCTTGTAGGTCTGACCGAAACGTGTGCTGGCACATTTGTTTCACTACCAAATGAGCACTCAATGCTTGGCACAGTGGGCCCTCCGGTGCCTAATGTTGATGTCTGCTTGGAATCTGTTCCGGAAATGGGATATGATGCCCTCTCAAGCACCCCACGAGGAGAAGTATGTGTGAAGGGAAAGACCTTATTCAGTGGTTATTATAAACGAGAAGATCTGACTAGAGAAGTTATGGTTGATGGATGGTTTCATACAGGTACCCGTAGCCCTCTTCTTAGATTCAGTGAAAGTTAAACCTGTGCCATTCAGACTCTCTTAAGTCAAAATGTATGGATGTTTTGCATCAGGGGATGTTGGCGAGTGGCAACCAGATGGAAGCTTGAAAATAATTGACCGCAAGAAAAATATTTTTAAGCTTTCACAAGGAGAATATGTAGCTGTCGAAAACCTGGAGAACATTTATGGCCTCGTTAGTGCTATTGATTCGGTATGCTTCCTTGATCTTCCATTTACTTCCTTTTGGCATTTGATTTGTGTCTTGCTTATTTATGCAAATTTCTTATTTCATTAAGTATTGATGAGCGCAATGCATATTTTCTGCTATATCTTTCGTGGAATTCCTCCTGTTTCCCTTTACCTTTCTGAAGTGGTGTCTTATTGTCCTGTTGACTGGAAAATCAGTCACTATCAATTTAATTTGCTTGTGACTTAGATCATAGCTATCCTTTTGATTGCTGGCTCCTACATTCTTTGACAAATCTATGGCGTAGAGAGATAGATACTATCTCTCATGGGCATCAAAAGCATGTCAACACACAGTTCCATTAAATACATTACCTGTACTATTTGTGCTACACGGTTTTGGATCTAGCAGGATGATTAACATGTCGGTTTTGTTTTCTGCTGCCAATGCTATCTGCTTTCAGAATTGCGCTTATACATTGGATTTGTGCTTTATGATCTTAGATATTTATCATTTTCCGTGACTTTTGACAATAATTTCTACAAGCTGCTTATTTCATTGTTATAGTAGTCAAATTTCTACTGAAGTAGCTGTGCATTCTGGTCAGAACATGTTTGATTTTCTTCCCCTACCACATGAAAGCCAGAAGTGCACAATCTAATCCAAGTTGTTTCCCTTGCCAATCTAGAGACTTAAAATGTTTGATCAAAGGCACAGTTAAGATCTTACTACAATTTTCTGACCTGTTCCCTTTTTTGGTTTGGCCAAAATACTTGTCATCCCTTAAACATAGGCTCGTTGTGTCTTCCAGCTCCTCATAAATTATCAGCATTAGCTCGTTTTACCTGATTGTGGTCATCCATCTTTCCCCAGATATGGATTTATGGTAACAGCTTTGAGTCCTTCCTTGTTGCCGTGGTTAATCCCAACAAAGAAGCTCTTGAAAAGTGGGCTCAGGAGAATGGAGTTAGCGGGGATTTCAATTCTCTATGCGAAAATCCCAGAGCAAAGGAGTTCATCATAGGAGAGCTCTCAAAGACGGGGAAAGAAAAGAAGGTTCCGAGTTATATTGCTTATGCAGAAACCTTTTTTTTCCTTTCTTTCGGGGCATCTTTCTAATACTTAAAAGGTTTTCTCTTTGCAGCTGAAGGGATTTGAGTTTATTAAGGTGGTACACCTTGATCCTGTCCCATTTGATATGGACCGTGACCTTCTCACTCCTACATATAAGAAGAAGAGGCCCCAATTGCAAAAATATTATCAGGTAGCTCTTACAAGCCAAGACAAAGGTTTTAGTTTTCTTTTTCAGTCCTCATTCACTCACGTATGGCGTGGACTTAGTAGAATCAGGTCATGATGCGCTAGATGCTGTTTCTCTTTTTTTGGTCTGAGATGTGTTTCTCTTTAAGATTGAATGTTTGATTGGGACAGCTGTATATATTGGAGTAAAATATCTGTATGAGTTGTCTCATGTGCAGTTACCAGTCAGCTGTTTGAGAGACATTGTTATGCTTTATATTATGATTTCTTCTAATGATCTCTATTCCAAAGAATACTAAATAAAAATTTCTTGCAGGGTGTCATTGATAGCATGTACAAGAGTGCAAACAAGCCGAGTGCCTGAAGTGTCCTCGTCTGCATCCGTGGCTGTTTAACCTGTACAAGGCTGCAAATAAGCTGGGTGACAGAAGTGTCGTTGTCCGCCTTCGTGTCTGTTTCAAAAGCATTCATTTCGGAGACTGTACATATGTTTATTTAAACAGCTGATATGTTTCCAGATAGATCGTTTACTCAGAGCTGGTTTCTATAGGCTAGTGCATGAATCACGCATTTTAGTTATATTGTTTACACAATACCATTACACAGAAGTGATGCTTTAGAACTCATGCAACTCCACAGGCCATTGTACTCTGTATTCGCTATTTTGAATTATTGATTGTGTTTCCGTACCTGTTTTGAAGCCTCTCATTAGCCAGATGCTCTAGGTGTTAATGTTCTAAAATTAGATCTAGAGCCTACTGGCCCCGGCGACAATCAATCTATGAATTTGCTAATCGGTCAGGGTCACGCCCTCACTTGGAATGAGGAAAGAAAAGGTAGCGATAAATGATGAACTGCCCAGACCGAGCTGGTTCGTTATAAGAAGGTGAGAACAAGTAAGTAAGAAGAGGAGGGTTAAGTACGAGAACGTGACTGAAATTGACAAAGCGTTGCCTGTTTTGTTTTTTCTTATTTCCCGTATTGGTCGGAATTAGGTTTTTGTGTTTATTTTCGTACTATAACAGCGAATTAAATGAACGGTTAAATAGTCGATCGCGCTAACTCTAATTTCATTTGATCGCTAACTTTGGATCACAACAATGAAATCCCACAAGATTCATTAGAATTCAGTTGGTCCTCTAATTTTTAAGGACAACAAGCAATTATACAAAGCACTTGCGATAGTGGCGATTAGCTTGCCCTAATGAAAGAAGAATAAATGATACAGTTATTGCTGTCCTTTCATTTGCATCTCATCTCAAGATTGAGGGAGATCCAAAGCATATCTATGCCCAAATGCAGTTTTAACACTGGTGTAAGTGGATTTCTACTCAAGTATACTGGTTACAATTAATGCTTTCGAACTACCGAAATGAAAGTCAATTGCTCAGAACGGATCCTGGCCTCGAGGTTTGACAGAGTTTAAGTGCTTAATCCATTAAAAAGGCATGGAGAACAGACTCGTGACGGGAAAATCTGTCAAATTGTTGCAAAGCAATAAGAAACTGGGTCATTGCAAGGACAGAGGTTACACAATTTCTTGCAGAAGAAACAAGTTATGTTGCAGAGCTTACAACAAAATTGACGACACCACACAACGCAAAACAGACAACCAAATCTCCTGTCTAATGCTAGAAAAGGGAAACAAACATTCTTTTGTAACCTGTTGTTGTGAAGCCATTCTTTTGACCTCTCAAAGCTTTTTTCCACTCTATCATCACCTTTCTAATGTCTCTATATAGCAGCAGGTGAAGTGGCAGGAGAAAGAGGATGAGCTCTCCTTTCTTTGCATTCTGTCTCTTCACTCCTTTCTTGCCTTCCATCTTCAACCTTTGTTTATTCCAGTGTCATCCGACACCTCCATAATCACATTCCACTCAAGAAATTAAAAAAACTAAAGGGACAAAAAAAGCACTGACTTTTTCTTCGAATGCCAATCCTATAGCTGCACAATCCTTACACTTCAACTGCGCAAACCTCTTATTTAGTCTTCTGACTTTGGATTGCTGTAGTTGCATAGGTGATTCAATACCTATTCCAAGGTGTAGTTTGAGATCGAAACTTCTGCCTGAGAAGAAGAGTGGATATAGACAAACTCGAGGCTTTTTCCGGCTGGCAATGAGCTGAGCCATGAAGGGAAAGTGTACGAATCACCAGATTTTGTGAGACCCCACAGGGGCCCATAGAGCTTGGATATGGAAAACCGAAGGTTTTGCAGATTTTTATCAGACTTGTTTGTCACAATTGTTGAGTATCTGTAGTAAGTTCTTCCGTTGCTGTTCCAAGACGAGGTCAACTTCTGCTCTACAGCAACTGGACTAGTGATAGCTGCGAAAGGAAATAATGTTCACAGCCAGGAAAGTAAAATGCAGCACCAATGTATTGACATTGATCAAAACCATATGCCAGTGGAAAACAAATCACTTTTACTGCTTTGTGTTAGGACATTACATGATGAATGAATTTGATTTAGAAGTCGTAATAATCAGCGATGAATCGCTTTAACTTAGGGTATGGATGTCTCATCCAGTCATCACCATTTTCGCACACTAATGTAAAGCTTTTGCTTATCTCTTTGTTTTGAGGATGGACGAATCAAATGGTTCTGTTCCTATTAGTATCAATGATATAAGTTGGATCTAAGATGTAGAAGTTCTTAGCAGAAAAGAAGAAATGTGCTCTCGGAATTATAGACAATTCAATTACCTGGGACTGGATTTGGTCGCGAAACAATCGGTTTTAGGGCAGGAAGCTCAACTGCACGAAGGTGCTTATTAGTCATTGATGAACAACCAGAGAGTGAGTCCAAAATGCTACTTCTAATCAAAACAAAATTTGGATATAACATTCATTATCGTGATCTATTCACCTGGAAGAAGCTGGTTATATCCACCGTGGCCTCCACTTAGCCTTGCAAGCACGCCGAGGAGAGGCGCGTTGTTGTATGTGGCTGGCTCGGTTTGCTCGTAGTTGTTCCTCCGGTCTACAAAATTGTCATGGGCATCAGGTCCGCCGACTATTGCACCAGTCAGGAGATTCGGATCGCTGGCCTTTCTGCTGAACCATGTTGCATAGCCTCCTCGGCAGCTCACGAATGCGGGGTTGACCTTAAAAGAGACAATCGAAGAAGCCCGGTGGTGGACTTGCCTCGGGTAGTTGGTTCCATACCCCACCATGTAACTTGTTGCTCTCGGGTTGTCCCCAAGAATATAGTCCACCTGCAAGTGTAATGATTTATGCTCCAGCAATTGATTGAATCTTTGCACTTTCATCTTGTCAATGCACTTGTTAGCTGGTTGCTTATTGTATTTCTTATAAATTCACTAGGCTATAAATTGAACCAGGAAAAGACGCGTGAGAGTCAGGAATCATTAACGTGCCTGTGATTTTGCGAACGAGAAGAGCGCAGACGGAGCGACGGTACCCGACGGGCAGCGCAAGTTCCTTCTAGAAGACGCGAGGTAATCGGAATAGACAGTCATCAGGAATGAGGCACTGGTGACGAACTGCAAGTTGTTCCACCGCTGGAAGAACATGAGACCGCCGGGTGTCCTCCGGACATTCCTAGTCCCTCTGCCGAGGCACGAGCACATAAAGTACTCCGCCTTCTGCTGGTACCTCTCGAATACCGGTGCATAGTGACCTGCTCTCCGTTGCATCAGAATCTGCAGTGGAAGCAACACACGAGAACCCAGTCAAGCTTCCGCATACAAACCGCTACAACAGAGTGATGTTGTTGCCTAGCATAGAGGAACCATCTAGACAGCATGATTACAAAATCGCCTATCATAAATCAAAGATCGATTTTACTAACTCACGGAGCTTATCCTTTGTTGAACTAAGAATCCAAGACTTCATCAAATTCGACCAAGAAACCACACATGATCTATGGTGAGTTTACGTACGCCAATATGCAGATTGAATGATAAGAAACTCATCCATCATGTCTATAACTCCGTATATTGGGATACATCCCATTAATAAGCAATTGAGCTCCACAGAGCTGAGTGGCGACGAGCCACACTGGCATTATGCAACAACCATAATGCCAATGATCAACTAAACGAGACGAGGTGAGCCCGACATGTTAATATGCAATTTCGTCTCTAGCCGAATGAATAAAATGGGTGATCGAGCGCGTGATAAGAGATCTGGGTGCTGTGTGCTGTGATTGAAGAAAAGAAGTGACCTTCGACACAAGCGTCTGAACACCGGCATACTTGACATCCCAGCTGAATTCAGTCATGGCCCATCGAGTCCCACCAAGGGAGTCGCCATTCTTGCCCAGGTAACCCAAGTAATATTGATTGTTTGTTGCCCGGAACAGCCACGCAGCTGCCCACAACAGCTCATCCTGCACCACCCCAAGAAAAAAACCAACAAGTCCATCTTAATCCTAACCCTCGGCTTAGATTCGATCGCAACACATGATCTCGCTAAACAGAGTCGTTGCGAGGTCTAAGTACTGTTAATCTCCAGCGCATTTATAGCTTGCAAATCTCAAACAGATGCAACATGAACCAACCCTGAAACTTGTGACATGACTCAAACTAATCACCATCTTTATACGCATCTACGAGTATCTAGACATGGAAAATGAACAGTTGATACGGACAGTCATGCCGAGACACTCACGTTGTAACCACTGACTGATCGATAGTACTTCTGGGCCAAGGTGATGCTGCTGTCGTATTTCCTTCTGTATTTGTCCGCAAACTCAAATAGCTGGAAAAAAAACGAAGAAACAAAAAAAACAAAAGGACACCCAAGCAAAGTCTCGTTGTCATTTTCCTTTTTCACCCAACAAAAAGAAAGAAAAAGGAAAAAGAAAAATTTACGTAAATTATATACATTTTTTTTAGCATAACAGGAATTCTTAAGATACTTGTTCTCTTCTTTTTTGTGTTGTTTTTGATTGGGTTCTTTATTTTTACTGCAATTTAATAGAAGATAGAGGACAAAATAATGCAAAAAAAAATAAAAGAAAAGAAAAAAACTAGTAAAAGGAAGAAGGTTGGCCGACGCCGACAGTGTCATCTCACGTGACGAGATACGGCAGAAGGACGAGGAGTCGCACTCGATCTGTACACGTGGACGGTCCAGATTAGGCGGTGCGATTTAGATCTAGGCGCAATACTATGTGCCTTACCAAGAAGATCCAAATCGTAACGCCGAGCTTCGTTGCCGCCATTTATCATCATTCTTCAATTATTTCTTTTTACGCCCAAATCTAAAATTAATTTTTTAAAATTCGATTATGAATTTGTCGTCCAAGTTGAAGTTTAGAATAAATGACTTCCTTTTGAAATTCAATTTTCAGTGAAGTCTCCCCCCCCCCTTTTTTATTTATAGATTATTTGCATGGACCTTTATTAGACCCTATATACACACGCCAAGATAGTATCGATAATTGCGAATTTGATTTTTAAACCGACCGGTCCGAAATGTTTTGGATGGGATAAGGAAACATCATGCTATAAAAGGAAAAAAGGGTAGGGATCATTAGGGCCATGAACAATTCCATAATTACACAACAGTTTCTTCTTATAGGGATGTTCATGTTGCATTAATTGAAGTAGAATACCATAAGGAGATTTAAATTTTCACCAGCAGCTTTTTTAATTTAATAATTAGTTCCTCTTATGTCCGCTTTTTTTTAGTAAGATTTTCTTGGCCAAGGACAACGTAATGTAGAGGAGTTGGCTACGTGGTCCATCTCTATGAATGCAAGCAAACAGGTGTCTGCTCGCACCGACCAAGCTCCACACCCAATTCAAAAATGCCTTTCTGTAAATCGAACTAGTGCGAAACCTGTTGGGCATGGCGGAGGAGCTCGGCGGAGTAGGCGGGGTCGTGGCGGCGGAAGACGAGGGAGGCGGCGGCCATGGCGGCGGCGGTCTCCCCGGCGAGGTCCGACCCGGGGTTGCTCGGGTCGATCCGGTACGCCCTCCTGTCGGTGGTCATGTCCTCCGGCCTCTGCCAGCAGTAGTGGTCGCTGTTCCCATCCCCCACCTAAGCGACAATTCCAATGTCGCATTCCCCGCACCGCATCAAAAGAAACCGTCATCAACATTTTAATTCATAAACTCATGTTCAAACCAAATTGCTCTCTGTTTTACCTACAGAAAGAGCACAAGATAAATCCATTGAAAGCGACAGAGAGAAAGAGAGAGCAGAAAGATACCCCCATAATCAATATCAATGTATGTAATGATCAAACTAGAAGGAGGCCCCTACTTGTTCGTGCATCGATTTTGTGATTAGTTTGTGACTGAAGATTCATTTGAGAAAGGAAAGAAGAAGTTTCTGAATGAGTTTTGCTGACCTCTCCATAGAGGACATAGGGATGAGGGTGGGCCTTGATGAAGTAGTCGGTGCCCCATTTGACGGCCTCCATGGCGTGGCCAAGCTCGCCGCTCTTGGCCATCTGCTTCCCATACTCCAGTATGCTCCACGACATCATCGTCACTGTGAACGCCATTGGCAGCCCAAACTTCACGTTGTCCCCTGCATCATAATACCCTCCCACCAGATCCACCTGGAGTTCCACACCAAAGAGAATAAACATCCAAAAAGAAACAATCAAGTTCCGTTCAGCAGATCGTGTCGAATTCTTCTTTTTTCTTTTGCCATTTGGTGATAAGGGTAGCCAAAAGAGGAGGAGAAAGTGCGACTTACTCCGCTGGGTTTGCCATCGTTAAGGCCAGAGTTGGCCCTCCAGGAGACCCTCTGGTTCCTGGGGAGATGGCCAGATCTCTGAGCTTCAAAGAAGAGGATGCTCTTGCTCAGAGCTTGCCCGTAGTCATGACCACCAAGAACCACGGTGGGTACGCACAGAACCAGCACCAGAAGCAGAGGAGCCATCGAAATGGTGAGCCTCGCGAGCCTCTTCGCAATGTGACCCGGAAACTTCCCGGGAATGCCAAGTATTAGGAAACAGAGAGTGCTTGGACAGCCTCTGAGCTTGTAATGGGATGAAATAGTGCTAATGGGATTATTCTTTGCTTCGAACGTTCGAACACAAAAAAGAGCCCCCAGCCAAAACAAAGGGTGAACTGATTGAAGTGAAGGAACGGCAATGTCGGTCTGATTTATCGGGATTAATGTTCCGATAGACCCCCTCGGGAAGCAGAGAGACTAGCTCTCGGTACTCCACACTTAGTGAAAAAAGGAAAAGAGTGAGAGGAACAGAGAGAGAGAGTTTGGGAGTGAGGGAGTGAAGAGCATGAAGTGACCCTTTTATGCAGATGGAGGAAAGGAAGGTCCTTTTAATGCCCAGAAATTGCTCAACGGGCCCAATAAAAGCGATCTCTCTCTCTCTCTCTCCTCTCCCTCTTTCCTTCCTTTTGCTTTATTGCTCTCAACGAATTTTTTCTCTTTTTTGGGTGACTGCATCGGGAAACGGTTGCAAAAACAGAACAGCATCATGTGCACGTCCCCGGCTCTTTAGGATTCGTTACGCAATTATTTTATTTTCGAAAATAATTTTTGTTCAAAAATGTTTTTTTTATTTTATTCCTAAAAATAATTTCTAAATATTTGAAAATGTTTGGCAACGTTTTGAAATTTCCATTCTTGAAATAGAAAAAGAATAAAAAATGTGTTTGGTAACTGCACAAAATTTCTTCTTATTAATGATATTTTTAAGTATTTTTATATTTCTTTCTTCTTCTTCTTCTTTTTTCCTTCTCCTTCTTGGCCATGGCCGGCGACCGGCCGGCGAGGGCGTGGTCGGCCCTGGCCTGTGGTCGGTTGCCGGTAACCCGATCATGGCCTAGAAGAAGAACAGGAAAGAAGAAAAAGAAAACAAAATCATTTCTATTTTTCATTCTTGTTCCCAAAATCAACAATCAATTTTTTTTTGCTTATTGATTCTTGTCCAAAACTGATTTTAGGAATAAATTTGTGTCTGGAAACAAAAAATTTACCAAACAGATTTCCGTTCTTTTTTTATTCTCCGAATCAAAAGAATAAAATCAGCTATTATTTGATAAGTTACCAAGCGCACCCTTACAGGTAAGAAGGAGTCTGGATTTTGAAGGATTTTTGTTGGGAAGAAGAACTAGGACGAAAACATTAACAGTTAACGTACGAAGCCAGAGTTGCAGTGTACCGTGCAGCATATGTTTTGGCCAGAAACAAGAACATGCAGAACGTCGGTGGACTGAGGCAGCAAGATCATATAGTAGCAATTCATGATGTTAATCACGACATGTGGACGTTGGGTATGGACAGCTACACTTTCGCAGGTAGAACGGATGCTCTGGAGCCAGAGTACCACCGAAAGAAGAACGTGCATTTGCCCAGAGCTCAATTAGTTCGCCGCCAGTCACGGCTGTAGAGAGAGAGAGGTGTCAAAAATGTTCAGTGAAGCCGTTTATGGCTGGCTTTCTTTCCCTAAAAATTTGATTTTGATGCTGTGACCCCACTTCGAAAATGTCGATGTCGACTGTCCATTCGTCTTTCCGGGAAGCTCGCTTGGGGCTTTGGGATCTGAGGAAGTTGGCCACTTTTTGAAATTTCGAATGCGATGCGTGAGAGTGTGAGAGCCCAAGTCCTTGCCTTTGCCCTTACTTTGCTGCAGAGTGGAGTAGGGTTGGGCCTCTTCTTTTCTTGTTTTGTTTTTCTTCTTAACTTTCAAATCAGAATCTGTTCACGTGTTTGTTTTTTTTGCCAAATCACTTCTTTCATTTCGTCACCGCAATAAATGAAATAAGATATGAAGACAGATCCATAGAGGTGATTAGAATATAGAAATGCTTACGTGACTGTCATTAATTTACTGTGAGAATAATAGTATATTTTAGGTCATAACAAAATAAATAATTATAAATTATTATGGGGTTCACTTCTTTAAGAATTTATGGATTGCAATATACTGATATTCCGACGATTGCTCAAAAAATGCTATGCTAGCAAAGTCCAAATATATATATGATATTATTTTGCACTGAATCTAATGAGAGTCGAAGCTGTGTCTTACTTCATGTCCACAAGTATTTCCATTCCGTAACCACTAATCGTTTTCTTGATAGATTCTGTTCCTCCTTCCAAATGGCAATAATTTCTTTTTTCAATTTATATTTGAATTTAAAGGATTGAGTTGCATTGATCAATTCTTTCTCAGCACGATATTCGACCCGACCTGGTCCAACACAATGATGCGGGCCCATATTACAAGCGAGCTCGGCCCGCTCAATAAATTAGCTGAAGTCCCCCACCGACATGTGTTGACCAACCCCAAAGTGAAATAATTGAATAGACTTTTCCAAATATGGTTGGGGCAAAAGCCACAAAAAACCTTAAACTTTACCCACCGTGACACATTTACCTCAAATATGTTATTTTGATACAAAAAATCTCAAACTTGTATTTATGTGACACACCCACTTTCCGTCAAAGTGCTGTCAATAAAAGCCGTTAAAAATCTTCCTACTTGGTCGTCGGAAAGAAAATAGTGTCGACATAACGCTCACATGGCTTAAGTGAAATAAAAACAAAATTTTTCTTATGCTGAAAAATCATTTAGCGGAATCTTGATGAAAAGTAAATGTATTGCGTATATACAAGTTTGAGATTTTAGGGTAAATGTGATACAATGATCTTAGTATGGAATTTTTTATATCATAAAAAATTTTTAGGGTAAATGTATCGTGATAGATATAATTTAGAGTTTTTGTGGCTTTTTCGAATGTCTGAGCAAAAGCAAATCAATACGGAAAAAAAGAGAGAGATATTTAATAGAAAAGAAAGTAAGCAGCAAAATGGTCAAAAAGGTTGGTTCCCATGTCGTAGTGCTTTATCTCCCCAGCCGCAATCAACGGACTCTCGGAAAAAGAGGTATTGTCCGTACTTTCCCTCTTTTCCTGTAATCCCTTCAGTGTTCGTTTTTTTTATACGTAATATATATATATATATATATATATATATATATTTGCTTTACAGAAAGTGATTTTCACTTTAAACAGGGAGCCAAATTGGGATTGTGTTCCCCACATTCAAGTTCAATGAGCAGGCTCCGGGATGACCCCATTGGCGCCGGTTCTGCGACGTCTGCGGCGACACACTTTTCCGTTCGCTACTCTCCTTATTGCATAGTGAGGTCGCCTGAAATGACAGATCGAAGGTGGCGGCCAACAAGAAGAATAAAATGTGATTTGGTAAATTATGCGTGAGTGGGAGATGTAACTTGATATTCAATACAAAAGGTAATGGTATCATTATAGTTTTTAAAATTTAGGGAGAATATTCGATATAAAAAGTAAAGTTGAGGAAGATATCTATAAATTTCCCATTGTTATCTGAGAAATATTTTACTTCAAAAAGTTGTACGGAAATTACATAATTTTCAGATTTTCTGTCCCGCCTCTCCAGAGCTAAATTTCCACACTCAACACTGATCATTGATTCTCTCCAGCTCAATACAGGAAAAAGTTCCCTAGGCATTGCTAGTTCTAAACAAGAGATTAAGCATGAGGGAGCCTCCGTGAAATTACAGGCCATCCCCAGAGAGAAAATGTCTCAGGCGATATTGTTTACTACGCATAACACGACTCTTGCACCGTGCGATATTACTGATCAATTAGATACATGAACCGTGAGAAATATTTTCATCCATATGCTTTCTCATTCCAACCTTTTCAATTTGAGATGTGCACGCCGTGGGAAACCAAGCCTTGACCGGAGAGGCTCATGGCGCATGCTAGGGTTTCTTCCGCACAAAGTGAGAACGGTTGTGAATCATGACTCCATTTGCGTACAGCAACTTGAGGACTTTTTCTCTAATTTTAAGAGAACCAAAGAAAGGTGAGCTGAGCTTTTTGGTACGGACCCATCATCACACGTGCGAGCTCGAACACGAGGAAGAGACACCGATGGACCTAGCAAAGATTCACGTAAAGATATGTTTGCATTGCATGTTCCCTTCCTTAATGGAGTGCCGACGTGCTCCTATCGATCAACTCCCTCCACATCCTTTTAAATGCTCCCCATTTGATGAATGAATGGCCCTCGAAAAGAGACTTATACGAAAAATGAATGTTGATGTTGGCATGCATGCATGAAATGATTGATCCCCCCGCCTATCCATCTGCCCTATTAGTTAGACGAGAAATCCTTGTTTAGGGCATGATAATCATATCGAAATTTTTTTAAGTTCTGCATAAACCTTTTGGAAGCTTGACCTATGGCCCAATATCGTATTCAAGGTCCTTCCCGAGAATATTAGTCATCATTTTGCTCATTTTTTGGCTAATTTTTAAGTCATCATTTCAGTTATTTATACAGTAGTTAGTAGCATATTGACTCTTTGGAGAGAGAGAGAGAGAGACATTTTCCGGAGTTTTGACCACCCATGTAGTAATTAAGGCAAGCTATCTTCCAGAACTAGTGTGCTTCGGTAGCCAGACTTTCAGCATAATTCAATTCGAAAATTTAAAAAAGAAAAAGGTCCGATCGACATTCCGGAGCACCAGTACGAAAATCTAGGTAAAGAATGTAATCCCACCTAATAAGTGGGCCAAATATAGAGGAATCAATCGCGGGGAACTTTTGATCGGAGACCAATCCCTTCTCCTTTGCACTTTGATTAGTTTCCCTTTCTTTATTCCGTGAAATGGACCAGCCTACAAAGCATCATGAGGAGACAAAACCGAAAAAGCAAGAACGCTCTCCTCTACACAAAAAAAAATCTTGCCGTGGCTTTAGTTCGATCACTCATAGTTTTGTTGAGCTTTAAGCAGAGCCAAAGAGCAATTCATATGTCCGAATTAACTAATCCCACTAACGTTGTCTTCACGCAACTTTCAATGAGGTTTTGGAAGAGTGTCAATGACTTTACTTATACAGAAGCGGGGTTTGGATATGTTATTGTAGATGGCACGGTCAACATGAGTTATATCAATTGCAAAAGTGTTCTTGCGTATGGAGAAACAAAGGCCTCGTTCGCGCTCGTGCAAAATAGTTCGAAAATGTAGGAGATGATTGCACCGCAGCACAGTGATGACTGTTGGAGCCGGAACCAACAACTTGATCAGCAATTTCCACCCAACAAACGAGTTGGGACGTACGGGCTTTTGGCCGGGATTGGCCCTCTAATGCTTGAGTATTAGCATTGGAAATGAGGGGAAATTAGAGGAGTAAGAGAGATTATGAGGTTAAGGTTGAGAAAAGAGGTGTATTCCTAGATTAGAAGAGGGAGGGAGAGAGCACTAGAGTGTATGCCGATGGATCCGCCTTCCTTTCATCTGTCAATCTTGAAATGGTCTACTGGAAAGTGGCTTTGGCTTGCCAAGAAACTTCATTCAACCAAATTGCCTTTGTTTGTATGCCGATGACGCACCTTCCTGCTATTTCATGACTATCATCTATCTCCAGCTTTAAGCCCACTCAAATGTGTGCTAAACCACTAACTTTAAACCTTCACTCGATCACCTTCTCTATGTTAGAAGTTGACTTTTGATTTGACCTTTTCATCTGCTGGTTCCTAATTGCATTTAGATTTGGACTGCTTGCTTCTTTGGCGCGCTTTTGTTAAAGGTGCCCACAAATCGACAAAGGGCAACGAAGTCTCGCGAAAATAACGAGACCCACCATGTAAAATCTGACTTGCCCTCGTATAGATGGAGGGTGTGATAGGATCCTTGGATTGCCCCTTTTTTCTCTCGACGTGGGATCTTATTCTTGTCATTGTTAGATGATTTCCCATCGTTACCACATCGCCAGCGTCCCGAATGGCCAAACCAAAAGCAATGAATTTTAACTATGGCCAACACTTGTTCGTCGGACCATGTTCGCAATATACCAGGGTCGCCGATCACCAGGATTTGAAATTGATTAATGAGCTAACGATCATCTTGGATCATGTGAGAAAAGAAAATAAAGAATTGAGTCAATGAAGCGTTACTTTTCAGCATTGGAGCGAGACCCACAACGTGGCACTTCCTATCACACGCATTGCATCCGATCATCTTCCCCATTGCGGACAGTACGCACAAAGGGACGAAAACGGCATGTGCTGCTGTGTGCGGGTGTGGTCCTGTTGGCTTCGTTTCGTTTCATGTGGTGCTTTGCTACGTCTCACATGCTCCCCCTTGTGTTGGCTCCATTTGGACAATCATGTGTTCGCTAATTGTTTTCTCTCCCCTCGCCTATCAAAACGTGAAAGTTACCCATTCGCCTTAATTAACCATTCTGACCTGTAGAATAATTGGCTTATGCTTACTCTGACGTGACACCGTAGCGATTCAATTCCACGTCCAATTCCGATTCCTTGCACTATCATTAGGTGTTCCTTGGTTTCTCATCGAGTGTCATTGATACCATCGTGTTTATCTCTAATAGTTTAGAGAGTGGGGAGATAGCTCTATCCCATGGGACTAGTTGGTCATCGGCAGACGCCGTACACCTCCTAGCGACACCAATAGACAGTGCACTCGCTTGTACAAACGTGTGCCTATCTGTAAACATATTTCTCCGCTTGATGAGATCATGAGAAGGACAGACAAGTTGGAGGTTTGCAATGGAAGCATGGTAGGGAGCTGTTGGTGTTTGTGCAGCAAAATCTCCCGCAGGAATCGAATGGAAAAAGTGAAGGACTAAAATTGAAGTAACATGCGAGCTAAGTTAGCCGATACGGGAAAAGACACGGAAAACCAGCCAAGATGGGCAAGATCTGGAATTTGGAGTGTCCAAAAGTGGTGAGGTAGGTGACCACAACTTACGAAAAAACCCATGTTCAGCATAAGCCGACATGGACACGTCAATGTTGAATCAATAAACTATGGGGTTACGGAATTTTGCTATCTCAAACTTGGATCTAAGATGCCAATCATCGAATAGGAGACGGGCATTTGTGCTTGATATGAATGTCGTCGTCGTTCATTTTGTGTTAAGTCATGGTTTTGTTCGTAGGGTGATATGAACTATGCCAAATAGGATTAAAGCCCACTTGGAGCTAAGGTGCTTCCTGGTCTGGTCCAGCGAGCAGATACAATGGCACTCGGCCAGTGCATCTGTCTAGCAGAGATGTGAGTTTGCTTTTTGTTCGAGATATGAGAGCTCAAGATCCACAACTTGGATGGACATATAGTTTAGGATTTAGATCCATCACCTTTTTCCTGTTGTTTCAAATTAAATTAGACACTTTTGCGCGCTGTGCAGATTGTCCTTGAAAGATATAATTAACTAGAAAGCGACAAGTTTTGGATCAACTGTTATAATTATTGAATCTAATCTCCTTATTAAAATAGAATTTGTGAGTGATCTCCACTCGGTGCAACAGTCCTCCCCCATGCACACTGGGTATTCATTGAAGAGACACGGGTTTGTGCTCTCAAGAATGGTCCCAAGAAAGTATGTAAATGGTGTGATTTGAACTCAAGCGTTAAGCGAGGTAGGTGAACACGCCTATCACTTGAGCATCCTGATGGTTAAGCTGCACATTAACTCTGAAGCAATGAGTACAACCGCTCAAGCGTATTCTCACCCTTTTAAAAGTGAGCAACAATAAAACCCGTTTGATGTATCAGTATTTGTAATACAGTTGTAACGTATAAATTGTATGCTTGGTAACATATGAATAGAAAACCTTTAAATTCGATGAGACGGCATCTTAAAACTTGCCGTAACTTTGGAGGTGCTGCAGACATGGATTATTCACCACACACAATATAGAAGTTTCCCGGCACATCTTTTCGCCATTGAAGCTGCCGATTGTTCTTACCATAACTCCCATACGCCAGACAAAAACCAAGACCGACTAGACCAACATCGAAAAGAACGGACAGACTATTAGGTGTTCTGAAGAGCACCACGGTCACGCATCCATCTATTCGATTTGTCGAGTATAAAATGTCAAGGCAATTTCGTTTTCATCAACCCAAAATTGGTACGTGCTAAAAAAAATTTGTACTCCTTGAAATGAGAATTCCTATATATGCTGGGGCCTTTTAGGGTTGGGTTGGGACTGATTTAAAAGCTCCTATGAAAACATGGGCTCGCTCTCTCTGGCTGGCCCGTGTCGCTGGGATCTTGAGGAAGAGAGAGGGACTCGCGATATTTCGAAGAGCTGGTCGGCGAGACTCGCGATGCGAGAAGAAGAGAGAGCGAGAGAGAGTGGACCAGTGGGACAGTCGGTGGCGCCTGACATCCTGTGTTTGGACCGAGTCCCACTTTTTGCGTGTTCCGATCTCGTGGGACTACCCTCCCTCCCTCTGTACCTCACTCTTACTTATTCGTCGACAATCTGGCAAAGATGTCTTGCGTTTTCATTAATTACGTAGTTTACCTCGATGCCCTTCAACCCCCATCTCTTTATCTCGAGAGGTCTTCTGTTTTCTGAGCAAATCTTGCTGCAAGATCCGTATTCAGTAATTGACCGATTCTAATCCAATTTCAAGCTGTTATAGAACGAGATGATAAGAATGTGCAACCGGATCGGTTCTATTCAAAAATCGGACCGGATTGCCTTGAGAACCGGTCCGGTTTCCTGTTCCAAATTTTTGGAATCAGTGGGAACTGGTTCGGTTCTTGGTTCCGAGTGAAGAACCGACAGGGAACCGTACTAAATTTGGAACCGGTTTTATAAAGCGTAAGAATCCTTATTTTTCGCGATTCTCTCTCTCTCTCTCTCTCTCTCTCTCCCACCCACGACTCACCCTCCTCCTCGCTCGTTTGCAGCTCACCCTCGCTCCTTCTTGATTTACCTTTGCTCGCTCGCTCGCATTCATCTTTTACTCTGAACCACTTTGCTACTCATATTATTTTGTTGTGAAAAATCAAACCAAAAAAAAGAAATAAAAGAAAAATAAGTTCTCTAGTAGATCCCGAAATCGGACCAAAAGAATATGTTATTCTAGGTTCCAAAAACTGGAGTCGGTTCTAATATGATAGGTTCCGAGTTCCAAATTTGAAACCTATACATCCTGGAACCAATCACTTTTACGAGATAATTTGTGCTAATATTGGGGGAACATCTATCAAATCATTTAACCAAATCAAGTTACGTATATGCCTTTTTCGTATGTGTAGTATCGTTCTCGGTTTCGTCCTTCATCTTGGAGTCTGAAACTCCCTTCCTCTTGATAATTTTCGGTGGATATGGAGACAGGCGACTGAGGGTTGCGATGGTAAATTGGACGGTTTGCAACGTAAATGGGAAGGGGACGATTCATTGTCACCTCCTAGTCTTATTTACCGGCAAGGGAGATTCGAGTCAAGGATAACATCGGAATGACGGCATTTGACTTATGGCCGGGATGGTGGGTGGGTCGGTTCACATGGAGAAAGAGTCCATTTTTCAGGCCATCTTTGGAAGATGAAGGCGAGGGTCCTTTCACGAGCTTCCCCTTTCGAAAGTCTAAAAGGAGAAACTCTACTACCCGCTTTCCATCTTTAATGCATTTGGCTTCATCACCGACCTCGAAAGGCTCCCGCTTTATCGGTTGACATCTGTGAGGGCACCCCTTTGTGACCATTTTTTTTCGAATTGAAGAGGTCAAAGAATGCGAATCGATGATGCAATCGGTGGTCGATTGGAGTGCTTTTGGCGTCTAATTCTCCCATTCCCATTGAAACAATACCGGGACAGGATCGAGAATTGGCGGTGCGTGGAATTGATCTTGGACCTCTTTTTGGAACCCGTGACATGTTTGGTTTTGGGAACAAGTACATTGAAAATTCTAAAACTTGTTACGAAGGTACAATCGAGTTTTAAAACTTTTCATAAGTGCGATCAAGTCCTAAACTTATCACAAAAGTGCAATCGAATCATAAAATTTTAAAAAGTTCAAACAAATCCTAAAACTTATTATGAAAGTATAATCGAATTCTAAAACTCTCTAAAAGTGTAATCAACAAAATGACTTGATTAGATCAATTTGACAAGTTTTAAAACTTCATTACACTTTTGTGATATATTTTAGGACTTTTTATACACTTGTCCATTTTGTTGTCTATATTTTCTTTCATGGGTGGTGCCTGCACAAATACAGTCTTAAGCCCTGCTTAGAAAGTAAACAAAACAAGACCATGGAAGTCAGTAATGTGATTAATCATGTAACTCGCTCTCTCTCTCTCTCTCACCAACTAGCAACTTTTTCCTCTTGCACACACGCGGGAGTGCATAGACATGCATTAACACTAGTATATACATTTGTGTTGTTAATATGAGTCATGTTTTCGTTCATTCTCGATTGGACCAATCGACCTTCTAATTAATGTATTATGTACATAGATATTAAGCGTAGGCAGTGTCCATAACTTCTAGCCTATCCATCGAATGCACGGCTGGATGAAATTTTCTTGAACTCTTAGAAAAAGAATGTAGCCTTGACAATATTTTTTCATGAGCAATCAAATCAAGAATCAAGATACGCTATAGCTCCTTTTTAAATCAATTATCACGTGCTATGACGGGCATTAACTTGTAGAAACTTCGCCGAAGCCTTGGTCTCTACTTCCTATTGATGCTAAATACGGAGCTTTCGACTTAAAAAACAATCATTCATAGTTTAAGCAATGAGTTTTGATTACAGATAACCTTAGGTGTTGAAAATAGATGAGGAAGAATTGTTTGAAAGTTGATCGGGCAAGGCATCCGTTCATTAACCAATAAGCTAACTCCAAGAATTTGATAAAATCTTCATTCACCGGCACTATTTTATATAGAGTTTGGGCTGCAAATATGAAGTAATCTTTTACAATCTAATCGGTTTGATTGCATTTTAATTTTTGCGCCTTTTTCCTTATGTTCTCAAATTGCTTTGAACTGCATCAATCAATAGACATTCAACAATTGGGTTAACCCTCATACCATGTTTTAAAACGTGATTGACATCATTGAGCAAAAATACAGATACGAGGATAGCTCGAGGCCGTGCCTAATGTCGGGAGACTAGAAGAGACTTAGAACCAAAGTTTATCGTGCACGAGATGAGACGATACGATTGGGAGAAAACAGGAGGAGCTGACTCGATCCACTGCACTTAATTCCAAAAGTCGCTTTTTCTTCCAATGGCTCGTGTCTGGCCCCGTGGCGACTTCGCGTCGTCAAACTGACGAGGGACGACCAATGCTTTTGAGCTGTGCAGCTGTCACGCAGTTACCTCCACACCCTCCCCAGCATCCCCTAATTCCATCACGACTCCATCCCAAGAAGGCTTTCTTTTGAGGGTACAATCGCCATCTTGTGGTGAAATCCTCTGGCTGAGTATTGCGATTGACTTCCGCTTACCTGCAGCTATAAATACACTCCAAATGTCAAACTTGGGGAACACAATATCGGTCTCAGTCTTCTCCTCAAATTTTGCAATTCAATCTCTTCTTCTTCATCTTGTTCTCCTCCTGATTCTTCAACTGGGCGATCTGTTCTCTGTTCAAAGCATTCTTCGGCTCTAAGTCTTCTGTGACTCCTCTGTTTTTTGTGCACTTCGTTTTCTGAGTTTCTCTAAAATCCAAGAAATCAGCCTTTTTCAGCTGGAAATCTTGTCTTTTTCGCACTCGATTCCTTCGTTCTCACTCGTATTTCCTAAGGAAAACGGGATTAGTTTTTTTTGGTAATCCTGTACCCTGTAATTCCTCTGTTTTTTCCATTAATTGAGGGTTTCAGCAGAACTCTGTTTCACAAATGGAAACTATCCTTCACAATCTTCCGCCAGTCACTTGCACCAACCACAACGACAGTGGAAACATTCCCTCCTCACTCTCGGAGCTCATTCTGAAAGGTTTCGGCTCCAACACTCTCGACTTGATCTTCTCGAACTCAAACCGAACAAATCCAACCACTGATAACACCCCAGTTCTGGAACCATTAGGCTCTTCAATCTATCTGCTCCACAGAGATCTTCTGCAAAAGTTTTGCGACCGGAACAAATCAAACGTGTCTCTGACTCACACCGCTTTGGAACCAGCGTTTCAGCGCCGCGGCAACACGAGCACGTGCCTTGTTCCGTCGAAGAAGAAGCTGTACAGAGGAGTGAGGCAGAGGCACTGGGGAAAATGGGTGGCAGAGATCAGATTGCCCCAGAACAGGACCAGAGTGTGGCTAGGAACCTACGATTCGGCCGAGTCCGCTGCCTACGCTTATGACCGGGCCGCGTACAAGTTGAGGGGCGAGTATGCACGGCTGAATTTCCCCGAACTGAAGGACTTGGGGCTCGCTGACAGCAAAAGGCTGAACGCCGTGAGGAGCTCCGTGGACGCAAAGATCCACGCCATATGCGAGAAGGCAAGGAAGGAGAGAGCGAGGCGGCGCGCGAGGAAGGGCGAGGGGTCGGCAATGCAGGCCACGTCATGTTCGTCGTCATCGTCATCTTCATTGGGGAGTGAAGTAATGCTGTCCCCGAGTTGCTCTGAAGAAGAGGACATGTGGAGGCTTGTTAATTCTAATTCGTCCATCTCAGCCGGTTCCACCGGGCCGGAATTGGAGGGCGAAGGATATTCGCTGGAGACGATGCCTTCCTTCGATGCGGAGTTGATTTGGGAAATTCTTGCTAATTGAAAGGAAGAGTATTTGCAATTCTTTTTTCGGGTGAATCTGTGATGGAGGAGTGATCTTGTTCGGTAGATGATCTGTGTTAGTTGTGCCAAATTGTAAATGGAAGTCTCGGTGTCGCAGCTTAACTCGTTCCTTTTGTTTTGGAGTACAAATTGCGAATTAGCTTTGGTAGGAAGGGATGTTCTAGAGTCATATTGTGATATTGGACTGTCTTATTCTTCAATTATCTGTCATTACCGCGAATTGTCATCATACTTTGTTGAACACTAATTAGCTTGCGATTGAACTTAATGTATATTCGACCAAAAAAAAAAACTTGATGTATGAATGATGAGCATAACATAAGACCATTCCATGCAGATTAAAAGACTGTTTATCTTCTAACCCTATAACTCATATCACCTCCCAAACTCAAGTCATCTTGAAAAGAATGACATTAAAAAGAATGTTCAACATCATATTAGAGAGAGCGATATGGAATATCTAGGAATTATTGTAAGTCAACATTGGCCACGAGCAGAGGAAGTCACATGCATTTATATGGGTCTGATTGTCCATCCATGAGTATCTATTGGGCTTATCGGGCTGCTAATGATGGGCCACGTGATGCCCAGCCTACTACAAAGTGGAGCAGACGGAGCACTGGGTGATTTTCTTTTTGGTTAACGCAGAACAATCAGATTCTTGAATTCTAGTCCCTAAGTTATTGAATAAGCCAAAACTCATTTCTTAGCAACATGCGAGATGCATAAAATTTTCCTTAAACACAATAATTAACTAGGTTGGCCAGTGCAATGTACATGTTATGCCCACCACATGACACTTTTGACAGGGCACTGCATGAGGTTAAGAAAGGCCAACTCAGAGTTTGAGATGGGGGCGAGTAGAGGATGACATGAACATGTGAAGACCATTATCTTGGAGGACACAGAGTCACAAACCGTGAATTTGTAACAAGCTTTGATTCCTCGGCCTCAGCTGTTTTGTCCTTCTTCTTCACTTTCGAATCAATCTTTGCTCGTCGCTCTCCAGAAATGGAAATGCATATGCAACAGCCATTCACTTTTGACGCGTGAGCATACCATCTTTATGAGTGCGCATTGGCCTATTTGCACCTACACAGCCTTTCTTTATCCGAAAAAAATAACATGGGACGTTCCAATTTTCCAGGTCGATTAGTTGCTATGGGTACCTGTAAACCGCCCTGTCAATGTGAAATAAGCAAAGCTTTAGGGATAGGGCGACGGAGGACGACCGAGAAAAGCTACAGCGATGAGGAGGACGACGGATGCAGAAGGTGGCGACGGAGGGTGAAAATGGCTGAAATAGGCCCGACTCAGGCAGGCTTTTAGAGTGCTTCGCATGACAAAAGGGAGTGCAGCCCGTGCTGTGGAGTGTAGTGAGTGCACATGGAGCACCCTCCATCACGGCACATTCCATGATAAAAGATGATGATGGATCGGTGAATTCTTGGTTTTATTATTGTGCAATATCAAACCTTTTGAAAGCACGCACAGATAAAGAGCAATGGCAACCTGTCTCGTTTTGTGCGAAACAGGGTAATGCGATCTGGTCAACCAGCTTTGGATGGCATTCTGCCGGATCACGGGGCTATGATTCTGCTCCTTTACCTTATCCTAGGGAGAACAAACCCTGCCATAGTCATGTATTAAATCTTGAATTTTCTTAAATAGAAACCTTACTAATTTTAGACAATTGCATCACACAACTTTTCATTAGTCTAAAAAGAGGCGCAATCATTAACATGTCGTGTAAATTGACATCTACTAGCATTTCCATCTATATCTTCTGTCGGGTGTCTAACATATTTGCAAATGTAACACACCGGGCAAAAGCGTTACATTTCACATTAACCTCTCCAAAAACGACATCATTTTTCAAACACACAAAATCAAATACAACTTAAATTTAGAGAATTTGAAATAATCGTAATAGGCATTTAGAGAAAAACGAATTCGGGGCAAGCATGAATTTGGGAATTTAGAGTATTTAGCCCAAATCCCCATTTCTTTCCCGGCTCACTTTCTACCTTGGAAAAATTCCCCACTTTTCAAAAAAAGATTAGGGTAAAGAAGAAAAGAGGAAGAAAACGAGAAATTGAAAAGAAAAGGACTTCCACTTTTAGAAGTTGAATAGGCGGTGGGGCAACGTCTACAAAAATCATGGCCCGAAGGACAAATTTGGTCCATGGCTCGTGACTCTCTGTCCTCTACTCTGCCTTATCATGCTTTTCTGCCTTTGTTCACCTCGTCCTCTTCCTTTAAAATCTTACCAACTCTGTCTTTCTCTCCCTCCCTTTGATTCTCTGTGGCTGGTGGTTCACGTAATGAGCTCTCTGTGCTGGTTGATGCAGTTGAATCGTCTCTAAAGCCTCGTTTGGACTCTTCTACTCGTATCGTTTTCAGACCCACCATACTCGCAACACACCCTCTCTCTCTCTATCTTTCATCCTGTGAGCACCAGCTCTTCAGTATCTCTTTGTACTCTTTCTCCTTGTGACTCACCTCCAAAGTACCACTCTTAAGTCTGACACACACCTCTCCCATTTTTTGTTCATCATCTTCCAATCATTCCGGTGCCGGTACGAAAAGCGCTTTTCGTACCTTTCTCTTTGGCTCGATTTCGCAATCAGATTTCTTCTGTGCTAATCGCCAAACTCCCACCTGAGAGGTTTCTATGAAGTGCCATTTCCTAAGTCCCGAGATTATGAGAATGGTGCGGTTTGCCGTCTCTGTTGTCCTGGCGATTGTCGCGGTTGCGTCCGTTACGCTAGAGGGGGTGGCAGGATCAATGGTGACGTGCTCGGGGATAGTGCCGATGAGGTACCGGAACGACAAGATATCGATAACTGACTTTGGAGGGGTCGGGGACGGGCGGACAGTGAACACCAAGGCGTTCACGGAGGCAATATACCGGATCCAGCACCTACGGCGGAGGGGCGGCACCCTCCTCTATGTCCCTCCCGGGGTGTACCTCACCGGCAGCTTCAGCCTCACCAGCCACATGACCCTTTACCTGGCCCAGGGGGCCATCATCAAGGCCACCCAGGTAAAGTTAGTTCTCCTGCTTTACTTTGTCAGGAAATTGTTATCTATGAGACTTTCGACAAGCAAACAGTATCGCCAAGGCTCAATTTGACAGAACAAGTCAGCTCCACTCACTTATAGGCTCGCCAGGAACTGGGAAGAACCGGAACCATATACATAATTCTTGCACTGTGACGGACCATCGTGTTGTTAGTGTGAGTCTATACAAGTCGATTGATAGGCACTATGTGCACCAAAAGGGACTAAATCAACATCGATCCAATCCAGTTCTCAGTTTTGTTCATTCTGGCCACTCGCAATGTAGTCTGTATAGGTCCTGTTACCTGATGAGCAAGCCAATTGGTAGATGTAAGAGTTGTTCAGTGTAGTTACCAGTGTAGGTTTGACTCGCTGGTACTGACTAACTAATTCTGAAGGGAATATGATTCAGTGGCGGTACATAATAAAGTATAGAGTTAAAGAATCTTGATGAGTGGGGTGTAGAACAGCAGGGAATTCATCCTGTTTCTTTGACTGTTGTGCTGGCCTGATTCTTTAATTCTTTTAATGGGATTATTTTGAAGCTCGTTAAATGCCTCTTGCCATCTCAGAACTGAACACTGCAGCAGAAACAAGTTCTGGGTTTGTGCATAGAAGCTTTTCTTGGGATGCAGACGCCGGCTTACTATTTGGTGTGACCCTCGAATGTAGTTTGTACGATATTGGCAAACAAATATATAAATATACAGCGTGAACTTATTATGTGGTGGACGCGACAGAAGGAGTGATAGAGTCGATCACAGCGCCGGAACTACACGAGAGCTCGTGCTTTTCTGTGCGGTCCAGTCCGGGGTCCGCATGTTTCTTGAAAACGCGATTGACACGATTGTTACGCAATTGTGGTAATAACCCGAAATTTGCTACGACAATAACATGGGCAAGTCATAAAATGGAGATTTGAACAAGTGGGTTATTTTGTTGAGTCTGATTTCGTAAAGATTTTGTTGGAGCTCTCCTTTAGTTTATTTAATTTTATCTTTTCCTGTTTTCTTCTGTTCCTGATGAGACATATGCTATTGTGGTCACCTCCACTTCAAAAGTAAGGAAGTGGTCCTCCTAGCTTCAGCAGAAATGTTTGTCTTAATTAATCTTGTGGATCTGAAAGAAAAGGAAGGATGTGGGTGGGTGCGTGGTGGCTCCAAGTGCATGTGCATTGCACATCTGATAACGGACATTCCAGATGCTTGGACAGCTAGATTTTTGCAGATGCAGAGCTCGTCAATGCATCTTCATTTGGACCATCACAATAAATCCCATTCACTTTCCTTTTCCAGTAACATAATAAGAGCTATAGGATTCAGCTCATTCGTGTCAGGCATGTGGCCCGGCTTCTGCAGAGCCGGCATTTGACATCGCCTAGGGTCGAGGCTCATCCATTGACCGGGTCTAATCTAATGATTAAGACGATAGAGTTTTACATCTCGATTGCTCATAGCAGAGCCGATGTCAGAGGTAATAGGGTGAAGGGCCTCTGCCCATTTTAGTGTGTTGGAATTACGCTGATAAACAGCCGTACATCTTTTACAACGTTGTCAAGGGAGAGGAAAGATCGAAAGCTGCTCAGGGCATTCATATGGCGTGGTCCCTAGACACGTTGAATGCCTGAAGATGACATCTCTCTCTTCTGTAGTCCCATGGCGACTAAATGCCATAACTTCTGCTGATTCAAATAGCTTCTTTGAAGCATACACACCTCCCTCGTGATCATTTATTCATATTTGCTCACTTACACTGTTTGGCATATTCTTTCGGACGATTCTTTTCGCTTTGTTAACTTGCGAGATAGGATTAGGATAGTCTAGTCAGTCTTAAATATGTTGAAGATATTAGTGGCTGTATATTGCAATGGTAACCATAAATTTATGACACGATGATTGAGTGCATAAGTTTGGTCGGAACCTGGTGAATTGTCAGAAAAAGAAAGAAGATATTTGGATGATTCTGAAGATATGAGGATGAAAGGAACTTCTGGCCAATGAAAAGCTATAATTTGCCTAACGTTGCATAATTGTCCCCTGCTAAATTGTGGTGGTTGCTGGTTCAGGATACTTGGAATTGGCCTCTGATCGCACCCTTGCCTTCCTATGGAAGAGGGAGGGAACGTCCTGGAAGGAGGTATATGAGTCTCATTCAAGGATATGGCCTTCGAGATGTGGTAATCACGGGTGGGTATTGATGAAAACAAGTTGCGTGATCCTTCCACCATTGGACTGAACTCGCCGTCCACCATTGGACTGAACTCACCGTGTCATAACAGTGCTTAAACGCCCAAAGTTCAGAAATAACCTTGTCGAGGACATGATGCGATTGTTCTTTTTCAGGTGAGAACGGGACGATCGATGGTCAGGGAGAGGTATGGTGGAACATGTGGAGGCAGGGCACTCTCCGCTATACTCGACCGCATCTTGTTGAATTCATGGATTCCAGAAGCATCGTGATCTCCAACGTCGTTTTCAAGAATTCCGCTTTTTGGAACATTCACCCTGTTTATTGCAGGTAACTTCCAGACATGTATGTTTCAATTTATCAAGTGCAGATCTTAGGACAAGGTGTTTAATGAGTAACAACATTAGAATAATGGACATCTTGCTCGAACCTGATCTCATAGCCTTTCTTCTTTTATTCCCTTTTTTGGCAGCAATGTTGTTATCAGATATGTAACCATTCTGGCCCCTTACGACTCTCCCAATACTGACGGCATCGATCCAGGTACATACTATACTCGATTTTTACTCGAAACTTTGGCCCCGGTTAGCATTGCTATGCCATTTCGTGATACACGCTTCCACTACGCTTCAAATGTGCAAGAGCTGTTTGTAGAACTGCAGTGCATCCTATATACTTCGGATGAGTATCATACAGTACTCATCCAAAGTAGAGGGTTCTGAACAGAGAGTATCACATTGGATTGAGTGCTCACAGTTGACATGGTTGGCAAGTCCTATCCAGCTATGCAGTTTGGTTGCCATGTACAGCCAATGTTTGCTCACCGTTTAGTATATCAGTACTTCGATAGGATCAATAAGAGCTGATATAATAATCAACGGCAACAGTAAAAGAGAAGACAGAGTAAGATCACCATATTGAAGCAATCCTCTGCATGTTCTTTAATTCGGCTGGTCCTGTTAATGAGGCTATGATATATGTTCCGGAACATGTTTTAGCTGGTCAGACAATCTCATTGACTGCTTCTGTTTGGAAGAGTACGAATTCTCAGGAAAGGAAGCTAACTACGGCTTCTGTATTTGTACTGGCTCAGATTCCAGTTCCAATGTCTGCATAGAGGATTCACATATATCCGTTGGAGATGATCTTGTTTCGGTGAAAAGTGGATGGGATGAATATGGAATACGATACGGCCGTCGCAGCTCGGGGATCACGATACGGCGGATAACCGGGTCATCCCCTTTTGCTGGGATTTCAGTGGGAAGCGAAACGTCCGGCGGGGTGGACAACGTCTCGGTCGAGAACATAAACTTGTACGACACGGGCATAGGAATCCACATCAAAACAAACATCGGGAGGGGTGGGTTCATAAAAGACATAACCGTGTCCGACGTGTACATGGAGAACGTGCGAAAGGGCATACGCATCATGGGGAACGTCGGCGACCACCCGGACGATTACTACAACCCCAATGCCCTCCCTTATGTCAAGGGCATCCGAATCAAGGACGTCTGGGGCGTGAAGGTCCAAGAGGCGGGCTTAATACAGGGCCTGAAGAACGCGCCCTTCACCGGGATCTGCCTCTCCAACATCTATCTCCACGGCGTGCCGGGGCAGAGGAGAGCGGCGTGGACTTGCTCCGACGTCACCGGAGCCGCACTCGAGGTGAGCCCCTGGGTGTGCTCGGAGCTCGCCAGCACCTATCAAAGTGGCATCTGCTGATCTAAAGCTGGCGACACCTTTGCTGTCGCTGCGTATGTAAGGACATGTTTATTCAACCAAGCTCTGCACCATCATCACCCCCATCCACTCTCGCTCTCCCTTCTTACCACATTTGACGGGCCATGATCTGGAGATTCTATCGACATGGATGCATAATTGTCGCAACAACTTTCGAATTTTGCCCGAAAAGCTCATACAAAACACTGGGTAGATTAGCAACATCTGGTCATTACATGAATCCGACAGTGTTGTTATATACAGTACAAAACGCAGTACAAACCCTACTATCCATCTCGCATATGCCATCTGTCTCGGCAACGTGTTCAGATTGTCCATCTCTCAAGGATGCAACTTTATTATTTACACACAGACGTATTAGATAAGCAAAAGAGGCTAAACCCTAGAACAAGTAGAACCATCGCAAAAAACAGTAAAATAGCTGCATCCGTATGCATCACCGCAAATTCACACCGCATCATCATCATGGGCGTCGTCCTCAGAAATGGTGCAAGAACTTGCGAATCCTCTTGAAGATGCCCTCACCTCCGTGGCGCTCCTCATCCTCGTGATCGTGGTGGGGGCGGAAATGGTGGTGACGGTGGCGGTGGCGGTGGTGGTGCTCTCTCTCCTCGTCGTCCTCGCGCTCCTCCGGGCGATGGGGCGTCTTCATCGTGTCCATGCCCTCCTTCCAGCGGCGGCGGTGGTGCTCTCTGTCCTCGTCGTCCTCGCGCTCCTCGTGGCGATCGAGCCTCTTCATCATGTCCTTGTCCTCTTTCCAGCGGCGGTGGTGGTGCTCTCTGTCCTCGTCGCCCTCGCGCTCCTCGTGGCGATCGGGCCTCTTCATCATGTCCTTGTCCTCCTTCCAGCGGCGGTGGTGGTGCTCTCTGTCCTCGTCGTCCTCGCGCTCTTCGTGGCGATCGGGCCTCTTCATCATGTCCTTGTCCTCCTTCCACGCCGCGTCCACGAATCCGAACCTCGGCTTCCTGTGGCCGACCCTGATCCACCGGCCGGGCATCTGGCCCTCGATCCCGCGCCTTTCGGGATCGGAACCCGGCTCCCCGCCGGACAGGATCATGTCGTTGCCGAACGAGATCTCCCCGCCCTGGAGCCTCGGCCGGAACTGCCGGCGACCGTGGCGGCACCCGCGGCCTCCGTGGCGGTACGGGAAGCGGAGAGAAAGCGGCACCGCCCCCTCGGGGAACCCGCCGTGGTCGTACGGGCGGAAGGTCACCGTCCTCAGCGGGACGGAGGTGATCTTCTCGGGTTCCGATGACGGCCGATCTTCGGCGACGGCGACGTCGGCCGCGTCCCGAGCGGTGGAGTCGGGGGCGGCGACGGTGGAGGTCTCCGTGTCAATCGGGACCACCGTGCCGGCCTCGGACCGGGGCTTCTCGCTGGGGAGGAGGATGGTGGCGGTGGACTCGGCCTCGGAACCGCCGGGCAGATCGCGGCCGGCGACGTCGCCGGCGGGGAGATCGGAGGTCGTGAGAGACTCGGAGAAGGCGATGAGGGAGCAGAGGAGGAGGAGGAGGAGGGAGAGGGTTAGTTTGGCCATTTCTTCCAGAGAGAGAGAGTATCTCCAGGTGAAGCCGGGGAAAGAGAGAGAGAGAGAGAGAGAATATAAAGGGGGGAGACGCGGGGCAGAACGGGCATGTGTGAACGGGGGGAGGGGCACGGCGTTTGACTCGGGGGAGGGAAAAGCGGGCAGCGGGCAGGGGTGGAAGACCGACCACGTGATTGGGAGAACGAGAGCGGGTTGCGCGATGGGGACGGGGAGGGTGTTTCCGGGGAATTCCGTCATCTGAGGGAGTCGGTTGGGGTTCCCAATATTCAAACTTTGCATAACTTTTGTTATTATTTAGGGTATGACAAAATTTCCTTTACCTCAAATAAAAAAATCCCGACAAATTTACTATCAATTAATTTTTATTAAATTTTATCGTCAAATTAGCGAGCTTAATAACACATAACGGCTTATGGGTGTGCCAGTTTATGATTTTTTCTTGTGTTAATATAATTTAACGAAAACTAAGTGAGGGTAAATTTATCTTTAAGTGTACCGGTTTGGGGGGTTTTTGGTGATCAAAAAAATTAGTTTGAGATAAATTTATTACATTTATAGCAGGTTGGAGTTTCTCGTAATATCAACTTTCGAATTATTAGATTAACGGATATTATATAAATCAAGAATTCACATATTTCACGCGATCGGATCTAGCTCGATAGTTAATGGGTAAACATTATGCGCCGCCGGCTGTGTTCTTTACTTTCTTATGCGAAGAAGTAATGGGAAATTTAAAAATAGAGCCAGATGAAATGTTCGTTGCGGGGGTGAGTCTGAAGTTATTTTGCAAATGACGACACACGTTTTAAGCTAGTTTTTTAAAGGGAAAAAAAAAGGTAGGTAGATTAAGAAATCTTTTTAATCACATATTTCTCTTTTTTAAAGGGAAAAAAAAGAGAAATCTTTTTTTATTGCTTTTTATAGATTAAGAAAGAAGGTAGGTAGTGCCTCATACATAATTACACAAATAAATCCCGTGGTCCCTTCACTTTTAATTTATTTAATGCGATCATTGGATTTTGGCCCAATATGATCCTCGAATTTTCAATTTATTTAATGTAATCTTATATTTTTAATATATTTTTAACTTAATTCCTGAACTGTATGAAAAATGTTCGATATTGCGTTATTCTCTCAACTAATAGAGCAAACAAAAAAGAGAAACTCCATCGGTTTTGAGTTGAGATGCGCTTATCAAGGAGGTGGAGTAGTAGGGGTGAGTGGTTCCCGATCCGGTCCGGTCCCAACCAAGAATCGGGAGCCGGACCAGAAGGACTGATTCCCATTTTCTAGAACCGAGGATCGGATCAGCTAGTTCTAGGACCGTAGATCGAACCAGACCAACGGTCCGTCCCGGTTCCAGTGGAACCAATCACGTATTTTTAAATTAGGCTTTCTATTTTAAATAAATAAATATATTTATTTTTCTATTTTCAAATGGAACCAATCATGTTCCAATGGAATCAATTCCATTTTTTAATGGAACCACTTAAAAAAATTGGTAAAGGCAAGAGGGAATAGATTATGCTTTCTTTTTTCTTCAAAAAATTTAAAAAGTAAATATATACTTATTGGTCCGGTCCGGTCACTTCCGATCCGGTTCTCATCCCAGAACCGAGAACCGAACCGCCCGGAACCCGATTCCACTTTTAGGAACCAGAAACCAGACCGATACTCTCGAGAACCGGATCAAATCGGCCGATCCGATTTGATCTGATCCGATCCCGATTCAGACGATCCATCGTGCTCACCCTTGGAGTAGTGGCTGGGAGGCTAGCATGGAAATGGTCAAGTGAATAGATTGCTGCTGGTGCGGCCGCCGTTGCGTACACGGCGAGCGACAGGCTGGGGCCGTGGGAGCTGACCGTGGCGTGCGCCATGACGTGTCCTCCTGTAACTCCGTGTGCTGCGCCGGGGCCGGGAGGGACCATTCGCTCTGACTTTTCGCTCTTTGCAAAATTGGTTTTTCTTCTTTTTCGGCCAAATCACTTGCGGTTGACCAAAGACTAATCCCTCAATTTGCAATTTCTCTTCTTCCCACCCGATGCTTTATAGCCCGTGAATTTTCGTCTGCATGTCCCGGTAGCCAATTTGTACACCCAACAGTTTAGTCAGAGGACGCGGTGCATCGATGCCTGGATTCACACGGGTGTCCACCGTTTGAGTTCACATGATATCTGTGCCGATCCGAACATGTTTGACAGGCGTGTGTTCACGGTTCATATCGTGACCCAAATGTTATAGAATCAAAAACATGATTCGGATCGAGGTGCAAAAGACATCCGTGAAAGAGGCTTTTATGGGAGGGCGTTTTCTGAGAGGAAGACGGTGTATAGTTTAAAGTGTTTTGGTTCGGTTCGATTTGTTTTTGGGTACCCGAATCGAAACTGTTTATGCACCCTTTTTTTAGTCTATTACCCAAACTGGAAGGAGCCTGTTCCAAAAATTTCGTTTAGGTCCGGTTCGGATATTTTTTACGCCCCTAGAATTACATGAAGATGTTGCTGTTTTCGCGTTCCTTTTGGCTAAACAAATCCTGTAGTTGACCAATTAAGTCTTCAACTTTATTAGGCATATATGGGTATATAATAACACTATTTTGGAAAAAAGAATAAAGATTTATGAGTTGCTCCTAACTCGAAGAGAACAGTTTATTTTTTCCTCCAAAATAGTAAAAACAAAATTCAAGATTTTAATTCGTTTGTTCCTTCCAATTTTTAAACCTTGAATATTAGAAGAACAGGTAAAATAGAGAGAAAACTAAAGGAAACATGAAGACTAAATCTTTTCTTTTTATCGTTCAATCAAGAAGAAAGACAATAATATTGCTTGTCAACCATGCCCTCAATTTTATTAATGAATAAATCTTAGTTTAAATGTGAGTAAGCTGTAACTAACAAGATTGTGACTTCTCCCAAAATCACTGAAAAGCTTAGACAGAAAAACAATTGAGCAAATCTCAAACAACTCCACTTTAACAACTTTAACATCTTCAACATGTTCATAAATAAGGTTTTTCGGCTTTGAAACACAGCTTTACTTAGAATGAAGACATATTTTATCTAATTCAAAAGAACCTCTGCAATGATACAAAAGTCAACCAATTCCTTCTTTGTAGCTTAGCAGTTGGCACAAAATGTTAGCATGTGAAGGAGAGAGGTGATGAGATTGGCTTTAGAGAAAGAGGGTGGGCACAAAATGTTATCAATGTTGATTGAACCAAACTTTGTGGTTTGACGGATAATTTGGCTTGTTTAACGTAAAATGGTGCGATTAAGCCCGTATGGAAGTAACACCGTTCGATGCAAGATGCTCCAGAAGAGATGGGAAAGATAAGCCCAGTTAAAGATGGCCTTCCTGATGCACTTGTCTCGGGGTCTTGAGCATGGCCATTCAGCTGCGAGCCCGTGTCCGATTCGACGGCCGACTCCGACAAGATTTTGATCGGACGGGGTTGGTTGACAGCACACATCGATCCGAACAACTGACATAACGGTTGAATCCGACGGCGGTTGACAGGATATATGCCAAAATCGCAAATGTATATGGGGCCGAACCCGAGGAGGGGTTTCTGCACGGCTCAGGCGTCTTACGTTCTTCAAATCGCGATTTCAACTGGCGTGCGTTAGCTCTGCAGTCTGGCTGTTTTGCCTGCTCGACTTCATTTATAGTTTTCACTTTTCAGACTGTTTGATAACAACCCATGGCTATACGCAAATGACAAAGATACGGTTAGTACTTGAACAAGAAACAGAATCTAAAGGTGAAAGCCCTTGAACGGGGGAATTGAGCAAAAGATACAGCGTCTGGGCCCCGTGGACAACAAAGGCCTATATCACATCTGAAACTTTCAAGCCTTGTGAAGCCCTGTTAGGCCCACCAGGACCTCGTTCGTGTACTCTTCCCGACACCGAATCGGAAGCATTTTAGGGTACGTTTGTTTCACTGAAAACTTCATATAAAGGAAAAGGAAAATACCACCAAAAATCTCAAATTATGTCATTTGTGATAAATTTACCCTGAACTGTTTTTTGTGATACGAAAAACCCCAAACTATATCACTTGTGACAAATTTACTATGAAACTTTTTTCGTGACACGAAAAACCCAAAACTATGCCACTTGTGATACATTTACCCCATAATACTTTGGCCCATCGGCATTTTCGTCTTTTCCCTTTTTCTGTTTTTTTTTTTCTTTTCTTCTCCGATGAGGGTAGTCCTAGCCTGAGTCAGGCAGAGTCACCCTCGCCAGATCTAGTGTCGGGTGAGGTTGCCCTCATCTGACGTCGACGAGGGCTGCCCTCATGGGAGAAGAAAAGAAAAAAAAACAGAAAAAGGAAAAAGACGAAAATGCCTATAGGTCAAAGTATTGTGGGGTAAATGTGTCATAAGTGGTATAGTTTGGGGTTTTTCATGTAACAAAAACAAGTTCAGGGTAAATTTGTCACAAACGATATAATTTGGGGTTTTTGGTGGCATTTTCCTTAAAGGAAAATACTTTTCATGGAAATCATTTTCAAGAAAATTAATTAGTTTTCATATATTTTGTGGTTCCGGGAAAGTTATTTTTCTCTTGCTAGAAAAGGAAATCATTTAAGCTTCTTGTTTTAGCTACATGGAAACTTTTTCCATAGATTGGTTAATTTTTTGTCATCTAAATACCTGAAAGTCAAGACCAAAAAAAAAAAAAGGGAATAACGGACAGTCGGAAAGAAACTTTTCAGAAATAGTTTTCCTTCAAATAAATAAATGTAAATGGGCCCTTGAAGGGGGAATGCGTCTCTTCTCTGAGCATAGTTTTCACTACTTCAAGAGTGATCTGACTGATCCATTTGAAAACATCTCCGATAAAATCCAGAGAAAATCATAAAGGATGATTAAGATTGCATTTTTTAACACAAAGAAGAGATAACTTTCTCTCGAGCAGTGATTGTTAGCTTTAAGAGCAGTAGTCGAGCTTCCAAATTATCAGAGTCAAAAAACCTTTCTCAGACTTCATTGGATCTTTTTCTCTCTTCAGTTATGCAGTTCTAGAGCACCCTCTGTTTGTTTCCCATTTCTCTTTCCCAGTGAAGTTGACAATTATTCAAAATCCTACGGAACTATAAATAACTCGCACCATGTTTAATCCATAGAATCAAAGTGAATATGCAGAGCTAGTGAGGGCATGTTTACAAGACAACACAGTAAGCTCTTGGTTTGTACAGTAAAACAGCACCACAGAAAAGACCATTTCGTTTCAATTCTAACCCACAGATAAGTGTAAAACCATAACCTTATCAGCATGAATTTGGTATTGAATTTACTCGAAGCCTAATCGACTCTCTGCCTTGAATCTTCCGCCATCTTTAGATACTCGTGGTCTGGATCTTCCCATGGCTGAAGAGTCCTCGGAGCCGGCTCTGATCAGATGAAGACAACAGAAGAGTGGCTGAATCTTGTTCAGTCGCGGGGGGATTATTAAAACAGATAGATAAAGAAACGAAGGGGAACGAGGTTTTCGAAGTAGGCACATACCAACCAATCAAGTCCGTGGGGAATTTCAATGGATTGCATTTTTGGTGGGTTCTGAAACACAGATACACCCCAACACAAGATCGATCGTGCTGGAACTCGATGCTTCCCAAGACCATGAATTCTTTTTCTTTTAAGCAAAAAACAAGACCCATCACTAAACCAATCACAAACTAGCCAAAACCTCCTCAAAAGGACCGCTCTTTTCATCGATCCTCCACCCCCATCTCCTGCCTTACGCTGATCACTACCAGACAGACCGAGAACGGATTTTCTTTCCCCTGTCAAATGCTGTCGAGGGCCTTCACGAAGCCCAAGAGAAGCCCCAAAAATGGCGACAACATCACCCGGTCGGAGTCCATCCTGCACGAGTACGAGGACTGCATCGTGGGGTTCATGGACGACATCCCTCTGGTGGTGTGCGACGCGATCAAGGGCTACCAGGGGGCACGCAGCGAGCCGACGCTCAGGGAGGTCCTGAGGGCGTCGGTCGGAGTGATCGGGGAGAGCTGCTTGGGGATCACGGAGAAGGTCGTGTTCTTGGGGGGGAAGGTATGCGCGCTCAAGAGGTTCCGGGAGGTAGGAGTAGGAAAGAAGGAGTTTGGAAGGAGGCTGGAGAGGGTGGCGCAGATCAGCGGGAGGTGCGAGCACCTCGTGCCGGTGTTGGCGTACCTGTACACCAAGCGGATCAAGTTCGTGCTCTGCGATTACTACCCTATGGGTAGCCTCCATGACCTCCTCTCCGGTGAGCATAAGCAACGTCCTATTCTTGTGTGTTTTAAAGCATTAGATACGACGACGACATCACTTTGCTTTCTTTTCAATATGAATCGTTCTTTCTCGTCGATATTCAGTCAACACAGAAAATGACCGTCTCCTAATTCGTCTATCTTTGTAAATTTTGAAAGGTGGGAGGGACTGTGGACACACAGCCCTGAACTGGAACCAGAGGCTCAAGATCCTCTTCACTACCGCACAGGCCATCCTCTTCATCCACTCCCTCTCCCCTCCGAAAGAGAGAAAGATGCACATGAACGTGCATGGCAACATCAAGTCCGCCAACATCATGATCAATGCCGACTTCACCGCCTGCCTCTCCGACTACGGCTTCACCCAGCTGGCACAGCTTGTCGACGCCTCCGACATGGGGCAGTGCAAGCCACCGCCCCCCACCACCGTCGCCGAGAGCGTCTACTCCAACGAGATGAGCCAGAAGGGGGACATATACAACTTCGGGGTCGTCATGCTCGACATCATCGGTGGGGACAATGCGATGCAGGACTACCGGAAGTGCATACTGCGGAAGAAAGAGGAGATCATGGACGGGCAGACGGATTTCTTTGACTTTGGCGCGGAAGGGGAGGAGCGGGGCCAGGCCATGCAGCTGTTAGAGATTGCGTTAGAGTGTACAAATGAAGTAGCGGAAGAGAGGCCCCCCATAGAGCAGATACTGAAGACCATTTGCAACGTTTCGAGAGTGTAATCTGAATCTAGATTGTACAAAATGGGGGTGTGTTCTCGTGCTATTTTGTGCTCTCCAACATTTCGTGGCACTGGGTTCTACTTATGAGGAGAGCTAGTGTGATGTTATGTGATGTGTGGCACTTCCCAGAGTGACAGAGTCACGTAACACTTCGAGGACACCTCCATTATATTCTCTCTGATCATGTTGTGCTGAGCTCAGGGACGGAGGTGGTGATGTTAAAGCCCTAGATTCTATCCCTTGATGAGCTGTGAGATGTGTTTATCTTGTTAGTATCTCCCTGAACCTAAAAGTTAGGTTAAAAAGGCAACCAAATCAGAACTAGGATTACTTGGCAACCAACATCTTTTTCAAACAAAAAAGAAAAATCAGCAATGCGATTTTTTTTTATTTGGGTAGGTTTATTTTGTGGATAACTAATGATTTAATGAATATATTTTTTTAAATGACTGCTCATATTCTTAAAAAAATTAGGAAAAGTATAACAAAAAAACCTGAACTATGCTCACGACAAAAACCGATATTGTAAATTTTATTGTCAACCCAACAACCCCAAACTATATATACCCTTCATCACATTTTCGTCCATGTTTGTCATTAAAAATCATGCGTGGCAACTGGCGAGGCGTCATTAATATTTTTCGAAGACAAATGGCACCACACTTGCGCCACATTAGAAAAAGATTAATAAAAGAAAAGCCAAAAAAGCCAAAAGAAAATCGAACAAGAGGATATAGAAAGATTGCAGAGTTAAAAATCATAGCACACCTCGGCCATCGCCCTCCACGTCTAGTTGCCGGCCCACCCCTCATTGGCCGAAGGCAACCCCCCGGTGACTCTCTCTCTCTCTCTCTATCTACTGGAGCTTGACGACCACGAGCTCTGCCGAGGCATCGAGCTCAAGCCCAAATCTGGGCAAGCTCCATCGTACCGCTCGAGCTCGACCACATCTATGACGAGCTCTGCTTGCAGCTTCGAGGTCGATTGTACTTGATATGAAGAGGAAAAGTGAGGATGATATCTATAGTTTGCCCTTATTTTATATCATTGGGCCAGTACAAACAAATATTATATCTTGACATGAAATGAAGGGCGGATGGTATCGATTTCTCGACGGGCACATAACTTTGATCGCGTGAGATAAGATACAAAAGTCCTAATATGGAATCTGAAAGTTATCGTTGACATAATCACCTCAGTCAAATTGATTGAATAGAACAAACGAGTAAATATTCAATGAGCATGGTACATATGCTAAATCGAATATGGACAGCTAAATTTGATGAGTCCCATGTGGGAGTTCCGCGAGTTCCACCAAATCCCACATTTCAAATTCAGATGAGTATTTATTACATGGCTCAACCAAATACTTTCTGCGAACCTAGACCTGCATGTAGGACCAGAAACACGTGGCATCAATGAGAACAAACTGTATGGGAGGTCCCCCCGTGCACCGTCAGGCCCCATAATGATATCTCCACCTCACGTGGATTTTGAAAAGGCTCGCATGCCTTGAAATCTGCAAGAGCGGCGGGAGCATGCTAAGTACCGGTTAGATATCTAACGTAATATAAGCATTTACAACTAATCATAATGTCTATGTGATGTGCATTTCACCTAATTTTGTACTTTGGATTGCAGAATTCTCACCCATGTTTGATTGAACTAGTTTCCTTAAATATTACAGTCGCACGTGCATCCCACGCATAAAATATATCCGTAAATGTTAAAGCAGTGTCGTCTATTTCAACTGGCTTCCACCGAAAAATTGACGAGGCAAAACCCATTATATATGGATGATGTGAATTGACATGGCCGAGCGAGTAAGATGTATCTAGATTTTCACATCCAAGTCCCTTTGCATGGAGCGTGGCATATACTTTTACCGTTTTTCTCGATCTACTCTTGATCTAGTCAAGGATTGCACGTGACCCTTCTTCTTTGTGATCACGCACTCTAAAAGTCCGATCAAATTAGGCGGTTTTGCATCTTCATGCCCCATTAGACAGAGTGCCGGATGATTATTAATAGTACTGCCTTGATGCACAACTTTGATCCGTTCGATTAGTGGCGATTTGCGAAAGCTTTGCTCATCAAGTTGTAAAATCGTTCAACATGTATTTGGTCATCGAGAAATTCAAGCAAAGCCTCTGAATTTCTATGTTTCTTTTGTCGAGAGATTAACTTAGGAAGCAACCATCAGTTGACTTTGTCAAAAAGCTCGTGGTCGATCTATTCACAAAGCTTTGTTTGGGTGTTAACTTGATCATAGATCCAGTTATGTCGTGGGCACATTGATCCTACGTACTCACGTGATAGGAATATCAAGACTTTGACTGTGACTCCCCTTAATTATTCTCTATTCACACGATCGGGGAAGGACTCGTGCGGATTAAAAAATGGAATTAGTTCCGCCGATTGGTTGTTCTATCTGGATCGGGCGACACGTTGCGGTCCGCGATTGGCTGGTCGTCGGGACGAACGCGTGGGGGACGACTTGTCCGGACCCCAGGCACGTGCAGTCTCTTTAAAACTTCTTTCTTCCCTTGAACTATTTATAAATGTTGACTTTTCCGGACTTAAGCGTGCGGGTTAGCATACTTTAATGTGCTGTTACCGACGCAAGGTTAGTTTTTTTTAAGCATCTTTCCCTTATCCAATATTTTCGGGTATTTTATTTTAAACTTTACACAAGAAGAAAGAAAGAAAAAGATTTAGAGGCTAATTTTTGGATGCCCGACGCTATGTCTCATCTTTGTTTTAACAGATTGCTTACAAAGATGTGTCATGCATCCAGCACAACCTGTTTGATATCCTCCTCACAGACCACTGTGTACGAGAAGCAGAAATTTTTTCGATTTCACAGAGATAGATGTTAGAGATTCGATGTACATTTTCTATTCATTTTATTCTTTTAAAAGATAAAAGTGCGAGGACAACAAATCAAACCAATGCTTATGGGTCAAACGTAACTCAAGAACGTGACGAGTCTTCGCTGGGCTCCAAAAAGTCAACCTGTCTCCTGACTATAAAGAAGCTCCTTATGCCAGCGAAAACTTGAAGCTACTCCATTTTCCCCACCATTTTCAAGAAGCAAAGCGCAGCCAGAGATCAGAGAGATCGATCCGAGGGAAAAAAAAAAAACAATGGAAAGCGAAATGTACTTCGTCTTCATGAACTACGATCCCGAGTACGAGCGCCTTCGCGCCGACAGGTCGCCGCACTCAACTCATAACTCTTATTGCAAATGTGATTCTATTTTTCTTGTTCTTGCGGTAAAGCGTGTTCTCATTTTGACATATGGTGTGTGTATGTGGTCATTAATGACAGCAGAAGCAAGCGAGGAGCGTATGAGCTGGATTCGTATCTGAGCACCAAGCACGACGGGCTACTGGCGGCCACTCTCGAGCCGGGGACTTACAAGAAGACCTTCTCCCTTGTCATCGTCGACGGGTTCGCCGTGGAGATCTCCGAGGACCAGGTAGCGAGCGAACCCTCCCCCGCCCCTCTTCTCTCCTTAGGTTCAAACTTTTGAAAGACTAAATCCGCAGTGATGGAGGCAACTTATGCATTTCACGTTCTGTGTGAACAGGCAAATGCGCTTAGATCTGCGAAGGGAGTGAGGGTGGTGGAGAAGAATCAAGAGCTTGCTTGAGGCTCAGGATCTCTTTCTCTGTGTGGGCGGGTGTGTGCGCTTGTGTTATGATGTGTTGCTGTTAATTGCCGAAGGATGAAGAAGGAAGGGAGTTAAGGACTGGACGACGACGTACTTGGACACAGGTCGGTCTGGGGACTGTGTGAATGCGTGCTGGTTGCGAGTTCATCAATTCTTGAAGGGGTATATGTATATGCTTCGCTGGTGAAATCAAGGCACTTTACTATGGTACTTTACATCGTTTGTCTCTGGGACTCTCTCAGTGCCATTGAAATGTTGCCTCGCACGCTCTCTCTCTCTCTCTCTCTCTCTCTCTCTCTCTCTCTCTCTCTCTCGAATTTGCATTCGCTTACAATCCAAGAAACGCAAACACCGTCCATGCCAAAATGACATTAGGGTTTTGTTGAGCAGAGAACCCGTTGGTGTATGTTATGCTCGACTGCATGAAAGTCGGCATTTGAGAAGATGATATGCCTAAAGAAAAGGTTATAATTGTATATCAAATGGTTACCGGATAAAAAGTTCATGCGACCATCGTGTCCGGATCTATCGATAGCTTGTTGCGTCATACCTTGTCCTCGGAATGGGCACGAGGGCCATGAGAATTTGAAATCAGACAATGAAATGTTTATTAACAGAAAGACTTTGAAATCAACTTGGGACGTTTCAGTGCCGTGAGACTTTATATGTCCATCCATCAACTAACAATAGGGTATTGTTAATTCAACGAGTGCGCGTGCCTTTTGATTGAATGTTCAACATCTAATCTCTCCTCCGTCAAGCAATCGAAATATCGCCCAACTTGGCCACGAGAGAGCGGCCACAAGATAAATGGTAGACGGAGTGAGGATAGATGGATAAGGGCATGAACTTCAATTTGAGTACGGGGCTGATTTGACGCGTGAGAAGAGCGTCGCCGTTGGCCTCATTGTCTAGTTAAGGTTAAAAAGGAGCAGGCCCGGACATGCCCTGAAATCGGTTCATTTTTCAACAAGAGTTCGAAAACGATTCCAAAAAGAAAGCCTGACAATTTGTGGGTCACTTCACATGCATGCGAAACGCCAACATTAAATCCATGTGCCAATGTTTCGTGCGTCGTTCGCCTCGGACCCCCACCAGCCCCAGCCCTCAGTCGCAGTCGCTGAACTCATTTTTCTTCCCCCTCCCCAAAAGCATCCACCGGCGGAGCCGCTGAGGAGGGGAGCAGAGCTGGGGACCTCCCCATCCCTGTCATCTATCAGGCGGAGACACGACGTGTGTAATCAGAACAAATTTCGAATTCCGAGTAGGACGCGACCAAATCGTGTGTTGTGCGGGTGGGTTGGTCCATTTATCAAAGCTTAGACGCGAATAGACAAATTTGAGTTGACATGAGAACGTGTGCGATTATTTTGACACGACATGATCAGATATTTTTTCAAAGGCATTTGATAGAAATATTTAAGGTCCTTTTTAAGTTTATAGAACGTAACCCCCTTTTCCCCATTAAAATAAAAAATAGAGGGTATCTACCCAAACATAAAGGAATTACAAAAAATAAAAATATATGAAGGAATTCAAAGTTGTGACCTTGGATTATAGAGAAAAAGGAAATTGTATAGTCTAGATGTTATGTGAAGTGTAATTATTCATATTGTCTTAAAACATGTCAAATCGTGTTAATACAAGTAATTGTGTATAATGTATAATGTGCAATCGTGTGTTACGTGTTTATTATGTCAATGGTAACATTCATATGTAAATGGAGAAAATTGTCCTATTGCATTTTTGCTAATTCAGTTGTAAACCTTTTAAGTTTGCCAATTGAGTCATAAACCTTTACACTTCTCACCAATTAAGTCCTAAACTTTTATACTTCTTGCCAATTGAGTCTATCTGGTTAATTTTGGCCGAAAATCACTGACGTAGACACCGGCCGGCCACGTGACGCTGATGTGGATATTTTTAAAATAATATTTTAATAATTTTCTTAATTTTTTATGATTTTTTTCTTTTTTTTCCTTTTCTCTGTTTTTCTTTTTTAGGTTTTAGAGTTGGCCAGTGAGGGTGGCTGGCCAACCCTTGCCAGCTAAAGCGAGGGCATACAGCCCTCGCCGGATCTAGCTAGGCGAGGGTCGGCAATCCTCGCTAACCCTAGGAGAGGGCATGAGGTCACCAAGCACCTCGCCTGGGGCTAGTGTGGGCCGCGATGCCCTCGCCAGGTTGGCGAGGGTTGGCCGACCAACCTCACCGGCCAACTCTAAAACCTAAAAAAAAATAGAGAAACAGAAAAAAAAAAGAAAAAAAGCAATGAAAAATTCAGAAAATTATTAAAATATTATTTAAAAATATCCACGTCGGTACCACGTGGCCCACCGGCGTCCACGTCAGCGATTTCCGGCCAAAATTGGCTGGATAGACTCAATTGGCGAGAAGTATATAGGTTTATGATTCAATTGGTAAACTTGAAAGGTTTAAAATTTAATTGGTAAAAATGTAACAAGTTTAGGACTTTTTGGGCAATTTTCCCTATGTAAATGGGTGGATGTTTGTCTTTTGTTGATATTTGGTGGGTGACATAATTATAAATTGTTGTTGGAGATAATTTGGGATTTCTCTAAGATAATTTCCTATATTATAGATATTTTGATAATTCTATTGATTTTCCATATATTTTAAGATTGTGTGTTTATCTCATTGTGGTTGTATATATCTTGATTGGAGGGAAGAACAACATTGGTGCCAAAATTTGTGTACGGAGGCCACTCTGGTGCTAAAACTTCCATTTGGATCACTTAAGTGTCAAAAGTTTACGCCGGCGATCACTTAAGTGCCGAATCGAAGAAAAAACGATCACTTAAGTGCCAATAGCGAGAAATTCCTACCAAATTTAATACGTGACTTTTATATTTAAATTTTAATGACACATGGCATTTCCGCGTGTATAATTCAATTTTGTAAATATTTTTTTCTGATTTTTTTCTTTCTTTTCTTTTTTTTTTCTTTTTTTTCCTCTTATTTCCGGTGGCCGGCGTTTGGCCACCGACCACTGGCCATGGTCAGCTTCGCCGGGCGTCGCCTTCCTCCGGGCGAGGCCCGGCGAGGTCACCGTGGCCTCGCACGAGACTGGCCCTCGCCGGGCCTCACCCGGAGGAAGGCAACGCCTGGTGGCTGGTGGCCGGTGGCCGAAAGCCGGCCACCGGAAATAAGAAGAAAGAAAAGAAAAAAAAAAGAAAAGAAAGGAAAAAAGAAAGAAAAGGAAAAAAAAAAGAAAAGAAATGTCACGTCAGCCTCCGGCAAGCCACATCAACTTGAAAATTTAATAAAAAAACGCCACGTCGGATTTCCGGCGAAGTGACACTTAAGTGATTATTTTTCACAACTTTTGGCACTTAAGTAATCCAAATGGAAGTTTTTGCACCAAAGTGGCTTCCGTACACAAGTTTTTGCACCAATGTTGTTTTTCTCCCTCTTGATTGATATGTTATCTTAGATTTTTTTTGGTCGAAATATGTTAATGTAGATTGTCATTTAATAAAGCTTATAAATAGGCTAATGTATATTTTTTCAACATGTGCAGAAATATACAGAAAATTTCCCAATTCTTTCTTCCGCTTTATCATTTTCAACTTGGTACCATAGCCTTTCCCAGTTCCGAGCGAAGAACCACCCAGAAATTGGACCGACTGGATTGAATTTGGAACTAGTTTCATAAAGTTTAAAATCCTTAGTTTTTCTATCTTTTAGTTTCTCTATTATCTTCGACCTCACTTAGACACTTTACGACTCTCTCTCTCTCTCTCTCTCTCTCTCTCTCTCTCTCTCTCTCCTCACCCTCCTCCGCCCCTCGCTAACGACTCGCCCTCGCTCGTTCAAGCCTCGCAACACTTGCTTGTTCTCGAGTGAGCAACTTGTTCCTGACTTGCCTTTGCTCACTCACCCTTGTTCATCTTTTACTTTGAACTATTTTATTACTCATATTATTTCATTGTAAATAATAAGACAAATAAAAAGGAACATATGAAAAATAGAATTTCCGGTAGACCTTAGAACTAGATCGAAAAAACATGGTGGAAACCTACATATCTCGAAACCAATAACTCCTACATTATGTGCACCCAATGCACACGCAAATAAATTCATTCCGCTGCACAACCTTATTCGTTTTGTGTGCAAAGTATCATATAAGGAAGCACTTAATCGAATCCATTCCATGTTTCTACACTAACCACACCACTTGCAACGCCCAATCGAGCCTTTTTCAGGGAAGTGGCTTTTCTTTTGGTGCTGGCCGCAACGCTCCGTAATAGGCTGCTTAATGCAACACTCAATTACTATTCGCAAGCCAGTGCCGCTTGCTGTTTCTCGACTTTTTCGCAAATCATTTCGAGAAGCCAACGCCGACGCCACCATCAAACTTGCTGCCCTCATACGAGCGATGCATCATTGTCGGAAGCCAAGGGACTTGTGAACTTAAATGCCACACCCCTTCTGTCACTCCCTTGTCCTTTTCTGCCAAACTATAGTGACTGAAGGTTGACAAAAGGAAGAAATCAGAATCCGCACGAACAAGACACCTTCATCTCCACTCTCCTCAAGGATTTCAGTCAATGTATTGCATCCCACGGACGACCGTGTGAGCAATGCATCATTGTCGGAAGCCCTTGAGGAAGAGTGAGGCGAAGACACGCCTCGTTTCTCATGCGCGAACGATTCGACGATACATAATCCAAGGAGCCGCAAATCCTATTAAAACTGAAATTAGCAAGGGCACGGTTTGCTCGCACTCCCCCAAGTTCTCCTAGCCATTTTGAACACACCCCACTTCAAGTGTTGATCAATAGGCCAGAAGCCCTTGGGGGAGAGCGAGCAACGATTGCCTTGTAAAAAATTCACTGCTCATGACTCATGAGCCCCTCTTCCCGCTAATGCTTGTCTTGTCTCTTGCTTGCTCTCAAGCCTCCTTTCTTTATATAGGCCTTCCCAAGAGGTGAAAAGTTTGAGTACCTATAAAGAGTATGCACCATTTGGTAGGGACCCCCTATAAACGATCTTAGAGAAAAGATTGGTTCTTGATTTGCTCTATCGTTTGTGATTCTTGTGTGATCTTGTCCCACTACCGAAGTTGCACAAGATCTCCAAAGCAGTTAAAACTTATCATATATGTGTCGCAAAGTCCGTCTCGACTCGTTGATTTTATCTTGCCTTTGAAAGTTGGCCTTTCACGCATGATTTCGATCTAGACAGTATGACAAAGAGATCATAAGTTGATTCCTCTCCCATCTCTTAGTTGGTTTGGAAACTCAGAATGCTGATGCTTCCTCTGTTACACACACACACAAATATATATATATATATATTCATCATGTTATCATGCTTCTTCCTATCGATGGGCCACTAGTGGTTCATATTTACGGTGCACATTGTTGGAATATAACGCGGAAATAACATGATTTTGCAAATTAAATTAATGTGAAAAAATCAAAGAAATAAATGAAGAACGATAAATGACACTAGAGATTTATGTTATTCGATCCGAATATCGATACCTATATCCACGAGAAGAGTCAGCAATAAATAATTCATTATACTAGGAGAATTAGAGTTACAATTCGTTTATACGTTCGAGTGTTTTCCCTACCTAAATTTAAGTCTAAATCTAAAATATTTACAAATAAATAATTCAATAGGACGAAATAAACTCACTACATAAATCACTATATGTTTAAGCCCAACATAGCAAAACGCTCACGCACGGCTCGTAACAAAAACGCGCGACGTTCTTGTCCTTTCTTCTTCGCGCGGCTCGTCTTCAGCACTGCGCGACTTCATGCGGCTCTTGGATTGTGCGGCTATTCAATGAATGAAACCTTTTTACTGTTCGGCAACACACGCACACACATATACAATGGCAGAGTCCTCTTTTCGTACGCGACCTTTTACAGCTTCCGCAGGAGATAGAAACAAAGGCAAACAACCCTTGCTTGTTTCTTTCTTGGACAATGTCCTTTCTGCCCCTCTAAAAGAAATAGATCTAATCCCTCTAAAGGAAATAGATCTAATAAAAGAAAGTGTGCGCCTATTTTGTGCACTGCCAATAACCGTGAGCCACTGCATCCAAAATCAGCTGAATAGAAAAGCGAATTTGTTACGCGAGCTCAAATTCGAGACATAAATTCAACATATATCATGCATTCCTTTTGTAAACCTGATATTTACAAAGGAGAAACGCTATGGGATATTGTGCTTAGCACAATGCCGTTAAATTATTCTTCTAACTTGCAGTTTTCGAGCTCATATTAGAATTTTGAGTGGTTGGCTAAACAGTAAAATTCTAATTGATTCGTCATGGGTTTTGGTGGGCGGGTTGAGGGTGAGTCTGTGATAAGAGATGTCGAATAATTCACCAGCTGAAACTAGTTGAGAACGATTTTGTAGCAGCATCCCAAACATGCAAGAAGTCAAACTAGATAACAAAATTCCCTCGCACATATGCGAATCCAAACCTATCCGATTTTTGTTCTAACCACACGTGACTGATTTTCGAGGAACTAAAGTTGGTCTTCTAACTTTAATCACAACGGTGCGTCAAGATTCCACGAAATTATCAGGGGAAAAGAACAAATATCAGCTAAGGTAACTATATTTACACCAGTCAATTTAATCCTCGTATCCTAAGCCAAAGTACTCATCCATTTTCTCTCGATCATGAGCAATCTCGCTCCAGGGGAAAACTTGTGAGTCGTGATAATTGATATGCGCATACCGACTTTCTTCTTCGATATGTTTATTCCAAATTTGTTGTTGTAGTTTACAATGTAATGTGCAAGGAAAATTATTAACAGTCAATTAAGTGAACCAAAGTCAACTTAAAGACCTTGAGAAGGCAATGCCCATTTTTATTGACATCTCATTATTCTTGCCTCTCCTGTGCATGTCTTACCTTTTTCGGATAGTCAATCCACGAGCATATTCCACTTTGACATTCCCCTACATCCCTACTTTCATGTTATCGCCGATATGCATAAAATTGGTATCTTAGGCAAGTGCGACCCAGTTGCCCCACTGATAATTATTTTCATTTCTTTCTTGGTGCTGAAAATCCATCAGATATGTTAATCAAGGCTGCCGCCACTGAGAAATTGAGGCCAGGTACCGCCTCAATTGGCCTCTATGGTTCATGAGGAGGAGGTGCCGCTGTACTCCACTACAAAAAAACTAGGGTTTAGCCACGAAAATTAACAACGAAAAATTATTCATCGCTAATTTGCCATGGAATTTGCGATGAAAACTAAATTCGTCACAAATTAGCGACGAAATTTGCGACAAAAAAAATTCGTCACTAATTTGCAACGGAAAAAAACCCTTCGCTAATTTGCAACGGAAAAAAAATCCATTGCTAATTTACGATGGAATTTGCCATGAAAAATTGTTCGTCGGTAATTTGCGATGGAATTAGCGACGAATTTTTTTTCCGTCGCTAATTAGCGATGGAATTTGCGATGAAAAAAATCCATTGCTAATTTGCGACGAATTTTTTTGCCGTCGCTAATTTGCGAAAAAAAAAATCCCTCGCTAATTTGCAACGAAAAATGATTCGTTGCTAATTTGCGACGGAGTTAGCGACAAATTTTTTTTCGTTGTTAATTTTGCGACGAAAAATAAATTCATCACTAATTTGTGACAAAAAAAAATTCGTTGCTAATTTGCGACGAAAAATAAATTCATCGCTCCCCCTCGTTACTTGTAATATACCCCCACCCTCAATTTCTCTCTCTCCCTGCTAATTCCTCATATCCATCCTTGCTGCTCTCCCTCCCTCTCCCTCTTTCGTTTATCTCGATAAACCTCTCTGTGCGCACGCAAATTAATCTCAATAAAGCTTTTCCCCCAGTAAGTGTTGTGGCTAATTGGCGACGAAGATGATTCATCGCAAAACTATTCATTTATGGATTCGAATTATTTTTTTATTGACTTTTTTTTTCTCTTTATTTTCCTAACTTCTAACTTCGTCCCCGGTCGCTGGTCCGGCGACCAGCGAGACCTCACCGGCCATGGGCGAGGCCGCCACTCGACCTTGCCCAAATTTGGGGGAGGTCGAGCGGTGGCCATGGCGAGGCCGCTCGGCCTCCCCTAGATCTGGGCGAGGTCCAATGGTCTCGCCCGTGGCTGCAACTCGACCTCGCCCATGGCCAGCGAGGTCGAACTCGCCGGCCTTAGCTGGTCGCCGAACCAGCGACTGGCGAAGAATATAAGGAAAAAAAATCGAAAAAAAAATTATTTAAAAAAAATCTTAAGTAAATTTTTTTAGGTACGTGTCCATTTGAAGGTCTCGCAATCAAAGTGAACGTTGCAATTTTTATCAAATTGAGCACTTTTTATTACAAAGATTTCAATCAAATATTTGGGTACGTCTTCTTGACATGGTAATTTTTTCATTTTTTTCAATTTCAAAGTAATTGTTTCGTTAAAAACGAAAATTTAATTTTTAGAATTTTGTGGTATTAATTAAGAATATTAAACAGTAGATATGATATTTTTAATATTTTATGAGATGTTTTTACTTTTATATAGATACAATGTAAAGAGACATGGCTTGGATGTATAATAAGAACTTACCCGGACGTCGAGGACTGATCGACGTTATTGTTGTTGTTGTTGTTGTTGTTGTTGTTGTTGTTGTTGTTATTATTATTATTATTATTATTATTGCGACATGAGTTTATTGTTGTTGTCATAATTATTATTATTGTTGTTGTCGTAATTATTATTATTGCTGTTGATTATTATTATTGCTATTATTGTTAATGAAAAGTTATTGTCGGGAAATTCCTCGCTAAATGGCGACAAGTGAAATACTATTCATGCGAGGGCATTTACGATCTTTTATTTTCCATTGGATTTGGATTGTCGCTAATTGACAAAATTAGCAACGACATTTGCGATATTTTTATTTGTTGAATTGTTAAAAGGTCGTCACTAATTTCGTCAGAAAATTTTTTATTTGATGAATTGTTAATATGAAAGGTCGTCACCGTCGCTATTCCGTCACAAATTAGTGACAGATTTGAATTCGTCGCTAATTTGCAACGGAATTAGCGACGAAAATAAAGTCTCGCGGCACTTGCCCAACTATTTTTATTTCTGTGGCTAATTAGCAACGGATTTAGCCACGGATATGAATTCTCCCCCCTCACCTGAAGAATTTCATTTATTTTCGTGGCTAAATCTGTGGCTAATTTGCTACGAAAAGCACTACAAAAAACACATGTTTTTTCCGACAAAATTTCCAACGACAAATTTAGAAAAATTCGTTGGAAAACGAATTTCAAACAAATTTTCCAACGAAAAAAAATTTGTTGGTAATAAGTCGTCGCAAATTTTTCCAACGAAAAATTTAAATTTTCATTGGAAATTTGAGACGAATTTTTTTCATTGGAAAATTCGTTGGAAAACTTGTGGCTAAATTCGTTCGAAACGAATTTTTTTTCCGACAATTTTTTTTTCGTTGGAAACTACAAATTTTTTTTTGGTGGAAAAATCATGGAAATTTTTTTTCCATTGAAAATTTTTTTTTGTTGGTCGAAAAATCGCCCTTGCTGCCGGCAAGGGCTCGAGGTCGCCCAGAACGCTTGCCATGGTCGTCGATCTTGAGCTCGCCCAGATCTGGGCGACCTCGAGCTCACCGGCGGCGGCGGTAAAGTGAAAAGAACATCAACTTCCCGACCAAAAAAAGAGAGAGAGACGGGGTGGTTGGGCTGCTGAGCTGACGGCGAGCTAGGGCGGTTGGCGGTCGTGCAGCTTGGTTGGTCCGCGGCGGAGGGTGACAGCGAGCTGAGGCGGCGACAGCGAACAGAAAGGCAGAAGCAGCTCGTCGTCCCAAATCCAAGAAGATAGAGAAAGAGAGAGAGAGAGCAAGGGGGGCCGAGACGAGGGCGGTGGCTGGTCGGCCGGCGGCTCGCATGGAGATGCTCAGCTGAGGTGGAGGCCGCGGCGCGATGGTAAGCGCGGATGGTGGCAGCACAGCTTCGGTTCGCCCAGCAACCGAAGAAAATAAGAAGAAGAAAAAAGAAAGGAAGAAGAAGAAAGGGAAAAAGGGCGTGCGGGTGGAGGGTGAAGGGGTGAGAGAGAGAGAGAGAGAGAGAGAGAGAGAGAGAGAGAGAGAGAATGTGGAAATTGAGAGTTTTTTTTTGAATTCGTCGAACAATATAGGTTTTTTTTGAATTCGTTGGAAAATTCGTTCGAAATTCTAACGAATTTTCGAACGAAAATTGTACACACTGAAATAATTGCCTGGAAAATTGAAATTCGTTGAAAAATTTGTTGGAAATTTTCAACGAATTTTCCAACGAATATAAAAATGCCGAACAATACCGGGTTTTTTTGAATTCGTTAGAAAATTCATTAGAAATTTCCAACAGATTTTCCAACAAAAATTATACACACTAAAATAATTGCCCGGAAAATTGAAATATTTTTCAACGAATATAAAAAAGCCGAACAATACCGAGTTTTTTTGAATTCGTTGACAAATTCGTTGGAAATTTACAACGAAAAAAAATTCGTTGGAAATTTCCAACGAAAATTGTACACACTAAAATAATTGCCCGGAAAATTAAAATTCGTTGGAAAATTAGTTGGAAATTTCCAACGAATTCTCCAATGAATATAAAAAATGCCAAACAATACCGGGTTTTTTTTGAATTAGTTGGAAATTTCCAATGAATTTTCCAACGAAAATTGTACACACTAAAATGATTGCCCGGAAAATTGAAATTCGTTGGAAATTTCCAATGAATTTTCCAACGAATATAAAAAATGCCGTACAATACCGGGTTTTTTTTGAATTCGTTGGAAATTCACAACGAAAAAAAATTCGTTGGAAAGTTCCAACGAATTTTCCAATGAAAAAGTTTTCGTTGGAAATTTCCAATGAATTTTGCGACGAAAAAGTTTTCATTGGAAATTGTTGGAAATTTCCAACGAATTTTGGGACGAAAAATTTTTGTTGGAAATTTCCAACTAATTTTACTTTTTGTCGAAAAATTTGTCATAAATTTGCGACGAAAATTTTTTCGTCGCAAATTTTCGTGGCAAAAATCCAATTTTTTTGTAGTGAAGGAAGTCTTACCCGAATAATTTTTTTTTCCGTGGCTAATTTGCCACGAATTTAAGTCTTTCGGCACTTTACCTAACTAATTTTTTTCCATGGCTAAATCCGTGGCAAATTAGAAAGTCTTACCAGACTAATTTTTTTTCCATGGCTAAATCCGTGGCTAATTTGTCACGGAAAGGAAGTCTTATTGACTAATTTTTTTTCCGTGGCTAATTTACCATGAATTTAAGTCTTTTGGCACCTTACCCGACTAATTTTTTTTCCGTGGCAAATTTGCCACCGATTTAGCCACGAAAAGGAAGTCTTACCCGACTAATTTTTTTTTTTCGTGGTTAATTTGCCATGGATTTAGCCACGAATTTAAGTCTTTCAGCACCTTACCCAACTAATTTTTTTCCGTGGCTAATTTGCCACAGATTTAGCCACACAAAGGAAGCCTTACCTGACTAATTTTTTTTCCGTGACTAAATTTCGTGGCTAAATCCATGGCTAATTTGCCATGGATTTAGCCGGGGAAAGGAAGTCTTACCCGACTAATTTTTTTTTGTGGCTAATTTACCACGGATTTAGCCACGAATTTAAGTCTTTTGGCACCCTACCTGACTAATTTTTTTCACTAGCAAATTAGCCACGGATTTAGCCACGCAAAGGAAGTCTTGCTCGACTAATTTTTTTTCCGTGGCTAATTTGCCACGGATTAAGCCACGCAAAGGAAGTCTTACCCGATTAATTGTTTTTTCCGTGACTAAATTCCGTGGCTAATTTGCCACAGATTTAGGCTAATTTGCCATAGATTTAGCCACGGAAAGGAAGTCTTACCAACTAATTTTTTTTCCGTGGCTAAATCCGTGGCAAATTTTCCACGGATTTAGCCACGAAAGGAAGTCTTACCGACTAATTTTTTTTCCGTGGCTAATTTGCCATGGATTTAGCCACAGAAAGGAAGTCTTACCCGACTAATTTTTTTTTTCTGTGGCTAAATCCGTAGCTAATTTGCCATGGATTTAGCCATGAATTTAAGTCTTTCGACACCTTACCTGACTAATTTTTGTTCTATGGCTAAATTCGTGGTAAATTTGCCACGGATTTAGCCACGAATTCAAATTCGTGACTAAATTTCGTGGCTGCCATGGATTTAGCCAAGTAAAGGAAGTCTTACTCGACTAATTTTTTTTCGGTGGCTAATTTGCCACGGATTTAGCCACGAATTTAGCCACGCAAAGGAAGTCTTGCCCGACTAATTTTTTTTCCATAGCTAATTTGCCATGGATTTAACCACAAATTTAAGTCTTTTGGCACCTTATCTGACTAATTTTTTTTCCGTGGCTAAATCCGTGTGGCTAATTTGCCACGGATTTAGCCACGCAAAGGAAGTCTTACCCGACTAATTGTTTTTTCCATGGCCAAATTCCGTGGCTAAATCCATGGCTAAAAATTCGTGGCAAATTTACTACGGATTTAGCCACTAAAAGGAAGTCTTACCGACTAATTTTTTTTTCCGTGGCTAAATCCGTGGCTAATTTACCATGGATTTAGCCACGCAAAGGAAGTCTTACCCGACTAATTTTTTTTCCATGGCTAATTTGCCACGGATTTAGCTATGAATTTAAGTCTTTCGGTACCTTACCCCACTAATATTTTTTCCGTGGCTAAATTTCATGGCTAATTTGCCACGGATTTAGCCACGGAAAGGAAGTCTTATCTGACTAATTTTTTTTCCGTGGCTAATTTGCCATGTCTCCTAACCTGGTCAGGATTTTGTCATGAATCAATGAGTTTTGCAAGATTTCCTTGCAAGTTCATATAGGGTGGCTTTGTGTCCTTCTTCGTTCATAGTTTAGACTGCTTTTCTTCTGAGATGGGGTTTATTTTCTTTTAAGATTTTGTGTTGTTGGTAGCTTGATGGATTCCACTTTGGATAGTTAAGGATTACGAGTTATTTTGGCACATTCCAGCATTGTATTTTGCTAATCGCAAAGTACTTCCATAAGGAAAGATTTCTTGGGTTTTATTTTTAAATGTCGGTGCTGTTATGTTTGACTTTGAGATCGATTGTTTCTAGGCATTGCTCTTTGGTGGAGGGGACAGTCTTCCTGCGTTTTTAGCTCGTCAGTACATCCCTGGGCTTGATATAGTGGTAGACCCATGTGCTGCAGTTCTAGTAATTGTCGTTACTGGGCTGTTATGTGTCGGAATTAGGTAGGTAATCCCTCTTGTAGATTTATTTGATGCGGACAGTGCCTTTACGAGCTATTATTGACTGAACGTAGTCTTCAGTACACTGGCTCAAGGCATCGTCACAACATCTAACGTATGTGCTATGATTTTTGTCATAGTAGCTGGCCGTTATCTAGGTTTCAAGACTGGATGTCCTGGTTATGAACTTCCTACTGGGTATTGAAATACTTCCCATAAATTCCCCTGTAGCATCTTGCAAAGTAAGTTCCTGTGAGTAATCAGTGTGTCTACAGGTACTTCCCCTTTGGGGTTGATGGGATGCTTGCGGGCTCTGCAACTGTCCTCTTTGGATAGATTGGTTTTGACTCAGTTGCCAGCACCGCTGAAGAGGTACAGATTTTCACTCTATTTTTTTGCCCTCTCCCGGAATTCTGCCTTTTGTTTTAATCTCATCCCTTTCAGGTCCAAAATTTAGTCATCTTATGTTACTTTTTTGACAGGTGAAGAACCCACAACGAGATTTGCCTTTAGGTATAGCTGCTGCATTATCAATATGTTGTGCGCTATACATGATGGTATCTATTGTGATTGTTGGTCTTGTGCCTTACTTTGCAATGGACCCTGACACCCCCATCTCCTCTGCATTTGCAAGCCATCGGATGCATTGGGCAGTGCAAGTGTATAATTTGTATCAAAGTGGTTGTGGCAGCTTCTCCTTTTGTTGGGGATGACGGATGTGCACTCAGAATTTTGTTTGTGATGCTTGCTTATTTTGTTGCAGGTACATAATCACAGCTGGAGCTGTTACTGCTCTCTGGTCTACACTGATATGCTTTGTAAGTGCAATCCTTTTAATTTTGGATGCGATATTTTGGCAATGTATGTATATCACTTTCTTCTCTGAGTTTGTGGGACTTTGAGTTTTCCTTGCTTTTGGGAATTTTATGGTTTTAATTAAGAATATTAAATAGTATCTATATTTTGTTTGGCAATCAGGTTAGTTATTATGTGTTGATGTGCAGAGGGGGAGATTTGCCAAGGGTGGTCTGAGTATCGCATTGTATGTCAACAAGTGAATGTCACTTCTTTGGAGGAGGTGATGAAGCACTTCATGCAAACCTTAGAGGAGAAAGCAGACCAAGCGGAAGATTGGAAGGATCTTTTCATATCTATCAGGGATAAGCTTTGCTTCAGCATCTTCTGTGCCAGAAGTGCAGTTGGCACAATATGTTCCTGCCTTGGAAAGAATTGCCACCTTGAGGTTGTTTAAGTAGGTGCTTTAGTATGCAAGATTATTTATTCTCTCATTACGTGTACTATAAAGAAAAATATTTGTCATTTTTTGTAGAAAATGTAGATGAATGTATTTCATTTTCATATTATTATAATATTTTGATGTTATTAAGTGCTTAATCAATGTTAAATATAAATTCTAGAAATTAATTTTGCTGTTAATAGATTTAAAATTGAAATCGTCCCTAAATAATATTTGTTGCAAAGTTCATCGCTAAAGATTTAATAAAAATTCGTCGCTAAATTCATTTCGAAACAATGTCCGTGACAAAAGTCAAAATTTTTTTTGGCAAATTAGTGGAATTTTGCCACGAATAAGTTTGTCGCAAATTACTGACAAAAAAAAAAATTCGTGGTAAATTAGCGACGAATTTTGCGACGAATATAGTTTGTGGCAAATTAGCGACGAATTTTGTTACGAATAATTAGCGATGAATTTTGCCACAAATATTTAGCGATCAATTTTGCCACGAAAATAATTCGTGGCAAACTAGCGACAAATTTTGCTACGATTAATTAACGACAAATTTTGCCACGAATATTTATCGACCAATTTTGCCACGAATAATTATCGACGAAATTTGCGACAAATAAAATTCGTGGCAAATTAGCGATGAATTTTACCACAAATAATTAGCGAAAAATTTTGTGACGAATACAGTTCGTGGCAAATTAACCACGAATTTTGTCACGAATAATTAGTGACGAATTTTTTTTTCATAGTAATTTAGCGACGAAAATTGAAATTTTTTGTCGTAAAATTTTGTGACAACCTATTAGCGACGGATTTTTTTCCATCACTAATTTCGTCGCAAATTTGTTTGGCGGCGAATTTTGCCCAATTTATCGTGGCAAAATTCATCGCTAAAACCAACTTTTTTTGTAGTGCTCAGACAATTTGAGTTACAAAAATGAGTGAAGACTATGAGAGGCTATTGCCATTTTGGAATCAAGTTATGACATGTTTATTTTTATCGCATCCTCTAAATTGAGATTGGACGCAAAGGACTAATTTCCAAGGACGAGATAAAAATACGAGTCTAGATGGACTTTGGGTTGCATAATTGATAAGTCAACTGCTTAAGAGATGTTGTGCGACTTCACTAGTGGGACAAAATCACACAAGATACACAGACACTAGAGCGAATCAAAAACCAATCTTTTCTCGAAGATCATTTATATGGGGTCCCTACCAAGTGGTACATACCCTTTTCAGGTACTCAAAAATTTTCCTCCCCTTGGGAAGGCCCATGTAAAGAGGGATTGAGAGCAAGCATGGGACAAGACAAAAGCGTGAGTGAAAAGAGGGGCTCATGACTCGTGAGTTGCAACTTTTACGAGGCATTGGTTGCTCACTCTCCCTCAAGGGCTTCTATCCTACTAATCAACTCAAGAAGTGGGGTGCGTTCAAAATGGCTAGAAAAACATGGGGGAGTACGAACAAACAGTGCCCTTGCTAATATCGGTTTCAGGTCAATTAGGGTTTGGTTGGATTTGTTGCTTCTTTGTTCGTGTATCATCGGCTCATCGAATCGTCCGTACCTAAGAGCCAAGGCGTGTCTTCACCTCATTCTCCCTCAAGGGCTTCCAACAACGATGCGTTGCACACATGGTCAAGGGCGCACGATGCGATACGTTGTCTGAAGTCCTTGAGGAGAGTGAAGGTGAAGGTGTCTTGTTCATGCAGGTTCTGTTTTGCCATAGCATATATGCGTCATTTCTATTTGTCAACCTTGAGTCATCAAAGTTTGGGAAGAAGTGAAAGGGAGCGATCAAAGGGGTGGCATTAAAGTTCGCAAGTCACTTGACTCGCGCATTAGTAAGCCTGTCCATTCGCCCGTGGGGAACTCTTCTCTCACAAGCTATCTTAGATGAAGTTTGAAGGATCGGTAGGTTATTTTCTTACTTTGAAATAGGGGTGATCAATTTTCGATTCGGTCTGATCCCACCTAAGAACTAGGAATCGAATCAGGAGGACCGGCTCCCAATTTTTGAACTGGGGATCGAGCCGGCCGATCCTATGAACTCGCTGGACTGGCAATCCGGTCCGGTTCAATGGAACCAATCACTTGATAATTTCACATCCATCTTGTTCTGATCGACACCCTAGTATTCTCGAGCTAGGAAAAGATCAAGGAGGGGAGGTGGCGGTGACACCACGTGAGGGTACTTGACCTGCTCAACAACCCTAGTGTTCTCGAGCTTGATGTTGAGGTGCTGATAGACGGAGTGGAGGGTGCCTCTAATGGCCAGAAGACTTCTCTGCCCACCAAGTCCTTAAAGTAGGAGAGAACAACTGAAACACACAACACACGCTGCATCATTGAAAACCTCTCACCACAACACTAAGTTAAAAAATGAAACACCGCTTCGATTCTGAGCGAGCAACAGAGAATCGTGAGCGGCAAAAACCCTAGGCAACCACGCATCTGAACAATGTAATTGCGTCGAGTTAGAGAAGAAGAGGCTTAAGAGAGAAGTACCGTCGATGAGACTGTAAACTTCCCAAATGACTCCGAAAGGGACGCGACTCACTGATCGAAAGAGCGAGGCATGAGAGGCGAGAGGGAAAGACTAAAGAGCGAGGCGCGTGGCGGAGGCACTGAGGCAAGAGGGAAAGATTGAAGCCGCATGAGAGGAGAAGGAGAATAAAGATGAGGGTTTACCGGTTAATGTTGCTGTTTTTTAAGAATTTAAAAATATTAACAATATATATAGTCGGTCCGATCTGGTTGCAACCTTAGAACTAGGAACTAGACTGAAAATCACCAGTTTCATGGAACCAGGAACTGGACCGACACTCTTTGAAACTGTCCAAAATCGGTTGGTTCGGTCCGGACCAGGTGATTCCCGGTTTGGTCGGCCCATTCACCCCTACTTTGCAGTACCATGTGAGTTATACCATGTTAGTTCATGTGCAAGTTCTGCGGTTTTACCCAATAATTTACTTTTGACTGTCATTTTAGCAATTAATTAATTCATGCAAATCTCCAACTATCCATCACTAATTCTTATGCATATTTTCCTAACTAATTCTGCATCTATGATTCTTATGCTTATTTTGGTAATAGTTTTTAATCGACGTACGATAATAATAGAATCATGCATGTTTTGCTAGTAAACATTTAAACACAATAGAAAAGTTGCTTGAAACGCATGAAAACGGGGGATTTTGAGAACCGAAAGGATGACAAACGAGGTTCTCAATTGGGCACAATATAACATACGTAACGGGGTTTTTCGATTGGTAATATGGCCCTCGAAATTCTTCTTGAATAAAAAGCTATACCCTATTTATTCAACGATTATCAAACTCGTGTTCTAAGCCAGCCTTTTGATTTTCTGCTTATCCTGGCACTCCTAAAAGCCTTCAACGGTTGTGTCTACATCACTATTATATAATTAGTTCGATTTTTTTTTATATATAATTAGTATGATTAATACCATAAAAAATCCAAAATTAGTACACCTATGATAAATTTACCCCAAACTAATTTTTTTACAATAAAAAACCTTAAACTTATACACCTATAACAAATTTAACTTAAACTAATTTTTTGACCATCAAAAATCTAAAATTGGTATACTTATGATAAATTTACCCTCCGTTAAATTGAATTAATATCACGAAAAATCACAAATTTGTAAAATTGTGACAAATGGAGGCGTAAAACCGTAAACTAATACACCTGTCAATTGCTGCGTGCCATCCGACTTAGCAATTTATTAATAAAATTTAACCAAAATTAACGAAAGGTAAATTTATCACGAATATATCAATTTAGGATTTTTTGTGGTACTAACCTAATTATTAAAGTATTTTGCAAAAAGTCAAATAGCAATAAAAAATTCTCTGCTTTTCTCCTCCTTTCAATATTAACCACACCTTTTTAGGTTATCGCTACCTTTCCATCGTATCAAATCTATACCGAGATTAAACTCCCTAAAAAATTATCTTTTAGTTACCCTGTTGCCCTCCTCAGCCTCAAGTATTTGTAGAATTGCAATCAAAACTTTATCTTAGAAGAAACTATTTGTTAATAAAGTATTCCAAAATTTTATAGAAAAATAAAAATGGATGATATGATGCCAAATGAATATTCTCCATGCAATTATACATCTATTAAATCATCTCCCATAAATATTTTCCTTTAAATAATAAAAACTAGATAAATCTTCTTTCTTTAGATTCAAAATAATGTCCTTCTTCCAGCATAGTTAGGCGATAAGTGATAAAGAACATTTTTCTTAGAACTATCTTATTACCACTTAGAAAATTATAAAAAAAAGGGAGGGGAAAATCCAAGAAATAATAATAATAATAATAACAACAACAACAATAATAATAATAAGGGGGAGGTAAAATCGGAATTCGAGAAGGAATCTAACTTAATATTTCCTCTGTATGATGGCATTAAAAACTTGAGATGGATTGAAAACAATTTTGAAATGTTAAGGTACTTCCATAATATAATTAAAAGTTCAGGATATTATCGAAAATGTACTGCCAATAAAAAAATGGAAAGTGACACATATGATCCTGAATTTTTGCCCTATATGCAATATAGTTTTTGAACTTTTAATTTGTTCAATGTGATTTTTGAACTGTAGTATAATGTGTGATGGGGTTCCTGAATTTCAATTTATTCGATGTGATCTCTGAACTTTTTGATATATGTTCAATTTAATTCTTGAACTATATGAAAATGTTCAATATTATTCCTAAACTTAAATTGATAAAAGGAAAATATTAAACATTTTCTTATAATTTAGGGATTAAGTTGAACATATATCAAAAGTCTATGGAACACTGTGAATAAATTAAAAATTCAGATATCACATTGCACATTAGGCTAAAATTTAGAAACCATTTGCGTCATTAATCCAAATAAAAAATCGTAATTCTTGCTTTCCATGCCTATTTACCTGAACTAATTCCAAATATAACTATCAATTTTATCATGAATGATAATTCTAGTATGAACTTTTTTTTGTCTTAATGAAAATCACATACTTTTATTTGAGTCTCAAATTTAATTTTTGTGATATGAAATTTTCAAATAACTCGGGCAAAATTTGTGATATAAATGAAAGGTGAAGTTTTTTTTTTTTGGGGAGTTAGACCTATTTCCCTCCCATGATCTGGCGCGCGAAAACACGCGGAAGAAAACCGTCAGATCGTCGTCTCGATTCCAGCGAATGTGAAGGGGGAGTCGACTTCCAGTTCCAGCTGCTCGGCTTCCCTCTGCGATTTCAACGCCAAGGAACGATGGCTTCTTCTTCGCCTCCTCCTGCGAAGCGCCTGCGCGAGAGCGGCCCCTCGCCGCCGCCGCCGCCGCCGCCGCCGCTCGAGAAGTCCTCCCCCGTGGTGGTCCTCGCTCACGGTGCCGGCGCATCTTCTTCCTCCGATTGGATGGTTAGGTATCTCTCTCTCTCTCTCTCTCTTTCTTTCTCTCTCTCTCTCGCTCGCTCGCTCGCGCTCTGGTATTTTTCGTACTCGACGCTGTTCTCGTTATTGTCGTCGATTTTGAGCGATTTGTTGGTCACGATTGTCGAATCGGTTCGCGATTTTTTGGGTTTTGTCGTCGGAAATCTCACTCGCGTCTGTGCTGGTTCGTTTGCTTGCGGAAGTTGAGTCTGCGGCGGCGATCGTTTTACTGTTCTGCAGAAGAGAATGGTTTGGACATGTTTTTCCATCATGCTTGAGGACTTAAGGATTGAATCGTGGATTCGTGCAGATGGAAGGAAATGTTGGGCAACGCACTGCATGCTGTTGAAGTTATCACCTTTGACTACCCCTGTATGTGAAGCTGACTCTCACAGATTTTTTTATTTTTTTTTTTCCTTTTAATCTCTCTATTTGCTCTGCGCACGATCTGATGTTGTTTTGTTCTTTGTTTTTTGTGGAAAAAATCACAAAAAACCCCAATTATGTCACTTGTGACACAATTATCCTGAACTTTTTTTTTGTGCCACCAAAAATCTCAAATTATATTATTTGTGACACATTTACCCCATTATACTTTAGTCCATGAGTATTTTCGTCTTTTTTATCTTTTTTTTTCATCCTCGCCGGATCTGGCGAGGGCCGCCCTCGCCGTCGCCGGATCCGGCGAGGGCCACCCTCACCTGCGGCCCTCGCCGGCGTCGGGCGAGGGTCGCCTCGCCTGGGCGAGCGAGGGCGGCCCTCGCCGGATTTGGCGAGGGTCGCCCTCGCTCGCCCAAGCAAGGCGACCCTCGCCCGACGCCGGCGAGGGCAGCCTTAGCTGGAAAGGAAAAAAAAAGCAAAAAAGATGAAAATGTCTATGGACTAAAGTACAACGGGGTAAATGTGTCACAAATAGCATAGTTTGAGATTTTTGGTGTTGCGAAAAAAAGTTTAGGGTAAATGTGTCACATGTGGCATAATTTGAGGTTTTTGATGATTTTTTCCCTTGTTTTTCTCCCCTTTTAGTTCCACGTTAAAAATGGTATAGGCATTTGAATTATTTACACTGTCTCCACAAGCAAGTCTATAGTTCGACATTTTTTCTACATTTTTGGCTGAAGCGCATGACCCTGCTTGTGGAATTCAATTTTTCCTCGTAAGAATGAATATTAATAAAAATTTCTTATAGTTGTTATTCACATCTCTTGCTGTATGTGGCTTGTTTTACTTAGTCGAAGTCTAGCAGTTTGTCATTATGGTTGTTTACAATGTCACTATTAAGCTACTTTCTTCATTGATTGAAGATGGATCTTAAATGTGGCAGATATATCTGGTGGGAAACGAAAAGCTCCTCCCAAGGCTGAGAAATTGGTTGAGTTCCACTCAGATGTTGTCAGAAAGGCTGCTGCTAAGTATCCCGGCCATCCGTTGATTTTAGCTGGGAAATCTATGGGTTCAAGGTTACACTTACTTTCTCACTAAACAAAGATTTGTTACAAAAATTTCTGCATACTTGTTTGTCATGAATCCCAAACTGGTTTCCGGCACGCATATGTGGGAGACTGCTGCCATTGCTTCTGTTCTCTTACCATGTCTGTAATTCTAGTTAGCATTTGTGTTTTTAGACAACTCTAAGGATTCATCCCATTGATGTATACCCATTAGTACAGCTGGTGAAAAAACTTAGTTTTCCTTCCTGAGATTTTGCGATAAATCTTCTCATTGCATCTCTGCTACCACCAGCTACTAGCTCATGCAACATATTTATTTGGACATAATGGTATCAAACTTGTATTGCTGCATTCTAATATTTCGGTTTATGGTTATACAATTTCCATTTGTAGGGTCAGCTGCATGGTTGCTAATGAGGAAGGCGTTTGTCCATCTGCAATAGTTTGCTTGGGATATCCTCTAAAGGTGCTTCTTCTATTCGTTTTCACTTGATGGTGAGCTTTACATTGCACTGCGACAGATTGCTTTCTAAAGTGTCCTCTTCATTTGGTCTGCTTAAGTTTGATTTCTTAGAATCTTCTCCTTTATAGTAAGATACTATTGTAGCAGTAAAAGCTTGTTAAATCATCATTTTAAACAATACCCCTTGGCCGAACTCTTGAATCTTCATGAAGTATCGGTTGACTGCTTTGATTTTACGATTTCCTCTGAAAGAGGTGAAGAGAATTGTTTACCCTCCTTCGATGAGTCTGAAGCATTAGTAGCATTTGTTGTCTTCCTGTATAGTATGTACTGTAGCTTTTGCAGTCTCTGCTGAAAAGTATACTGGAGACGAGCTTAAGAAAACTAATGAATGGACAACTTCAAAATCAGATGATGCGTAGATCTTCTTTCTGTTGGGCAAAAAATTACCAAGACGGAAATTAAATACTTCCTACAGCAGTTCCTGCTGCACTTGATTTTTTTTCAAGGAGTAAGAGTGATTCTCTTGAGACCAAAACCTTGAGTTCAGTCCCTACCTCCCCCTACATTAGTTGTCTAGGTAGAGAGAAGAAGTTATTTCTTCAGCTTGTTGAGATTCTAGTTTCAATCTGGGGATCAAATGGGTGCAGCGATGACAAAATTCGGAAAATATGCAGTATGAACTAGTTTAAATGAAGGTTGCTCTCACAATCATAGGCCTGATCTATTTTGCTGTAAGGTAGTATGCATTGACTAGGTCTATCTATGACAAGATCCAGTAATGAAGTTTGTCTTCCATTTGCGAAAGTCTGCAAAGTTTTATTCTTGAACTATCAAAGGTTGCTTTTGTAATCTTCCAAGCTTGGCACAATTCTCTAATCTTGCTTATCATATGCTTATCTGACTGAGAAACTTGTGATATGGATGTGTTGATGAAATGTTTCAGGGCATAAATGGAGCTATTAGAGATAAGACTCTGCTGCAGCTTTCAGTTCCTGTAATTTTTGTGCAGGTAATGCTTTCTATCATTGTAAAAGATTTATTAATTAGACGATTACTGTCAAAAGAATTGAAGTTCTGGAAATACTGCACAAAGCTTCAGAGATGAATTATGCTGAGGCAGACTCTTAATGAGAGTCGCCAAAAATTGGATCATGTGATACCATCACGAGCTTAATGGTTTATTTTGGTCTTGAAGTGGTATTCAGTCTTTGGTTTTGCTTGTTTTGATATTTCTGTTTCTCTCTTCTTTGTGCTCTCGTCTTTAACCAGCAAAGCTGTAGTTGCAATTGGGAGAAAAAACACGAAATCTGTTTGATCCAAGTACATTAGATTTTGGATTATAACTCCACTTGTTCATTGAACTGGACTTGATGTCTTCCCTATTATGTTCTCCCATCCCAATATTTTAGGAGGTTGCCTATAATAATGCTCTAGTATTGATCATGGTGTGGCCATAATCTACTGTATGTGTATAGTGGTTTTAAAAGAAGTACCTGCCAGCGTTTCATTCTTCACATCTAATCATAGTGTCTTTTCTTAAAAGGGTAGCAAAGATGGTCTTTGTCCCCTGGAAAAGTTGGAGGCTGTCCGTGAGAAGATGAAATCCACTACTAGGTTGTATGTGATTGATAGTGGTGATCACTCTTTTAAGATTGCAAAGAAACTTTTGCAAAGCTCGGGGTTGACCCAAGATGAAGCTGAAGATCTTGCTGTCCAAGCTGTTACTGAATTTGTTTCCAATGTGATTAATGAAAGATGAAACCTCGTGCCACAAAAGCTTTACATGCGAGTGATGTGAAGGTTGCACTTTCTTGAGCCTTACCTCGCAATTTTTTTTGTTTCTCTAGTATTTCAGATTTTTATCATGGAAACTACTTAATCTGCGCTGTGATTGTTGAGGATGGGACATTGTAGCTTGCCTGGCGTGTCTTGATTATTTTTCCCTAAAAAAGAATCAATTCCTTTCTTGAAGAGAGAGAGAGAGAGAGAGAGAGAGAGAGAGAGAGATATGTACTTTATACGTTACATATATGACGATTGTAATCAGAAGTTATTTTATTCTTACTTTGCATAGCCACGTTACATATGTGATGATTGTATATTGAGAGAGAGAGAGAGATCTGTACTTCATACGTTACATATGTGACGATTGTAATCAGAAGTTATTTTATTCTTACTTTGCATAGCCACGTTACATATATGATGATTGTATATCAAAAGTAATTTTGTTCTTACATTGCAGAGCCATCATCCTTGTAGTCAATGGTGGAGACTCACATTTATTTAGTTTTAACATAACTTCTGATTCTGAGGCCAAATTTGTTCCCATACTTTACCTTCTGCTTTTCAATTCTGCAGACATAAGAATATAGAAAATAAACAATTTTGTTAAATTGAAGAAATATAAGTTAGCTCTTGATAAATGCATCATTCATTCATTTTAAAGTAAGCTAAAGAAGTGTGCTTAAACATGGTTTATTGCTAGTTATTAGTGACTGTAATCTAGTAGATGTATATGTAATCAAACCTGTTGTGTTACTTGTGTCTAGTCATGAATTTTATCATGAGCAATTATCTGGCAATGGGGAAAGGGGATCATGAATGCCTGCTTAGAGAAGTGGATGATGCATATGATCATTTCATTGGACTTGCCTTTTTACGACAGGCATCATTGTCACTCTCACTATCACTGCTGCTGCTGCTGCTGGAGCTTTTTTTATCACCACATCTGTAATCCTTGTTCTTTTTCTTGAAAAGGCCCTTCACTTTGTTCTTCTCAGAAATCTTCTCTTTCAAGGACTTTTCTTTCTTCCCATGGCAATTCACATTATGAGCCGCCTGTCGCTTAACATGGTGGCCCTGTGCTTGGCCTGTGCAGTGAGATTGAGCCTGGGCCACATGGGTATTCCCATTGCAGTGAGTCTGCGCTTTAGGAATCCCTTGGTCTGGGTGGTGAGCATATGTTTGGCCACTGCGCTGGGTCTGGCATGCCACCACAGTGTGGCCAGCTTCTTGTCCCTGGTGCCCTTGGGGTTGTTTATATTCGCTGCTTGATTTATATACCCAACGAGTTATCTCAGTTATTTTCTGGCCAGATGTGTGCTCATGGCTTTTCTGGTTGCAGGTTTGCTCAGCGGGCTTTTGCAACTGGCAGGAGGCCATGGTGAAGAGTAGACTTGTTCTTAGGAGTTTGCTGGGCTTCTCTTGTACTCACTCAATTTTGATCAATGCCATGAAACGATTATATAGCCATGGATTGTGCAGTAGAGTGAATGAGATTCCTTCACCTTTTCTGATTAGATACTCTGCAATTAATTTACAAGTTGGGACAGAGAGAACATATTCTGTTAAGAAGATGCAATCAAACATTCCATCTCCTTTTTATCTGAAAGGCATCCACTCACACTGATTCCAGCCTTATTTTTCTACATAAGGTGAGTGACTACGTACATGATACCTCCCTCTTTGTTCTTTCTCTGTACTATTATAATAGATTTTATTGAGTGGGGATAAATTCTGTAAGATTGCTGCCACACTCTGCAACTTTGGGATTCTTCGAAAGGCGTAGAAGGCAATAGGAAGATATGTATATGTGTATTTTGTTGAAAGAAGGTTAGAATATGGTCATATTTGGACATACTTTGGTCTAATTAACCTGGCGTCTGGTTATTGGCCAACAAAAAGAAAACCTGGCATCTAGTTAGAGTACTTTATGCGACCGCTTTCATATTTCGAGTCTTTTGATGTCACTTCGATGGTGATGGGTTAAGAATGTGTGGACCGGAATGTCTACGGGTGGTGAAAGAGAAACACTTCAGTCAAAGAGGTTTTGATACTTTAAGCAACATGCGATAACCTCTGGCCAGCCAAGATTGACTTATCTTTGGACGTTGCAGGCCATATTGATACCTTCGAAAGATAATGACCACCGCAAACAGTTCGCTTCTGCCTATATCCTATCGCAAGCATGATCAATTTACATTTCAGAAATGTCACAATAAGGTGGCACTATCGTATAATTACACGATTGAGAAAGGTAACGTGCACTCTTCGTCCACTATCACTAAGTTGTGGCTGCTCTTGCATATAGACCGCCTTTTACATGGTATACAAGTTTTGCATTTTTCTATCTTAAATACTATTTTGTATTTTTTCTATGATCTAATTTTTAGTGGATTTAAAAAAATAAAAATAGAATGGTTTTAGGTTCCGTTTGTTTTACGGAAAATGAATGATTTGAAAAATATTTTCGTAAAAATGATTGCGTGAAATAATTATTCAATGAAGAATGTTTTCAGTATTGACAATAATTTGTGTCTAAATATTTTCGTGAATGATGAAAATATTTTTTGATCATTCATTTGTGTAAGCAATATAAGTGATTATTTTTAGAATATTTTTTTTCAAATTATTCATTTTCGACGAAATAAATTTGACAGTGTGAGCCAGAACTTTCTACTTACCAAGATGTGAGGGTTGACATTGCGCTTTCACAGACCTAAGTTGTAGTCATGGCCACGGTTCGGAACCGGCCGGTTCCGGTTCGTAATTTAAAAATTTTAAAAATAAATTATGAAATAAAAAATAAATAATTATAAAAATATGAAATAATGAATTATTCAATATACATTATAATCAAAATGAAAATTGTAGGGGTGATCGGTTGCCAGCCGGAACCGGGAATCGAACCGGTAAGACCGGTCTTTTAATTTTAGAACTAGGAACCGGATCGGCAAACTGTAGAACAGGGAACCGGATCATTGGTCCGGTCCGGTTCTAGGCGGTCCAATGGAACCCTTTGCTCTTAACTAGTAAAGGACCGTAGTCACAAAAGGCATACAACTTCACATGCTCATGGCTTGGCTTGGATTTTATAAACAACCCTTTTGATGGTCTCTTCATTCCCATTCGATGTGGGACTCTTGGCATTTGCATGAAGACAAGCCAATAGTCTCATATTGAAGGTGTTCAAGGCAAACCGAAAGTCCCACATTGAATGGGAATGAAGAGACCATCAAAGGGATTGTTTATAAAACCCAAGCCAAGCCTTGTAATTAGAGTTCAATACACCCAAGCCAAGCATTGTAATTGGAGATCAATGCACTTACAATGCATTGCAATTAGAGTTCAATTTATTTTATAAAAAAATTAAATAATGAAATGTCATTATTGTTATTATTTTTAAATAATTTGGAACCGGAACCGGGCTCGTAGGCCATGGGCTGGTTCCGGTTCCGAACCGCGGGCCCGGTCAACGGGCCGGTTCCGGGCCAAAACCGGCCCGTGGCCATGACTACTAAGTTGTCCTACAGTCGGTCGAAAGTTGATATAATTTGAGAGTTATGACCCTTCGATTGGAGTTCCTCATATTTCATACAACGCGGAGCGGATTAGAGGGGGAATTTTTCGTGGAAATATTGATATCTTCATAGACTAGTTGAGGATCTTTCTTCAAATAGAATTCATTAATGTCGACATTAATCAGTATTCGAGAATATACAGCATGCTCCCCAAGATATTAAAACCCATTTCAACCATTGTTGCAGAGATCTCTGAGATTGGCCGTGTCTTTTAGTTCTAATTACACATGACCAACATACAGAATGAACAAGCAATGATGATACCTTGCATTACTTGGTTTAGTACCTTCTTCTTTTTCTGATTTTGATTAAATGGGGATGGCAGTGACAGGAATGCCTTAGTCATATTGCACTTCAATCGCTAGTGCTCACCAATTGCCCTTTAGAATCGTGGTCATGCACAATAAACGACAAGATTTTGGCTATAAGTGGGGTTAAGGACGTATTATGGGTGCTTCAATATTCACGTTGTAAGGGAGAAAAATCTGAGAAAGTGAAAGCTTTAGAAACTAATGGTTGCTAGCTTCCACATTCCTTCTTGGTTAGCCATTCTCTTCATATGTTAAAACATAAGTTCGGTCTTTTTTTTATTTAGTGAGGCCAAAGTTTCTAAATCTCTTGACGAGGTGAGATGGTTGGGTTGGGCATTTGCCTTGGATTAAGCCGATCAAACTTTTCTTAAGCAGTTTAAATGGTAACAATGTAAAGTTGTTGAAGTATGCTTGGCCATTCTTGAAATGATCTTTATCCAACCTAACTTCTTAGGTTTATAGCTTCATCATGTACTTTTCCATCATTGAGGACTCCCCTGAATAAAATATTTTTTTATGTACGCTACTTGTGCTGCCTTTTGTCATGTAGACTTGTGCACCGCTCTACAGTGCGTAATATTTAGGAGAAGCGACCTTTGAAGGTGATGTTTCAGTGATGAAGAAATTCTTTAAGCTAAAAGAAAGGGTTTGAACAAATGCATGTTCTTTTCAACTTGATGCTCAATTGCTAGATGTTGTTAAGATCATGCAATTGAGTGCATCAACAATGTGATGTCTGCTATATCTCTCTTTCTTACTCGAACGAGACTAGTAGTAAGTTCCAGGTCAATTACTCTATTAGATGGATACGTGAATTCATCTTAGCTCATTTAGTTACATTCAACTGAACCTACATAAAAATGCTTTCCGATGTCTGTCAAAAGGGAGAACAATCTTGATACTTTGATTTGTCAGCATCTTTCGGATTTATTTGTCAATTTCTTTATTAGTGGTATTAGTGGTGCTTTTAGTTTTGCGAAGTCAATTACAGCTCAATAATTGTTTGAACGAGATTGCTGTTTTACCTGATTAAATTAATAATCAAGGGACATGAAGCAGAGGAAGAAAGAGAGATTTCCGAAGCAAATTTATTCATTAGCATTCGTAGTACAAGACACCATATAGGTGCAAGTTTTACATCAGCGTCTATAATAAGTCACGTCACTTTATTGTCCTTATTTATTTAGGATAGGATGACATGGAACTTTCTTCTGATCTGATGTCAAACAGCTGCTTCCCTTGAGCCTGCAAAACGCGGAAGTTGTTAAGAGTGGCAGCTTTATACATATGAGTCTCAGATGAGACCACATGGAGGAGAAATTTTGGCCACCTTGTTCTTGTTACAATCAGCGTCTCATAAACTAAGACTGATATCTTCCTTGAGGCACTTGATCATATTTGCATTGGTGTATAAAAATGTCGAGTATAAATATATTAGACAACACAAGTAAGGATACCGGCAGCTTTTCCTTTTTTAGGATATTTACCCTGGCAAAATTTGACTGTTGGAGTTTTGTCTGGCCTGTGTTGTTTATTTGCATATGTTGAGATAATATGTAAAGATGTTTCCCTCTAATGAAGTTATCGTTCAATTGTTCAATGGATCACAAAACCTTGAGGAGTAATTATAATCTTTATAAGCATATTCGTTAATCCTTAAGTTATGTGAAATAGTTCGCTACCAAATGGTTGTCTACCTTTTATATCTTCACCTTTCAGCAGCGGTCGTTGTCGCTCTCGCTCTCGCTGCTGCTGCTATCACCAGATTTGCATTCCTTGGATTTCTTCTTGACTATGGTCTTCTCTTTCTTCTTGTATTCGCCCTTCTTCTTAGACTTCCCATGGCAAGAAGAACTCTCTTTCTTGTGGCTGTAAGCTTGAGTAATGTAGTGACTCTGGTCATGTTGGCCAAGGTGATGGCCATTCTTTTGGCCCATGCAGTGAGTCTGGGTTTTGGCCATGGCATACTCACTGTGGTGACCATGAGCTTGTGCCATGTGGCCATGGCCATGACCCACGTAGCCGTGGCCATTGCCATGAGCCATGTGGCCATGGCCATGACCCTTGTAGCCGTGGCCATTGCCATGATCCATGTGGCCCTGACCCAATGGAAGGTGTTTCTCACTCTGGCCATAGCACTGGGTCTCGCTGTGGCTCATTGCTTGTTCCATGCGATTGCCATGGTGGCTCTGTTGGTAGTAGCTTTTCTCAGCATTCTTGAAGCACTGGACTGAGGCCATGACAACTGAAGCAAGAGGGCTTTTGTATAGTTCTCTCAGGCTATTTTTTGTGCTTGCTTGCACTGTGAGGCAGTCATGCAGAGCAATTTATAAGCGTGGGGTTGAGCGGAATTCTCTCGCTTTTGTTACATTACTCTTTGATTCGCTTTTGCAGGATGGGACAAGATAGCATCTATTCTGTCTCCATAAGGTAAAATCCCGAACTTTATTCTCACCGGACCATTGAAAATATGCCAATGTATATGGAGGAAAATAATTTCCAAATGTCACTAGTTTGCGTATCTCCATCTAAATAATTTGTTTCTGGATGATCAGAAATCATGTGCAAGTCACTATCACGAATTCAATCGGGAGTGTTCGCAAAACGACTTTTTTCATGAAACTGGGATAGAGGAAATAGAGCTCTTTTGAAACGGGTTGAATTCTGTCGAGTGTTACTGCTGTTTTCTTTCTTTACCTTCGGTTGATAAAATAGCGTTTTACTTGGCCTTCCAGTAGTTTGTTTTGGAACACAATGCTGCAGAGCCTTTGATAAAAAGAAGCATTCGTGACATGTAGATTGTAGGGTGATCATGTTTAGTTCCTATTATAATTAAGCCAGACCACGTACTATTAACTCCAATTTCGGAGTTACTGCAAAGTCTCGAGATCTCTGATGGACTCTGTATACTTGGGGAAGGACATGTTTAATTGGAACTAGGAACGACTTAGAGACGCTGTAGGCTGTAGCTCAGTGTCATGTTAGCGCATGGTCAAGATTCAGACCTTGCAAAAGAGCGAAATTAGAAATTGAGGCCTGTTTAAAGAATGGAAGATATGCCATTGGCAACACACTGTCGATAGGCATGAGAAAGGGCTGATCCCAGTGTTTTGTGATTGCTTTAACAAGTGATGGAACCAAGAAAATCGACATGTTATATGCGTTCCTTTCGTACTCATCATGATGTTATAAGTGCTCCCAAATTTCATCTTCTCTTCCAAGGGAATAGTAAGTTCAGGAGAGCGACTGTTATTTGATGATTGGATTCGGCGGATCGCTGTGCCTCATCTGAAGGGTAATCTTTCTTGGATGATGACCCCCCTGACATCTACTTTCAGACCCGGAAATGTTTACCTGAAGAACTGATATATGCTGTCCACGAATTTTCATGCATTTGCAAGTCTGTGCAAGCTTCCCTTTGATGTAATTCTCCATGCAAATGAAATACCATAGATCCTTGAACTGGTATAGGACTCAATAAGCTAATCACCTGACCCTCTGGGCTTTAGTTCATGTCCCTACAACCTCTGTTAATAGAAGGCATATTTTTCTTGAAGGTTTTAATTGATAAACCATGACCTAGAACTAGTAAAACTGATCAATCACATTTGAATCAATGTTTCCAAGATAATCTGATCGATATTATTTTTTTGTAAAAAAAAGTTGTAAAGAACTAGTTCCAAGGCCCGTTTTAACTTGGAACTAGCCTCGAATTGCTGGAATCACTCCCACTGAGCTAGGTTCAAAGCCTAAACTGAAGATCTAACCTCTCCAACCAATTTCAAGTTTTGGAAACTTGGACCCAAATCAATTCGCCAGGAACCGGCTAGGAACAAAAGCGACAATGCTGGCTCTGGCCGACTCTTGATTTCACCCTGGACCACTGGTAACCCCTATAATTCGAATGGTAGTCCTACCGCAACACAGGTCGTGGAGATAACTAAATAAGGACCATAAAAGTCACAAAACAAAATAGTGAGGACTAAAACCTAACACCTACTGAAGTTCAGGGACTCTGAAGTACTATCTTGAGGGCACGCCTTACACAGTTGTTGGATCACATGAGATTAAAAGGCCAATGCGATTGACCAGATGGAACAGACAAGAACATGGGGCCCAGGTTGGCGCACCTCTTGGTTTCATCCTCAATCGCAGAATGTGCGCTTTCTGGTAGGCCCATGATCACAGGACCGTCAATCTTGGCGTACTACTTTTCCATGTGAATGATACAGACATCTTTTACTAAAATAACATGAGGAATGCTAAAGGTAGAGGAAAATCTTACTAAAATCAGTGCTGAAGCAAATGAGACTATAATGAAATCTCTAGTACGTGTAACATTGCTTATATACTATTCATTATTGACATAATTAACACCTATGAGGTGCTTAAATAGATCCTTTTAAAGAAGTTATGTACAATCCTCTTATGGACCCGCTTCACGACGATTTAGTAGCCATAGATTCATAAAATAATAGATCTCAACCATTTATTGAAGCTGTTTTGAGTTTATGTATATTACGACGCTTGTTATATGAGTTACGATAATAGAGATTGTTACGACATATATGATAGAGAGTAATCTCTCGAGGACAATTACAAATGTCTGTGTCTTTTATTGATGCATGTACGAGGATATTAGTGGATACAAAAGTCCCATGAAATAATCGATATGGCAAAAGACAATCAAATTATCTAATTGGTGCATGAATCTATACGATAATAAGTGAGAGACTTTTCTCCTAGAAAGCAATCTCTTCCGTAGTCCGATCAAACATCCGTTTACAGTTCAAGTAAATGCTAAGTGTACCTCGTTGTGTTTCTTATGAGTGGCAATCGTGGAATGACATAATTTCCAGTTTGAACTTTGACATAAAACTGAAAATAAGACTAGCCACTGCGCTCAGCCAAACATTCATTGCTCTCTACGGGGAAGACTGGATAGTCAAGTTCCACTTCCTTCTCTCCGCAAGAGCTCTGAGAACGAACTTTCTAATCGGACCTCCAAGGAAGTATGCAGGTGGATGAAAGTTCCACAAGAATTCTCCAACACGCCATGCATCTTATTCAGGGATGAACGTAGTTATTTTTTATGTAGATTTTGAGGTGACTAGCAAGGATCACTTAACGCGTAGTGAATAGGAAATTTTAACAATTATTGATAAATTTAAAGCGAAATTCAATATATCAAGAACAAAGTCTGAACATAAAGTGCAATGCTCTCTCTCTAGATCACAACTTTTAGCTTACAAAGAACAAGTATAGATAATCGAAGGATGCTTAGACTTTGGAATTGTAGATTTTAAACTTTGTCACTTGCTTCTGCTCCCCGGTACCCTGTCTCCTTTAATACTCCACACTTCCAATCTAGCTATTGGAGAGTTTCTAGAGGAATATCTTCCAATCTCCTCATTGGACAAATTTATATTAAGAAGAATGGGTACTCTTTAAGGGAAAAAATTTGAACCTTCGTTGAATTTAGTTGTCTATACAATCAAAGTCTTGATTTCCATAAGTAGAGTTTTCTTCGCTTGGAAAGTGACTTGTCACGAGATTCATTTCCCAATCATTGAAGATGTTTAGCATATTCAATCGTTGCAAAACAATCTCAAGATTTAGTTAATCAATACTTTATAAATGTGAAATCCAAATCAAATCACTAGTCATTATATACGTTTGGAACTTTGTTATGATCTGAACTTGTGTCACGATATGATTTGACATTCTAAACTTACATTCTGATCTTGTGTCAGGATGGGAATATAAATTGTTCTCTGATTTTGAAACTTCTTCATATAAAGTTTGAAGTTCTTCATTTGAGTCTAAAAGTCTGAGCCTCTTTTCTTGAGATAATTTTCACAATCTAAACTTGAACAAGATTAAGATTGCCATATCTTCTTCTTCCAAGAATAATTTCCTGAATCAAAATACTTCAAAGCATCTATCAAACTTATAAAAATATATGAATAGTTTTGTCAATTTCAAAATCTATTAGGATGTTTTCTCAACATATTTCACTTCATAATGAGACTAGTAGTGTCAGCTGAAGATGCCTAGAAATGTGGTTTTAGTATTTAATAGTTACTTCTTGTAACCAACTCAGAAAATCGATTTTCTTTCAATTTTTTTGTGGGGGTAAACCGGACAAGTTAGAGGTTTTGTAATATCAAAAGGGTGTTCTATGTCCATATATGACATTTTTTCGATTACCAATCAAGTATCGATGTCACAAGTTTTTGTTTTGAGATGCTAAGAAACATTTCACCTTCCTAAAGTAGTGGCTCTCGGTATTCTTTAGTCGCACTGTTACTAACATTGACAAGAAGCTAAAACATATACACAATTTGATTAAGGCACAAAAAACGTGGATTTAATACTTGCATGAACACAAGCACCAACTACAAGGAGGGTACATTCCAAGCTGAGAAATAGTGAACCCAAATTAATGTGCCTGAGAGAGTGTAAGGTCGGAAGCTGGGAGAGAACTATCATAACGGCCGTCACCATTGCTATGAAGTTGTACAGTTTAATGGATCCATTAGGAGAAAGGTTTGAGTAGTACGGTCCAAACAGGAAAAAAGTTGTATACAAATATGGGTTAATACAATGAAAAACCTTATACTGATAAATTTATGATAAATTTATTAAAAACTAATTTTTTGACCACAAAAACCCAACAAACTTGTACATTTGTGATAAATTTACCATCCGTTAATTTCCGTTAAATTTTACCGTCACGTTACTGAGTTTGATGACACATGGCAGTTGACGGGTGTACTGGCTTGGGGTTTTATCCTATATTGGTCATAGGTGTACCGATTTATGGTTTTTTATGATATTAATCCAACTCAACGAAAACTAACGGATGGTAAATTTGTCACAAGTGTACCTATTTGGGATTTTTGGTAAAAATTTAGTTTGTGTTAAATTTGACATAGGTGTACTAATTTGGGGTTTTTTATGGTCAAAAAATTAGTTTATGGTAAATTTATCATAAATATATTAGTTTGGATTTTTTATGGTATTAACTAGGGGTGTCAATAAAACCTGGGCCGGCCTGGCCCGACCCACGCCGACCCCGTCCGGTCCTAAAATTTGGGGTATTTTGGGGTCGACCCTCAATCTCCTTCGAATATGGCCCAAAATTTGGGGTTTCATTAGGGTTGGGTAGGGTCAGGCTGACCCATTAACACTCTGGGCCGGCCCATCTCCCACTCTTAGACTCTCAGTCTCTAATCGCCATCGCCGTTGGACGCTCTCTCGCCTCGTCTCGTCTGCTCTCGTCTCTACCCCCGTCGATCATCTCTTTGCATCCTTCGCTCGTTGCCGTCACTCGGGGTCAGTCTCTCTCTCTCTCTCTCTCTCTCTCTCTCTCTCTCTCTAGCTCTGCAACGCCTCTATTAGAGTTCGCCTATGTTGTTGTCCTCTTCGCTCCGCTGGCCCTAGTGTCCTCGATCTACTCCCTTTTGCTTCTCGATCGCTTGCGCTCGCGAGCTCCCGTCCTTCCGTTCGCGCTCCGGCGAAGGGAACGAATTGCTTGTACAAAGCAGCTGTGGAGCATGATATCAATCGTGTTCTATGGATTTCGTGTGTGTTAGGTGTCTCTGATTGGGTGTCTGAATTTTGGGTTCAGGTGATAGTGCCGGACAAGTGGAAGGACGGAGCCAGAAACACCACCGAGGGCGGCGGCCGCAAGATCAACGAGAACAAGCTCCTCTCCGAGAAGTCCAGGTTACACCCTCTCTCTCTCTTTGTCCCTTTCCCTTTCTCTAGAAGACGAATTTCCATGGAGTTGTTGTATTGTGCTGTCGTGAACTAGCTGTGATTGTTAATGGGTGTGACCTTTGTGGGTCAATTTCGTTTGATAGAATTGTGCGGTGGGGATTTCTGTCATGTTTGGAGGAGTTGGAGCGGTTGTAGTTTGCTTAGGTTTATGCAATTTCTGTTGTGGAAGTGGTATGAGTGTTGCAATATGATTAGTAATTAAGTGACAACTTTTGTTGTTATTGCCCCTTGTATGCCGATCGCAATATCTTCATCTGTGTTAGGTCGTTGAAAGAACGAAAGTGAGAAAGTTCCTTGGAATCATCTTAAAAACTGGAGGTGGGAAGAGATGAGTAAAATGTATTCATCTTTAATTAGTTTGTGATTCTAGATTGCAGGGACTTTCCCTTTAAAATAGTAGCCTTTTATGTACCCTTTATCTGAAGGATATGACGATTCTAAAAATATGGTTCTTTCTTTGTGTCCACTAGCCATCAATATAACGCGAGGTGATGCCGTCGCCATTGTTACTATATACATCATGCATGCCACTGGGTTCAAGAAGTTTACTGTTTGGGGAAGTTATGGAGCAGTGTTTGGTCTTGATTTTACCTTATCTCTTGCAGATTACATAATCGTCAGCTTGAAGAGAATGTCTTCCATATAATGAAATTATTAGATTTACTTCTTTCTTTTACTTTCTTTTACAGCTTTATGGTGCTCGTTTGATTAATTTTTGTCTTAGTGAGAAACCTGAAGTTCTCTTTTCTCATTTGCCTAGCACAAAAGGCCAAGTCCACAAAGTTGTAGAGATCGCGGGTTTAGAAATCTACTGCAACTCCACCAATGGTGCTTCGAGTTTGACAATCATGGACAATGCTAGAGACAATCAATGCCTGGGCAATGCTAATTGTGAAAGCAATCAGTTTCACCCTATTCTAGCACCACTGAATGTGTCAGTGTCACTTTCGGTATGAGTTGTTATTATCTTACCTATCCTTCTTTCTCTAGACACGGGAGTATTTTCATGTCGAGCCCGTCATTTATGCACAAATTTGGTCTTTCTTGATGCTAATAAAAGTGGCATTGAACGACCTCAAGGACCCGCCAGCTGTTAATGCACATAGTTTTTCTTTTATCATTAGCATGACTTTTTTAACCATTCTTGAAATAATTGATTTTCTAAACCATGTGCAATATAAAAATGGTATCCTAGTTTTTTATAGTTATGCATGTTTTTCAAAGTAAAAAGAATCTTGTTCATGTGTGCATCTTGGATAAGGATATAAGTGCGAATTCAATTTTAGCTCTCACTTAGATGTATTATGAGTTCCTGTATATGTCTTCATTTAGGGGGCCTTCTTATGTTTGCTTGCAAAATTAAACTTAGTCAATTATGCATGTGCTGCTTCTGGTTTGATCTGTCTTAAATATGCACTTCATGTTCTACTTTCATGGTTCTAGCATGTCGTCCTTACTATCCATTGTATCAGTGTGCCTCTTATGTTCAGATGCATGAATTTGTTTAAAATTTTATTATGTGTTGATTATTTTGTTCTTTTTGGCTGTTTTAATGATCTTAAGCTTGATTATTTTCATTTGTATTTGTCAAGAGTACATTGAGGACTACATTTCTGATTATAGTAATACTTTCCAAGTTCTAAGTGTCATAGATAGAAGGATTGCTAAATGTCTGAGATAAGTGCTTCTAGTGTCACACAAAGAAGGACGAGATCTTCGGTATGGGAACACTTTAAACATATTCCTGATGAAGAAAAGGCTAAATGTATATACTGTGGGGATTGTATTGGTTGTGCTAGTGGTCAAGGGACCAGTTCAATGCATCGTCATTTAGCTAGATGTAAGGAATTCCCGTATGCAAATGTCGAGAAAAGGCAAAAAAGTGACTCAGGTCCTTGGAAATTTGACCAAGATGATAGTGGAAAAAAATTAGCGATCATATTTATTCTTGATGAATTGCTTTTCAAGTTGGCAGAGCATGAGGGATTTCGGCGATTTGTGAATAAAATCCAGCCAAATTTCTTAATCCCGTCACGCAACACTTTGAGGCGCAAATGTTATGATTTATACACGGACGAAAGAAGTAAGCTGAAGAAATATTTCTTAGAAACATCTCCAAGAGTGTGTCTTACAACAGACATATGGACTTCTTGTCAAAATTTGAGCTATATGTGTCTCACTGCTCATTTTGTTGATGCCGATTGGAAGTTGCATAAGAAAGTATTAAATTTTTGTCAAATCCCGGGTCATTCTGTCGAGATAATAGGAAAAGCGGTTGAGAAACGCTTGATTGATTGGGGGATTCAAAGCATTTTTTTATCACCGTGAATAATGCTAGCTCAAATGACTTGGGAATTCAATATTTGAAGAAGAGACTTACCTCTCGGAATTCGCTGGTATTGAGAGGTGAGTTGCTCCACATGAGGTGTTGTGCTCATATATTAAGTTTGATTGTGAGAGAGGGGTTGAAAGACATAAATGATTCGATTGTTAGAATACGTTCGGCCGTGCATTATGTGAGGTCTTCTCCTGCGAGGGTGAGACGATTCAAAGGTTGTATTGAGCTAGAGAAAATTGAGTCCAAGAGTCTTGTATGTTTGGATGTCGAGACTTGTTGGAACTCGACATGCATAATGTTGGAAGTAGCTTTGAAGTTTCAAATAGCTTTTAGTTCATTGGAATTTCAAGATGGCAAATTTGTTGAAGAGCTTTCCAAGGTGAAAGAATTGCCCACTAGTGATGATTGGGAGTATGTCTGTCACTTTCTTCCTTTTCTGAAGTTATTCTTTGATACGACTTTAAAAGTTTCGGGTTTTTCTTATGTCACTAGTAATGATATGGCAAAGGATGTGTACGGAATTTATATCATGATTGACAGATGTTGTGAAAATGAGGACCCGACTTTACAGGAAATGGCTAAGAGAATGAAGATCAAATTCAATAAGTATTTTGGCAATGTGAACAACATCAATCTTACTTTGTTCATTGCTTGCATACTTGACCCGCGGCATAAGTGGGAATATGTGAAGTGGATGATTAATCGTGTTTATGAAAGCAAGCAAGCAGAAACTTTACAAGATAAAGTAATAACATCTCTGACGTCTTTGTTCGAGCAATACCGCACTGGTATATGCCCCCAAAGTAACTTGAGGCTAAAGAGCACAAGGATGATTAACGTGTCAAAGTCTCTAGTGGTTGGTGTTGATATTATGACTGCAATGTATCTTAGCAAAACTGGACAGCAATATTTGGAAGAAAAATCTGAATTGAACAAGTATTTGGAGGAAGGATGTGAATGTTATAGTGTTGAGTTTGATATCTTAAGTTGGTGGAAAATAAATTCTTCAAGATATCCTATCCTTTCTTCCATTGCTCGAGATATTTTGGCCGTACTCATCTTAACTGTAGCATCAGAGGCTGCATTTAGCACATAAGATCGTGTGCTTGATGTGTTTTGTAGCTCTTTAACCTCAACATGGTGGAGGCTCTTATATGAGCTCAAGATTGGTTACGATCTATGCTACTTTCACGTTCCATTGAAGATGACTTAGAAGAACTCGAAATCTTTGAGTCAGGTGAAAAAAATATAGTTGTAGAATATTAATACCCTTCTATGTTTTAATGGATACGTTAGTTCTCATTTTTATTGTGAATTTAATGTAGAGTTGCTAACTTCAACCATGGAGCCAAATTCGATATCAATTTCTCTAGATGATTGATGAAGTTGAAGATTGTCATTTTAGGTAACTTGTCAGTTTTTACTCGAGACTCTAAATGACTTGGGACCTATTTTTACTAGGTAACTTGTTAGTTTTTGCTCCAAAAACATTACGTTTTTTGCGAAACAAACCTTTTTTTTATTTAATATTTTTTCCTTTCATTAATTTGGCTTTGCAACTGTGTCAGGCCCTGGAAAGATGCAAAGAAGGAAAGATTGGATTTGGTAGTGGTTACAACATCAAAACCTCAGTTTTGGAAGCAATATATGACTGCCCATTTCTTAGTCATGGTGTTGAGGTAATGCTGATGTTCTTTTACTTCAAAACTTAGCGTTTAAAGTGCAGTGGGCAGTTCTTAAATTGGATGCCACCTTGAACAGAATACTAATTTTGTATCCAAGTAACAATTGCTATGTTAGTGTCCCAAGCCCTCCCATTCCCTCAATGGAAAAATAACAATAATGAATTACAATTTTGTGATGAATTTAACTGTCTTCTTTTCTCACATACTGATTAAATTTATCTGCTCATTGTTTGCTACCCCTTTTTTTCCCTCTTATTTGGTTACAGGACTTTAATGGGATAGTTATATGCATCCTAACTAGTTTAGGTGGCAACCAACTCAATCTAAAAGCCTTTCTAGAAACTTTTCGTCAAGTTACAAGATACCAAAAGGAAGTTATTGTTTCCATGGTTCAGGAGCCTACTTTGAATGCGAATGTGCTGGTAACAACAGTTGTTACTGTAGGGTAAGAGTCCTAATGGAATAGGAAAAGCTCAATATGTTGCGTATGCATTAGTATCTTATCTATTTTGAATTGGGTTCCATCTTATTGAAAAAGGACTGTCAACTTGCCTTCATTGGAATAGTTTAAGGCAAATAAAGATCTTGATAAATGACACTACTCCAGCTTTAGAGAGGCTTTAGAATTCAATGGACATTCTTTGCTCTGTTGATGCGTGTAGAATCTGTGAAATAATTGTTTTGACATTGTTAGACATTTTGACTCGGTAGTCATCACTTTTGATCATTTCAAACTGGAATAAGTTTCTTGTTGGGACCAAGTTTTTTTTTTTTAATTCATCTTTTCTGCAGCTTAACTTGTTATGAGTCAAGTAGAATTTTTTCCAATCATTTCAAACTGGAATAAGTTTTTCTGATCATTTCAAAGGTCTCTTGTGCTAAAAAATCCCAAATCTTAATAGACTAGGGTTTTTATTTCTTGTAATTTTAATTAGAACATTTTAAATAAAGGCGGAGATTGATAAGCTGCTTTACTTGTTGTGGGTCACATGTATGAGAAGATTTGCAGACGATCTTTGTCCATTTATTTTTACTAAATAACTTGTCAGCTTTGCAGACGAGAAGGCAGACCTGGTTGATTAGTCGTATGATTATTCGATTTTGTTTGCGCACAAAAACAAAAAAACCCGAAACCCAACCCAGCCCGACCCGGGCCGGCCCGGGCCTTGGGGTCTGCGGTGAACAGGGTCTTAGATGGATCTGGGTGGATCAAGCATGATCCTGTAGATTTCGGGTCGGGTCGGGTATCAAGAAAGCCCGACCCAACCCGGCCCATTGACACCCCTAGTATTAACCCTAAAACTAAATCCATTTGTATCCAAAATGATACAAGAAAAAAAATAAATACAGTAGGCAGAAATACATCTAAATCATGAAATATGCCTGCATTAACTTATTTTTTGGGGGACTCCCGAAGAGCCACATGTATGCCGAAATATTGCTTATGGACAACCTATAACAGTACTCTTTTTCACACTTATTGTGCGTTTGTTTCTGGGAAAGTATTTTCCGGGAATCCGTTTTTCATACTTTTATCTGTTTGGTTCGTCGAAAATGATTAGTCAACAGAAAACACTTTTCGGTTAAGGAAAACATTCAAGTATAAAATTAGAAAAGTGAATTCCCTAATCTAAGAAGGTGAAAATACTTTGCGGAATTGCTTCCCTTTACTTTTTTAGTATTTTATTCGTTTCTTTCTTTTTTATTTTTAAAAATAAAAATATTTAAAAATTTGATTTTTTTTTTGCCTGAGATAAAATCATGAGATTGAAATCATTTTCCAAACAAAATCCAAACATCAGAAAATATTTTCGATCACATATCACCAAACAAAGGAAAACTAATTATTTTCCTGAAAAATTATTTTCAGGAAAACATTTCCAAAAACGTTACATTTTTCGTGAGCAAACGCAACCTTAGTTCAAAAAGATTTCAAAGTTATAACTTAATTAGATTATCTTTCCTAAAGAACCATTTCCATTCCTGTTTGTTATGCGTCCTTTCAGCCACCACAGACTTCATGAATGCTTCCGGGAGTTCCAAATCCCACAGTGATTGAAGCAAAGCTAATAGACTTTGCTGACACCAGGGAGAAGAGTTAATGGGATCTTTAGTTAAAATTTTCAAATCCAAGACAGTCAATGAGAAGTGTCAATCTGATTAGCTAGCTTAAACTCATGCCCAAGGAAGGCTTGTGCAAATTTATTCCCTTGCTTCGCCTTCTGCTTTTTAGTTCTGCAGACACAAGAATATAGAAAATAACAGTTATGTTGAGGGTTAATACCACGAAAAACCTCAAATTGGTATACTTGTGATAATTTTATCAAAAACCAGTTTTTTTACCACAAAAACTCCAACTAGTACACCTGTAATAATTTTATCCCAAACTAACTAATTTTTTGACCATAAAAAACCCCAAACTGATAATCTTGTGACAAATTTACCCTCCGTTAGCTAATCAATTTGGGATTTTTCGTGGTAATTACCCTATGGATTTTCACGTGGACTTGCCACGTCACCATACCACGTCACCATGTGTCATCAATGTCAGCAAATTTAACGATAAAATTTGACGAATGTTAACGGAAGGTAAATTTGTCACAAGTGTATTAATTTGGGGTTTTTGATTATCAAAAAATTAGTTTGGGATAAATTTCTAAAATGTACCAGTTTGAGATTTTTTGTGGTCAAAAAATTAGTTTTAGGTAAAATTATCATAAGTATACCAGTTTGGAGTTTTTCGTGGTATTAACCCTTATGTTAAATTGAAGAAATATAAGTCAGCTCTTGAAAAATGCATCATTCTTTCATTTTAAAGTAAGTAATCTAAAGAAATGTGCTTAAACATGGTTTATTGCTAGTTACTCGTGACTGTAATTTAGTAGATGTATATGTGATCAAATCTGTAGTGTTCCTTGGGTCTAGTCATGAATTTTATCAGAAGCAATTTTTCTAGCAGTTGGGGAAGAGGATGACGAATGCCTACTTAGAGAAGTGGATGATGCATATGATCATTTCGTTGGACGTGCCTTTTTACGATAGTCATCATTGTCACGCTCACTATCGCTGCTGCTGCTGGAGCTTTTTTTTTTTTTTTATCACTGCATCTGCAATCCAGATTCTTTTTCTTCAAAAGGGCCTTCGCTTTTTTCTTCTAAGCAATCTCTATTTTAAAGACATTTCTTTCTTCCCATGGCAATCCACATTATGAGCCGCCAGTTGCTCAACATGGTGGCCTTGTGCTTGGCCTGTGCAGTGAGATTGAGCCTGGGCCTCATGGGTATTCCCATTGCAGTGAGTCTGCGCTTTAGGAATTCCTTGGTTTGGGTGGTGAGCACATGTTTGGCCACTGTAATGGGTCTGGCATGCCACCACAGTGTAGCCAGCTTCTTGTCCCTAGTGAACTTGGGGTTGTTTATATTCGCTGCATGATTTAATTATCGGATGAGTTATTTTCTGGCCAGATGTGTGCTCATGGGATTTCTGGTTGTAGGTTTGCTCAGCGGGCTTTTACAACTGGTAGGAGGCCTTGCTGAAGAGTTAGACTTGTTCTTAGGAGTTTGCTGGGCTTCTCTTGTGTTAACTGGGTCCACCTTATGTGGGGCCCAGTTAGTACTAAAACAAAAAATAAACAAAAATAAAAGAAAGTCAAAAAGTGAAAAAGAAAGAACAAAAGGGGGGCTGCTTCGTGTGTGTGTGTGCCCAAGTGAGAAGGAGAGAGAAAAACAGAGAGTGACTTTACTGAGAGCTCACCAAGAGTGCAGAGGAAGAAAAGAAAGAAAAGGAGTGCATCTTCGCTGTCCGATTTCGAAGGCCAAACGTTGTCGAAATTGGCTCAAATTTTAGTATGTTGTTCGTGAGACAGAGGCCTACGAGTTGATTGGTTTCGTTCGTTGAGAATCTCCTCCAAACTCTCCATTCACAGTTAGGGTTTTCTTCTCCGTTTTATGTAAATTCACCTTCGCGATGATGAAAATGATGTTGTAATGTTGATGTTGTGCCTCTAGTGTGTGACTAGAGAAGAACTTGGTGTATCCTACTATCCTTGGTGATTAGTGGAAGTTTTTGGGGCGGTCCGTGGTTTTTCCTGCTTTGGGTTTCCTTATAATTGTGAGCTGATATTGCTGGAATATAATGGGCTGTTGTTGGAATTAAGTCGATTTTGGTTTGTTTAGTTTCGGGGGAGATATTGATCCTGGATTGGCTTGGTTCTTGGTGAATCGTTGCCGCGGTTCTCCCCAACAAAGTGGTATCAGAGCTTGCATTGATATTCTAGTATTGAATGGAGAAAACTAGTGGCACCATGTTTAAGTTAAATGCCTCGAATTACAATATTTGGAAGCCTCGGATGGAAGACATGTTATATTGCAAAAATTTATTTGATCCCGTTGAGGGTGATGAGGCTAAAGGAGATAAGGAAGACAAAGAATAGGAGCAAATGAATCGGAAAACGGTTGGGTTTATTCGACAATGGATTGATGACAGTGTGTTTCATCATGTAGCTCAAGAAACGAAAGCGGACACTTTGTGGAAGAAATTGCAAGATCTCTATGAGAGGAGAACCCTACAAAATAAAGCTTTTCTAGTTAAAAGACTTGTGAACTTGAGATACAAGAATGGAAGTAGTATATCGGAATACTTGAGTGAATTTCAAGATGTTGTAAATCAATTGACAAATCTTGAGATTGACTTAAGTGATGAATTACAAGCATGTCTATTGCTTGGTACTCTTCTGAATAGTTGGGATACTTTGGTTGTGGCATTAAACAACTTAGCTCCTTTTGGTGTGCTTTCTATGAGCATGGTCAAAGAAAGCCAATTCAATGAAAAAACAAGGAGAAAAAGCTTGAATTATGCTTCTAAATCAAAGGCACTTGTCACAGAAAACAGGAGGAGAAATCAATCAAGAAACCTCCAACATTTTGATAAAAGTGGCAAGTCATGAGGAAGATCGAAGTTCAGGCCGAGGAAGAGTGGGAAGTGCTACAATTGTGGCAAGATGGGACATTATGCAAGAGAATGTAGGTTGCCAAAGAGAGAAAAATTCCATGATAGAAATGAAGATCGAAAGAAAGAAGAAAAACAAGTTACAACGGTAATGGCATCCGACGGCGATATTGTGTTCATTTGTGATGACACTTGTGTGAACCTTATATGCCAAGACTCTAGTTAGGTTGTTGATTCCGGAGCTTCATTTCACATCACCTCATGGCGTGACTATTTTACTTTCTATTGCAGCGGTGATTTTGGTTGTGTTAGGATGGGAAATAGTGATGTTTCCAAGGTTATCGGCATGGGGGACGTTAATTTGGAGATCGACGTTGGATGTAGTTTGCTTTTGAAAAATGTGAGACATGTTTCGGATATTCGACTTCACTTGATCTCCACAGGTGCCTTGGATGATGATGGTTATTGCAATATCTTCGGTGACGGCAAATGGAAATTGACCAAGGGTTCCATGATAGTAGCTAAGGGTAAGAAGACATGCACTCTTTACACCATGCAAGCTAAGTTGGTCAAGGAAGATGTGAATGTAGTGGAGGACTCCTCAGTTGATCTATGGCATGCGAGACTCAGTCATCTCAGCGAGAAGGGGCTTGAAACTCTTGCGAGAAAGAATCTCCTACCATTGAAGGAGAAAAATATGAAGGAATGTGTTCATTGTCTTAAAGGTAAGCAACATAGATTCTCATTTCATAGTTCCTCTCCACATACGAAATCAAATGTACTTGATTTAGTTCACATTGATGTTTGCTGCATGGATGCTAGAACACTTGGTGGTGCATTGTACTTTGTGACATTTATTGATGATTGTTCTAGAAAAGTATGGGCCGTTGCTTTGAAATTTAAAGACAAAGTGCTTGTGGCTTTCAAACAATTTCATGTTAATGTGGAAAGAGAAACCAGGAAGAAATTGAAATGTGTTCGAGCTGACAATGGTGGTGAATATAGAGGCCCGTTTGAACATTATTGCAGGGATTATGGCATTAAGCTTGAGAAGACTGTTCTAAAAACACTACAACAAAATGGAGTGGCAGAGAGAATGAACCGGACAATTAATGATCAGATTCGGTATATGCTCTCTCATGCGAAATTGCCTAAGTCATTTTGGGGTGAAGCGATGAGAACAGCAGTAGACTTGATAAATCTTTCTCCATCAATTCCTCTTAAGGGGGATGTTCCATAAAGAGTTTGGAATGGGAAAGATGTTTCATATAATTACCCGAAAGTCTTTGGTTGCCGGACATTTGTGCATGTTCCAAGAGATGAAAGATCAAAGCTTGATAACAAGTCTAAATAGTGTATCTTCTTGGGTTATGGACATGAAGAGTTTGGCTATAGGTTATGGGATCTAGTTGTAAAGAAAATCATTAGAAGCTGAGATGTGATATTCTTTGAGCATCAAACCATTGAAGACATTGACAAGTTAGGGAGGCCAAAGAATGCAGCTCAACATTATGTTAGTTTCAGCCAAAGTCTTCCTACCGTATTGGGTGGAAATCACGGGGGAGAAGTACATGGAAATCATGAAGATGGTGAATCCTCACAAAATGTTAATCTTTTAGATGAGACAAGTGAAACAGTTGAGCAAGAACAATCAGTTGAGTCAGTTGAGCAAGAACAGCCAATCCTACCTCAAGTTAGAAGATCTGAAAGAGAACGTAGGCCCTCACAGAAATATCAGCCGCATGAGTATGTGTTACTCACCGATGCAGGAGAGCCAGAAACTTTTGAAGAGGCTATGTCATGTGATCAAAAGAACAAGTGGTATAAAGCCACGCAAGAAGAGCTCAAATCATTGCATGAGAACCACACATTTGAAGTTACCTAAAGGTAAAAGAACACTCACAAATAAGTGGGTGTACAAGTTGAAGATGGAAGAAAGAAGTTTGCAACCACGATACAAGGCTAGGCTTGTCGTGAAGGGCTTTTGTCAAAAGAAAGGAATTGACTTTGAAGAAATATTTTCACCGATTGTAAAAAATGCCTTCTATTTGAGTTGTTCTTGCGTTGGCCGCCACCTTGAATTTGGAAATTGAACAACTTGATGTAAAGACTGCTTTTCTTCATGGAGACCTAGAGGAAGAAATATATATGGAGCAACCGGAGGGTTTTATAGTCGAAGGCAATAAGCATCATGTATGTAGATTGAGAAAAAGTTTGTACGGTCTCAAGCAAGCGCCAAGGCAATGGTATATGAAGTTCGAATCATTCATGGAAGATCATGAGTATGGTAAGACCAACTATGATTCTTGTGTTTTTATGAAAAGATTCTCAAATAATGATTTTCTTATCCTCCTACTCTATGTGGATGATATGTTGATTGTCGGACATGATGCTAAGAAAATCAAGAGTTTAAAAAATGAGTTGAGTATAGCTTTTACAATGAAGGATTTAAGTCCGGCAAAGCAAATCCTTGGCATGAAAATTACTCGTGACAGGTTGAACAAGAAATTTTGGCTATCTCAAGAGAAGTACATTGACAAGGTGTTGGAAAGATTCAACATGAGCACATGTAAACCGATAAGTACTCCACTTGCTAGTCATTTCAAGTTGAGTAGAGACGAGTGTCCTACAAGTGAGAAAGAAAAGGAAGAGATGATGAAAATTCCTTATGCATCGGCCGTGGGTAGTTTGATGTATGCCATGGTTTGTACAAGACTAGACATTACTCATGCATTTGGTGTTGTGAGTAAGTTTCTCTCAAATCCAGGTAAACAGCATTGGGCTACTGTTAAATGGATTTTGAGGTATCTTAGAGGTACTTCTAGATTCTGTTTGTGTTATGAAAATGGAAAGCCTGAGTTGAGTGGCTATTCAGATGCGGACTATACCGGTAATGTTGACTCTTGAAAGTCCACATCAGGTTACATGATGATTTTTGCAGGGGGAGTGGTTTCATGGCAGTCAAGATTGCAAAAGTGTGTTATTTTGTTTACGACTGAAGCGGAGCATATCGCTATTACCGAAGGAGGTAAAGAACTTTTGTGGATGCAGAAATTCCTACAAGAGTTGGGTAAGAGAAGACAGTTTTATATTGTGATAGCATGAGTGCTATCTATCTTAGCAAAAATCCGGTGTTGCATTCAAGATCGAAGCATATTAATGTGAAGTATCATTGGGTCCGAGACAAATTAGAAGAGAAGCTCTTTCAACTCGAGAAAGTTCGCACCGACGATAATGGATCTGATATGATGACCAAAGCAATCTTCCCACATGAGGTGGAGGGGGAGATTTGTTGACTGGGTCCATCTTATGTGGGGCTCAGTTAGTACTTAAACAAAAAATAAACAAAACAAAAGAAAGTCAAAAAGTGAAAAAGAAAGAACAAAAGAGGGGCTGCTTCGTGTGTGTGTGTGTGTGCCCAAGTGAGAAGGAAAGAGAAAAATAGAGAGTGACTTTACTGAGAGCTCACCGAGAGTGTAGGGGAAGAAAAGAAAGAAAAGGAGTGCATCTTCATGGTTCGATTTCAAAGGCCAAACGTTGTCGAAATTGGTTCAAATTTTAGTATGTTGTTCATGAGACTGAGGGCTACGAGTTGATCGGTTTTATTCGTTGAGAATCTCCTCCGACCTCTCCAGCCATGATTAGGGTTTTCTTCTCTGTTTTATGTAAATCCATCTTCGCGGTGATACAAATGATGTTGTAATGTTGATGTTGTGCCTCTAGTGTGTGACTAGAGAAGAACTTGATGTATTCTACTATTCTTGGTGATTAGTGAAAGTTTTTGGGGCAGTCTGTGATTTTTCCCGCTTTGGGTTTTCATGTTAAATATTGGTGTCGATTGTTGCATTTGTTTCCTTATAATTGCGAGCTTATATTGTTGGAATATAGTGGGTTGTTGTTGGAATTAAGTCGATTTTGGTCGGTTTAGTTTCGGGAGAGATATTGATCCTGGATTGGCTTGGTTCTTGGCGAATCGTTGCCGCGGTTCTCCCCAACATCTTGTACTCGCTCGAGTTTGATCAATGCCATGAAACGATTATATAGCCATGGATTGTGGAGTAGAGTGAATGAGATTCCTTCACCTTTTCTAATAAGACACTTCGCTATTTACTTACCAAGTTGGGACAGAGTGAACATGTTCTGTTTACAAGATGCAATCAAACATTCCGTCTCCTTTTTATCTGAAAGGCATCCACTCATACTGATTTCGGCCTTCGGTTTCTATATAAGGTGAGTGACTACGTACATGATACCTCCCTCTTTGTTCTTTCTCTGTACTATTATAATAGATTTTCTTTAGTGGGGATAAATTCTGTAAGATTGATACCACTCTGCAACTTTGGGATTCTTTGAAAGGCCTAGAAGGCAATGAGAAGATGTATGTATGTATATATATATATATATATGTGTGTGTGTGTGTGTGTGTGTGTGTGTGTGTGTGTGTATTTTGTTGAAAGAAGGTTAGAATATGATCATATTTGGACATTTTTGTCTAATTAACCTGGTGTCTGGTTATTGGTCAACAAAAAGAAAACCTGGGATCCAGTTAGAGTACTTTATGCGACTGCTTTCATATTTCGAGTCTTGTGATTTTACTTCTATGGTGATGGGTTGTCGAGAATATATGGACCAGAATGTCTACAGATGGTGAAGAAGAAACACCTCAGTAAAAGAGAGGATTGAGAGTTTCCGATACTTTAAGCAGTATGTGATAACCTCTAGCCAGCCAAGATTGACTTATCCATGGATATTGCAGGCCATATTCTTTTTTTTTTTGGTCAAAATTGCAGGCCATATCAATATACCTTCAAAATATAATGACCACCGAAAACAGTTCACCTTTGCCTAATCAATTTACATTTCGGAAATGTCACAACTCAGAAATGTCATGACAGTGTGGCACTATTGTATAATTACACGATTGAGAAGGGTATTGTGCACTCTTCGTCCACTATCACTCAAAGTTGCTGCTGCTCTTGCATATAAGCCACCTTTTACATGGTATACGAGATACTTTGCATTTTTCAATAATTTACATGTAAATATTTTCGTAAATATTTTCGTAAACAATGAAAATATTTTTTGATCTTTCATTTGTGTAAACAATATAAATGATCATTTTTAGAAAAAAAAATTTCAGATCATTTATTTTCGATGAAATAAATTTGATAGTGTTAACCAAAACTTTCTGCTTACCAAGATGTGAGGGTTGATATAGCACTTTGACAAACCTAAGTTGTCCTAGAGTTGGTCGAAAGACTATATAATTTAAGAGTTACGACTCTTTGATTGGAGTGCCTCATATTTCATGCCACGCAGAGTGATGAACCATCGATCGAAATAAGGCAAGTCATGGATCAAACACGGGCTTTTTGGTGGAAATTTTGAAATCTTAATAGACTAGTTATTGTGGATCTTTCTCAAACAGAATTAATAAATTTCAACATGGTTCAGAATTAATAATATAAGATACCACATGCTCCCCAGGATATTGAAGTCCTCTTCAACGATCGTCTGACTGATCTCTCAGATCTAGCCATGTTTCTTATTTCTAATTACACATAGCCAAGATGCATGATAAACAAGCAATGATGATACCTTATATTAATTGGTTTAGTACCTTTTTCTTTTTCTGATTTTGATTAAATAGGGATGGCAGTGACAAGGATACCTAATGTTTACCCGATGTAATGCCTCAGTCATCTCTCCATTAACTGAGTACATTGCACTTCAATCGCTAGTGCTCGCACATTGCCCTCTTGAGCTGAGGTCAAGCACGATAAACGACAAGATTTTGGCTATAAGTGGGGTTAAGGACGGAATATGGGTAATTCAATATTCACGTTTGTTGCGAAAGCAAGTGATCAAATAATAAATTTGATAGAATAAAAAACTAAATCGGATATCAAATTTACGTAATTCGGTCGGAGTAATCTATGTCCACAGAGAGAGCATCAATTCCATTATAAATCAAACGATATAACGGAAATTACAACCATACTCAAATCACTCAAACACTCTCGATATTTTTCAAGCCCCAATTATATCCAATAACTCAAATAGTGTTTAATCTCAATTCCTCACGAAATAATATCTCAATCTCATGAAGGAATTATCCACAAATTTTTACCACAAGAATTTAATTGGCTTTAACACTTAAGCTTTTCTTTGAGGCTCTTCGCAAATAACATCCCCTTCATATATATAGGCAAGAATTGGATCCAAAATCGAAAATCTCTTTTTAGGAAACTTTCTCCAATTAGGAAACCTTTTTCAACTAAGAAACAATTCAATTAGGAACCTATTCAAAATATGAAACTTTCCTTTTTTATGCTCAAAATTGAGACATATTTTAACAACATTTTAAGGGAGAAAAATCTGAGAGAGTGAAAGCTTTAAAACTAATAGTTGCCAGCTTCCGCTTCCGCTTCCACTTGCCCTTTTGGTTAGCCATTCTCCTCTTATGTTAAAACATAAGTTTGGCCTTTTTATTTAGTGAGGCCAAAGTTTCTAAATCTCTCAATGAGGTGAGATAGCTGGGTTGGGCATTTGTCTTGGTTTAAGCTGATCAAACTTTTTTTGGGTGGGTAAACTGGTAACAGTTTAAAGTTGCTGAAAGTATTCTTACCCATTTTTGAAACAATCATTATCCAACCTTACTTCTTAGGTTTATAGCTTTATCACGTACTTTTGCCATCATTTAGGACTCCCCTGAATAAAAGATTTTTTTTATGTACGCTACTTGCTGTCGCCTTTAGTCGAGCAGACTTGTGAAGCCCTCTACAGTGTGTAATATTTAGGAGAAGCGCCTTTTGATGTTAGAGTGATGAAGAAATTCTTTAAGCTAAAAGAAGGCGTATGAACAAATGCACGTTCTATTCTACTTTATACTCAATTGCTAGATGTTTTTATGATCATGCAGTTGAGTGCATCAACGATGTGAGTGATTTCTGCTATATCTCTCTTTCTTGCTCCAACGCGACTAGTAGTAGGTTCCAAGTCAATTACTCTCTTTGATGGATATGTGAATTCATCTCAGCTCATCTAATTGCATTCAATTGAACCAACGTTAAAATGATTCCCGATGTCAGTCAAAAGGGAAAACAATCTTGACGCTTTGATTTGTCATCATCCCTCGGATTTATTTGTCGATTTCTTTATCAGTATTATCAGTGGTTCTTTTAGTTTTGCAAAGTCAGTTACAGCTCGATAATTATTTGAATGAGATCGATTTTTTTACCTTATTAAATTAATGATCAAGGGACATGAAGCAGAGGAAGAAAGAGAGATTTCTGAAGCAAATTCATTCAGTAGCATTCATAGTACAAAAGGCCATATAGGTGCAACTTTTGCTTTGCATCAAGGGTCTATAATAAGTCACGTCACTTTATTGTCCTTACTTATTTAGGATAGGATGACAGGGAACTTTCTTCTGGTCTGATGTCTAACAGCTGCTTCCCTTAAGCCTGCAAAACACGTAAGTTGTCAGAGAGCGAGCTTGATACATATGAGTCTCAGATGAGACCATATGAAGGAGAAATTTTGGCCACCCTGTTCTTGCTACAATGAGTGTCTCATAAACCAAGACCGATATCTTCCTTGAGGCACTTGATCATATATGCATTGGTATATAAAAGATGTCGAGTATAAATATTAGACAACACAAGTAATTAAGGATACCAGCAGATTTTCCTTTTTTTAGGATATTTACCCTGGCAAAATTTGACATGTTGGAGTTTTGTGTAGCCTTTGTTGTTTATATGCATTTGTTGAGATTATATGTAAAGATGTTTCCCTGTAATGAAGTTATCATTCAATTGCTCAACGGATCACAAATCCTTGAGGAGTGATTATCATCTTTATAAACATATTTGTTAATCCTTAAGTTATGTGAAATAGTTAACTACCACCTGGTTGTATACCCTTTATATCTTCACCTTTCAGAAGCGGTTGTTGTCACTCTCGCTCTCGCTCTCGCTCTCGCTGCTGCTGCTGCTACCACCGGATTTGCATTCCTTGGATTTCTTCTTGAACATGATCTTCTCTTTCTTCTTGTGTTCGCCCTTCTTCTTAGACTTTCCATTGCAAGAAGAATTCTCTTTCTTGTAGCCATGAGCTTGAGTAATGAAGTGAGTCTGGGCATGTTGGCCAAGGTGATGGCCATTGTTTAGGCCCATCCAGGGACTCTTGGCTATGGCCATGGCATGCTCACTATAACCATTGTTTAGGCCCATCCAGGGAGTCATGGTTTTGGCCATGGCATGCCCACTGTGGTGACCATGAGTTTGTGCCATGTAGCCGTGACCATGAACCATGTAGCCGTGGCCATTAGCTAGTTAGCCATTACCACTGCTATGAGCCATGTAGCCATAGCCCAATGGAAGGTGTTTCTCACCTTGGCCATAGTGTTGGAACCAAAAGAATAATAATAAAATTTGAAAACTTGGAATAAGAGCACAAATAATTATTGGAAGGAGAACTTTTGTTTAGAATGCTTTGTCTTTGTGGCTTCGTGTTTGGCTTGATTTACAACTCACGACTTCATCCCTTTATATAGGGATTGAAGTTCACAAGCTCCAATGATTACATTTAATAAAGAAACATAACAATCCACAATCATTAAGAAAAACAATAAAACAGCTTAATCTATTGAAGAAAATCGAAGCCACGTTGAAGTTTTTATGACTCTTCTTTAACGCTTGTAACTTCCAGCAACCGACGTGCTCAATCACACCAATAATCAATTTTATGTTTCTCCAACACATAGCACTGGGTCTAGCTGTGGCTCATTGCATGTTCCATGCGATGGCCATGGTGGCTTTGTTGGTAGTAGCTTTTCTCAGCATTCTTGGAGTACTGTGTTATATTAATAATGTGATCCCACATTTAGGAGCCCACGTTTTCTCTTTTAAATGACAGTTATCCATATACGGTTTTTTCCATGCATCGTATCCCTTCGGTGATAACCGCCCTCTTCAGTAACCGCCTTGATGGGAAGCGGTTTTATAAAGGACGAACGTTCATTTCCATTGGGGCATACACAAGGTCTAACGCAAACCCTCTCATTCGGAAATACACCATCAGTACGCGAGGGGATTTGGTTAGTAGAGTGCGCCCGTAATCGTTGTCGAATTGACGTTGAACTACCGTGAATTTTCGACGAACATAAAGCTGAACAATGGCTGGAGGTTAGTTTATATTTCGATCATCTCTTCCGCATTTGATTCTAATTGTGCTTAAATTTCTTCTTCTAAGCATGATTAGAATCCTTCGGTTTTAGTTTAACATTTGGTATCATAGCAAGTTTTAGTGCCTCTGCCTTGTTTTTGTCGGATTTTGGGTGCATTTATTACGGCTTTTGAGATGAACAGTAATTCGGGTTTTTGGGGCTAAGAGGAAAATCGCCGATTCCGGCCAAATTCCGGCGACCCACCGCTCGACTTCGGACCGGCACGGTTGCACCGCCATGGAGAAGAATAGCCCTAAGTTAATTTGGCATATCGGTGATCGCCGGAGGCTATTTGAACGGTGGAAGTTGCGGGTTCGGGTTAGTGCATTTTGACGGAATTTTGCTTGATTCGAGCCCATTTCTAGGTTGTTTTCGCCGATTTTTGGGTCCATGTGGTCGCGCCGACGTGGTCTCCGAAACCCATAAATTATTTTGGTGTGATATGGGCTACCGGAGGAGACCCATTCAGTCAAAGGCGCGGCGGAACGGCGAAGCGGCGAAGAACGAACAAAAAAAAAAGGTTCTGATCTCGCAAAGGAAGAAGGCGCGTGGGCCCGCGTGCGCGCGCAATCGCTGGCGCGTGCGGGCCACGCGCGCGGCAGTTGCAGGCGCGTGCGCCGCACGAGCCCGCGTGTTAGACAAGGCGCGTGCACGGCACGCGCCAGCGCAAAAGGGAAGCGCGTGCGCGGCACACGCCTGCGAACCGGCCCCCTCACTTTTTCTTTTTACATTTCTGCCCCACTTTTTTCCCGTTATTACTATTCTGCCCTTTGCCCAATTAATTTATTGTTTTGCCCTTCATGCATTATTTGTGTTGTGAATATTTTATGCATGAAAATAAATGTCCAGTGATCCATATATTTTAATTAATTAGAGAATAGCCACAGCATCTTTAATTAATTAAATTATATATTAAGAGCCTCCGAATCACATTTGGAAATGGATATTTATTGTAATTAATTTTATTAATATGATGAATTTTATCCCACAGGAATTTTCATTATATTAATTTGATTAATTAGGTTGAAATATCGTATTATTTTCTTAATTTACCCACAGGGATTAAGGAAAGGAATATAATATGATAGTTTTTTCATGAAGTATTTATAAATCAATTTAAATTAAAAACTTAGCCCACAGGCAGTTTTTATGTTATGTGATTCATATTTGTGACATGTTTTACATTGGTAGAACATGATATATGTTAATTTTTGCATCAAATTTTGTGACATAAGCATGATTATTTGATATGCAGTTTTGCAACCTGTGAATTTCTCTGAATTTAAAAGTGATATTCCCATACTAAATGGTGAAAACTATAAAATTTGGAAGGAGTCAATTCTTCTTCAATTGGGGTGCATGGATATTGACTATGCTATAAGGAAAGACGAACCACCTGCTCCTACTGACACGAGCATTGCAGTTGAGATAGCTCTTTATGAACAATGGGAGTGATCCAACCGCCTTAGTGTGATGTTCATAAGGACTAAAGTATCTCCTAGTATCCGTGGTTCAGTCGCTCAGCATAACAATGCTAAGGCTTTATTGGAGGCTATTGATGCACAATTTGAAACTTCAGAAAAGGCACATGCCATGACCCTGATAATGAAGTTTTCATCACTAAAGCTCACAAGTGTTAGAGGTGTGCGTGAGCACATTATGAAGATGAGGGACATTGCAGCTCAGCTGAAAAACCTTGAGGTTGAGATATTTGAATCATTTCTTGTGTACTACATTCTGAACACCCTCCCACAACAGTATGCACCTTTCAAAATCTCCTACAACACACATAAGAATAAATGGTCAATTAATGAACTTATGACCATGTGTGTTCAAGAGGAAGAGAGGTTGACTATGGAATTGGGAGAAAGTGCTCATTTGGCAACACAAGCAAGAAATAAGGGTCACGGCAAACAGAAAGGGAAAGGTAAAATACCTCCCCAAGCTGACATTAAGGGCCCGTTTGGTAACGTGTCAAACAGTAAAAATTTCTGTTCTTTTGTTCCCAGAATAGTTTGGGAACAGAAATGCGTTTGGTAAATTTTTTGTGCCCGGACACATTTTTGCAAATATTTGTGCCGAGAAACAGTTTTGGAAGAGAAACAAGAAGTAAAAAAAAGTAGCTTCTTGTTTCTCGGCACAATTTTGAGAATCAGTTTTTTTTTCTTTTTTTTGTTTTCTTCTTTTTGTATTTTTGTTCTTGGGTCGTAGCCGGTCGCCGACGACCGGCGACCAGCCACAGCCCAGGGCTGGCGAGGGCGTCACGGCCCTCGCCGGCGAGGGCAAGGGCTGGACCCTCGCCGCCTGGACCTGGCGAGGTCGGCCTCGCCCAGATCGGGCGAGGCCGAGCCTCGCTGTGGGTCGCGACGGCCCTTGCCGGCCCTGGGCTGTGGCCGGTCGCCGGCGGCCGGCGACCGGCCCTGGGCTGTGGCCGGTCGCCGGCGGCCGGCGACCGGCCATGGCCAAGGGAGAAAATAGGTTGAAAAAAAAAACCTTAAACAATTCAAAATAATATTAATAAAAAGAAATTTTGTGTAGTTACCAAACGCATTTCTATTCCAGGAATAAAAATTTTGGACAGTTGTTGACACCTAAATTTTGATTAATCATTTAGGGTTTTATCGCGTAAAAATTAGGGTTTAATTTTTAACCCCTAAACCAAAAAAATTCTCATTAAAATCCACAGCATATAGACATTAGGTGCATTTACATTAATAGGGCCTATTAGGGCATATTCGTGTATATATATAAAAAAAAAATTCAAAAAAAAAAAAGAGAAAAAAGAGAGAAAAGCCCCGAACCGGGCCCGTCGGCCCATTCCCCTTTCCGTCCGCCTTTTCTCTCCGTATGGGCCGGCCTTCTCTGCCTTGGCCCGGCCCACGCCTCTTCCTCTTCCCCCTTTTTCCAGTCAACATTGCAGAAGGGACAGAGGCAGCAACAGAACAGAGGGACAGAGGACAGAAGAGGGAGACGGACGGACAGACAGAGAGAGCGAGACAGAGAGCGACGGGAAGCGAGAGACACACAGAGAGAGATCAAGAGAGAGGGGAAGAGAGCCGAGAGAGAAGGTCGAGCGGGACGCTCCTTCGCCGGCGACCGCCACGCCCGAGCCACGACCGACGGTCCCCTCCCACGGTAGGTTCCGGTCCCGAACCTCGCCGGATTTTGCTTCCGATTCGTTCAGATCGAGGCCGATTTCCCGAGGATTTCGGTTCGGGGGCGTGCGAGGCAATCGGACGTACTCCGATCTGCCAAGATTCGCCGCCCCCGAGCCGGATAGGGAGCGCCACAGCCCCTCCCCCCGTTCGGTCTTCCTCCTCTGTTTTCCTCCTTCCCCTGTTTTCCTTCTCTGTTCGGCGGGGGCTCACTGGCCGGAGCTCTTGGCCGTCCGGCCGACGCGAGTTCCGGTCCATGAGGTCTCAGTTTTGTTCTTGCTCACCTCTGTGTCGCCACATTCGAATCTCGGTCCGTTTTGAGGCTCGATTATGCCGGAAATCCTTCGTTTTTGTAGTGCACGCCGACTGCTCGATGTTATGCTTGAACCAAATCTGGTAGTTGTGCCTTGTCTCGTTGTTGCTGTGTTGTGCGCCCGCCGCACGGTACCGGTCGGTCGCCGGTCACCGTGGCGACAGGGCGGTCGGAAGCCAAGCTGCAACCGAGCAAAGGCTCGATCGCACGGTCGAGAGCCCCGACCGCGGAGGTCGGGGCTCGCCAGTCGACGGTCGAGCACGGGCTCGACCGTCGAACCAAGTTCCGGCCACGGAGGCTGGGACTCGGGGGAAGCTGGCGACGATCGGCGGAGAGGGAACAAAGCCCGGCCATGGAGGCCGGCTGGTGAGGTGAACGGCGGCCGAGCAAGGGCTCGGCCGTCGGATCTATTCCCCAGCCATGAAGGCCGGGGCTCAGCGTTGCAGCGGCCGAGCAGGGAGCTCGACCGCCGGGCCGGGAACTCCGGCCACGGAGGCTGGGGTTCGGGACGCCGGTGTCCCAGCCGGCCGGCCGGCCGGCGCTCAGGCGACGGTCGGCGTGCGACCGGTGCACGGGCGAGTCCCGAGGGCGCGGCCACGGCGGCTGCGAGTCGGGTTCGGAAGTCGGGTCGAAACCGGGTAGGGTTTCCACGAGTCGGGTCGCGAACCGGGTAGGGTTTGCTAGGGTTTTATTCTAATGGGCTTAAAGTAGGTATTGGGCCCATATTTCGGGCTTTTTGGGCTTTTAATTCGTTGTTGGGCTTTGGGCTTTCACTTATTAAAAAAATTTTTCGGGCCGGGCCTTTCATTGTTATGTTATTTTATTTTAATTTTTGCCATACCGGGCTCAACAAATGAGCCCGGTTCGGACGTGGACCCGGGCCGGCGTGCCCGGGTCATTCCCGATCCGGGTCGGGTGTGGGGACCCGACCCGGGTCTAATTTCCTTTTTATTATTATCATTATTATTATTTCGAAAAAATTTAAAAAAAAAAATTTTAAATTTTTTTAGAAATTCTGAAAAAAAATTCAAAAACTGAAAATGAAATTTTTATTTTTATTTTTTCTTATTTTTATTTTTTTAAAAAAAATTAATTAAAAAAAAATTTCGAAAATTTTTTTTTCAAAAATCCTTCAAAAGATCAGAAAAGCCGAAAAAACCAAAAATTCCTTTTTTTTTTTTTTTTTAAATTTCAAAAAAAAAAAAAAATTTCGAAAATCAAAAATTGGAAGTTGGGTTTTGAATTTACGTTTGATTGCAACTTGCTTGATTTGCATGATTCAAATTGTAGGTTCAATTTAAGTTTGCATGTAGTCAATTAAGTATGTTAGTTTTAGATGTTAATGGTCGTTTCTATTGGCTTAGTTAGGAATGGAATTTTTGAGATTCTCGATTAGCGTAAGCATGTTAGGTAGTGTTTGAGCAAGGTTAGGTATCGAAAGGGCACTAATTGGTCAGTTAGTGTAATCAAGTCCCCGTACCCATTGAGTCTCTGGTTCGTAGAAGTGAAGCATTCTCCCGTGGTTCACTTAGGTGTCTAATCAACCTACCAAAAATAGATTAGTGGCGACTCCTCATTGAAAGTGATTTACATGTTAACTTAAGTCGCGATTTGGTATGGGCTTGGGAGAGCTCGAGCTAGGTTAGACTTAGTAATCCATTAGCCTTAACCCCGTTGGGCGTCCGGGCCGGTTCGGGGAGGTCGCGACAGCTTGGCGACTCCGCTGGGGACTTCTTAGTGGACTTAGGCCGTTTGCCTTGTTCAAATACATCCCTAACGTGTTTGTTCTTGTCATTGATTCCTTGTTTTGCAGGATTGAGAATGAATGTTTAGTTTTTGGATGTTCCAAGCATTGTTCGTTTATAAACCGTTGTGCATGCTTTAAATGTTTTAGCACTACACTTTTGCACACACAACCATGCTGTCGGACCCGGGCCGCGATAGGATATTTTAGGATGGTGCTAGGAAAGATACAACCTCGAACGCGAGACTGCAATGTAGAGGTTGCCTTTCTTTTCCCCGAAAAGTTCTTTCTTGGTGTCGTAAGCGTTTATCCTTGTCCGCGAGACCGCGTGACCATAGGGTATCTCTTTCGACTAAGCTGGAGTTAAGAGGACCTGACACCAACGCGAGACTGCGAGGGTCAGATCACCCTCTTAGCTTCACTTTGTTAAACTGTCTAGAGTAGGAACCAGCCACACGTTACATTCGCATGTTTATGTGATCGAAAGTTCGTCATCCACTGTAAGTATGATTTCTCTCTTTACCTGTTTACTTTTGGTTGAAACTTTCATTTTTGAAATTCGTGGAAATCAATCGAATGCCCTAAGTGATTTAGGCTTCCAAGTCAAGATTATATTCTAGGGCATAAAATTGAAATCACATTTTCAACAAAATTCTTTATTGTTCACATTTTGGAATCGGAATTCAAATCACATTTTGTGTATCTCTCTTAAAACGAGAATTGTCTCGCCTTTCAAAAAACCAAAGTCGCAAATCAGTTTTTCAAAATTGATGCCACATTTTGCGACGAAACATTTGGGATAAAAAGGGCATTCGATTGATAGCTGCGATTTGATCTTTTAATGATGCCTCCTCTTACGATGAAATTTTGGTGAAATACCGAATGCCCACAAATAGGGACCATGGGGGCACGTATTGTCGCCTTGCTTTCGTTATAAGAGGCGACTTCATCGAGAGATCACTTTTTTCATTCACGTACTAACATTGTCTTCCCTTAGCAGGTTCTGCGCAACGATCATTCTTTGGAATCTTCTCACCTGACCACACCAAGAAGTGGACTTGAAAGCTAGGACAAGAATTATTTATCGCATTCCTCTATACAAGAGTTTTTTGTACCATGTCAATGTCTTTATTCTCGTCAGGAATCGTGTTTTCCGATGTGGGTTTAATCGTGAACCCAATCGATGTGTTTGTAAATCATGCACTATCATCCTTGAGTAATGAGGTTTTAGCTCATATCATTCGTCTTTGAAAGTACTTGCAATACTTCAAACTGAGTCCCTGGGTTAGGCTTTTATGCCTTACTTTCAAAATGTTTCGAAAATAAGTTTTTAAATTTAAAAAAAAAAAAAAGAGGGAAGACTTGCTTAAGATTTCATATTCCTTTGCTTGGTCACTTTCTCAATTGGGACGCAAATGATACTTTGAGATGGTAAGGTTGTAATCGTTCCAATTGGAATTTCTCATGCAACAACTAACTCGTCCATCTATTGTTGTCAAATAGGTATTATGAATGATTTGTTCAACATTCACCTCCTCCAAAAGACAAAAGTGTGACACCAAGTAGATGCATCGAGGCGCGATGGCCAACTGAATCTTTCACGATGGGGTAACGATGAAGGGATCTTGGGAAAATTCAAGAAGTTACACATAAATGGTGGGGGAATGGAGAATCTCACATCGTAAGTAGGAGATGAAAGATGTGCTAGCAACTCGATCACAAGGGTCAGATTAACAAGCTTCCATGCTCTTCCTAATGAACTTGGGAATTCCGTTGCTTACGTTGCTTGCCAAAGAACGAGCATCCTGCAACCCTTGTTGGCAGCACCAAATCGGTATTCACGCATGCATGAGCAGACTTGTTTGAAAAATTCAAAATCCCGGGAATATTTCATCCATCCAAGGATGCCATCTGTCTTTCCCTTTGTTTTATGCAATTCGAGGGATTGATAATTACAACCTGGATTTTGGTCATGCAAAACATTGCTCAATATGTGTCCGTTCACACACTTATCTATAAGCCACTCCGAAAGAGGATGCATCGCGTTGACAAGTACATCCACTTTTGTCCATGGAGATGTGGACACTGATTCAGATACATCAAAATGAGCCTCAGTGTCAGTAGGCTCGTCAACTCCTAAAGAAGGCCATTGCTCAAGTGACTTTGATTTAGGGACACGCACCACCGTAGATAAAAAACACCAATACACTGTGAAGTGTGATATCATGGACGATATCTCCTGGCGCTTCAAGATTTGTTCCTATTCCAATATTTCTGAGGAGGTTCCAAAGCAGGTTTATGCGTACCGTCCATGCTCCAAGGACCAACTGACATTGGTCTTTCCCAATTGGAGAGTTCGGCCACATTGTTGTATTGCAATGCATGTACTTCAAACAATGGGACGAAAGCGAAAGATGCACCCTTTTAGGGAGGCAAGGAATCATCTTGTGCACATTCGACCTCCCTGTGACATAACTCGTGGTCGATACTTTGAGGAAGAAAAACTGGAGTTAGGGGATTTAAACCTTTTCTTGCCTCTGGTCAGTTTCCATGAAGTTCATAATCATGAGCTTCATCAAGTTGATGATTTAAAAGCTTTAGATTCTCTACGCGCAAAATAAAAAAAAAAAGGGGGTCAATTCTCTCCAACAAGGCAACTGTCTTCCAAAGAAGCATCTCATGCTTGTCTTAAAGCAATCTGGAAGAGGCTAGTCTCCCAATGACGGAAGACCAAAAGACTTGCGGGTCTTGGCATAGACGAGGATACCCGAGTGTCCACAAAGGGGCTTAATTTGAAGAATCCACCAAGCCTTTACGCTGCACCACTTTTGGAAAACGAGTCCGAGGAGGGACGACATCTGAATATTCCTAAATTTGAGATTTGACCTTAGGGTCACATTTGTGAATCTACTTCTTCCTTCAATCGTCAACGTGGACGAAGAAATTTGTGCTTCAAGTAATCCCTCTTGTTTTCAGAGCAGAGTCCACAGGAATTTCTCATCTTGGAGAATCTCATATCGATTTGATAACCTTCCCAAAAAGCAGAAATGTGCGAAGATTCCTCGGCACCAAGGCTACTTGCTGGGTTTGTGACATCTATAACTCATGGGAACCTCTTTGACGGGTCCACATATGTGGATGCAGATTATCCAAATGATGTTGTCAAAGGACAAGAGGAGGATTGAGCTGTGATCCATTGGGAATTGCTGAGCATTAGTAGCTGCAATTTTTGCGCCTTCAAATAGCTTCTCAGCATTTAATCCAGCGTAGAGATGATTATTGGCGTTTCGTGAAATGATCCTTCAAGGCATGGATGTACGCGAGCAAAAACCAGCTATCAAATGGTGCCCCCGAGCGAAAAGGTTGTGATCGTTCCAAGTTAAATTCGATTTATTTAAAGAATGACTTGTTCCTCCCCTTGTGCAGAATTCGTGAGGACAAAAAAGAGTCGATGTAAGGCAAATCCCCGAGAATCGACAGGATTGCATGAGGAGGACAACCTAGTCCATAATTGCGCCATCCCAAAATAAAAGGGTGTATATCGTTCCCAAACTAGGCCAACTGAAAATGGAAATGACTTGTGCCTTCTCTGGTTTTGCAGATGAAATAATGTGTTTGGCCATGGCGATGACAACTTCTTCCAAGAAAGCATGATGAGGCAATACACGTTGAAGGGGAGTGTATCTGATCATAGGGGCAACGTCCCCCGTCAACAAATCGTGACAAAACCATCTAATTTAGCACAAAAGGGGGTATCGTTCCTAAATTAAGTTCAATCGAGAGTGGAGATAACATGTTCCGTTTCCTTTTTGCAGGGTAGTAGACAGGGCAGGTCACCCAAAGGGCAATAATTCTCAACCATAATGCACGATGAAGTGGAGTCATTCGATTTAACACAAAAAAGACAAAGGCGCGTATCGACCGCAGAGGCGACACCTCCTACCAAGGAAACACACAATAGATGGGGCAAAGCATCCAAGAGACAATGCCATCAAATATCGAAACAGCGCTGAAAAGTCAAGATGAAGAAAGCAGATGAAGGGAGTTGCCAAACATACAGAGAAGTGAATTCAAATGAAAAGAGTTGTCAGATACCCAAGAAGGCGAATTCAAATGAAGGGTAAATTGTATCGTTTCCAACTGTCCATTTCGACACCATTCTTGACATGATTCTCTTTTCCTTTGATAGGAAGCATTAAAGACCTGAAGTACAAATGCAAACGATGGGTAATGTTGTATCGTTCCCAATTTTCCAATCCCTAAAGGGTCTTTAACTAACACATTCTTTCTATTTCTTTACAGGGTTACCAAGTCGCCATACCACAGGTAAGTACCCTTCCTCCCAAATTCAAATGAAAATTTTCTTCACGAAATTAGGGGGAGTTTCCAATGTGTTTGAGAAAAGAGCACAAAAGTAGAATCGTGAAAGCAAGCTTTTCACGAAAATTTTGAATATCGTCTCTATCCAAAAATTGCCTTGATGCTTGGCGGAACATTCATTTTGAATCAAAATTCCTTGTGGAGAGGGATCAATTCATGATGATCTCAACGAAATGAAAGGAAGATGTTAATTATGCCAAGTGAGAAACACTTAAGATGAGGAAAGGCAAACCATCCCCAAACACGTCCTGTAAACACTTTGAGAGGAGTGAAAAAGAGAAACTCGCGCTGTTCAAGGACGAGAGATTCATTCGCAAATGGTATACCGATCAAAATGAAAAGAGGCGTTTCCTTCTTTCATCCTACACACTGCAGGTAATCATAGCTAAGCCCCTTTGAGCCTGCACATGCGAAGAGTTTTCACAAAATACCCCTGTCAAGAACCACCTCACAATTGGGGCAAATTTGGAGATTTTGGTTAACATCATTTGGTGAAAAGACGAGAAAGATTTCTTTGCTCTCACTGGTATCAATCTTTTTGTAGTGACTTCAGGTGAATCCTTGTGGAAACTCGAAGCATCCCAAAATGAAGAAGAGCATTCATTTCTCTACCCAAACACTCATACCTTTGTTCAGCCAAGTTGAGCCTGAATATTCATTTCTAAAACCCAAATGGTGATTATCTCCCTACATTGGGACAAAGCATGTGATTTATCAAGGCAATGGATACTCGCGAGACAGTGTGAAAAACATCTCGAAAGTCCTAAGAGCTCAAAAGATTCAAATGAGCAAAAGTCAAATGAAAACTAGGGGGCATGAAAAAGCAGTGTGCCTGGTAAAACCAAGGCCAATGCCCATTGTAAAAAAAAAAAAAAAAGGGGCAAAAAAAAAGGTTGCATCAAGAGAAGAATTCATTTGTGAGGAAAAAGTGTCAAAAGCAAAATGTCTGCATGAAAAGAAAATCATTGCAAATGTAAAAGTCATCAGAGCAAAGAGCGAAGCTCATGTATTGAAGTGGTTAGTCGATGGACTTTCGAGACAAATTGGATTTCAAAAATCAAGTGTCCTCGACAAGATTGGATGATATGGTAATAATGCCATGGTGATCACCAACTTTTGAACCCCTTTTGAAAATTTCTGGGCCTTTCAAACCTTTACCCAAACCAACATTACAACCCTTTCCCGAAGTCTCTTCTGATTGGGATGATTCAAGTGAAAATGAGGACTTTACAAAGAAGCTGCCGCTGGAAGAAGTGGAAGCAAAGTTGTCTTATCTTATCTTAGGGTTTCCTGACTTGTAAACCTGATGAAGATGCTGATTATTTCATTCCTTAACCGATAATGCTCATCCGTTGTTGAAACCGTGACCAAACCTACATTACGGTCCTTTAAAAGACCTCTTAGATTGGTCAATGTGTACTTATTGCGAATGATTCTCAAAACCCTCGACAACGGTCATGTGAGGTATATTGAGTGATCAGACCATTTCCCACATTAATGGATGGGATCAAATAGCCTTCCTGAGAGTATGTGAGAAGCCCTTTTCCGATTAAGGAGCTCTTCTTTGGCATATTTAACTAACTCTTTTTATAGACCGAGGTCTTTTCTGATAAAGATTTATCTCCTAAGGGAATTCGATGATTAATGACGCCTTTCAAGCCTAAAGGCAGTTTTGCAATATTGAAGAATGCTAAATGCTTTCCAAACAATTGAATCTATCCTGGATTGTTCATATGATCAATATTTTCTCATTGATGATACCCTTTTGATATTGTCTCTCATGACATTGATCTCGCCTGGTTTGCCTTCATTACCAGAGCGTTTGGTATAACACATTCCATTAAATGTGCAGTATCCATTTTGGAATCTTTGATCAACATGTACAGCAAGCTCTAATGGTTCAAAGCCATCCTCACATGAGAGCTCTTCCCTACGTGAGATCGTGCTTTTCTGAAGGTTTATGCGTTCGTCCTTAAACCACGCAATGCAAAGGTTTGTGCATTTATTGCGTAACACACCGATTTCAAAAGGTTTCGGGTCATCCTTAAACCCCGATTTCAAAAGGTTCCGGGTCATCCTTAAACCCAGATTTCAAAAGGTTCCGGGTCATCCTTAAACCCCGATTTCAAAAGGTTCCGGGTCATCCTTAAACCCCGATTTCAAAAGGTTCCGGGTCATCCTTAAACCCCGATTTCAAAAGGTTCCGGGTCATCCTTAAACCCCGATTTCAAAAGGTTCCGGGTCTTTCCTTAAACCCCGATTTCAAAAGGTTCCGGGTCATCCTTAAACCCCGATTTCAAAAGGTTCCGGGTCATCCTTAAACCCAGATTTCAAAAGGTTCCGGGTCATCCTTAAACCCCGATTTCAAAATGTTCAGGGTCATCCTTAAACCCCGATTTCAAAAGGTTCCGGGTCATCCGTAAATCCTGATTTCAAAAGGTTCCGGGTCTTTCCTTAAACCCTGATTTCAAAAGGTTCCGGGTCATCCTTAAACCCAGATTTCAAAAGGTTCCGGGTCATCCTTAAACCCCGATTTCAAAAAAGGTTCCGGGTCATCCTTAAACCCCGATTTCAAAAAAGGTTCCGGGTCATCCTTAAACCCCGATTTCAAAAGGTTCCGGGTCATCCTTAAACCCTGATTTCAAAAGGTTCTGGGTCTTTCCTTAAACCCTGATTTCAAAAGGTTTCGGGTCATCCTTAAACCCCGATTTCAAAAGGTTCCGGGTCATCCTTAAACCCCGATTTCAAAAGGTTCCGGGTCTTTCCTTAAACCCCGATTTCAAAAGGTTCCGGGTCATCCTTAAACCCCGATTTCAAAAGGTTCCGAGTCTTTTTCTTTGCCCGGCGAGCTTTCGTAGCCCGGAGCGTCCCTTCGACCTGGCGAGCTTTCGCAGCCCAGAGTCTTTTTCCATTGCCCGGCGAGCTTTCGTAGCCCGGAGCGTCCCTTCGACCTGGCGAGCTTTCGCAGCCCAGAGTCCTTTTCTTTGCCCGGCGAGCTTTCGTAGCCCGGAGCGTCCCTTCGACCTGGCGAGCTTTCGCAGCCCAGAGTCTTTTTCCATTGCCCGGCGAGCTTTCGTAGCCCGGAGCGTCCCTTCGACCTGGCGAGCTTTCGCAGCCCAGAGTCCTTTTCTTTGCCCGGCGAGCTTTCGTAGCCCGGAGCGTCCCTTCGACCTGGCGAGCTTTCGCAGCCCAGAGTCTTTTTCCATTGCCCGGCGAGCTTTCGTAGCCCGGAGCGTCCCTTCGACCTGGCGAGCTTTCGCAGCCCAGAGTCTTTTTCCTTTGCCCGGCGAGCTTTCGTAGCCCGGAGCGTCCCTTCGACCTGGCGAGCTTTCGCAGCCCAGAGTCCTTTTCCATTGCCCGGCGAGCTTTCGTAGCCCGGAGCGTCCCTTCGACCTGGCGAGCTTTCGCAGCCCAGAGTCCTTTTCCATTGCCCGGCGAGCTTTCGTAGCCCGGAGCGTCCCTTCGACCTGGCGAGCTTTCGCAGCCCAGAGTCTTTTTCTTTGCCCGGCGAGCTTTCGTAGCCCGGAGCGTCCCTTCGACCTGGCGAGCTTTCGCAGCCCAGAGTCTTTTTCTTTGCCCGGCGAGCTTTCGTAGCCCGGAGCGTCCCTTCGACCTGGCGAGCTTTCGCAGACCAGAGTCTTTTTCTTTGCCCGGCGAGCTTTCGTAGCCCGGAGCGTCCCTTCGACCTGGCGAGCTTTCGCAGCCCAGAGTCTTTTTCTTTGCCCGACGAGCTTTCGTAGCCCGGAGCGTCCCTTCGACCTGGCGAGCTTTCGTAGCCCAGAGTCTTTTTCTTTGCCCGGCGAGCTTTCGTAGCCCGGAGCGTCCCTTCATTCTTTACATAGCAAGACTTCATGGAGCCAAAAACCCGTTCTTACACGGTATGGTTCCCTTTTCATTCAGTCACAGGCCCGTTAGTCATCTCATGCATTTTCTCATGCCCTCTATGAGCAAAATTTAAGTGTCTCTCATCTTTGAAAGGAACCTCTGCGAGCTCCCCTTCAAAGAGGGGCAGCTGTTGACACCTAAATTTTGATTAATCATTTAGGGTTTTATCGCGTAAAAATTAGGGTTTAATTTTTAACCCCTAAACCAAAAAAATTCTCATTAAAATCCACAGCATATAGACATTAGGTGCATTTACATTAATAGGGCCTATTAGGGCATATTCGTGTATATATATAAAAAAAAAATTCAAAAAAAAAAAAGAGAAAAAAGAGAGAAAAGCCCCGAACCGGGCCCGTCGGCCCATTCCCCTTTCCGTCCGCCTTTTCTCTCCGTATGGGCCGGCCTTCTCTGCCTTGGCCCGGCCCACGCCTCTTCCTCTTCCCCCTTTTTCCAGTCAACATTGCAGAAGGGACAGAGGCAGCAACAGAACAGAGGGACAGAGGACAGAAGAGGGAGACGGACGGACAGACAGAGAGAGCGAGACAGAGAGCGACGGGAAGCGAGAGACACACAGAGAGAGATCAAGAGAGAGGGGAAGAGAGCCGAGAGAGAAGGTCGAGCGGGACGCTCCTTCGCCGGCGACCGCCACGCCCGAGCCACGACCGACGGTCCCCTCCCACGGTAGGTTCCGGTCCCGAACCTCGCCGGATTTTGCTTCCGATTCGTTCAGATCGAGGCCGATTTCCCGAGGATTTCGGTTCGGGGGCGTGCGAGGCAATCGGACGTACTCCGATCTGCCAAGATTCGCCGCCCCCGAGCCGGATAGGGAGCGCCACAGCCCCTCCCCCCGTTCGGTCTTCCTCCTCTGTTTTCCTCCTTCCCCTGTTTTCCTTCTCTGTTCGGCGGGGGCTCACTGGCCGGAGCTCTTGGCCGTCCGGCCGACGCGAGTTCCGGTCCATGAGGTCTCAGTTTTGTTCTTGCTCACCTCTGTGTCGCCACATTCGAATCTCGGTCCGTTTTGAGGCTCGATTATGCCGGAAATCCTTCGTTTTTGTAGTGCACGCCGACTGCTCGATGTTATGCTTGAACCAAATCTGGTAGTTGTGCCTTGTCTCGTTGTTGCTGTGTTGTGCGCCCGCCGCACGGTACCGGTCGGTCGCCGGTCACCGTGGCGACAGGGCGGTCGGAAGCCAAGCTGCAACCGAGCAAAGGCTCGATCGCACGGTCGAGAGCCCCGACCGCGGAGGTCGGGGCTCGCCAGTCGACGGTCGAGCACGGGCTCGACCGTCGAACCAAGTTCCGGCCACGGAGGCTGGGACTCGGGGGAAGCTGGCGACGATCGGCGGAGAGGGAACAAAGCCCGGCCATGGAGGCCGGCTGGTGAGGTGAACGGCGGCCGAGCAAGGGCTCGGCCGTCGGATCTATTCCCCAGCCATGAAGGCCGGGGCTCAGCGTTGCAGCGGCCGAGCAGGGAGCTCGACCGCCGGGCCGGGAACTCCGGCCACGGAGGCTGGGGTTCGGGACGCCGGTGTCCCAGCCGGCCGGCCGGCCGGCGCTCAGGCGACGGTCGGCGTGCGACCGGTGCACGGGCGAGTCCCGAGGGCGCGGCCACGGCGGCTGCGAGTCGGGTTCGGAAGTCGGGTCGAAACCGGGTAGGGTTTCCACGAGTCGGGTCGCGAACCGGGTAGGGTTTGCTAGGGTTTTATTCTAATGGGCTTAAAGTAGGTATTGGGCCCATATTTCGGGCTTTTTGGGCTTTTAATTCGTTGTTGGGCTTTGGGCTTTCACTTATTAAAAAAAATTTTCGGGCCGGGCCTTTCATTGTTATGTTATTTTATTTTAATTTTTGCCATACCGGGCTCAACAAATGAGCCCGGTTCGGACGTGGACCCGGGCCGGCGTGCCCGGGTCATTCCCGATCCGGGTCGGGTGTGGGGACCCGACCCGGGTCTAATTTCCTTTTTATTATTATCATTATTATTATTTCGAAAAAATTTAAAAAAAAAAATTTTAAATTTTTTTAGAAATTCTGAAAAAAAATTCAAAAACTGAAAATAAAATTTTTATTTTTATTTTTTCTTATTTTTATTTTTAAAAAAAAATTAATTAAAAAAAAAATTCGAAAAATTTTTTTTCAAAAATCCTTCAAAAGATCAGAAAAGCCGAAAAAACCAAAAATTCCTTTTTTTTTTTTTTTTTAAATTTCAAAAAAAAAAAAAAATTTCGAAAATCAAAAATTGGAAGTTGGGTTTTGAATTTACGTTTGATTGCAACTTGCTTGATTTGCATGATTCAAATTGTAGGTTCAATTTAAGTTTGCATGTAGTCAATTAAGTATGTTAGTTTTAGATGTTAATGGTCGTTTCTATTGGCTTAGTTAGGAATGGAATTTTTGAGATTCTCGATTAGCGTAAGCATGTTAGGTAGTGTTTGAGCAAGGTTAGGTACCGAAAGGGCACTAATTGGTCAGTTAGTGTAATCAAGTCCCCGTACCCATTGAGTCTCTGGTTCGTAGAAGTGAAGCATTCTCCCGTGGTTCACTTAGGTGTCTAATCAACCTACCAAAAATAGATTAGTGGCGACTCCTCATTGAAAGTGATTTACATGTTAACTTAAGTCGCGATTTGGTATGGGCTTGGGAGAGCTCGAGCTAGGTTAGACTTAGTAATCCATTAGCCTTAACCCCGTTGGGCGTTCGGGCCGGTTCGGGGAGGTCGCGACAACAGTTACCAAACGCCTTAAAATACTTCGAAATTGTTTCCGGGCACCGAATAAAAAAAAATCATTTCTATTCAGAAATGGTTCCCGGGCACAGAAACGTTCTCATGTGCACCCTAAGAAGGAATCCAAATGTTTTTTCTGTAGAAAGAAGGGGCATATGAAGAATGATTGTGTCAGATTTAAGGCCTGGCTCGAGAAGAAAGGTAATCCAACCTCTTATGTTTGTTATGAATCTAATATGGCTGATGTGAGTCACAACACTTGGTGGATTGATTCTGGTTCTACAATCCATATTTCGAATTCCTTACAGAGTTTTCAAAACCACAGGAAGCCAGTGGGAAGTGAACAAAGCATCTATTCAGGAAATAAGATGTGTTCGCATGTAGAAGCTATTGAGACATGCAAATTAGTCCTCAATAGTGGCTTTGTTTTGAATTTGGAAAGGACCTTTTATGTTCCAAGTTTTTCTAGAAACTAAATTTCAGTTTCAAGACTTGTACCTTTGGGTTACTCTTTTAACTTTTCAGATTCAAACTTCAGTTTATTGTTTAAATCTGAAATTGTTGGGAGTGGTATTTAGTCTGATGGTCTTTTTCGAATTAATTTGCAAGACAATGCCTATTATAATGTGATGCATGTTCATGATAATGCTGGTATAAAACGATGTGTTGTGAATGAAGATTCCTCTATGTTGTGGCACCGGAGATTGGGACATATCTCCATAGATAGAATTAAGCGATTAGTAAATGATGGAGTACTCAGTACTTTGGATTTTACTGATTATGATATTTGCGTGGACTACATAGAGGGAAAGCAGACCAACAAGACAAAGAAAGGTGTCAAGAGGAGTATAGACATATTAGAAATCATACATACGGACATTTGTAGTCCTGATATGGACTCGTATGGTCAGAAATACTTCATCTCCTTTATTGATGATTACTCACGTTACATGTATCTCTACTTGCTTCATAATAAGCATGAAGCATTAGATGCCTTTAAGGTCTTTAAGGCGGAAGTAGAGAAACAATACGACAAGTAAATAAAGATCATGAGATCAAATAGAGGTGGAGAATTTTATGGTAGATACACTGAAGATGGACAAGCACCTGGTCCGTTTGCAAAGTTTCTTCAAAAGAATGGGATAGTTGCCCAATACACTATGCCAGGTTCTCCGGACCAAAATGGTGTAGCAGAAAGAAGAAACCGAACTTTATTAGACATGGTGCGAAGTATGCTTAGTAGCTCTAAACTTCCTAAGTCCTTGTGGACTGAAGCTCTTAAGACGGCAGTGTACATATTAAATCGAGTTCCAACCAAGGCTGTCCCAAAGACGCCTTTTGAGTTATTCAAAGGTTGGAAGCCAAGTTTGCGACATGTACGCGTTTGGGGATGCCCGTCTGAAGTAAGAGTCTATAATCCATAGGAAAAGAAGTTGGACCCAAGGACTATAAGTGGGTATTTCATTGGATATGCTGAAAAGTCCAAGGGATACAGGTTTTATTGTCCATCTCACACTACTAGGATTGTGGAATCAAGAAATGCTAAGTTTCTTGAAAATGACTTGATTAGTGGGAGTGATCGACTGAAGGATATTGTTCCTGAGAAAGATCATTTAAATATTCAACCTTCCACTTCAAGTATTAGGTTGGTTATTGTTCATAACGCCCCTTCAGTTCAGCCGGCTATTGAACAACCAACTATTGAAGTTCCACAACTTGCTGATAATGATCCGGTAGATCCAGTTGTTCAACAATTATCAGAAGCTGTTGAACAACCAGTTGAACAACATGCTCCTCCAGAAAATGTTGATGCAACATTAAGAAGATCTGCTAGAATGAGGAAATCAGCAATTCCTAGTGATTATATTGTGTATCTACAAGAGTCTGACTATAATATTGGAGCTGAGAATGATCCTGAAACGTTTTCACAAGCCATGAGTAGTGATGAATCCAATTTGTGGTACAATGCCATGAAGGATGAGATGAGTTCTATGGCATCAAATGAAGTCTGGGATTTGGTTGAGTTGCCTAGTGGTGCAAAAGCCATTGGTTGTAAATGGGTCTTCAAAACTAAGAAGAACTCATTGGGCAACATTGAGAGATACAAAGCTAGACTCGTTGCCAAAGGATTCACTCAAAAGGAAGGAATCGATTACACAGAGACATTTTCTCCTGTATCTAAGAAAGATTCTCTTCGTATTGTTTTGGCCTTGGTTGCCCATTTTGATATGGAATTACATCAAATGGATGTGAAAACGGCATTCCTCAATGGGGAACTAGAGGAGGAGGTATACATGAAACAACCTGAAGGATTCTCCTCTAGTAAAGGTGAGCAATTGGTATGCAAGCTTAAGAAATCTATATATGGCTTGAAACAAGCATCCCGTCAATGGTACTTAAGGTTCCATGATGTCATCTCTTCATTCGGTTTTGTAGAGAATATCATGGATCAATGCATATACTAGAAAGTCAGTGGGAGTAAAATTTGTTTTCTTGTGCTATATGTGGATGATATTCTACTTGCAACCAATGATAATGGGTTGTTGCACGAGGTGAAACAATTTCTCTCTAAGAGTTTTGACATGAAGGATATGGGTGAGGCATCTTATGTCATTGGCATCAAGATCCATAGAAATAGAACTCAATGAGTTTTAGGACTATCTCAAGAAACCTATATCAATAAGATCTTGGAGAGATTTCGGATGAAAGATTGTTCACCGAGTATAGCACCCATTGTGAAGGGTGATAGGTTCAATTTGAACCAATGCCCGAAAAATGATCTAGAAAGGGAACAAATGAAGAACATCCCATATGCTTCTGCTGTCGGAAGCTTGATATATGCTCAGGTTTGTACTCGACCTGACATCGCTTTTGTTGTGGTAATGTTGGGAAGATATCAGAGTAATCCAGGGATAGACCACTGGAAAGCTACAAAGAAAGTAATGAGATACCTTCAAGGTACTAAAGGCTACATGTTTATGTATAGACGGACTGACAACTTGGAAGTAGTTGGTTATTCGGATGCGGATTACCCTGGTTGTGTTGATTCTCTAAAATCAACATCTGGATACATTTTTATGTTAGCTGGAGGAGCCGTGTCATGGAAGAGTGCGAAGCAGACTTTGACTGCTACTTCCACTATGGAGGCTGAGTTCGTTTCTTGTTTTGAGGCTATCTCGCATGGTGTATGGTTGAAGAGTTTCATTTCAGGGCTTAGAATTATTGATTCTATTTCTAGGCCATTAAGAATATATTGTGACAATTCAGCTGCGGCTTTTATGGCTAAAAATGCTAGAAGTGGCGGTCGAACTAAGCACATCGACATTAAGTATTTAGCCATAAAGGAACGTGTTAAGGAAAATAAAGTGGTCATTGAACACGTTCGCACTAAATTGATGATAGCCGATCCTTTAACTAAAGGCATGCCACCAATGAAGTATAAGGATCATGTGGCCAGTATGGGAATAGTACCCATAATGTGATTTATTGTCGTACGGACGACTTTTGTTGTTTGAAACTCTTATTTAATTGTAATGTTATTCTCAATTTCTGGTGTACACATTCAATTGTTTATGAGAATAACAATTATCCTTGGTTCTGGAATAAACATAGGGTTTATTCATTAAGATGTGTTATCACATATGGGCTAACATTAAAGGAATAAGATACATTGTGATACATGGAAGATATTACTCGCTCTTAGAGGACATGTCGCCATGATTCATGTGTCTTGTTTCCTTTCTTAAGCATAAGGTTTTCGTGGATTTGGTTGAGTAATCTGTATAATGAAAATGTTGGGATCAAGTGGGAGAATGTTATATTAATAATGTGATGCCACATTTAGGAGCCCACGTTTTCTCTTTTAAATGACAGTTATCCATATACGGTTTTTTCCACGCATCGTATCCCTTCGGTGGATAACCGCCCTCTTCAGTAACTGCCTTGATGGGAAGCGGTTTTATAAAGGACGAACGTTCAATTCCATTGGGGCATACACAAGGTCTAACGCAAACCCTCTCATTCGGAAATACACCATCAGTACACGAGGGGATTGGGTTAGTAGAGTGCGCCCGTAATCGTCGTCAAATTGACGTTGAACTACCGTGAATTTCCGACGAACGTAAAGCTGAACAATGGCTGGAGGTTAGTTTATATTTCGATCATCTCTTCCGCATTTGATTCTAATTGTGCTTAAATTTCTTCTTCTAAGCATGATTAGAATCCTTCGGTTTTAGTTTAACATACTGGACTGAGGCCATGGCAACTGAAGCAATAAGGCTTTTGCGTAGCTCTCTCAGGCTATTTTTTGTGCTTGCTTGCACTATGAGGCAGTCATAAAGAGCAATTTATCTGCATGGGGTTGAGTGGAATTCTCTCGCTTTTGTTAAACTCTTTGATTCGCTTTTGCAGGATGGGACAAGATAGCATCTATTCTGTCTCCATAAGGTGAAATTCCAAACTTTATTCTCAACGGACCATTGAGAATATTCCAATGTATATGGTGGAAAATGATTTCCAAATGGCACTAGTTTGTGTATCTCCATCTAAATAATTTGTTTCTAGATGATCAGAAATCGCGTGCGAATCACTATCACAAATCCAATCAGGAGTGTTCACAAAACAACTCTTTTCATGAAAATGGGAAAGAGAAAATAGAGCTCTTTTGAAACTGGTTGGATTCTATCGAGTATTACTGCTGTTTTCTTTCTTTTGCTTTGGTTGATAAAATGGCGTTTTACTTGGCCTTCCAGTAGTTTGTTTTGGAACGCAATGCTGCATAGCCATCGATAAAAGAAGCATTCACGACATGTAGAGTGTAGGGTGATCATGTTTAGTTCCTATGAAAATCCAGACCACATACGATTAAGTCCTTTTTTTGAGTTACTGCGAAGTTGCGAGATCTCTGATGGACGCTGTATGTTTGAGGAAGGACATGTTTAATTGGAAGTGAGAATGACACAGAGATGCTATAGGCCGTGGCTCATAGCGTCACGTGTAGTGCATGGCCGAGATTCAGACCTCACGAAAGAGCAAAAGGCCTGTTTAAGAATGGAAGATGTGCCATTGGCATCATACTCTCGATAGGCATCTGAAAGGGCCGATCCCAGTGTTTAGTGATTGCTTTAACAAGTGATGGAACCAAGAAAATGGACATGTTCTATGCACTCCTTTTGTACTCATCATGATGTTATAGGTGCTCTCAAATTTCATCTTCTCTTCCAAAGGTATAGTAAGTTCGAGAGAGTGACTGTTATTTGATGATTGGATTCGGGAGACTGCCACTCCTCATCTGGAGGGTAATCTTTCTTGGATGATAACCCTCCTGACATCTTCTTTCAGACCCGGAAATGTTTACCGGAAGAACTGAAATATGCTGTCCACGATTCTCATGCATTTGCAAGTCTGTGCAAGCTTCCCTCTGATACAGTTCTCCATGCAAATGAAATACCATAGATCCATGAACTGGTATAGGACTCAATAAGCTAATCACCTGCATAATCACTTGACCCTTGGGGCTTTAGTTCATGTCCCCACTACCTCTGTTAATAGAAGGCATATTTTTCTTGAAGGTTTTAATTGATAATCATGACTTAGAACTAGTAAAACTGATCATTCACATTTGAATCAATGATTCCAAGATAATCTGATTGATATTATTGTTTTGTAAAAAAAAATGTAAAGAACTAGTTCCAAAGCGTGATCTACCTTGGAACTAGCCTCGAATCATTGGAACCGCTCCCTCCGATCTAGGTTCAAAGCCTGAACTGAAGACCAAACCTCCTCGACCAATTTCAAGTTTTGAAAACTTGGACCCAGATCAATTCGCCAGGAACCGGTTAGGAACAAAACCAACAAGGCGGCTCTGGCCAATTCCTGATTTCATTCTATAGTTCGAACAGTAGTCCTACCGCAACACAACTTGTAGACATAACTTAATAAGGACCATAAACGTCACCAAACAAAATCATGAGGACTAAAACCGAACACCTATTGAAGTTCAGGGACTCTGAAGTACTGTCTTGAGGAGAAAAAGTGTACACCTTACATAATTGTTGGATCAGATGAAACAGACAAGAATATAAGGATATGGGGCCTAGATTGGCGCAATCTACCGCTTGGTTTCTTTCTCAATCGCAGAATGTTCGCTTTCTGGTAGGCCCATGATCAGAGGACTGTCCATCTTGGCGTACTACTTTTCGATGTGAACGGCACAAACATCCTTTACTAAATACCATGTGGAATGCTAAACGTAATGGAAAGTTTTACTAAAATCAGTGTTGAAGCAAAAGAGATTTTTAATGAAATCTCTGAGTACGTGTAGCATTGCTTAAATAGTAATCATCGTCAACATAATTAAAACCCGTGAGGTGCTTGAATATATCCTTTAAAGGGGTTTGTGCAATCCTCTTAAGGACACGCTTCGAGCTGATTTAGTAGCCGCAAACACACAAAAAAATAAATTTCAACGATTGATCAAAGACATTTTGAGTTTATATATATTACGATGCTTTATTATATAAGTTACAACAATATAAATTGTTACAGTCTGTATAATAGAGGGAGCAATTTCTTGAGGATCATTAGATCTGTATAAATTTTTTTATTGATGCACGTACGAGGATATTGGTGGAAGCAGAAGTCTCATGAAATAATTGAGATGGCAAAGAACAATCAAACCAATATATCTAACTGGTGCATGAATCTATATGATAATGAGTGAGACTTTTCTCCTAGAGGGCGATCTCTTCCGTTGTCCGAGTTCAAGTAAAAGCTAAGTATGCTCAGTTGTGTTTCTTATGAGTGACAACTGACAACGGTGGAATGAGATAACTACAAGTCAACACTCTCTCTCTCTCTCCAACATACTGCGTGTCGGGTCGCTAGCACCGGCCATTCCATGCGAGACCTTGCATGATAATCATTACCTTCCCCAAAACCAGTCTTCAAATATTTGGGCTTCTTGTGCAAATTTTTCCACATTTCTCCCCTTTTTCCTTGTCTTGTTTCTGGTCGTTCTTACCATGATATATCGCACAAACTATTTTCGATGTCTCTCATTGGCATAATATACATATTATATGACACTGCTTTGTGGAGGCTTGCTTTCTCTGTTGAGCCCCCCCATTTCAAGCGAAAGTTGCCACTTTATCACCGAACATTTTATATAGCCCCATCTTCTTCTCTTTTGTCTTCTGTTTCATCGTTTCTTGTAGTTGGTGATATCTGCGAAGCTTACACTTCTGTTCCAGTTTCTTCCTTCTTATGTCAAGTCGACTCTTTTTCCTTTTCTTTCTCTTTCTTCTCTAAACTAGTTACTTGAGTTGATTCAAATCCTTAACCTAAACTCTCTCTCTCTCTCTCTCTCTCTCTCTCTCTCTCTCTCTCTCTCTCTCTCTCTCTCTCTCTCTCTCTCTCTCTCTCTCTCTCTGGCATGAGAAGAAGAAATGGATGAACGGGCACGCAAGCAAGCCAAAAAATCAACAACTTCAAGCACCAACTCAGAAGGTTCCCTTCTTACACTACCATCAAACTTTGCTCATTTGCTTCTTCTTGATTTATCTACACAAACAAAAAAAAAAGCAGCTCCTTCAATGTTCACTTTCAGTATTAATTTTGGGTTTCCTTTTAGCAAATTCATTGGCTTCTCTTACTTTGAGGGTAAGGATCGTAATCAGCTGTATCATTCTCTTAACGCAATAAGTATTACGGTTTAATTTGCAGAAGTGAGTAGCATCGAATGGGATTTCATCACAATGACAGAGCAAGAAAAAGATCTCATTTACAGAATGTACAGACTAGTTGGAGACAGGTAATTATCGGAATCTCAAGCTCAATGTATCATGCTAATCTTTTGACTGGTTTGCATGGTTAGTTACAACCGCAAGCTCTCGTGTGCGTGCGTTTGTGTGAGCGTGCGCATGTGTATAGATGATCACATCATAAAGATCACTGGTTCGAAAGTGGATCCATATAGAAATAAGTGTACTCTACACTTTTTATTAGCATGTATCATATTGGGTCAATTAATAACTCCTTCACAGACCCCAAAAGGACTGTTCTAAGGAGGCTCATGCTCAGCCATAATAACTTTTCATGTGGTCCTCCAGTAATGGATATTGAAGAAGGCATGCACTTCCCCTTGCTAGGCTACACACTTCATTTTGCTTCTTTTTTCTCACTTTTTAACCCAAAAATGAACAAACAAAAGAATCTTCTGGTGGCCCATTAGAGAGAGAGAGAGAGAGAGGTGATGATGAAGAGGAAAGACAGAGGAATAATTACAAGAAAGGCACGCTATGCAACAGCATCATATCGAAAGGTTAAGAAAAAGGGGGACCAACGCCAGGAAATATTTTTATTCCATGACAAAAAACCCAGTTTGGTACGGTAATATATATTTGCATTGCAGCGACTTTAAGCTAGGAGATCATCAGTACATCTATTATTATGAGTATATTGCAATTGAAAAGGTCCAGAGTGGGTCTTGATAAGTGATGTGGGGCCAATGGAGATCAAAACAGGTGGATCTTTTGCTTGACCTTGCATTTAATTGTTGCCCATTGTGTTCATGTTACAGCTCAAGGACACATGCGTTAGCTGCAATTTGCTTTTCATGCCCATTGTCACCCATGTCTAGATTGTTCATGGGGGATATGCCAACGCTATTTTATTGTTAGAATCAACTCGTAAACAAAGTGGACACTCCTATGGTACACTAATATACCATACAATTGTATGGTGATGTGTCATATCAAGTGCAACAACGGGTACCATGAGATTTTCAGTTTTATGCTTTTACGACGCGTTGTTACACCGGTCAAAAGTCGTAAAAAGAGGTACGGTACGCTGATGTACAGTAGAAGTATTCCAAATTGTTGACTAGGAGTGGTAAAAGATTAAGCTTATTTCTTTCATATGAGCAGAGATTGCTGACCTTTGATTTTTCTGACTAGGTGCTTTAGGAGCATATCCCTTCTCTCTCTTGAAAATGACTCACTTACAATCCACCGCAACATGTTTCGATAAATTGACTTTATATATATTTGTGTTCGGGCATTACTCAACATATAGGAGGCTGAAAGATGTACAGTGGGAACATATGATAGAAAGAGAAGAAGCTCCAATCATAAAGTTGATTATTTCAAATCGACTCCACTTGATATCGATGAAGATTAGAAAGTGTTTACTGCAATTCACTTTTCAGATAATATGTCAAATTTTAAGTGATGATCTTTACACAAAGGCAATTACCTTTGATCTAATTAGTATCTCTAATCTAGTTTACCATCTCCTAAGACCTTGAGAGGGGGTGCTTATACCCCAAGTGGAGTCATCTGGTGTCATGGAGAGTTCTATTCTTGAGCGATTGAATAAGTCAAAGTTTGTGACTGAGTTTTCCTTTACTGAGCAAATATTCACTGAGAGAAGGAGATATTAGTCGTGACATACGACAATGTGGCATGACTGCAGGTGGGATTTGATAGCTGGTCGGGTCCCGGGTCGCAAAGCGGAAGAAATAGAGAGGTTTTGGATCATGAGGCACGGAGAGGCGTATGCAGAGAAGAGGAATGACTTCAACTCCAGGACTCGATGAGGATGCTACTTCAGGAGCTCCTTTTCTTTTGGATGTTCACAAAAACAGGTTCTTCGGATTGGCTCTCCTCCGCACAAATCACTTTCACAACTATCATCTTCGAAAACTTTCCTTACTTAGATTGACTTTATAGAGGTTGGATCAGTCTCATCGCAACCATCCCCATTAGTCATAATGGCCTCACCCTCTTGTAGGGGATATAACATGTTCATGCGGATTTATCATCTGCATTGTGGGTAGTAAAGTCGATGACTTGGTTTCGTTGCTCTCTTAGATTATGACGAATGATTTATCATTATATCAACCTCCAAATTAGAAAGGATCTTAATCGAAACTGATTCGTCTTGTTGCAGGATGGAGCTTCCCTCTAGGTTCAAAACATTCTTGCCATGCATGTTAGGGACATTCTTTCCTGATGTAAATTAGAGGTCGACAAGTTTGGAAAAGGCCCTTTTGTGTCGTTCAGATGTTCTATCGTTCCACGTTCCCCACTTTGTCCCGGTTGTCACCATGTCAGTATTGCTAGTGGAATCTGCACCACAAGAGGAGTTGTCAAAGAAGTTCTGACTCATACCTTCAATAGGAAACTATAAAAAAAAAAAAAAAAAAACCAAAACAAAACAAAAACAAAAACAAAAATGTCCGTACTTTGAAGTTGTCAGTACTTGCACGGCAAAACAGTGAATCATTCTGCAGTAATTTTATATCAGGCCCAGCTAGAAATTCAGGAAGAACAAGCTTTTGCAAAGTAAAGCATATGGTGATATATATTAACAACTAATTTAAAGAGTTATCCGTAGGAGAAGCAAAACGCTTTTATATTCACAATAAAACATTTCACAGGAGAGTTCACGAATGAATTCATTGATCATCGTCTTTTTGAATTTCATACCATAAGATTTTGTAAGATAACGATCAATATTCGAAATACCCAAAACTATTAAGTGAAGGCGTGACTTAAGTTTATACATTATTACACCTATGTATAAGGGTATATGACTTTACGCGTCAAATGACGAACCGGATGTGAGGGTTTGCGATTATTATAACCCTTGAAGTTGGGCTTAATCATTAGCAGAATAAGATAAGATTTTTATCTGCTGCATTGGCAATGTATCACTTCTATAGTCATATTTCCTTTTTCTTAAACGACTGGACGATGGATTCCGTTCACATGCATCTAGGTTGGGCTAATCAGTGCCTGTCCTGTCGTTTCAACCGATGGACCCAAGAACATAGCTAATTACCTTATAAACTCTGGCTAAAATTATACTTGATTTGGTCCCCCACTCCTGATGAACAGACATTATGCTGACTTGCCGAGTCAATAAGAGCGCTCTCCCGATCCCAATTGTCGTTTTCGGTGCAGAGTGCGTGTCGTATCGTCAGATGTCTGTCCAGTGTCCAACAGCATGTGCCTATCCAACTCTCTGTAAAAGAGACAAGGAATCGTCTCCTTTTTCTATTCATTTGATTTTGGATCATTGCATGGACGTCGTTTTTGAAATTCGGTGACCTGATTTCGCCCAGAAACACGTGACTGTGGATACATAGAGACAGCACGGACGAGACGAAGATAATGAAATGCTCATCGTTCTGTGACAGTGTTCAAATGCTCATACGCATCTGGTCTTTAATTACTACTTCAACATCCTTGTTTTCGCTTACCATCTGTCATATTTGGATTTCTGTTTAGTCGGTGATTAGTTCTTGTTTTATGAGCAAATTAGAAATGATCCAACCTTCCAACATGAGTCCACTCGCTTAATGGTCGAATGTCATGGGGAAGATGCTCCAGAATTTTATGAAGACTGATTTGGTCACTAATAAGCATGAGCGGATTGAGTTCTGGTTCTAGCAAGTTGGGTGAATAGATGGTCAAGTACTCGCGAAAATTAATAAACCTTAATTGCTCGAAGTCGGAAAAAATATCAAGATCAGCCACTAAAACTTATGTTAATGAGCTAGCCTAACTAACACTTTGCTTTTTGCGAACTTCCTTCATTACAAGATATGATTACAATTACTGCGACAAACAAAACCGGCCTCAGAAGGATCGGTGCAGTTAAGTAGGCACAAATGTAGCTTGTTCCTGCCACGAACCCTTCAAGTTAGATTGCCACAGTTTCACCGAGCCGTCGCTCGCAGTTGTTGCCAAGGTCATTCCGCTCATGTCCCATTCCATTTGCCACACCTACTCGAGAAAAATTCAACTAGTGATCTTCCAACAACCATCATTTTAGCAAAACCTTGGCTTCTTGTCCAATTTAATGATAATCCATAGGTATTTTTGCTTTAGATACTAAATGCTCCTAACCAGTTGGCTAATTATAGCAATATAGCCCGCCATTCACACTTGATACATAAACCTGAAGTTTGAAAAGTTTTAAGATTATAGACTGGGAGTGCTTACCTCGCCTTCATGACCAGAAAGAGACGCAACCCTTTCCGCCGAGAGCCTTCCATCCACTTCAACATTCAGGCTAAGATGCCAGATTGAAATTCCTTTCCCAGTTGCTACAGCTATCACCTCATAAGGCCTGAAAAGGAATTTGATTGTATTTCCAGTGAAGAAGAAGGCACTTTGTAGTTGGTTGGGGATCCATAAATTCAATATCTTCACTTTCAGTTATCTACTACATGCATGATTATTGCACAGGAAAGTCAATTACCAACATAATGTGAATAACTCGCATCTCGTCTAAGTCATGGAACAAACGCTAACGCCAGAAAACAAACTATATAATACCTTCCAATGTTAGGTGCCCATGCAACACTGTAAACCTGATCACCCCTGTCTTCAGGCAAAGCCAACTCTGCTACTGGAAGCCACCTTTGATGGGCCTGATCAAATTCCCACACCTGAAAAGAATAAAAGGCAGCTAAAAATATAATTTTACAGCAGCATCCTAAATCTCTTACTCACGGGTTTCCATCAAAACTAAGAATTTTTGGCACGATATCTTTAGTCTAACGATCTAAGCCTGCTTCAACAGAAATTAACAAGTGAAAAGTTCCTCCCATATGAACAAAATAAAATCCATGAATCGTAAGTAGGAAAAAAAAATTCATCATGGCATGCATAGGGTTATACTTTTCTGAACTGGCTCAGAGCAGGTGAAGAAAATATTATAACGTAATGATGGGCTACCACAAGATCAAACACCTCCCACCCACCTCTCCCGGAAAAAGGCTAGCACAAAAAAGAGAAGGCAGCAGAGGACATTGAATACCAAATCATTCCCATATTTGTAAGAGGCAGCTGTGTGAACCATTGGAAGAAATATCCAGAATAACCTTGGAATATCATTACAGGGGAGATCAGTAATCGCAGTAACGTCGTGTTCATCAGTGGTGCTGACCATCCTCATTTACATAAGTGAATAGAATCTTTACAATATTTCGCCTTTATAAATAAAGTAATACGTTTTTCCAAGACCTAACTGGATGAGAAGCTCAACATAGACAAATGGCAGCACGGACAAGTTCTATCGGTGATATTATGTCAATGCCATAGATGTCCACCAATCCAGAAATGCAATCATGAGCATCTGACTCAGTCAGACACAAAGCAAGTATGCATTGATTCCATAGTGACCACTACGTGCATAAATAAAGCACTCTGTACCTGTTGATGGTACACATAGGAATTAGGAATCAAATGAAAAGAATGAAACCTGCCTTGGAAGAAGTGAGTTGCGGACTATCTGATCTGAAACCCAAGATAAAGCTCGACCCCTGGCCTTCACCTCTAAGTGGATTCCAAGAAATTGATGCCGACGAGCACAAAGCCTTCAAAGAAGGGGAAACCAGATCGATGACATTCTGGAATTCGGCCTGGAAATAAAGAAGATTAAGGTTCTTGAACTTTGGAAACACATCCAAAAATTAGAGAATGCTGACCACCATCCAACAAATTATTGCACTGGACTTTGGAAAGATGGATACAATATAAAGCAACAACTTAATAAGAGTAAAGACCACATATGCCACCTGCGGGAGCATCCATCAGCATATGACATAGCCTCAACTCATATCAGTTCAGATCCCCGTAGCAGGAGTGAAATTATTAATAAAAAAGAACGAAATATCTTTTCAACTGGAAAAAGATACTTTTTTTTTGGTTAGATCACAAAGGATAAACTATGAAAAACGCATTGCAAAACAAAACCTTTTCTTTTTTCATGCTGTTCTCTGGTAAATATAATTTCATAGTTCACATTTTTTAAGGATTATCATGACATATTCTACCTTAACATTTTACTCAAATCCAAAAGCCCAGGCCAAAAGACCCTCATTGACGCTTTTGCCTTTTTGGACAAATTTCTCTTTGCTTTGACCTAGCGAAAACACTTCACGAGATGCTACCAAGATATCTAAAAGAAGAAGCCAACATAAGAACTGGCAAAACCCCTCATGAAGTATTAAAAAGAGGAACCATAAGCAGAAAAAAAGATGGCCCAAAAAGGGGAAAAAAGTTGGTTCCTACCGAGTGAACACTAGATAGTTGATACTATCAACAGGTAACCAATATGATGAGCTGCCAAGTGTCATGTGTGTAAGCACGATTAGATAACATGATCACCTGAAGTTGCCAATTCTTCAGCTCCATGGGATTCATCAGCTCATAGACTTTCACATACCCATTTGAGGAAGCAATGACCTGTGAAATCATCAAAGAACTGCTCGTAAACTCCCTTTCTGTTCTATTTTTCCCTTAACTACAACAAATAAATCCCGAAGTTTAAAATCACAAAATGCTCTTGAATGCCTATAACAATATGAAGACGATCTATAAGAAGACCATTATCATCAACCTAAGAAACATATCACACTAAGAGAAGTTAAATGACAGAAATAATTGATGACAACTTTTCCAGAGAAGTTTTGGCCTCATTGGCATGAACAAAGGACAAATTCAGCTCAACAACTCATCTTACCATTGCTAGTAACAACTCCAAATGCACATCACAAAACTAGAAACCAACATGGTCTCAAAAACAAGAGCTCCCTCGCTCCCTCTCTCTCCCTCCTTCTCTCTTTGCATACGCTTGCATGTGAAAATTCATATGATCACATGATTCGTTAATTAATACGGGAAGACAATGTCGAAACTTGCAACTGAAAAATAGGGGTTGCCATTGCCATATGCTCAATGCACCAAACAACTAATTCTAGACATCACTTCAATAATATTTAGGTGATCCGTGGAGTTAAAAACATGAATTATGGCTCACCATTTTCAAACTTGAAGGAGAAACACCGAATTGGACATCCAACACCTTAGCCGAACTGCTTTTAAAGTGCTCACAAAGTTTCCACCGGAGGGGCGTAGAATCTACATAAGATAAGAACGAGTTATAGTGAGTCATTTAGTAATCTTCAGGAGATCATTAACTCGTCCTATCATATCTGACAACAAACAAAACATATGTTCCAGCAACAAAACAACTTTGCACAAGGTTTTTGAATTCCGTTGGGATGAAGGTGGTAGCTACGGAAAGTACATTTAAGCATATAAAATTTTCACCTATTACAGACCAGAGCATATGCTATTCCTCCGACCCTACTAGCAAGTAAAAGAGAACAACAAATCCATGATTTACCTTCAGCGAGCTCTTCCCACAACGAGAAAGTTCCATCCTCGCATACGCAAGCCACCGCATCGCCAAATTCTGGAGGAACCCAGACTATCTTGAAAATACTCCCCTCATGCACCTACAGGGAAAAGTTCGCGCTTCATCAAATAGAAAGCGCAGCCCCGATACATCATGAGCAATTCTGGGGTATATTTCCCGCTCAAAGCCCACAAATGAAATGCAAATATGGTCTATTTATTCAATCATGTAGAAAGAGTTAACTTGAATTCAGCTAACAATTTGAGATGAAGCCATTGTCCTCTAAGTCCGCCATCACATGTTCCAATGGCAAATAGAACTACAAGCAGCCAAGATTGCCGATTCGGCTGCTCCCTCATCAGTTAACACAAACTAACAAGTCCCAGTTTTTTTTTTCCAATCACCTTGCCCTCTGAGGCTGTCGGGCAAACGCATTGCTCGAAATGCTACGGTTCAGGGCCATCCATCACCAAGCAAACCCCAAATTCACTTCACTCCCACCACGCTCTCGAATCGACACTTCACCGCCATCCAAACGCAATCACGGGTACAGATAAGCAAACAAAGGAAAGTGGGGGGGGGGGGGGGGGGGTGGGGGGTGGGAGACCTTGGTCCTGGAAGTGCAGGCAAAGGAAGAGGCAGCCGGGTGGCGCGAGTCGAAGACGGCGAGCGTCCCGTCGACGGAGCCGGAAGCCAACCGGTCGCCGGAGTAGCTCCACGAAGTGCAGGTGGCGCCCTTGTCCAGCTTCAGCAGCGACTTCTCCATCGTCTCTCCTCCGGACAGAGCGCGTCGAGTGAGCGATCGATTTGAGTTGGGCGTGCGCTCGTTTCCGAGCCCGCCTGAACTAAAAACCTGTGTCTCTTGTCTAGGGCTTTTTTTGGATTGTCTTTTTTTCTGGTGGATAATAACATTAACATCACAGTGCATATCCTTAAAATTCATTGCCTATTTTTTTATATCATCATCTAATTTCTCTAAAAAAAAGTTGGACTCTCAAATTATAGTCCTTCTGTTCATTTTAGCCCTTTTCACTAAAAATATGTTGGTATTGTCTGGACTACTCGGCTGGAGCGAAACTGAAAAATGAAATTAGCAAAAATTCAAATACTAGAAAATTATTTCGAGTTCAACTTGGTAATAAAAAGTTCGAGTTCGACTCATGAGCTATTTCAATTCAACTCAATTCTCATTCAGCTCAAGTAAACGGAGTACTTGATTGAGTCGAGCGAATATGAATAAAACGAAAAACCCGAATAGTTCGCTCGCTCCTTATTTTGTTATTGTGTATGTATTTGAATTTTGCGATGATTTTTATATTTGCATTTCCTTCTTGCTAATTACGTCTATCACATATTTATTAAAAAAAAAACCAATTTACTTCCCTTCTGAGCTGTTTCGATTGAATATTTTCCCTTCATTGAGAGGACAGATTGAAATGTTGGTGCCTTCCTTCTATTTCACAAGTGATGAACTATGGAGAAAGACTTTGAAGATAAAGTATTGGTATCTTCTTGAGAACAAATAATGTTTGCAAGACCTCGTTCCATATCACCGTTTAAGGGGAAAATTATCAAAAAAAAAAATTATAAACCTATTGTAATCATACCAATTTAGTCCTAAATTTTATTTTGCCAATTCAGTCTTAAATCTTTTGCATTTACATCAATTCAGTCCATCAGCCCAATTTTGGCCAAGCAGAGCTAACGTGACAATTTTTACATAATTTTTTAGATTTTTTTTCTTTTCTTCCTTCTTTTTTTCTTGCAAGGCTCCAACAAGGCTAGACGGCCACTGGGCGAGGGTGGCGAAGCCCCTGCTAGCCACTGGCAAGGGGCATAGCCCTCGCCCGCTCGAGGCCTCGCCCAGATTTGGGCTAGGCCAGCCTCACCGACTATGGTTGAGGCTACCTTCGCTCATGGTCGATAGGCCAGTCCCGTCACCATTATGGAAAAAAAAAGAAAAAAGAAAGATAGAAAATATTAATATTAAAAAATTACCACGTTAGCGATATTCAAACGGCCAGAGCCAACCGTTGTCCACTTTAGTGCTAACCAGCCAAAATTGGGAGAATGAACTGAATTGGCATAATTACAACAAATCAGGATTTTTTTTTTGGGTAATTTTCCCCATTCACAAGACACGTGATACAATTTCAACGCGTGATGATTGAGGTTAGATTTTGGGAGAACGGCTCTTGAACTTTAATTTTTCGTCTAATTTGGCAGTTGTAATATTTTATTAAAATAGATATCGTCTTTGTAATTAATTTGGTCCTTTTGGCATTTAATGTGACGGCTAAGATTGGCGTCCCTCGCCGACGTCTTTGCGCTAGCAATTGATCCTCGCACGGCCCATCGATGACCGTCCACCCCACCACCATCGAGCAAGGCCATTTGAACTTCCCTTCGTCATAGTCGCTTCGTGGGGACTTGCATCACAAGAAAGCTGTCCAACCATTCCTTTTTTTTTATTTTAATTCCCCTCTGTTTAGTTAGCATCGCTGAACAATCGGACGTGCAATAGGAAACTCGCGTCTCGTTGCCGCGAAATTTCGTGGCGCTTACATCATGAGCCCACCTAAATTGGGAAGATCCAACGTCGGGATTTACCATAATTAATCTTACTTAGTCGTATACTCGACCAGATGATAAACTATTCTTCGTGGAGAATGAACGCGAACATGGAAAAACGTGACACGTATTCATTACTCCGGACACATGATTCGTTCATCGTTTTACTTTGATTGGATGTGCCGAGCAAGTGGGAAACAAAAATGAATGGGGGAAAACAAGTGGGATTAGGTCAAGTCGTCCTTCCTCGAATGGAAACAGCTACGTACACACCTAAAAAAGCTTCGAAACCAAGGCAAAGAAAGGCCTTTCTCTTTCGTTAGGTCAATCCAACGAGGCACATTGACCCCGAAACCCCGAGCGCGACGAAGGAGAAAAGCCACGTCACCCCCGAGCCAGTCAAAAAGCAATTTTGGGGCAAAGACTCATCCGAGCACGGAAAAATGGGAATTCCAGGAACCGATCGTGCGAGCATCTGCATCCTCCATGGAATTACCTTTGCCGAAATCGATCGTTCGTTCGACGGCCATCATCGTCTCCTTCGTTTCTCTGCTTTCATGATCTGATGAACTTCATCGTGTGAACATGATGTCGACGCAGTTGTGATCCATCAAGCACAGCAGTAGTATTACTATTATCAATGGAGGTTTCCTTATAAGCTCCTGGACCTGTCCCCCTCCTCCAAAAGAGAAAGAACGTGGTTTCACGACATCGCGTGTATGAACGAAAACCTATACAGAATCATCGTATGGACCTCCGATTATTTGACGAGCTAAACCTGACAAGTGGCGACTGCCAACTTTTATGCACAAACCTATTCGTATAGTCCTCGCTATCGTGTATGATCCACTTTTCAGGCGCATGAGATCCCGATGGAGCTTGGCGCGGCGAACCTCTCCGACGCCGCCTTCCTCACGAGCAGATCCATCTCCGGCGGCGACAACTTCCCGAGGTACTCGACCTCCGGGGCCTCCGGGATCGTGGTGAGCGCGCCGGACTTGTCGCACACGACGTAGAACCGGTCGTCCTGGCCGACCACGGCGCGGGAGCACCGATCGCCGACGACGCCGAACGCCGGGGTCGAGCACTGCTTCGTCTTGAAGACCGACCGCAGCAGCTTCTGGATCGTCCGCGAGATCCTGGAGTGCTTCTTCGCGGCCGTCGTGGCCGCCGTTCGCGGCTGCGGCTGCGGCTGCGGAAGGGGGAGGGCGCGGCGGCCGGGGAGGTGAGGCATGGAGAGGGTGCGGGCGGAGATGGCGGAGTCGAGCTGGCGCTCGAAGGACTTGAGCTCGAAGGAGTCGTAGAGGGCGCTCCCGCAGTCCCACACCGCCGAGCCGGGACGGCCGAGCCGCCTCTGCTTGGACGAGTCCAGCGATTTCTCCATTCCGAGAGATGATGATCGAAGAAGGGGCGTCGCAGAGCAGGAGCGAAAGGCTTCAGAGATGGTTGGCGGCGAACCAAACGCGTGGAGGTAGCAGGCGAAGACTGACCGAAGAAGAAGAAGGAGAAGGAGAAGAAGAAGAAGGAGAAGGAGAGCCCTTTTAACGCTTCTTCACGTCCCCCCCATGTCCGCCATCAATTCCTTTCTTTTTTTTTTTTTTTCATTTTTCCTTTTGGGTCCGCGCTGTGCAGTTATTGGGAGGCGGTTGCGGCAGAACTCGGAATTGTTTTTCGTGACCCCCCCTTCTTGTCTTTTATTTTTATTTTTTCGCCTCATTTGAATTTATATTTTTCACAGCAGTATATTATAATTAGAGCTAATAGCACGAAAAAATCTCAAACTGGTAGACTGCAATAAATTTACCATAAATTATTTTTCTGATCATCAAAAATTCCAAACCGATACACCTGTGATGAATTTATCCTCTGTTAATTTTCATTAAATTTTACCGTTAAATTGCCGACTTTGATGATAAAAGGCAATTTACAGGTATACCAGTGTGAAGTTTTACCCTCCATTTGTCACATGTGTACCGGTTTATGATTTTTTGCGATATCAATTCAATTGAACAAAAACTAATAAAAGGTAAAATTATCACAAATGTACTGATTTGAGAATTTCGTTGGTAAAATTTATCATTGTTTTATCAATTTAGGGTTTTTCATGATATTAATCCATATAATTATAAAATTGGAATATTAGCATGATTTGATTTTGATATACGTTTCATCCGGGATTTATTTAATGTCTATTTTCCATTCCCCCAAAAAACAAATGACCGGTATATCATTTTCCATCTATATATATTTTCTTGTTTTTTCCTCTCTTCAATTCGTGATGTCCCCCTCCTCTCGAAATTTGTTCCTAAAGATCAAAGAAACACCCAAAAAAAGCATTGTCGTTTGCCAATCGTCCTATTAGCATTTGTCCCAAAGAAGGACAGCGATACGCTCTCCAAAATTAATGTCCCCTTTTATAGGTAGTTTTCCAATCATATGTATTTCCCAAATTTCGCACTCTATAATATCTATTCTTGAATCGAAACATCTTAAACCTCTTTATCGTGAAAAGAAATCCCTTTTTCACTGTTCATACCACGCAAAAATCTAACTCTCCAGTCATGCACCCAAAATTAATAGCAACGCGACGGTCTTAATTAATTAATTATTGAGTTATGTAATTTTGGGTACTATATGATTGAACTAGGTGTCATTTTTATTAGTAGGAAGAGGATAGAGTCGTGGCAAGAGAGAAGCAAACAGCAGCCTACTATACTGACTAGTCAAATTAACAAATGTGATTGGGTAAGGACCGTGGAGGGTTCGATTGATTTGCGTGTGTCGAGAGGACCAATTCAACCCCACAAAAAAGAAATTATATTTATTTTTTTTAAAAACCCCCCCAAAAGCATCATAATTAGTGGAATTTAATTTTGTTGACCCTACACACGCGGACTGTACAGTTGGAGTTGGGTTCGTTCTGGGAGGAAACAGTACATCTTCATGATCATCATGACCAATACAGGAGATGTGTTTATTAAAAATAAAATATTAATATTACGAAAAATCTCAAATTGATATATTTATATCTCAAGTTAATTTTTTAATCACAAAAAAGTCTAAACTAGTATACCTGTAATAATTTTACTATTCGTTAATTTCTGTTAAATTTTACCATCGAATTTCTAAACTTGATAACACGTAACAATTTATGGGTACACCAGTTTAGGGTTTTACTCTCTATTTATCACAGGTGTATCGATTTGTATTTTTTGTAATATTAATCAAATTTAACAAAGGCTAAATTTGTCACAAATGTATTGATTTGAAATTTTGGTAATCAAAAAATTAATTTATGGTATATTTCTCATATGTATACTAGTTTGGATTTTTTGTATTAAAAAAATTAATTTGAAGTAAATTTGTCATGAGCGTACCAGTTTGGAATTTTTCGTAGCAGTAATCTTTTATTTAATAATGTTAACAAGATATTTTGCAAAATCGGAATTTTATTGATTTAAAAGGACATTATAATCCTTAAAAAAAGGGGGTGGGGGGGTATGGAAGATCAGCACTGAGGTATTCTCCATTGTACTCTTTATAGTTTTCAAGGCAACTATGATTAAGCACCACAAAGTCCTTGATTAAGACTTCTAATTATTTTATAGTTCCATCTTTTCTTCCTGATTTCTCTTAATAGAGCTGTTCATGGGGCTGTTCATTGTCTTAACTCGGCGTAAGACTGAGTTGTGTTCAGACTTACAGAACTTTTTTGACTTTGCCTTGCTTTTTGATTTTTTTATTCTCATGCTCGAATTATTGGGATGTTTACCGAATCGGTCCTAAACATATTATACGGATGTCCATTCAGTCCCAAACTTTTACATTTTGCCAATGTAGACATAAATCTCTTGCGCGAAATTCCAACATAATTCTTCTAGCCACTTGTCGCTAGATTTCGCTGAAGTGGAAGACTTTTCTCGAAATGAGGTCCTCAGTGATCTCTGATGGCAGGTGGCCGGAAGAATTATAAAGAGGATTAGGATTACATTGGCAAATTTAAAAGTTTAGAAATGAGTTGACATCCGCACATTTTATTTAGAACCGAATTGGTAATTTTTTTCCCGGCTATTATTATTATTTTAAAGAGTTGGAAATATTAAAGATCAATCCTATGGGATATAATTAGTGAAAGGATTTATGCATATGGATTAGGCGCATGATTTAAATTTGATTTCTATACAACCTAGAGCAAATGACTCGTGTTTGAGTCATCTACCAAGAATTCGGCTCCTCGTGACATCTGCTAGCACGCCCCGTGAGATTAGTCGAGTATTTCAATCGATCCGACCAACCAAACTTGAAGTTCCACTTCAAGAAGAAGCACACGTAGAAGTTGGGATGCACGAGGTGGAATCCCAATATGCTCAACCATCGACTTTCTAGCTTGGATTGAGTTTAATTAGTATGGGGAAAAAGTCTCACATTTATCTTTGGAAGCATAAGAGAAAAAGGTTGGGTTTCATGCATAGTTCTCTTATATATTTCAAGTAGCCACAAAAATTAGCAATCTCCCCATAATTCATGCACCCGAAATACTCAATCTGTCAGACCCTAACTCGATCAAAGATTCAATGTAAAGTTGAGGGACGATTCTAAATTACCATTTGAGAATAATGAAATAATTTGCCCTTGGTTGATGGTAGACATGTAACATCGGTTGTAAGTTCTAAATCATGTTCTACTTATCCTTTTACCTAGTAGCTTGTCAGTCAGGTTATTGGTTGTCGAATGATTCTAACGACTTACATGGTCAATACAATAGCAACTTATTAAGTTTCTTTTGTAAATAATTTTCTACTTATAAATAAATCTTAGTTGTGTAAATACCAAGATAGTTATGAAATTAGTAATCTACAAGGAATTTATAGCAGAAATAGCTATTTTGCTCATAAGTTACTAATGTTACCCGATACTACTAGTAGAGTATAGAAAAGAATTCATAGTCTGTTGGAGGAAAATCAAGCTCCTTTGTTAAAATGAACAACTCTTCGTAATCTATTAGGGTATATAAGCCTGATAAATAAATTGTTCCGTTAATATATTACTAATAAATAAACTTGGTACTCGGAAAATCGAAAGAATGTTAATAATCTATTAGAAATTATAGTGGTGTGTATGTGTGTATCTATCTATCTACATATTTAGTATACACTAAGTAGTATACTAGCGAAAATCGCGCCCACCTGTCCTAGGAAATTTTTGGGAAATTTTCATGTGCAAGAACAAGTGGTGCCAGCTTCAATTTATTATTTATTTCAAATGTGCATAGCTATAAGCAGTTTGTTACTTATTTTTCTTGAACGAACCTGGTAACGATGTCCAACGATGCGATCCCTCGCAACTATCGCAATGATTGCATCTGTCAAATTGATGTATTAGTATTACAGAGACAACTCATTACACTTAAATATATTAGTGGTATAACCTCTCCTTTTGGTTCTGTCTACTAAGTCCCACTGCACGAAAACGATCGGAGTTCTAATTGGAAACTTGACCAATTACTTTGCTGAATGAGTGATGGAACTATCAAATGCTGAACAAACTGGATTGAAATTTAGAATAATTTCGGAAACGACTTTGGTTCATTGATGAAGATCGCAACAAACACAGGACGGTCCAAACGAAGCATTCGTTTTACTCGATTAGGTTTCTCTAGGAAGTGTCTGATGGCGTCTATCTAAACATAGATTAAAGGACTGATCAGACACCGAAATAGTAGTTATAACTATAATGATGGATGATGGAGCGCAAGATGGATTACGGTGACATCGTTATACGCAAATCCCATGACTTGAGGAGGAATCATACTGCATGCTTTGCGGGCACTTTAAACTATCTGGTCAACTAACTTGTATATGCACCCTCGGTCTGACCCATTCATTATTGTGATTGAAAAATAAAGAAAATCAAGAAGAAAAACTGTCATTACCTGTCAAGAAAGTGATCTCTGTTTGTTACACTAATGTGGTCTTGAACAAACCCAGATGTTTCCATCTTCTTTGATGAACTTGATGAACCTTTTCTTCAGCTGTATACTGTCATCATGCTGTTCATTCTCTCGCATTCTTCCGGTGGTAATTTGGAAGCAAGAAACCTTTTAGCTTCTGTTCTTCAATACTTTTTTTTTTCTATCAATCAAAGCATAAGAGACCATATGACTAAAATTTCTTGCTGGTAAAGATGTTGCCAACATCAATCATCATTTTTAGGACGTCATTCGCATAAGATCTGTGATTATAAGTAGTTGCCGTGAGGAAGAACCGGCTGAAAGGGGAATTGCTTACTAATGCGTTTTGCTCGTATAGTTGTGCCGATTTTAATGAGGTAAGAAACAGCCAATCCAAATGAACGGTGTTATGAACGAGGTCAGGCGCAGCTGCGGGTAAGCTTAGCTACGCGTTCACATCGCATAATCAATCAAGATTTAAATGTCTGATGTCTTTCAGAGATCAGAGTACACAATGAAAAGCCTCCTTCTGTTTGCTGAATTGAAGCTTGGGATATCAACTTGTCTACACTTCCAAATGACGATGCCTAAAAATCTCCCATCTTTTTTCACTGGCACAAAGCAGAGGACAACTCTAGTATATATGAATAACTTATCGCCCCCTTGTATGTTCCTTTTCTTTTTGCCTTCAAAACGTGCAACTTGCTCCTGTAACTTTTAGGTGCAAGTACATTAGAATTGCAGAGTTTATTTTTCTGAGCCTTAGTCCACCACGTCACTACTGAAGAGCTTGAACTGGTTGGCATCAAGAATTAACTTCCTTATAGAAGCAAATGCGCCCATTAGTCCTGCGCCAGTGAAGACGATGATGATCGAGATGCTGATCAAGTAGGTTAAGGATAATTTCGTTGGCTTGAATGTCCTGTTGTAGAGAACCGTCGGAAGAACGAAATCTAGAGGGATGAAGCCAATAGCTCCCACGACACCGTTAATGTCCCCAAAGAAGGGAAGAATGGCCGCCATGAACCCACAAAACACCACGTACAAAGTCCGAAGAATTATCCTAGGAATAAGGTTGCACATGGAAAATATTCCTTGCTTCACATCTGCTGATTGGCTTTCCATGATCTCGTATGCCACTTGAGAGTAGACCTGTTTCCATGCCCTTGGAGACGAGTTCAGAAATTCCAATCAAATGAGTACTTTACTAGTACTACTAGTGTGATTACCAGGCCAACGGCAAAGAGCTGTAGGAGGACAAAAACCACCCCGAGGCCTAGAACCCAAGTCCGAGCTAAAGCAGGTCCGTCATCTGGCAGTAGGCTTTTGAGTATGTTTGAGTTTGATTTGTTGCCGAAAACCCAGTATCCAGACACAGCAGCAGAATAGAATGTGACAGATCACTGCATAACACATGAGAAGGCCTTTAACCATCTTCCCAGTCACAGGTGGAGCCAGAGTTGCCTGCGATGAAGCATATACAAATATAGAGCAAAGTTCATGTTTTTTAACAGCTAACGGATATGAACCTACATTGCTTGATAATACTAATCGTCAACATGTCTTTCCAGTACTTGATGTTTCCTAGCCCAGAATTTGAACTGTCTACGCACGCAAACTTATGTTGATTTTAAAAAGATGAAACAGAAGTCGAGGTTTACTTGTATTTCAGGCAGTATCCCATTCCCAATAAATGGCAGCTATAATGGATATGGAAGTGAAAGCACTAAAAATCCTTGCTGACTCCGAAGAATCCAAGGCATAGTCTCTTGGAGGGGCATTCTTTGATAAACCTGCAAGATGTAAAAGTTGGTTAGATGGCCAGGATGGAAATAGAGTAGTCTGCTTTAGGAATATTGCTGCCACTTCTATGATTTCTATGTGGAAGAGGTTACAGAATTCATTTATGCCATAGCTAACTCGTCTCGTGCCTGTGCAAAATATGACTTCCATGAAGAACATACATGGCAAATTTCTAGGAGTTCAAAGTGAAATAGGAAATGTGAAAGCTGGAAGACTAATTTCCAGTTTGAACTTCCACATAAAACTGAAAATAAGACTGGCCACTGTGCTTAGCCAAACATTCTGTTAAAAACATATCTCGAGTTTTAGCTCGAAACGAAAATCTAAATATTTTAAATTGGATATTTTGGGGATATCTGAAATCAAGCAAAGCAAAAGAGACGTGAGTTTGCGGATTGGAGTTGGAGTCCGTGGCTTCAAATTGGAAAGTCCGAGTGGGACTTTGATTTAGACAATGACTCGGTCAATGTGTCAGGAGAAGAAAGAAATCAACGAAAACCAGAATTATTTCCTCAGTTGGAGTCGGCAAGAAATAAAAGAAAGAAAATAGAAAGAATGGAAGTACTCTTTCCTAATTCTAGTGGGATTCACAGTCAACAGAAGGAAAGTCCAAGCCGAGCTTGGTTGACCGAATTATCCAGGTTTCCAATTTTGAGTCCGCCGCGTTTTCTTCCTAAGTATATATTTACGCCTTTGTTGATGAATACGTGAAGTAATTCTTGAAGCGCCGCTTGCTTGCAAGTGCTTGGCATTGGGTTCGAGGTTTTGTTCGTAGAATTACACAAAGAATTCAAGTGTTTATAGCGATTAAATCTTATGGTAAGATTTGTTTATAATTTCTTTACGAGATTGAGAGATTATTTCGTGAGGAATTGTAAGGCTAAATACTGTATGAGTTATTGGATGTAATTGGAGTTTAGGAAATACTGAGAACGTTTGAGTAACTTGAGTATGGTTATAATCTCCGTTATATCGCTTGATCCATAATGGAATTCCTTGTTGTACTTCATGTAGACGTAGGTCACTACGAATCTGATATCCGATTTATTTTCTTCATTCTGTCAAATTTATTATTTGATCGCTTGGCTTCCGCAACACATTCTTTGCTCTCGACGGGGAAGATTGGATAGTTAAGTTCTAGTTCCTTCTCTCCGCAAGAGCTCTAACAATGAACTTTCTAATTGGCACTCGAAGGAAGTATGCAAGTGTATGAAAGTTCCACAAGAATCCTCCAACACGCCATGCATCTTATTCAGAGATGAACGCAGTGATTTTTATGCAGATTTCACTTGCATATATGACATTTGTTCGATTACCAATCACGTTTCAATATCACTAGTTTTTATTTTGAGCTGCTAAGAAACGTTTCACCTTCCTAAAGTAGTGGCTCTTTATTATTTAAATTTATGTTTTCCACAACGGCGTATTATAATCAGGATTAATACCACGAAAAACCTCAAATTAGTAAATTTATGACAAAATTTACCTTAAACTAATCGGTAAACCTATGATAAATTTACCCTTCGTTAGTTTTCATTAAATTTATCGTCAAATTGCTGAGTTGAATGACAAATGGCAGTTGACGGGTGTACTAGTTGACGTTTTACCCTCTATTTGTCACATGTGTACTAGTTTATGATTTTTCGTGGTATCAATCCAATTTAATGAAAACTAATTAAGGGTAAATTTGTCACAAATGTATCGGTTTTGGGGTTTTGATGGTCAATAAATTAGTTTGGGATAAATTTATCATAAATGTACCCGTTTGAGATTTTTGGTGATCAAAAAATTAGTTTGAGGTAAATTTATCATAGATGTATCATTTTAAGGTTTTTTGTGTTATTAACCCTTATAATTGTTGGAGTTGGCGAATATTTCGGGGACTCTTGTCTCACATACCAAGTATGCTCACATGAGCTTAGGAAAACCGAAGAATGAATCGACAGCATGTGATCCCTACGCACGAAATGTAGGGGTTCCCGCTATCCAGACAACGGGCGAGGGTTCTACTTCCCGATGAGCGGACGGGGGTTCAGAGGCAGCGCCCTCAAAACAACATTGGGTTTGCTGACCGGTTTGTTAAATGATCAAAGGGATTCATATAGGCTTGGGCTTTGGGCTTATTTTAAGTCATGTATATATTATATTCGTATGAGAGATCATTGTAATGAGTGGCTGTGGTTGAAAACCTAAATATCATAGTAGAATCCCTTTGCAAAACGTAACCTATTTTGAAGTAAATCTAGGTAAACTTGTGTATCAATTTTTCTATTATCTGTATGATTTTTCTATTATGTTTAGGTTATTGGAATATTAGGCTGATTTGATTGTGATATACATTTCGTTCGGTATTTATTTAATGTCTATTTTCCATCCCTCCTAAAGATTAAAGAAACACAAAAAAAAAAACCATTGTCATTTGCCAATCATCCTAGTAATTTTCCCAAAGAGGGCTAGCGACACGCTCTCCCAAATTATCCTCTTTTATAGGTAGTTTTTGAACTTTATGTATTCCCCAAATTTCACACTCTATTATATCCATCATCGAATAAGAACATCTTAAACCTCTTTATTGTGAAAAGAAATCCCTTTTTCACCGTGCATACCTAGTAAAAATCTAACTCTCCAGTCATGCACCCAAAATTAATCGCAAAATGATGGTCTTAATTAATGAATTATCGAGTTATGTAATTTTGGGTACTATATGATTGAGGAAGGTGTCATTTTCCCACAACAAAGTAGTGGTAATAGAGAAGCAGACATCAGCCTACTACTGATTTATCGATTAAGGGCACGAATGATAACCATTATATTTTTCTGTTTTTTTATTTTTCAGTTCTCGGGAACTGGTTTGGATTAAAAATCCGTTTAGCGGGGTAATTTTATTTTTCTATTTCTACGAAAAATTTTTAATCCAAAAATAGGTTTGGAATAGAAATGAGAATTAGAAATTTTCTAATTTTCTATTTCTGAAATATAAATAGAAATAACAATTCTTCTCAAAGCTTGCCCTTGACGCCCGCTGCTTGCCAGTTGCTGCTACCGATACTCATCGCCCGCCGATGAACGAATTCTACATCAATGCTAACAAACAAAATTTGTCTTGTTATCAAATGCTACCTTTTGCTCATAAACTCATCTAAGGAATAGATATAGATTTCTATTTCCAGTCAAAAATTAGGCCCGAGAACATAATAGTTATAATTCGCGTCCTTAGTCGTTCAAATCTTGGAAAAGGATTAAAATATTAGGGTACTAGAAACAGGGGTTGGCCCAACCACGTGTTATTCAGTGGTGTACCCAAATCCCACCTCCACCGGCTGAGCGGAAAGTGTGATTTACAGCATTCTGGATGTAACAACAATCTAATTGGTGCATGGCCCTTTCACCTCTCAGCTAAGAGGAAAACATGGTCACCATAGCCGGTGGTGCTTTTTTGAAGCATGCCAATGTGCCTGGGAATGGTTATAATTGGTCAATGTCCTGTGATGACTGGCTGACTCAAACTACAGCAAAATCCGACACGATTCACTCATCAATGCGTATGGCCTCCTTGTGTTGTAAAGCGGCCACTCACAAATGTATGATCTCCATAGGACTTTCTTTTCTGGACCAGATCACAGCGCTAAAGTCACATTATTTTGATCAGACTCTTGGTTTGATCTGCAACAGCATTTATCGAAGTGCCATATGATTTGGGATTATGATGCATACATGGAGGCTGGCTAGAGCCTACTATAAGGGATCGATCGATGTTAACGGCCAAGGGGCGAAGATGTCACGTGGACGCATGAAAACAACAAAAACTGGAGATCAAAGATAAATAAACCTGAGATGCCACTCGACCGGCTCACGAACGGCACTTAACGTTTCTAAGTGCATGAATTGGTACAGTTCACATGATTATACATGTTCCACGTCCTAAAGGATAGCTTCAGTTTCCACAAACGCCAAAAGGAGCATGGAAACTTTTTAGGTATACTCGCTCAATACCTCCAATTGAACTTTGGCACTGTTGTGCAATAGCTCTCGAAATTTGAGAAATTGCAGATTATTCGCTCAGCACCATTGTTCAATAGATTGCGAGTTTTGAAAAGTTACAAATTACTCTCCAATCTTTCAATTTTTTTTTTGCAACCGTTAGTTTTTCCATCTGAATTGCCGTTAACTATTACTTGAAAAGAGAATAACTCATTTTGTAGAGATCTGTGTAATTAGATAAATCATACTTATAACCTTTTTTCTGTGAAGGATCACAACAAACCTCTCCTGTTCCACCGACGAAAATTTTGATATATTGCTTTAATTAAATGAAGCTGTCCTATGTCAATTTTTTGGGAAAAGAAACATAATGACTCTGCCATTAGGCATAGAAAAAAATCTGACTTTTTTCTATACTAGTTAATATGAGGGGTATCCATCTAGATTCTGTGATTCACTTCTACAAAAGACGAGCATGTACTCCTCATATGTAGATATTTTAGAAGGAAAAATCATGTCCATCACTAAGCATAGGAAAATCTTGATATATTGCTCAAATTAGATGCAGTTATCCTCAGCCACCTTTTTGACAAAAGAAACATATTGATCCTGTCATGTTATGCATAGGAAAAATCTGATTTTTTTGCTATAATAATTAATATGAAGGGTGTCCGTCCAGATTTACTGATTTATTTCTATAAAAGACGAGCACTTACTGCTAATACGCAAGTCATATTGGATCTATACATATGTACGCAGGAATGTGTCTTTGAGTTGTATTATCTACTTCCACTTGAGATGGCAAAAGAAAAGTGCATCATCAGAGAGGTCCCTCGTTACCCTCCTTGTTTTAGTGGCTGCTGCCAAGATCCGCACTGCTGTAGTAAAGGTATACATTCATATTCCCTACACACATGGCCATATGACGTTTGCTCTTTTGTGAGTCTTATATTTCTCCTGAGGAACTGATGTCCCACCTTCAAAGATTTGTTGTTTCCTTGAATTACAGAAGATGGGTTAGTCAAGAGGAGTTACCCTTTGAACTGAAAAATTCGATCTTGCGAGTCGATCCATGATTTGGTGCCTTCCAAAGGACCCAACAGTATGGAGCAGTAGTCTCTACTTTTATGAGACTCTTTAATTGTTCTCGACTCATCCAACATCTGAAAGGATCTCGTACGTCCAACAGAAACAAGAAATGAACCACAACTTCACAATAAACGTTTGAGCATCGAATATTAAAATTTGACAAGGCATTGAGAACTAATATTTTTGTCTTCATATTGTGTATATCATCTTTGTTTAAGGGATCTCATTTACGTATCTTTTTTTTTGTTTTCCTGCGAGTTGTAACAATCCACATCATTTCGTCAATGATGCTTTATATGTCTGGCCTGAGCACATAATATCCTGGATCTTAAACGTAGTAACATTAGTCGCTAACAATACACACACGGGTGTAGTGACGTAGAGATTAAGGTTTCTTAATTATTTCTTACGAATTTTAACAGGGTACAAATACAGTTGGCCAGAGCTTGTGGGATATAACGGAGACAGCGCAAATGCAACAATTGAGAAAGACAATCCACTGGTGACGGTTTATCAGATACCCGAGGGGGCTTACGGGCTCACGGACTTCTGCTGTAATCGGGTTTATTTGTGGGTTGATGGTAATGGCAATGTCACTCGGGTACCCACCGTCGGATAGTGTTCAAGAGTGTGAACTCAGTTGTTAACCCTTCTCAGAATAATAAAGCTCGTTGAGTTACAGTTGAGAAAATATGACATTACATGTTGTTTCGCCAGAATTTCGCCTGCTCACCGAAAGTTGTTATTCGGCTTTAAATTATAGGAGATATCAGTTACTCCACAATGTCGATTGCTTTACTTCCCAATAACTTTGAACTGTTATCCATGGATACTCTCTGTGTGCTCAACTTTCCTCTAACATCTCAGCCGCTTACCGATTCCTACTTATCGATACTCTTGTTAATTGTTTTCACCCAAACGTCATTTACCTACCTACTTACGGATGTTAGATCCCAAAATTCTTATTTTAGAAATATTTGACAGTTTTCATTTCTATGAACAGTGAAGCTCATTAATCTATTTGCTATTAGACTAGATATGCTGAAATATTTGGAATCTTATCCAAAACATAAAAAGGAATCACGCTATCGCCATCTCCGCTAGAACTAATTAAGCCACCGTTTCCCGCGCAACAATCGGTCTAATATCTGGAAAAATCTCAAACTTTAGGTTCGGTTCTCTACCACAAACCTTTTTTTGTCTAAAAAAAAATTAACTTTTCCTGGAGTCTCAAATTTATATACTATCAACTGCGGATAAACGAAAAAGACATAAAAACAACTGTGAGCCCTCAGGATGGTAGACTGAGGCGATAGCCAACTCCACTATTACACTTCTTTCTCTGGTATCCTACATATTAAAAGCTTGACTGAGAGAGAAGGAGACCCACGGTCCGAAGGGGTGAACGGCAGCTTCGATGGCTAGAGGAGGGGCAACGCACGATCCTAACGTCGACGGCTAGGGTGGGCGGCTTGAGGTGGCGTTGAGCTTGGCATCATCATAGAATGGGGGCCTTGAGGTTATTGAAGACAAACAACCCAAAATCGGTTTGAAACTCGCAGCAGCCATGGCTATCGAGCCCGAAGCGCAAATGTTAAGAGCTGCAGCGAAGGTGGCTGAGCTTCGAGGGCCGCCTTCTTTCTCAGTCAAATGACACCTATAATAGTTCAGAGCAAAACATGTTGTGGTGCAGTGAGTTAACACCTCTGCCACCAGGAAGGTCTCTGGTTCGAATCTCCGCGTTGCCGTTTTTTTTTTCTCTTCTTTTATGTTATCTGACATGGCATCCAAATTACATGGCAGCATGCATATCAATGAGTTATGCCATCATCAGCAAACTGAGATCCGCATGGAACCTACCGACCACCATCTCTGGCCTAAATTCAATTGTGATGAAGTTCTTGGGGGCCACGAAGGCTTCTACTGCCTATATTTCTAATAGTGACCGAAATAAGAAGAACGTCTTAAAAACCATTCTTCTTGCAGTCAAAGACGGGGTTGTCACTTGAACTAATAACGATAAGGAGCTTGAAAAGCTTGTGTCGAATCGTTTTATGAATCTTTTATCTTCCTCTTATGTTTGTACCTAGAGAATCCCTGTTCTTCTTCGAGCTGGGTCAAATCTCTTCTCATGAAGCTATTCCGGGTCTTCAGGAGCTTGCGACTCTTAATACCATTAGAAGAGCTCCTTAGGAGCCCCGGCCTTTGACGGTGACGGGCTTCGCACGATCTTTTTCCACTCCCAAAGGGATGGGATCGGCGACTGTTCGCCCGCTTGTCACGAATATTATTTACTCTAGAGTCGTGCCCCGAGGTCCTCGTGACACTTTGATTTCTCTTATTCCCGTGCTTCAAGTCGTCTGATCAGTCCGCGTAATACGAATTATAGAATCATCTCAAAAGTTTTCGAGCAAAGACTAAGACCTTTCCCGGATGACCCGACTAGTCCTAGTCAATCTAGTTTCATCCCGGGTAGGAGAACTCGTGAGGATAGAGGAGTCATTCATATGAGGAAGCTGCCAAGGGCAAAAGGAGCTTTCCATTTTAATCCGATGTTGTGGGGTGCGATCCTATTCTCAAGTTTATCTCGTCCCCATCCACAGCATTCTTATTAATGGTAATTTGTCGGAGCCTTTTTTGGCGTGCGGAGGCATTAAGCAAGGAGATGCTATGTCCCTTATCTGTTCATCATATGCATGTAGGTGTTGTCACCTAATTTTTTGTCGACACATCAAGTAAATTCCTTTTATGTAAAAAATATGAAGTAGTAATTACAATGTCAACTCTCAAGTCATTCTGCAAATGTCATAAATTTTATAACTTCTATTATTTTACAAAATTGTGCAAGCACATAGGATAATTTTAAGTTGATCTTTTGCTGTTCTATTCACCAGGCATCACAAATATTTTAATGTTGTCATCTTAATATTTTAGTTGCACTCATATTTCATATTGTACTTCATGTGAGATGTTGGTATTTTCTGAGATTTATGGCATTTTGCACGAGTAAAACAAATCAATTTGCTAATGTAATATGCCCAAAATAGTATTCAAGTTATCTTTATTTGTTAAATTGACAATTTTTTACCGGTACATGTAAATGAAAATGGTTGCCACTGAGCAGGGAAATACTCTTGAAATAAACACATATTCAGAAAAATAGATTGCACGAAAATCACACGGTCAATTACAATAGTATGATGAGAAATGATGGGCAAAATCTTAATTAAAAAAAAATCGAATCTTTACAACGTCAAGTTATGAATTTTTGTAGAGCCTCTAGCAGTTATTCAACTTTAAATTCAAATCTTTCTTTTCTTCGGTGGTTTAAATTAAATCTTTCTTATTTAACAAATATTCAAATTCACCTACCAAATAAGACCGAACCTTTAATTTATAAACTAATCCGGAGGGTGGACATCATGCTGTGTTTTCACTATTCAGGGAAAAACCGGACCACCTATTATAGGAGACAAATAATGGTGGTCTGCTCATAATCGACAGATGGAAACGCGTATATACAAATATAGGTTGTAGGTGTTTGCTTAGTTACAGTGCGATATTTCATTGGTGTCGATGTATTGACTAATTTTCAATATGAACATACTTATGGTACATGTAATATATTGACTAATGGGTAATTCTCTTATTATATTTCGGGGCCGTTTCCTTTCACAGGAGGTGGCACAATTGCCTGGCAATGAACGGTACGAAATCAAAGATGTGCTGATCGAGGCTAAGGTAAGCAAGCTATCTCCATCTGGGAAAATGACCAAATTTGGTGTGTGAAAACTTGACCATCAATCCTTTGTTGGTTAGATTAAATCAAATTCACACATTGTAAATGTGCATCGTCAAAATTTGGAAAGACGCGTTAGAGATTAAATCATTCTATCGGAGCATTCAAAAATTGTTAAAAAGGTTGCTCAATATGGTTAGCTAAGCATACCGTGTGAAAAACTAATTATAGTATTGTGCTTCGACATTCGGATGAGCATCGACAAAAGAGTTGCGTGATTCGACCTTCATTAAAACTTTACACGCCGAAGAGAATTTACAAATGTTATCCAAGTAGGATCCGGCCGGAATCTCACTATTAAACATCCCATCCCCCAACACATAACCTGCAGAACCTTCACATACACGCCTAGACTTATGGCTTCCCTTCGCAATGTTCTCCTCGACGTCCTCGTCCTCTTCATCCTCCTCTCAAATCTCATGTTTATTGTTGCCAATCACTTGTCATCTGACAAACCACATACTTACATTATCCATGTCACACACCCTGAATCTGACGTAGAAGATGTTCAGTCTTGGTACGACGCCTTCTTGCCAGAGAGGTACTCTCCAAACTCAGAGAATCGATCCCGAATTCTCTACGCATACCAACGGGTCATGACGGGTTTCGCAGCAAGACTCACTCGTGGTGAACTCGCTGCGATCAAAGAGAAGAGGGGATTTATTGCAGCTCACTTGGAGAAGACATATCATCTCCAAACGACCCACAGTCCCCAATTCCTGGGCTTACCACAGCAACCGGGATCCTCGAGGGGTTCAAATCTGGGGAAGGGGATCATCATTGGGATCCTGGACACTGGAGTATCGCCCAACCATCCTTCGTTCAGGGGAAACGGAATGCCTCCACCGCCAGCTAAGTGGAAAGGAAGGTGCGATTTTAAACCTTCTGAATGCAATAATAAATTGATTGGAGCAAGATCTTTTCAGATGTCAGTTAATGGCAAAGAATACGCACCTCCGATGGATCATCAGGGGCACGGCACTCACACCGCTAGCACCGCTGCCAGTGCTTTTGTGAAGCCTGCAGGCTTTCTCGGGAGTGCCAGGGGCACAGCTGTGGGAATGACGCCAAAAGCTCACTTGTCAATATATAAAGTGTGCAATGAAAATTTCTGTGCGGCGGCGGACATACTTGCAGCTATTGACGCTGCAATCATAGATGGCGTCGATGTGCTCTCCCTCTCCTTAGGAGGTGGATCCATTCCGTTTTACAAAGATTTTGGTGCAATAGGCGCATTTGCAGCCATTCAGAATGGTGTCTTTGTGAGCGCCTCTGCCGGGAACTCCGGCTATTTACCAAGCACATTATCAAACGAGGCTCCATGGATCCTCACCGTTGGGGCAAGCACCATTGACAGAGACTTTGTAGCCACCGTGAAACTGGGAAATGGAGTGGAATATGACGGCGAGTCAATATTCCAACCACACTTCCCCTCGGACTTACTGCCCCTCGAGTACCCAGGGATGATCACTAAAGAAGGGGCTGGATTTTGTACCCGAGGATCATTAGAAGGACTGGATGTGAAGGGGAAAGTAGTCTTCTGTGACGGAGTTCTTGACCAAGGGCAGGCAGTGAAAGACGCCGGTGGGGCTGCCTTGATTTTGATGAGTCAACAAGCTGATGAATCCTTCATCACCCCTGGAATTTTTGTCCTCCCAGCATCTAGAGTCAACTACTTTGCCGGGATGAACATCAAAGCATATATTAATTCAACCGAAGATCCTACCGCCACCATTGTGTTCAAAGGAACTGTGTTTGCAAACCCAACAGCTCCTGCAGTGGCCCCCTTCTCCTCGAGAGGCCCCAGCATGGCTAGCCCAGGTATTCTGAAACCCGACATAATTGGTCCTGGTGAAAACATATTGGCCGCATGGCCTTTTCCAATTGCCAATGAAACAAAATCAAAGCTCAACTTCAATATGGACTCTGGCACCTCCGTTTCTTGCCCTCACCTCAGCAGAATCACAGCTTTGGTAAAGAGGGCTCATCCTCACTGGACACCTGCGGCCATCAAGTCTGCCATCATGACTTCTGCGGGACAACTGAACCTTGGGAAAGGACCCATCCTTGATGAAAGGCTTCAACCTGCGGATTTATTTGCCATTGGGGCTGGCCATGTCAATCCACGGAAGGCCATTGATCCAGGTTTAGTTTACGATATTCAACCTGATGATTACATACCTTATCTATGTGGTCTAGGATACACAGACAAGCAAGTGTCAATGATCGCTCACAGACCAATCGAATGCTCTAGAGTATCAAACATTCCCGAGGCAGAGCTGAACTACCCATCATTTTCAGTTGCCCTTGAACCTCCACAGACATTTACTAGGACCGTGACAAATGTTGGCGAACCATTTTCATCTTATGCAGTCACTGTTGTTCCCCCACAAGGTGTGTATGTCAACGTGAAGCCTGCCCAACTCAGCTTCTCAGAAGTTCTCCAGAAAGCAACATACTCTGTCACTTTCCACCGTGCCAATTCCACTTACGAGGCTGGCAAATACACCCAGGGTTATCTGAAGTGGGTTTCTGGAAAATACCTGATTAGGAGTCCAATATCTGTTAAATTCAATTAATGAAGTATGTGGTACTAATTACTAGCATCATCGATGTATGCAGACACAACTTTCGGCAGATGACAGGTTTCTGATCTCCAATGTTCTGCATCTTAATAAATTCCAGAGTTTCCACGAATGAAACTAGTAGATGTTCTTCAATATCTAATCGCCACCCTTCAACTAGAAGATATACGATGAATAAATGAAAACTTTGTGCTGTGGTATTTTTTCCCACCACCATAAGCTTGGAGTCGATGCCCGAGAACAACGAAATACAAATGGGGTTTCATATCAACATGCCGTATACTATCCGACTGGTGTTGCGTAGTATATACAGAAAGCAAACATCAGCCCATATAATAAACCATAATTAATGGTATAATCGAGCTAGTTTTCTCCATTTACAATTCACTAGTCCCATCCAAGCACTTGTTTTTTGCAAATTCCTAGCTATCAAATAATCATTACCACTAACCACCACAAATTATCTATAAGCTAGGAGAGGTAGTATTAAAGTCTATTCATTCTACATTGATGTCCTTTTTCGTAAGCCATTTCGTTAGTACTTGCGAATCCAGGAAATAAGACGAAATGTTCTCGTCAAGCCCAAGAGCATGTTAAGAACAAGCAGATCCCTCACAGCAATGTCGCAAACGTTTACATCCCCTAATGGCTGAATTCAACCCAAGCATCATGGCACCTAAATTTTCGCCTAAAAATTTTTCATTCCTTCGGTCAGAAAACTAAGACGTGATTTGACTTCTAAACAAAAACATTAATTATGCATGATCTTGCATCTGCATTTCTTACTGCATTTTCTCTACATCTAGAAGTTACAGACATTTTTGCTTAGGTGTCCGTGTCAGATATCAACTTAGGCGAGATCATAATCTTTTGTGAGCCAACCCATTACGCCACCCAATCCGGAATTTCCGAAGCATTGCATGCTCATTCCAAACCTCGGTGAGGTCCCAACATGGCTCAGCACCCCCTGAAACCGCCACCATCAGGATAGTCTTGAACAGTCCCGACCGGGTGCTACTGTGTTTCGGCATAGCCTATCATCACCGAGTCCGAGAGTTTGCGAGCTCTCCAGATGTGCTCAAGGTCGGTGATTTGCTTTTTCATTACTCGTCTGCTCCAGACTCCGAAAAAACGAAAGAGGTGAGGGCGCGAGAGAGAAACAGAGGGTGAGAGGACCTGAACACAATAGAGAAAAACAAAGAAAAAATCAGAGGCAGTTCATAGCCTTCGGTCCAGGTGAACCAACAGTTGATTGGCAAAGGGCCGGCCAGGAAGCATGCGACACAGTATCGCCGTTTATCACTGCCGTCGACGCTAACTGCCATCTTATTGCCGTTCGTTCAGATTAGTTCGTTGCTGACAGTTGGCGCCACTGCCGTGGAAACCAAAACCCCCATGGTTCCAATCGTTGGCCTGGAATTGCGCTGTTGCAAAGTCGAGTTGGATCGAGTCACTCATCGCGTTGTCAAATGTTTCTAACTGTCCTCGATTTTGTCGAGTTGGATGCGATCGACTTTCAATAAATTTCGGATCAGATCGTGTGGCAAGCAAGTAACTGGCCATTAAAAGCTCCCTCATCTTCCATTGTTTGAGCCGCAATTTCTTGGTTTCTTCAAATACTGCAAAGAGGTTGCAGCAAATATTTGTTGAAAAACATGGAGACGGATTGGGAGTGGTATGCTCTTTATCTGGATGGTTAAATGACAATCCATCAAGTTACCATATCAAACTTGTTTCTGGGCCTAAACTTGTTAGTCGGATTTTATTTTGTGTTGCCTATTGCCTAATACTTCTATCGGTCGATGTCTATCTGACCTCTCGAGATGTGTTATCGATGCGTTGGAGATGGGTCTGATGCATCTTATGAAGTGGGAGAGAGCGAGAGTTGCTGCTTTCCTGAAACAACCAGACGGATTCCTCTATTCATATTTTTCGCTCTGTAGTTCTTGTTGTCATGGGTATGATGTTTGATGCAGTTGGATAAACAGAGGCCCTGAGTATATTAGTCTGGGTTGGATGCCTTGACTATGTTATTGAGAGAGCAAGGCCAAACAAGTCGGGGCAATGTCTTGACTGGCCCTGTATCGTACTTTTGGTAGGTATCACATAATCTTACTTAGAGGCCTCGAATATAGGCTTAGTTCCTATAAGGCTACGATATCATCTCCATGATAGATTGGTAATAATTGAAATTCTAAGATGCAATGCATTAGTATGATTTTGAGTAGAACATTTGGTCACAATTTGTTATCGTTCTTAAGTATATTTTGAGCCATGAATTCAAGCAAAACATTAATTAGAATCGGCCACGATCGGTTGCTATCTATGTTAATATTTGCACAGGTCCGTACGTCATTATGTTAGCGTAGTCGCATATCTAGCATTGGGGCTTAAATACTTTTTGTTAAGATCATGCATCTTTAAACTAAATTGGCTAGATAGACTAACATTGAAAAATCATTAAAAGGTTTAGGATTAACTTGGCCAAATCGAAAGGTTTAGACTAAATTAACAGCCGTACAATATGTTCATGACTAGTTGAGTAATTTTCCCGTGGATTATTGGATATGCGAAGAAGAACTAACTATAATTTATGTCAAATATACCACCCGCCTGGGTGGCGCTGCTGGAGAGGGCACTTTTCCTCTCGCAAAAGGTTGAGTGTTCGAATCCCGGGTGCCGCAGGGTGACTTAACCGGTGCACGTGTGTGGTGGCTAGCACGTGTTGCCCCCAGGGTTTACCTCCCAGCTGTCGGCCGTGCGGGGGTTCCCTGGGTTATCAAAAAAATAATAATAATTTATGTCAAATATTGTCTATAGTATTGTTAGACATAGCAAAGCTAGTTTCAAGAGACTAACTAAACTTTAGATAATTCACATTATAGACTATAAAGAATTCTTTTATTTTAAGACCATAGCATATTCTTAAAAGGCTACAACCCAATACTGTGTGGTTGTAAATAGAATAGGGGGTATTCGCTATCTCAAAGGAAGAAAAAAGATTGGGAGGGAATTGGCGGTACAGGATGTTTGGGCATCGGCACGTTAAATAAACAAACGCATCTGCGGAGTCCGCCTGTACATAACTCTAAGTCAAACTTATTTGATGCGAGCCATACTTATTTAGTTTTTTCGACATCTAAATTCACTTGTACATTTAGGGCTGGAGCACAAATTTTTGAGAAAATTTCGACTGAGTACTTGAAGTGGGACTGTTTTTTCAAAAGAGTGCCCAGAACGGACCTTATCTAAAATACGGGGCTTGAAGTGGCAAGTTTAATCTCAATTAAGGGGAAAATTGTCCAAAAAGTTATAAACCTATTGTAAAACTACATTAATAGGCATGCAGCCCTGTTGGTAAAAGAATTGAAGGGTGAGGACACTAGTATCATAATTGCGGGGTTTGACTCCTATATTCTACAAAGAGGCAAAACAAAAGTCAGAGAGAGAAAAGAGAGTTAGAGATAGGATAGACAAAAAAAAATTATACAGCTATCACTTTAGTCTAAACTCCCAATTTGACCAATGTAGTGCTAAACCATTTGACAATTACTTATGTAATCCACCTGACCAATTTATATCGGAAATCGCCGACATGGCGGTTCAGTTAGCACCGACCATCATCTGTGGCATGGCTAGCAATTTGACCTGTTTGATGGGCTCAAAACGATGTTGTTTTGAGAATTCTTTTAATTTTTTTAATTTTTTTTCTTTTCTTATCTTTTCTACCTTCATCTTCCCGAATAAATATGACGTGATGTCTAGCTCGGTTTCCAGCAGCATCATCACCTCAACGTCCCTACAGCACTATCAGCTTGGTGATAACAGTGGGCTGGAATATAACAAGTATATAGTTGATAACCCAGGGTAGGCTAAGTAGATCTGTCAAATGGGTAGGTCGGATCAGGTTGGGTCAAAAAATGATCAGATCCAAATCGACCCATTTAATCTGTTCTGACCCACTTTTCAATCAATGTAAATATAGTGACGCATACCCGACGTGACCCATATTGCTAAAACACTTATATATATTTAACATAATCTAGGAAAACTTATACCCAAACTGAGGTATGAAGATAGAGTGAGTGAGCGCAAGATCAAGTGAGGGCAAGAGAGAACGAAGAGAGAATCATAGAGGTGAGTTGGGTCTAAATATGTTTTAAACACATTTAATATCCATTTATAACCTATTTAATACCCATATTATGTTTAAACCAATTTATGTCTCATTTACAGAATATAACTAACTTATAAAATAACTTAGCTCATCATATATGGGTTAAGAAATATGTTTATGACCTATTTTGATAGATTTACGGCCGAGCACCGGGTCCTACCAGCTAGGCACAATCGGTTTCTAACAGAAAGTTATTTTAATCAGAAAAATTAAAAAAAATTAACTATTTTTTCAAACACTAAACGTAATAAGAGATCGCTGATGAAAATTAATGTAAACACTCCTTCAATTAAACCAAATTCAACACGAGTATATGTTTAAATAATTTGAAAAAAAATTTACACGTAGCGATGCCCTGATAAAGATTATATACAAATTACACCAAAAGAAAATATCTAATAAATTCCCTCACCATGTTTCGAATGATACAGTGTTGTTGTCGTCTTCTTGCCGCGTTCCTCTGGAGTCAATTTTTGTAAAAACCTGTCATGCCTATGAGGATCATTTTCTTTAATTTTTTCCGCAGGCAAGTGGGACAAGGACTTGCAACAATACCGTAGACACCGATGGAGTTTGTGTTAGAAGTATGCCCTAAAGTCATCATGTAATAGTTACATGTTAGGGATTTAAGTTGTATTTTCAATTACATTACTTATTTAATGGCAATGACGTATTCATTCATTTGTCCAATTATTTAAATATATGAATGATTCCATAAAATCAGTTGTGACTGGACCTATTCTTAAGACGTTAAGAATATATGTGACAGGTTCACAGTTAGACTGAATTTTTAAATTGTTCCCGGTCGATGGATTATTGAGTGGATATCAATAATCCTGTTGAGACCGGTGTGTTCTTAGCTTCACCGTTAAGTATTGGATATTTAAGAGAATGACGAGTCACGAGTCATTGGGTATTGTGATGCTCGAGTTAGAACACAGGTGCTTGTACCAGACAAGTTCACTGAACGTGACACGCATTTAACGATTAGCAACATGGAAGCTTTTAGTGTGGTCAATGCCTAATCGTTCATGCTCTGGTCTTGTGTAAATAATCCTTAGACCTGAGGCACGGTGTTGACTTGTGTGTTGGATGACTATGGTTCACAGGTGCACATATTGATGGTTCGTTGATCCGTCTCTGTACTTGATGGCCATAGTTCGTTCACATACGAAGTTACACGTGTGCGCAAAACGGAATCTGTCTCCTTGTTATACGCAAGGTACAATAATGATGTCCTATGCAATCTAATTTTGACACGGCATTAAAATCCTCGGCCGGGGTTGTAACCGAGAAAGAACTGTTCATGTCTCATATAAAATGCATGTCAATTAGATTTGTGCATATGATCGAATTGGTGGCTTGACAAATATTCCATGGTCTTTGTTCGATCGGGACATAGTAAGGCAGAGGGATTGAATTACACTGTAGTCAAAGCTGACAGGTTCATTATGTTCTTAAAGCATTCGCGCTGTCTGGGTAGCCATGACATATTGCTAGATGTCAATCATGGCTTGTAAGACCTAGAGGTTGATCGGGACAATCAATTCTCTTGGGAGTACTAATGTGTTAGTGCAAGTCTTATTACCAGCTCAGTGATGAACCTAGGGATGTCACACACCATAACCAATTTTGGATGACGTTGTACGGAAAAGACGATGTTGCAAATATGTTTGCAATCAAATTGAATTGGACTGAAATTAAATTAAATGGGATTTAATTTAATTCAATTTTTGTCATGGGCATGTGTGCATATGATGCTCACAAAAATATACGTTGCTGATTATGTACTTCTATATTTGAATATGTATTTATGTATATATTTAATAATGCACACGGACAGCAATAGTTGCTGTCCGCGTATGTTTTAAGTCTTATTTAAATAAAAAAAAAAAAAAAAAAAAGAGGGCACACGGTCAACAAAAAGTTGCTGACCGTGTGCATCATGATCAGCAACCGTTGCTGATCATGTGCGCATGTACATACATGCATGATCAGCAACGGTTGCTGATCGTGTGCATCATGATCAGCAACCGTTGCTGATCATGTGCGCATGTACATACATGCACGATCAGCAACGGTTGCTGATCGTGCATGCGATCAGCAACCAACGAATATAGTTGTTCAAAGAGCAAAAAGTGGGAGTGCGTGAGAGTTAAATTATACGTTTTCTCTCTTCCGACGCCGTGACCAAAAATATCAAGAATGCGAAAATTTGTCACCACAAGATTGCTAGCACAATTCTATTGGTGATTTTCCGCAAGTTCTTCATTCCGTTCGTCGTGCGATTGGTGGTGTGTCTGAACTAGAGGTCCGACGCTTGTGGGACTCGAACTGAAGAACATCCGAACCGAAATCGTTCTGGGCACGCTGCGAAAGAGGTCCGACGCTTGTGGGACTCGAACTGAAGAACATCCGAACCAAAATCGTTTTGGACACGCTGCGAAAGGTAATTCGTTTAACCCCCTATGGTTTTCCGATTTTTGATTGAAACGCACGAACAACGCCTTTGGAGATACATGTATAGTTATATCTTTCCGCTGCGTTTGTATTTATTTTAACTATGCATGTTCCGTAGAAAAACAACAGTGGTATCAGAGCCAATCCTTAGGCGTTCTCGTGCGTTTAATTGATTTTGGTTCATATATATTTTTGCGATTCAGTGGCCTATGGAAGTTGATTAATTTATATGATAAATTTGATCAACCAAGCAAAAATTGGAACTAAATCAATTTTGAATCAAAAATCCGTAGCTTGTTTTCTTTTGCATTTTTCTGCAAAATGATTCACGACTTTGAATCTAAAGGCAACAACGTCACCGTCACTTGGAATCACGCACGTGAAATTTGTTTCACCGGCTTTGATTTTTTTGACGTTGTTTACGTTGCTCGGCCATGAATTTGATTCGGTGCAGAATTTTATTTGTGCCTTCCAAAGCTTTAAATTTAGAATTTATGGCTCGCAAGGAAGGGTGGTGATCATGGAAAAACCCCTAATCAATATGATTGATGTATGGATGAATGTATGATGATTACAGGTATTCTTTTGGGGTTGTAATTATTAAATGGAGGCTGCGTCCTTCTTTTTATTTTCATGTAATGTATTTTTTTTAGTATAGTTTAGTATTATCAATTGTTGTTGTAAACATTACACGTGGAGGAACCATTAAGCCGGAGAGCTCTATGGGCCCGGTCCGTGAAGAGTTCAAGGATCCAAGAAGAAGTGAAGAGCGGTCTCTATTATTAAAACATTAAAATGGCTAAATGGGACTCATTGGCTCGAGACCCCATTGAGCCATAATTCCATGATCACCACGTAGGATAGATTTTATGCATTTGATATCTATTTATTTATTTAGCTGTTATGCATGTTAAACCGGTTAATGTGCAAAGTGAGACCATTAATAACGACCCAAATCTCCTTATTAATTATATTAAGTCGAAACGGGTTTCGGACTCGTAGCTTTCCATCGTCGTGGTTTGGTCCAACATTATAGTGGTTGATTGACCGGCTATGGATACATAGGGGTCAATTGTCATTTATAATATTGGATCACTCCATTATGCATATGATGTTGCGGGGTTGAAGCCGAACGATTTCCAATAACTGTCAGGTGAGGGGATCGTTTGTGTTTTCAATACTTGCATGAGATGATGGGCTAGACTTAACTATGATCATAAAGTCAATAACTGTCAGGTGAGACTTTTATGGTCTAGAGGCCGAAGTTATGATTGGGACTCGCATATGATGCGTTGAACAAGTTGGTTCACTCACTAAGTTCATAGCACCAATAACTGTCAGGTGAGGTAGGCTATGGGCTAGTGAGACTCCAATCCCCACTAGTAATCTTTACCCAACAAAAATTACCGTTTCTCATTTTAAGGAGTATGAGATTCGAAAAATTTAGTGGGAGGCACTATTTCATTTAAAGGCCAAAATGAAATGGTTATTTTGAAAGACAACGGCTAACAATTTATTTTCTGCACAGATATATTATTACTCTGAAAATGGTGACCACAAACCCACTCGCTTCTATACTTGACAAGAATTGTTTGACTGGACCCAATTTCACTGACTGGGTGAGAAATTTGAGAATTGTTCTCAATTCAGAGAAAATCGGGTATGTGCTTGATCAAAAGATGCCAAACTCCTTTCCCGAGGGTGGGACCCAAGAGGAGCGCGTTACTTATGATAAGTGGCGTGATGATGACTTAAAAGTTAGGTCATACATGCTTGCTTCAATCAACAATGAATTGCAGAAAAAGTATGAAACTATGGAAGATGCTAGGTCGATCATCTTGCACTTAAAAGAATATTTTGATGAGAATGGTCGAACCTCTAGATATGAGATATCTAAAGCATTGTACCGTATGAGAATGGCTGAAGGATCATCGGTTAATGATCATGCTTTGAAAATGATATGGCACATTGAAGAGTTGGCTAGGCTCAATCTTGTTATGGATAATGAGTTAGCTGTGGATTTGATCCTCCAATCTCTACCCGATTCCTTCTCTGGCTTTGTCCAAAACTTCCACATGCATAAGATGGAGAAAACTCTTGCTGAGTTACATAGCATGTTGGTAGTTTATGAGAAGGAAATGCACAACACGAGGCCCAATGTGGTGGCTATGGCTAAGGCTTCTTCTTCAAAGAGTAAGACTGTTTTGAAGAAAAAGAAATGGAAGAGGCCTATGAAACATGCTGTGCAATCAAAGCCCAAGGTTGAAAAAGGGAATTGTCACTATTGTGGTGTCAAAGGGCACTGGAGGAGGAACTGCAGGAAGTACCTCGCGAGCTTGAAGGTCAAGCCTAAGAACCAACCTTGCGAAGGTATGGTGTCTATGCTTATTGAAACTAATCTTATGGTTAGTGCTGAATCCAACTTATGGGTTCTAGATTCTGCTGCAACCTCACATATTTGTATGTCTTTGCAGAATCTGGAAATAAGCAGGATGCTGGGGCGAAATGAAATTGTCCTAACATTTGCAAATGGAGCAAGAGTTGCTGCGTTAGCTGTAGGGACTTTTCGTTTATGTTTGCCTTCTGGACATGTATTGGTATTAAAAAATTGCTTGCATTATGAGAATGCTGTTAGGAACATCATCTCTATACCTCGTTTGAGTAAAGAGAATTATGAATTTTCTTTTGTTGATGATGCATGTTCTATTTATCATAATAGAAAATGTGTTGGTTCTGGCTTATTAACCAATAATCTTTATACCATTACAATGTCCGGTAATGTGATTACCAATGTCAATAAGCAACAAAATAATGATATAAATGCCATAACCAATAAACGCCCTAGATATAGTCCAAACCCAAAGTATGTTTGGCATCTTCGATTAGGTCATATTGGAGAAGATAGAATCAACAAGTTGAGTAATGATGGGTATATTGATTCATCAATGTTTGAGCCATACTCGGCTTGTGAGGCATGTCTTCTAGGAAAAATGACCAAATCGCCCTTTGCGGGACATAGTGCGCGAGCTGCTGACATACTGGGATTGATACATACAGATGTATGTGGACCAATAAATGAAAATGCTAGAGGTGGTTATTCTTACTTCATTACATTCACCGATGATCAGTCACGGTATGGTTATTTGTACTTAATGAAGTACAAATCTGAATCTTTTGAAAAGTTCAAGGAATTCAGGGCTGAAGTTGAGAAACAAACAGGAAAATGTATTAAGGCTCTTCGATCTGATCGAGGAGGTGAATACCTTAGTACTGAATTCCTGGACTATTTTAAGGAAAATGGCATTATATCACAGTGGACACCTCCTGGAACTCCAGAACACAATGGTGTATCTGAAAGAAGAAATCGCACTTTATTAGATATGGTGCGATCTATGATGAGTTACACTGATTTGCCTATATCCCTTTGGGGATATGCCCTTGAGACAGCCGCATATGTACTGAACAGAGTGCCTTCCAAATCTGTTCCAACTACGCCTTATGAGATATGGCATAGTAGGAAACCAAGTTTTAATCATATTAAGATTTGGGGTTGTCCAGCTTTCGTCAAGAAGCTGAAAATGGAAAAATTGGAGGCTAGGTCTGAACAAGGTCGCTTCATTGGATATCCAAAGGAGTCTCTTGGATACTATTTCTATTTTCACTCTGACCTAAGAATTTCGGTCAGTAGGCATGCTTCTTTTCTGGAGAATCAGTTCGTTCAGGAAGGTGGTATTGGGCGGAAAATAGTCTTGCAAGAAGAGAACAATGAAGTATCAAATAACCAAGTTCAAACACCAATCTCTGATTCAGTGGGAGCTTCTGATACACAACCTCTTAGGAGGAGTGCGAGAACATCTCGTCCACCTGCTCGTTATAGACACTTGGTTGAACATATTGAACCATTATTCATTGTGAATGATGGTGATCAACCTGGTGATCCAAACACCTATGAGGAGGCGATGTTGGACATCGATTCTGGTAAATGGCTAGAAGCCATGAAATCCGAAATGGATTCAATGTATTCCAACGAAGTTTGGACCTTAGTTGACTTGCCTGATGGTATTGTACCAATTGGCTGTAAATGGATCTTCAAGAGGAAGATGAATGCTGAGGGTCAAGTTGGAACTTACAAAGCACAGCTGGTGGCGAAAGGATATCGTCAAAAAGAAGGAATCGATTATGACGAAACTTTCTCACCTGTAGCCATGCTAAAATCTATTCGGATTATGTTGGCTATAGCTGCACATCTAGATTATGAAATATTTCAAATGGATGTCAAAACGGCTTTTCTAAATGGTTTTCTTGAGGAGGACATCTATATGGAACAACCACGGGGTTTTGAATCCAATGGTGAACATCAGAAGGTGTGTAAGCTTAAAAGATCCATTTATGGACTCAAACAAGCCTCCAGAAGTTGGAACATCCGTTTTGATGAAGTAATCAAATCGTTTGGTTTCATCAAAAACCCGGATGAACCTTGTGTATACAAGAAGGTCAGTGGGAGTGCAATTGCATTTCTAGTTTTGTACGTCGATGATATACTTTTGATTGGAAACGATGTACCAATGATATCATCGATCAAACTATTCTTGTCACAGAAATTCTCTATGAAAGATTTAGGAGAGGCAACCTATATTTTAGGTATCAAGATCTATAGAGATAGATCGAGACGATTGATTGGCCTCTCACAGTCTACGTACATAGACAAAGTGTTAACACGTTTTAACATGCAATGTTCCAAAAGAGGATTATTGCCTTTTAGGCATGGAATCCATCTTTCCAAGGAGATGTGTCCCAACACTCCTGAAGAAAGAGAGCGGATGAGAAAGATACCTTACGCATCTGCTATTGGAAGCATAATGTATGCTATGCTATGTACAAGACCTGATATTGCACATGCTGTAAGCATTACTAGCAGATATCAGTCTGATCCAGGGGAAGAGCACTGGATGGCAGTCAAGAATATCCTTAAGTACTTGCGAAGGACTAAGGATTTATTCTTGATTTATGGAGAAGGAGAGTTTAAAGTTGAAGCTTATACTGATTCCGATTTTCAATCGGATCCTAATGATTATAAGTCTACATCTGGGTTTGTCTTTACACTTAATGGTGGTGCAGTTAGTTGGAAGAGTTCCAAACAGAGCATAACTGCTGATTCCACCACTGAGGCAGAGTATGTAGCCGCTTCAGAAGCAGCAAAGGAAGCCGCTTGGATGAAGAAGTTCATTTCTGAACTTAGAGTCGTTCCTTCCATTGAACATCCAATAACATTGTTTTGTGATAACAATGGAGCAATAGCTCAAGCGAAGGAACCAAGGTCTCACCAGAAGTCCAAGCACATTGAGAGACGTTTCCATCTCATTAGAGAAATTGTTGGGAGAGGTGATATCGCCTTGCAGAAAATTGCCTCAGCGGAAAATGTGGCAGATCCTTTCACTAAGGCCTTACCTCAATCTTCTTTTGAAAGACACATTAACAAGATGGGTTTGAGGTACCAAACAAATTGGCTTTAGTGCAAGTGGGAGATTGTTAGAAGTATGCCCTAAAGTCATCATGTAATAGTTACATGTTAGGGATTTAAGTTGTATTTTCAATTACATTACTTATTTAATGGCAATGACGTATTCATTCATTTGTCCAATTATTTAAATATATGAATGATTCCATAAAATCAGTTGTGACTGGACCTATTCTTAAGACGTTAAGAATATATGTGACAGGTTCACAGTTAGACTGAATTTTTAAATTGTTCCCGGTCGATGGATTATTGAGTGGATATCAATAATCCTGTTGAGACCGGTGTGTTCTTAGCTTCACCGTTAAGTATTGGATATTTAAGAGAATGACGAGTCACGAGTCATTGGGTATTGTGATGCTCGAGTTAGAACACAGGTGCTTGTACCAGACAAGTTCACTGAACGTGACACGCATTTAACGATTAGCAACATGGAAGCTTTTAGTGTGGTCAATGCCTAATCGTTCATGCTCTGGTCTTGTGTAAATAATCCTTAGACCTGAGGCACGGTGTTGACTTGTGTGTTGGATGACTATGGTTCACAGGTGCACATATTGATGGTTCGTTGATCCGTCTCTGTACTTGATGGCCATAGTTCGTTCACATACGAAGTTACACGTGTGCGCAAAACGGAATCTGTCTCCTTGTTATACGCAAGGTACAATAATGATGTCCTATGCAATCTAATTTTGACACGGCATTAAAATCCTCGGCCGGGGTTGTAACCGAGAAAGAACTGTTCATGTCTCATATAAAATGCATGTCAATTAGATTTGTGCATATGATCGAATTGGTGGCTTGACAAATATTCCATGGTCTTTGTTCGATCGGGACATAGTAAGGCAGAGGGATTGAATTACACTGTAGTCAAAGCTGACAGGTTCATTATGTTCTTAAAGCATTCGCGCTGTCTGGGTAGCCATGACATATTGCTAGATGTCAATCATGGCTTGTAAGACCTAGAGGTTGATCGGGACAATCAATTCTCTTGGGAGTACTAATGTGTTAGTGCAAGTCTTATTACCAGCTCAGTGATGAACCTAGGGATGTCACACACCATAACCAATTTTGGATGACGTTGTACGGAAAAGACGATGTTGCAAATATGTTTGCAATCAAATTGAATTGGACTGAAATTAAATTAAATGGGATTTAATTTAATTCAATTTTTGTCATGGGCATGTGTGCATATGATGCTCACAAAAATATACGTTGCTGATTATGTACTTCTATATTTGAATATGTATTTATGTATATATTTAATAATGCACACGGACAGCAATAGTTGCTGTCCGCGTATGTTTTAAGTCTTATTTAAATAAAAAAAAAAAAAAAAAAAAGAGGGCACACGGTCAACAAAAAGTTGCTGACCGTGTGCATCATGATCAGCAACCGTTGCTGATCATGTGCGCATGTACATACATGCATGATCAGCAACGGTTGCTGATCGTGTGCATCATGATCAGCAACCGTTGCTGATCATGTGCGCATGTACATACATGCACGATCAGCAACGGTTGCTGATCGTGCATGCGATCAGCAACCAACGAATATAGTTGTTCAAAGAGCAAAAAGTGGGAGTGCGTGAGAGTTAAATTATACGTTTTCTCTCTTCCGACGCCGTGACCAAAAATATCAAGAATGCGAAAATTTGTCACCACAAGATTGCTAGCACAATTCTATTGGTGATTTTCCGCAAGTTCTTCATTCCGTTCGTCGTGCGATTGGTGGTGTGTCTGAACTAGAGGTCCGACGCTTGTGGGACTCGAACTGAAGAACATCCGAACCGAAATCGTTCTGGGCACGCTGCGAAAGAGGTCCGACGCTTGTGGGACTCGAACTGAAGAACATCCGAACCAAAATCGTTTTGGACACGCTGCGAAAGGTAATTCGTTTAACCCCCTATGGTTTTCCGATTTTTTGATTGAAACGCACGAACAACGCCTTTGGAGATACATGTATAGTTATATCTTTCCGCTGCGTTTGTATTTATTTTAACTATGCATGTTCCGTAGAAAACCAACAGTTTGTACGTCACGAGCCATGATGGAAAGAATTGCCAAACCGTTTGATCAATCTCCGGATCAGCGGGGTGTTCACGCTGCCATTGTCTAGCGTGATAGTGAAGATTTTATGGGAGATGTTTAAATTCATTGACAGCTCTCGTTATTTTGGTAGCCTCACATTTCGGGTATCATGCGGGAATATTAACTTCATCAACACGAGTTCGGCGACACTAATTTTTATTCCCCACTGACAAAATGGCCGGTGACGGCACATTGCATGTGATGCATAGGGCTAATCAATACATCAAAAGTCAAAGAGACTCAAAAGTTGGGCGCCGATAGCAGAGGCGCCAATGCTGACCTTTGCTCTAAGTAGAGCGACTCGCTCTTTTTTTATGTTTGTTCAGCTCAAAACGGACTTGAAATGAGATTACAAAGCTGCCTACACTTGGTGGAGGAAGCAGCGATATCTGGCGAAGCCAAGGGACTGCTCAGCAGCAGGATAATAACATGCAAGTACTCGCAAATTTCGGGAAAATTACAAAAGAAATCCTAAATATACTGCGACTGTACCAATTTAATCATAAACATTTTGCATTGCAATTCTATCCATCCGATCAATTTTGGTAGGAAATTTTTTACATGGACGCTAGCCGTCCTAGGTGGCGCGGCCGTCGGTGACGTGAAATTTTTTTAGTAATATTTTAAAAAGATTATTTCTTTTTCTTTTTCTTTATTTTCTTTTCTTTTTCCTTTTTGTTTCCTTTTCTTTCTCTTTATTTTTTTTCTTCCCTTGTTCTTTTAGCCGGTCGCCGGAGCTCTCGGGCAATCAGCCAAAGTCGAGGCCCGACGTGGTTGACCTCGCCATTGTTGGGTGAGGGCGAGCTCGCCCTGCCTATATGTCTTAACAATGTTAATAATCTATCAAGAAGAATTATAGTGTTGTGTGTACATATCATGTTCGTTAGCTACGATCGCGTTAAGAGATACCGATAGTATAAGTATTATGTAAACACTTTGTAGTCTTCTAGCGAAGAACGCGCCCGTTTGTTTAGGAAATTTTTGGGAAATTTACAGATGCAAGAACAAGTGGTGCTCGCTTCAATTTATTATTTATTTCAGATGTACATAGCTAAAATCCATGTTGTTACTTAAATTTCTTGATTGAATCTGGTGACGATGTTCAACGATGTGATCCATCGCAACCACCGCAATGATTGTATCTGTCAAATTGATGTGTTATCATTACAAAAACAGCTCATTATACTTAAATATATCAGTCGTATAGCCTCTCCTTTTGGTTCTGTCTACTAAGTCCCACTGCACGAAAACGATCATATTTCTAATTGGAAACTTGATCCATTGCTAGTTGAATGAGTGATGGAACTATCAAATGCTGAATAAACTGGATTAAAATTTAGAATAATTTTGGAAACTACTTTGGTTCATTGGTGAAGATCGCAACAACAACAGGATGGTCCAAACCGAACATTCATTTTACTCGATTAGTTTATTCTTGGAAGCGTGCGATAGCGTCCATCTAAACGTATATTAAAGGATTGTTCAGACACCGAAATGATTGTTTTAACTATAATGATGGATGATGGAGCGCAAGATGGATTACGGTGAAATCCTTACGCAAACTATCTAGTCAACTAACTTGTGTATGCACCCTCAGTCTGACCCATTCATTATTGTGATTGAAAAAGAAAGAAAATCAAGAAGAAAAATTGTCATTACCTGTCAAGAACGTGATCTCTGTTTGTTACACTAACGTGGTCTTGAACAAACCCACCAGATGTTTCCATCTTCTTTGATGAACTTGATAAACCTTTTCTTCAGCTGCTCATTCTCTCACATTCTTCCGGTGGTAATTTGGTAACAAGAAACCTTTTAGCTTCTGTTCTTCAATACTTTTTTTTTTCTATCAATCAAAGCATAAGAGACAATATGACTAAAATTTCTTGCTGGTAAAGATGTTGCCAACATCAATCATCATCTTTAGGACGTCATTCGCATAAGATCTGTGATTATAAGTAGCTGCTGTGAGGAAGAACTGGCTGAAAGACTTTACCAAAAAAAAAAAAAAAGAACTGGCTGAAAGTGGAATTGCTTACTAATGCGTTTTGCTCATAGAGTTGTGCCACTTTTAATGAAGTAAGAAACAGCCAGTCGAAACGAAAGGTGTTATGCACGAGGTCAGACGTAGCTGCGGGTAAGCTTAGCTCCGTGTTCACATTGCATAATCAATCAAGATTTACATGTCTGAATTCTTTCAGAGATCAGAGTATACAATGAAAAGCCCCTTTCTGTTTGCTAAATTGAAGCTTGGGATATCAACTTGTCTACACTTCCAAATGACGATGCCTAAAAATCTCCCACCTTCTTTCATTGGCACAAAGCAGAAGACAACTCTAGTATTCATGAATAACCAATCGCCCCTTCGAATGTTCCTTTTCTTTTTGCCTTCAAAACGTGCAACTTTCTCCTGTAACTTTTAGGTGCAAGTACATTAGAACTGCAGAGTTAATGCTTTTGAACATTAGTCCACCACGTTACTACTGAAGAGCTTGAACCGGTTGGCATCAAGAATTAACTTCCTTATAGAAGAAAATGCACCCATTAGTCCTGCGCCAGTGAAGACGATGATGATCGAGATGTTGATCAAGTAGGTTAAGGATGATTTCGTTGGCTTGAATGTTCTGTTGTATAGAACCATTGGAAGAACGAAATCTAGAGGGATAAAGCCAATAGCTCCCACAACGCCGTTGATGTCCCCGAAGAAGGGAAGCATGGCCGCCATGAACCCGCAAAACAACACGTACAAAGTCCGAAGAATTATCCTAGGAATAAGGTTGCGCATGGAAAATATTCCTTGCTTCACATCGGCTGATTGGCTTTCCATGATCTCGTATGCCACTTGAGAGTAGACCTGTTTCCATGCCCTTGGAGATGAGTTTAGAAATTCCAATCAAATGAGTACATTACTACTACTACTACTAGTGTGATTACCAGGCCAATGGCAAAGAGCTGTAGGAGGACAAAAACCACGCCCAGGCCTAGAACCCAAGTCGGAGCTAAAGCAGGTCCGTCATCTGGCAGTAGGCTTTTGAGTATGTTTGAGTTTGACTTGTTGCCGAAAACCCAGTATCCAGACACAGCAGCAGAATAGAATGTGACAAAGATCACTGCATAACACATGAGAAGGCCTTTAACCATCTTCCCAGTCACAGGTGGAGCCAGAGTTGCCTGCGATGAAGTATAAAAGGTATAGAGCAAAGTTCACGTTTTTAACAGCTAATGGATATGAACCTACATTACTAGATAATACTAATCATCGACAAGTCTTTCTAGTACTCGATGCTTCTTTCCCCAGAATTTGAACTTTCTACACACGCATACTTATGTTAATTTTAAAAGATAAAACAGAAGTCGAGGTTTACTTGTATTTCAGGCAGTATCCCATTCCCATAAATGGCAGCTATAATGGATATGGAAGTGAAAGCACTAAAAATCCTCGCTGACTCTGAAGATTCCAAGGCATAGTCTCTTGGAGGGGCATTCTTTGATAAACCTGCAAGATGTAAAAGTTGGTTAGATGGCCAGGATAAAAAAAGAATAGTCTGATTTAGGAATATTGCTGCCACTTCTATGATATCTATGTGGAAGAGGTTACAGAATTCATATATGTCATAGCTAACTCGAGCCTGTACTAAATTTGACCTCCATGAAGAACATACATGATAAATTTCTAGGCGTTCAAAGTGAAATTGGAAATGTGAGGAGCTGGAAGACTAATTTCCAGTTTGAGCTTTGACATAAAACTGAAAATAAGACTGGCCACTGCGCTCAGCCAAACATTCATTGCTCTCTATGGGGAAGACTGGATAGTTAAGTTCTAGTTCCTTCTCTCCGCAAGAGCTCTGATAACAAACTTTCTAATTGGACCTCGAAGGAAGTATGCAAGTGGATGAAAGCTCCACAAGAATCCTCCAACACGCCATGCAACTTATTCAGAGATGAACCTAGTGATTTTTATGCAGATTTCACTTCCATATATGACATTTGTTCGATTACCAATCAAGTATCAATATCACTAGTTTTTGTTTTGAGCTGCTAAGAAACATATCACCTTCCTAAAGTAGCGGCTCTCCATATTCTTTAGTTGCATTGTTACTAAGATCGACCAGAAGCTAAAACATATACAGAATTTGTTTAAAGCACCAAAAACATGGATTTAATACCTGCATGAACACAAGCACCAACTACAATGAAGGTATATCCCAAGCTGAGAAACAGTGAACCCAAATTAATGTGCCTGAGAGAGTGGAAGGTCGGAAGCTGGGAGAGAACTATCATAACCGCCGTCACCATTGCTATGAACTCGTACAGTTTAAGGGACCCATTAGGAGAAAGGTTTGAGTACACGATCTTGTACGGTCCAAACAGAAAAAGAAGTTGTATAAAGATAAATCCATTTGTATCCGGGTTGATACAAGATAGAAAATAATACAGCAGGCAGTGAATACATCTAGATCATAAAAGATTCTTGCTTTAACTCACTTCCTGGATACTCACGAAGAGCCACATTTACGCCGAATTATTGCTTACGGACAACCTATAATGGTATTCTTTTTCGCACATAGTTCAAAAAGGTTTTGAAGTTATAACTCCGATTAGATTATCTTTCCTAAAGAACCATTTCCTTTCCTGTTTGTTATGCGTACTTTCAACCACAACAGGCTTCATGAATGCTTCCGGGAGTTCCAAATCCCATAGTGATTGAAGCAAAGCTAATAGACTCTGCCGACACCAGGGAGAAGAGTTAATGGGATCTTCAGTTAAAATTTCCAAATCCAAGATAGTCAATGAGAAGTGCCAATCTATCTGATTGCCTAAGGAAGGCTCGTGCAAACTGCAAAAGTGTCACGAGACTGCATCACACTGGAGTAGACAGAGACATACCTGAAGGCATTCTCCGGCCAGCAGAATTGCTCCGATTCCGATCCCGGTGTTGATGGCAGTTTGTATGAATATCACAAAATAAAACATCCATCCGGATCCTATAAACAACAAAACCCAAGACCATAAGATCTGTATAGATTAGAATGATAGCAACAGCATTACTTTCGCAAGTAAGAAGGAATTCACCCATGAAATTTCATCCATATGGTTAAGGATCCATCATCTGAATGACTAGAACATGCACTGAATACACTTATCATGTTAGACCCAACAGGGTCGAGTCTGAGGCGAAGACAGCATTGCATTGCATAAAAGTTTCTCTTGTCAACCCAAGAAGAATCAACGGACTGGCCACTACCCATTACAGCCATGGTCCTTGGGCCACCAACTCCGAGAAAATATGACGCAGACATTATGAAATAAAAACCGGAAAAAAAAAAGATGAAGAGAACAACGAAAGTCCAGCCGTCGGCCAAAGTGTCCGAACCATCAATGCGGCGTTTTTTACGGCGCTCATAATGCCGATCCACATTCCAAGGTCAAACTTTTGCCAGCACAGCCACCGAAGGATATATAATCCCAAATGATTCTGTCTACCACCAACCCATATTGATCCTTTTATCTCGGCTACAACCATTTTTACTAGAATATTTCCATTACAGCAATGGTGTATTGGGCATGAGATTACGATAACATAGAAATTTCGAGAACCTTGGAATACCCAACTTTTGATGCCCGATAATTTAAATGGGATGAGTTAGATACGGGCTTGCGAAATATTCAAACATACTAGTAGACCCGACATAATCACCACATATCGTTTTATGTAAAGACTTTGCTTTAAAATAACAAGGAAGAGAAATATGCGACTTTCTATATAACATATTAAAGCTTTTCTGTGACTTCTAACTTCATTTTAAAAAAATTGGACATTAGCTATGCTCGTTTTGTCTACCACGAGTCTTAGCCAAGCGGCACTATGTCAACCCTTATTTTGCTTTCCTTCTCATAAAGCAAACTACTTTGTATTTTTCTTTTTATTTTGTTAAAGGATTAACATTCACAAAGGAATAAGACAGTTACCTACTTTATCGCCAATTTAAAATACTGCACAAATTCTAAAAAATAATGAAGAGGTTATACATGAATTTAAAGTATTAACATCGTATATCGTATGAATAGTAAGTATTTTGAAAAGCAAAAAATGCGTGATTTTTTTTTTTTGATGGACTAAAGCAAATCAAGCCAAAACCTTAAAACCGACATTGCCATGAACCAGCACGTCGAGATCATCGCCTCGACGACCTCGAACGAACCGTTCAAACTTATCCCGGGACGGCGGGACGGCGGAGGAATCGATTTGGTAACTGACCTAGGACGTCGGCGGCGAGCTCGCGGAAGCGGATGTGGCGGCGGCCTTCCTTCTCGCAGTGCTCCAGCACCTTGGACATGAGGAGGTAGGAGTAGAAGGTGACGACCCCCATCGCGGTGAGGCAGAGGAAGCCCAGCCCCCACCCCAGCCCCCGGAACGCGTACGGCAGCGTCAGTATCGTCGGCCCCACGATCGCCGTCGTCAGGTGGAACCCGGCGTGCCACCACTGCCCTGCCCAAACACACACACACACACAGCCCGGGGGGAACCGGAGCTCGATTCAGTCTCTCCTCGATCGGAAAAACCACTACAGTGAGGCCAGCGCTCGCGCCGGCGACCGTCGCCGCGAGCGGCGGGGCTTACCTTTGGACTCGAGGACGAAGGCGGCGCCGGCGTCGGCGTCGCGGCGGCGCGCGGGGAAGGCGTCCGGCATGGGAGGGCGCGCCATCGGTGACGGCGCCGCCGGGTGCGAAAGGACTGAGTCAGCTGAAGGCGGAGGAAGCGGGGGAGGGTTTTATAAGCGAAGCTCCGCACGGGCGGTATGGAGGTGCGCAGGTTAAGTAGCGTGCGCCCCATCGGCGCAGTGTAGAAGCTGGGGAAGCGGGGAATTGAGGCTGCGTGCGAAATGGTGAGCGAGCGAGAGTGAGAGGAATATGTGCTTGGTCATATTTTTATTTTATCTTATTTTATTAAAGTTAAATGACACGAATAGCATATAAACTTTCGCTTGATGTGTAATGTGATCTTTGAACTTTAATTTGTTCAAAATGGTATGGGTCCTAAAGTCTTAATTTTGTTCAATATGATCTCTAGGATTTTTGGTATCTTTCAATTTAGTCCATAAACTGTATGAAAATTGAACAAAACCAAAAGCTTAAGGATTATATTGAACAAATTAAAAGTTTAGGAACCACACTGCATATTTAGTTAAAATTCAGAGACCACGTTAAATCAGTCTAAAGTTTACGAACCACGTTATGTATTGAACTAAAAATTATGGACCAATCGTGTCATTGTCCCTTTTATTAGAAAAAGGGCGAAATCGATCGAGACGGAAGAAGGCGGGGGTCGCGATCTGATTAGAGTGCGTGCATTAATTATAGAGATATAGAGAAGCCTTTAATTAATTATGAGACCGTATATTACCTTTGATTTAGTGCCTTTCATGTGATCGCACCGCTCGTTAGATGTGGGAAAGGGTTGGCTTCTTCAAATTCTGAGTTCTTGAGGGCATTTATTGACGGGGTCGACAATTGTTGAACCGATCTCTCATTCTTTTCTTACCTTTCGAAAAATGAGTGAATTCGGTAGACCTGCCATGTAGGAGTGTCAGAACCGAACCGAAAAACCAAATCGAACCGAAAATTTCATGCATTTCGGTTCGATTTCGGTTCGAACCATCAAAATAAACCAATTTTTCTTTTCGGTTCGGTTTATTTCAGTTTGGTTCGGATCGGTTTGGATCAAACCAAACTAAAATAAACACTTTGGTTTAGAGCTATTTTGCCCTCTCTCTCCTCTTCTCTCTCCTCTCTCCTCTCTCTGGTTAATGAACATGAAACCGAAAACTGATTCGAACCAAACCAGACCAAATCGATTTTTTGGTTCGATTCCAATTCGGTTCGGTTCAAATTCAGTTCGGTTCAAGGGGGCACCCTTAATGGTTCGGTTTGATTCGGTTTTCTTGAAAAACCGAACCGAACCGATCCGAACAATTTTTACCCATATTGCTACGTTTGAGTGAGCGCGCATATGAATAAGCGGAAAGATTGAAACGCGAGTTAGATTTGATGCCGCTCTTGTTAGGATGGATTCGGCGCACGATCACAAAAAAATCGAGATATAAGGTTTTTATCATGATTCACCCTTAAATTAGGGCTACGTTTAGTATATGTTTCCATTATAATTAGTGCATCGCACTTCTATCAGTTCTATGTTACTTCCTTTGATTATAAGATAAATAAAATATATATGGAGAGAGGTAACAGTAGATATTCATGAACTCAAGCCCAAATTACCGATGAAATATAGACTCAAAATATAAAAGCTCTCTAAATTTGCCCCCTACGACCCCCATCCACTTACCAGGGAGCAGAACCCCCGTAGTATGAACCACACCCCATGAGTTCAAAAGTGTTGTTTGAGTGGAACTGCGATGGTTTATACGAAGTTTTATAAGGCCTTGTCTGGCTAAGGAAAGCCGCAATGGATTCGATTAGCATGTGAGAATAAAATGAACAGAAAAAAAAAATTTCCAATTTTGATAAATGTATGCAGTGAAAATAAGAATAAAAAAGTTTTTAAAATTTTCATTTTGGAGCGACAGCATAGTCCGTCGTTAGACTTCTTATTTTGGAGAAACCACGAAGGTGAACACGTTTTCAAAAATCTTCAATTCATAGCGGGAAGTTTTTATTTTCGCCGATTAAATATTCGTTTCTCAAGAAAATCGAAAGTGATTTTTGTTCTTATTTCAATATTTGTAAATATTAGCATTTCATGAGATAATGCCGTTTGCAGTTGTTTTCCGAGCTCCGGCATTCGAAAGAACTCTAATAAAATAATATAATGCAAGCTAAAAGAAGCAATTAAAAAATCCTTGTATTTTTCTCCCCCTTCCAAGATTTATGACGTCATCGATGATTAGGACCAACTTGGTTACGAAGAGCAAGTTTGGTCCTCGTTTCGTTGTTGCGGGCACGAAACGTTGAGAGTGGGAGTGGCATGATCGGAGTGCTTTGATTCCGTCTTGATTACGACACGACATGATCCAAAGATAAAGATGCCAAATCACATGGACTCGATCCGTCGCATGAGCCACTATGAAACAATACAAACCCATTAACTTCAAATTGTGTAATGTTAAAAATCATTAAAATATTTTAAATATTAAATCATGTATTCATCTTACAACTTAAATTTTTAAAACAATTAGAAATGATGCATCTCATCGAAAGGTTTAGACATTCTATTCTAATTAAGACAACTTTGTCATTTTGATCGCAGTATGTATTAGGATGTACGAGGAAACACGTCGCTGTCTCCCTTTTGTTATTTGCCCCCTTTTCACACGAACAAAGGGGAGAACACTAAAAAGAAGGACGAAGCATTTTAGGTGCATTCAGAATGGAACCCACTCCCTTGTTTTATCACACGATAAGATGAACTGGTGATGATGGTGGTGGAGAAGGGGTGGCATCTTTAGAAGTTGGAATCTCATTATCTTGTCCCCCCACGAACCGAGTCTCTTCGCTTTAGTCATGTTGAACAACTTCCTAAGGTTGCGTCTCCCTCTGTTCCTTTGACAGAGAATAAAGGCAAAGCTCCCATTTCACCATTCTGAATGGGACCTCCTTAGATAGCTAGGGGAGACCTAATTAGAACACCCTTTCGGATTTCTAACTCGGCTCACTTTAGTTTGGTCTCGTGCCATCCGTCCGGCGTGCAGAAAGGGAAAAGACCCGGCGTGCAGAAAGGGAAAAGACGCACGATGGCGACGATAGAACACCCTTTTGGATTTCTAAGTCGGGTCATCTCGCTAAACCGACACCACAGGACATTAGAAGTGATCTGTGGTCAGTATCTCACTTGAACCAATTGAGAGTCTAGTGGAACTCAGTATCAAGTACTGCAATCAGATAAACCGCATGGTGCAATACAACTCCAGTCCATTCCTTTTGCCATTACAACGTCATTTCTGTCAACTTAAGAGAATATGCCTTCTTGGTGCCATCAAACGAATTGATTCCTTGACTGGCCAAATGGTCTATGTAATACCCAAGCAAAATGGGAGAGCTGAAGAAGGAACTAGGGCATATTCACAACCATTGCAATACATCCAGAGACTGCAAACTCCTGCTGAGGAGCCCTGTTGCATGCACTTACAATTTCAGCAATCTATCAATTATATCTCGGGTTTTGCTACTCTGGTTCAACTCGCATTCATTACAATTTCCATTATCACGTCGTTCCAAGCGTCAATAGGCCCTGGCAAGCACCAGTGCAAGCAGTCGTTCTGGACTCTGGCGTTCTTATCCTTCGCAAACGGATAAATCTCCCTGTAAGGACCCGGATGCCCATCGGGCCTTGTCAGCAAGAGATTAGTGAAGTCGAGAAGCTTTAGATTCACGCCAGTTTTAGCAGCTATGGCTGATGCCTTCTCGTACTCGCTGAGTTCGATGTCACGGAGAATTCGGTTCAGGTCCTTCAATTCAATCTCACCTTCTTTGACAGGAGCCGTTCTCCGGCAGGTCCCACCGTTATGCCACTCCCCATTCTCAAAATGATCTGGTGTGGATGTGCGCAAAAATAACAGACCTTTGTGCTTAGAATGTGCAATGAAGTTCATAACGTTATGCAGGGTCTTCCGGTAGGCAAAGTCGAATCCCACCTCGGGTATGTCTTCTTTGTCACAGTTATGGCAGCCCACAGCTCGACCATTCTCATAGTATATTGCAGTTTTGAGAAACCATTTCCCGGTTGATATTATCATGTAATCCAAGTTTGGATACAAACTAGTCCAGTTCGTATCAAGCTTGTCCAGATGAAGCTTAACTGCCGATGTGGAGACGCCATTGTTGTCCTCAAAAATCGCCGCTTTTACGAGGAAAGGAGTCCAGATGACTGAAATGTTGAAGTTGTAGGAGGGGAAGTGCCATCTTCTCGATTTGTATTCTTCGTCATGATAGACGTGTATTGGTTGTTCTACCTGAAAATGTATTTGCTGAGCTTAATAAACAACAAAACTGGTCCACAAATTTCAAACAGCATAACATAATAGCGAACACAAGTCAGAGTTTCACTAATACACACCCAATATCAAGATGAAGTATCATAAAGACAATCTCTCTCTCTCTCTCTCTCTCTCTCTCTCTCTCTCTCTCTCTCTCACGCGCACAAAGACAACGCACTCAATAAGCTTGCCCATCTCTGCTTTTGTGTGTGACCACACCATATCATGCCCATTATGCAGTTATGCATCGAGAACTAAGGACAAGCAAAGAATGATACTGATAATCTGCAACTCCCTGATCTATTCAGAAAACATCTACTTATGGCACATTCTGAGGACAAACAAGCACTACCATTTGCTCATCCATTCCACCCGCCCATCCGACCAAAACATTCAATTGTATGTAGTTGCATTTCAAAGAAACTGAGAGGTCGTTCCAAGATGAAAACATCCTACCAGATTAATTTTGAATAAAAACAAAAGGAAGTGATCAAATTTCTAAAGCCTCAATATGCCAATTCAGCTTCCATCCACAGACACATAGATCAACTATAATTTTTCTTTAAGCAAAAGAGTAGAATGTCTGTAGCTGATCAAGGACATTCTGTTTTCTCGTAGTAGAAGACATCCTCATAAAAAGAGACAAAAGTCTACACTAAAACTCTCTTTCCCGTCAACCTTTTGTTCATAGGCAAAATCACCCTCACATGCACAGGCAAGATGTAGCAAAGTCCGTCCTAAAGGATCTTGGTTTATCATCATGCCAACAAAGTTCGTCCCGTTTACACTAGTTGGAGTCCCGTTTAAAAGAATCGGCAATACCACGATCGACTAATACAATGGGCACATCAACCCCAATGCCTATTGCTTATTAACAGGCTACAGTTGTCGGAAGAGGTAAAGTCACAAGCCGGAAAAGCAATATCCTGGAGCTCCCAGACCAGAAAAAGTATAAACGGTTTTGCTTAGAGAGAGGAGGAGGAGGAGGAGGAGGAGGAGGAAAGGAAAAACAGAATGTACACTTTTCATAAAATACTGAAGTTGCACAACTCCTGTAACTGGACAGACAATGACCAGAAAACCACACAATCGATGAAAAATCACACTTGATTTCAAGTACAACCACTGCAATTTTAGATCACATTTGCACAACATTAAACCCAGAAACCAGCATAATACAAACAAGATGATGAACAATTTCATTCCCTGAAAAGGAATGTCAAAGGATCAAAAACAACTCCCCTTCAAAATCTGTGTAGGCAGCAAACCAGACATCCAACTTTCAAGTAAAGAATGCTAAAACTTACAGTTGAAAGCATGCACAGCAAAGACTGAACATGGTTACGAGAAATTGAATCGCCAATGAAGGCCCACGCCTTGTTCCTCATAAACTCGAGAAACCTCCGCCCATTGAATAGTGGCAATTTGCAGTTTCTCGGTTTCCACCTCCAGTACAAATACCCTTTATCCGGCCTCCCATTCCCCATACAGTTTTGGTGAGTCTCGATCAGGGAGCAACTCTGATTGGTATAAACTGGACCAGACCGATATGGAATCCAATCCCCAGAGAAAAGATCACATTCATCTGAAACAAGTGTCAACATCCATTGGCAAACACCAAATCAGTAAAAAATGGGAACTTTTCATGAGACAAAAACAGGATTGCCCTTCAAAAGCAGCTAAATGGAGATCAACCAGCAGAAGAATGGAGTTCGCTGCACACGAAAACTGTCGCTAAGCATTTTCATCATTGCCAATTAAAATTTCCAAGACTGAAGCAGCCACTGCAAGTATCTGACCATAAATTAAGCCACTTTCTAAATCATATCTTGCTTCCCATTTCCCAATTCAGCAACTACTCGGCAATTACACAACAGGAAAAGGGAACTGATACAGACCAACAAAGAACACAAACCGACAGCAGCAAGAAACACTACCTGCGCCGGCATTCCCATCTCCCGCGATCGTCGGGTCGAATCGAGGCCAGGCTTCATCAGATTCGGCCGGCTTCGCCGCCACCGACTTTTCGGCAACTGGGTTCGCCACACCGGGCGGCAGCTCCTCGGATCTTGAGAAGAGAAGCCTAAACGCGAGACCCACCAAGAGCATCGAGACCGCCAGCTTCACCGCCACGTTACCGTGCTTGCTGCGCGACGGCAGCCTCCAATTCAGCTTCATTCCCTCCTCTTCCGCCGCTTTTGGCTAGCACCCAGGACGGAGTCCCGAGTTCTTGGTGGCCCCCCTGGCGAATGGGTGGTGTGGGGGTGGGGGCTCCACAGAGGGAAAGAGGGGGATTAACAGGAAGAAGACCAAGATCTCGGATTGCAGTAATTACTCCCCGCGAATCCAGCTGAGGTTGCTTTGTCACCTCGGCGAAAGGAGACGACCAAGAATGGTTTGTGAGAAGCGACCAGCCGGCATGGCCTCGTTACAACCGTAACGCTCGGTGATACAATTCATTTCTCTATTAAGATTTCGTGAAAAAAAAAAGATTAAAACGATCGGTTAAAAATAGTTTTATTGTCCACGGAAATATTTAGATTTAAAATTATTATTGGCGATGGAAACATTTTTTTTTCTATTGACTAATTAGTTCGTGCGATGCGAGCGATCGTTTTTAGGAATTCTGAATCATTCGTTTTTCACGAGACAAATAGATCCTAATTTCGTCCGCTTCTCAATATTATCTTTTGTACGAGATTGAGTTATTCTATTATAACTGGTGGTGTCCAAAGACAATTTATCAAATTCGTTTCGTAAAGAAATTTCCTAAAAAGAAAATTGCATAGTATATATATTAGCAACAAACTTTTAATGAAAATTTTCAAATTTCAGAAAATCACGAAAAAAAATTACATGTGAACCTATGGTGTCAACATCTGCATATTGTGGAAGTTTTCGGGTGTTTCGAATTAAGAAAAAAGTCAAAACGCATCTGCCACGAGATTTAAACTAAATGTCGTGACCTGCCCTCGTGGTATACCATCTAGGGGTTCGGCTAATGGATTATTAAGTCTAGACTTAACTCGGGCTCTCCCCAAGCCTTTACCAATTCACGACTTATGGTTCAAGTTCTTAACATGCAAGTCATTTTCAATTTGGAGTCGCCACTAATCAGTTTACGGTAGATCGATTAGAAACTCAAGTAAAGTATAGGGAGATATACTTTGTTCCTACGAATCAGTATCGGGACTTGATTATGCTAGATTTACTCTAACGCCCTTTCGGTACCTTTTCTTTTCATGAAAATGTTTGAGCAGGTTGTCTGGATTGATTTTATTTTTTCCCAACATGTGAGGTGTTCATACGGGTGTGCAAACCACAAATTAACACCCAATAATTAAAAGCGTTAAATAAATTACAAGAAAGGAAGAATTGCTTACCTCGAAGCAACATAAGCATATGCATTATTAGCTAAATCTTAATATGATTTCTAATTAACAAGTAATTCCACTTAATGTATTATTTTTATTTTCTCTTGATTAGATGATAACTAACTTATATGCAATGATGTGTAGCGTATGACATGCGATTAAATAATCCTTACATGTAAGCTATATGACATACGATTAAATGATCTAATTCTAATGTCAGGCAACTAATATTTTTGTATTTTTTTATTAAAATTTGAAATAATAAAATTGCCTAAATTTAGAAAAGACAATTTGATTTACTCTAAAGTGACTTCTTTTTTGTATTTTTTTATGAAAATTCGGAATTAAAATTACCCTAAATAAATTATCAGGATTAGGATAATATCTAAACTAAACTAGGAAGTAAATTACTATAAATCCTAATTTATCTTATCTTTCTAGCAAATTTAGGTTATTTTATTCTATTCAAGGAAAGTTACCTATACCTATCCTAAACATGCAACATTATCTTCTAAGGGATCAATTTAAATCCTAATTAATCCTTTTTGGGATTTTCTTTTAAAGGAAATAAAGTCAAACAGAGGATAACCACCACCATCGAATCAATCTACATAATCCGCAAGATTTTTTTTTTATCATCTTTGAATTAAGAAAGCAATACGAACCAGCAATCATATCCATGTAGTTATGGATATTTATGGAAGTCTATTCATTTAAATTTGGAAACAATTAAAATCTATCATTGTATCCAAAAAGTTATGGATAGCATGAAAGATTTTCCGTGCCGCCGAGCATCGTATCTCGTGGTTAGAGATCGTATAATCATCCAAGCATGTTGTTAAGTTAGGAAAATTTCCTAGCTTGGGGTATTATAAAATCTTGCGGATATTATATAATAACGATATATCTATAAATCTAAAAAAGATAGCATATCATCCAAATTAAGCATTTAAATATTTAAAATGATATCAGATGATATTCTTACCTAATTTGCGGATAATTTTCAAATTTGAACTTGACTCGGATCGGGATTACGGATCACTGGGATTGGCCGAGGTGGTGGGCTAGCAGCGGCGCTCCAGCGGTGGCTTGACACACGGAGGGAACTCGACCGACGATGGGGCATCAGTCACGGCATGGCTGGGCAGCAGCAAGCGACGTGGACAATGGAGCGACGGGAGTAGCAATTACGACTCACGGCCACAAGTCTAACCACGAGGGAGGCAAAGGTGACAAGAGTTGGCAGCAGCAGCAGCTTGCTGGGTCAATGCAGGACGGCAATAGGAAGCAACATTGTCAGTCCGAGCTCGATAGCGTTAGGGACTTGCTGTAGCGGCTCATCAGCGCAGAGTCGACAAGAGGCGGCGGCAGCAGCAGCAACTCACTGGGTTAATGCAGGGTGGCAACAGGAAGCAACGTTGTCAGTGCAAGCTCGGCAGCATTGGGAACTTGCTGCAGCGATGGCATCATGATCGTTCTTGCTGCAGCAGCAGTAGGAGCTTGGCGAGGGGGCAGCGACTTCGTCCCGGCATGACACAGCAAGCCAGGAAACAGCGAGTCCAGCAGGAGATGTAACGGCAATGGCAGCGGCTCACGTCGGGCAGTGCGGCAATGGGGGCAACAGCAGGCGTAGACGGCTTGTCGCGGGCGAAGGCAACAGCAGCATCTTACGACCACAGGTCTAGCCATGAGGGGAAGGAGTGGTGACGGTGGCTGCCAGGGGGGCGGCGTCCACAATCGAGAAAGAGGGGGTTGGTCGTGAGGGGGCTCAGCCGGTCTCTCCCTCTATCACACTCACTCTCACTTTCACATGTATCATTTGTGTATTCTGAAAATTATGATCGTCTCCTCCTAATCGAGAGGCATAACTGTGTATTTATAATGTAAACCTAAGTTAATTGGGCTGGCTTTGTAAGATTATGGGCTTTAACCTAGACTTTTCTTTAATTGAAGTTTAATGGGCTGATTTAAGATCAATCTAAGATAACCAAGGCTCGTCGCGCCTTGTAATTTTCGGCCTCTTCCCCTCTTGTTTGGTCAAGTATTGCAAGTTAGGTCCGCACAGTTGATTTGAGTATATTCGCCACTGTCAGTCTAATGCAAGATGCAATTAAACTACATGATTCTAGACTATATGCTATGCAATTTATTTTTGTTTAGGGATCAAAGATTAATCCCTCATTTTCATTGCAATAAATTCCTAAATGGTTAGCCAAAATTTATGTGTCAGCAACTGTCTCTCTTTGAAGGTGAGTTTGCAGAAGTTACGTTCAAAGACTAAATGATATCTAAATTTTGATAGTGCACATGCACTGAATGCTATTTTTTGTGGGATTATTAGTCCCATTTTGCCATTTATCATGATGCATGCTAACGCAAAATAAATAAAAAAACATACCCGAAGTTACTTACCTTGTTAGAGCGGAAAGTAGTTCAAGGCATGACTCTAATTCTGAATCTCTTGACAATTATTAGGGCTTCATCCACTAGATATTGCCTAATAAATTGCTGAGAGACTTTGGTGACCTGATACTCAGTCAAGACACGTGAAAGAAGTTTGAATTACCTAGATATCATATGAGGTAATCGAAAAAAGAATGATCAATGGACACGTGGATATCGTCTGAGGCATCTAAAGATCAAAGAAATGGGAGGTTGTTTCGAATATCTGCATATCGTCTGAGATACTCGAAATGGATTATGCGATGAATGTCTGGATATCGTCTGAGGCATCCAACAATAGGTTAGCAAAATGGAAATCATCCCAAATTTTATCGAAATACCTAGATATCGTCAAAGGTACTTGAAAAAATTATCCACTAAACACTTGGATATCGTCGGAGGTGTTCAACAAAGGAACTTTCCAAAATGTTTGAAAAATGCTTAACAAAATACCTAATTATCATATGAGGTATTCGAAAATAATTGATCGATAAATACCTGGATATCGTCAGAGGTATTTAACGACTGGGTAAACAAAGGGAATTAACCCGAATGCTCGGAGATTCCTTGACAAAACGCCTAGATATCATCAGATGTACTTGAAAAGGGGAAAATTACCAAAAAAGTCCTAAACCTTTTTCAATTTTACCAATTCAATCCTAAACCTTTTTTTTTGTCAATTCAATCCTAAACCTTTTGCAAATCAGCCAATTTAGTCCTTTTGGCCGGCCGGCGCTGACGTGGCTGCCGGTCGGCATCCACGTGGCAATATTTTAATATTTTTTTTATTATTTTCGAATTTTTTTTTCTTTTTCTTCTCCCCCTGGCCTGTCCGGCCAGGGGGAGGCTCACCGGCGAGGGCCCAGCTCTGCCCTCGCCCAGATCTGGCGAGGCGGAGCTCGCCTAGCCATGGCGAACTCCGCCTCGCCGGAGCTGGGTGAGCTAGCCCAGCGGTGGCAAGGACCCGACTTGCCTTGCCGGAGCTGGGCCTCGCCGGTGAGCCTCCCCTGGTCGAACAAGTTGGGGGAGAAGGAAAAGAAAAAAAAGAAAAAAAATTCGAAAATAATAATAAAAATATTAAAATATTGCCACGTGGACCCCGGCAGGCATGACGTTAGTCGGCCGGCAACCACGTCAGCGCCGGCCGGCCAAAAGGACTGAATTGGCTGGTTTGCAAAAGGTTTAGGACTGAATTCGCAAAAAAAAAAGTTTAGGGCTGAATTGGCAAAATTGCAAAAAGTTTAAAACTTTTTTGGTAATTTTCCCACTTGAAAAGGCTTAGCCTATTTCGGCCGGCGGCTATGTCAGTGCCGGCCGGCCAAAGGGACTGAATTGGCAAAAAAAAAAAGTTTAGGACTGAATTGGCAAAATTACAAAAGGTTTAGAACTTTTTTGATAATTTTCCCACTTGAAAAGGTTTAGGTCTTTATTTTTTTTTCTATGGGCATTAGCTTTGCTTTTACCATGCACACTACTTTTTCATGCCCCCTATTTCATTTTTCCATTTTCTTTTCATATCGAATGACTGGACATTTGGACTCTGAGGGGTCTTCGTCTCTTGTTGGCGCTCTGGATATGCTGCTTGAGTGGTGACGACTTTTGCCTTGCCCCAGTGTGGGGGATGATCACCAGCTAGGTTCACATGAAATGAAATTACAAGCTTAAGTGGGTCATGCAAGGGATATAAGTATATAGGATAGAGAAAGGAATGCTCTTCGCCATCTTAAAGCACTCGAATTTCGTATGATTTTATCTGTAATAGCAATACTTGAAGATTAACACAAGTGAGAACAAGAAAATTCCTATCCATTTGTTTACCTCACGATGCCGACTTACTTCTAGTTTGCCCCAATGTAGGGTGATTCTTGATAAGGGTAACTTGGAAGAACTTCTCCAAGTGTTTAGGCTTAAAGTAGCGAAATAATGGATAATTTATAGTGTTTAGGATAGAGAAATGAACTGTCTCTTGTCTTTATTCATCACTAGCAACGAGAAACAACGTTGGGCTCGTCAAGGCGTTAGCAGCAGTGGCGAGATCAGCGGCATCGTCGATGCGAGCTCGGGGGCATTGGGGACTTGTTGTAGCAGCGGAGTCGTGATCGTTCTTGCAGCAGCAGCAACAGGAGCTCGGCAAGGAGGCAATGGCTTCATCTCGACGTGAGACAGCAGGCCAGGCAACAGCAAGTCCGACGGGAGGTGCGACGATAGTGGCAATGTCTCACGTCGGGCGGTGTGGCGATGGGTGCAATAGCAGGCGAGGACGGCTCGTCGTAAGCGAAGGTAGCAATAGCGTCTCACGGCCACAAGTTTGGCCTTGAGGGGAAGGAGCAACGACGGTGGCCGCGATCGAGAAAGAGTGGGTCGGCCGTGAGGGGGCTCGGCCGGTCTCTCCCTCTATCACTCTCACTCTTAGTCTCACGTGTATCACTAGTGTATTTTGAAAATTGTGATCGCCTCCTCCTAATTGAGAGGCACAACTATGTATTTATAATGTAAACCTAGGTTAATTGGTCCAGCTTTGCAAGAGATGGGCTTTAAATTTGGGCTTTTCTATTTAATTTCTCAATGGATTGAACTATCGTGGGTTTTTCTTTAATTGAAGTTTAATGGACTAATTTAAGCTCAATCTAAGACAACCAAGGCTCGTCATGCCTTATAACTTTCGGCCCCTCTCCCTCTTGTTTGGCTGAGTATTGCGAGTTAGGTCCGCACGGCGGATTTGGGTTTATTCGTCACCGCCAGTCCAATACAAGATGCAATTAAACTATACTATTCTAGACTATATGCTATGCAATTTATTTTTGTTTAGGGATCAAAGATTAATCTCTAATTTTCTACGTAATTAATTCATAAATGTTTAGCCAAAATTTAAGTGTCAATGCTAAAAAAATAACATGAAAGTACAAATCTATCTAGATATTTCGAAGAACGCAGATAAAAAGACAGCTTCTAGATTCAGAGATATTCGAAATTTTGAAATCCATAGACAATACCAACATGAAAAGGTAGCTCACTTGGGAATATCATGAGTCGGAGATGGACATAGTAGAGTCGCAAGCATTGAATTTAGATTGGGAAAAACTAGCAAATCTAGTTCAGTTTCATGTAAGATCCAATCATGATAATAATCACAACAATGATTGGCTTCCACCTGGGAATGAGGGGAAGAAAAGCATACTATCTTACATACATTGAAGCACCACAGTGTATTTACTGTCCACAGGATCTCTTCATTGCCTGGACTCGCGCATGCCAAACCCACGCTTTGCTCTCTGCACTCTGCCAAGAGGTCCAAAGTAGATACGGCTGTGGTGAGAAAAAACAAAACGATTCGGGAAAAGCCATAGACCAATCAAATAAGAAACTTTCAAGATATGATATCACGCGGGATTGCGATCAAATTCACACCCAACTCGAGGGACCATGGAAGGACCTTACAAAGTGTTAGTCGCTACGTCGTAGAAGACGGTCGGCAAGCCTGGTTTTTTTACAGTAAACGAATGTTAGGCACCGTGATTCTTGTCGATTCTTGGTAGTTCCCTAGTTAATGGTATCTAGCACACCCTTTTAGTTGAGAATGAAGTTGAACCTATTTCCTTAAATTACTCTGATCACTTCAGCAGATGATAATCTTGAGAGAATCAATAGGAGCAGGGAAGAAGAAAAACAGCATCAGTTGCCGAAGGAGGACAAGAAATGACATGTATATGTATATCTTGTTTCTTTATGTTTGTTGATAAGTAATGTAGATGTAAATCAGATGTACTGCTCCTTACCAAAAAAAAAAAATCAGATGTACTGCAGTGTTCTTGGCGACATCAGACTCCAGGCCAAAGGTTTTTTCTCTGGCCCCTTCTATTTAAGGTTATTGAATTGGTGACCAACACTTGCCAATAGTCCAAGAGAGTTCCAAATCTAACTAGTGCTATAAGTGAATTCTTTGTACTTTCTATAGAATACGATTTGATTATTAGAAGATGCCCATCAACCGATATGCATTTGCAAGACTTACGTTGGCGCGAGCTTTCCAAGCCTCAATAGCTTTTTGCCGGACTTCTCATCCCAAACTCTTCCTGAAATCTCGACTTTGTAGAACCTATTTGGTGCCGTCGGCAGTCCTCTGCTGGCAAGTAGTTCCAGATCTTTCTGATGTAGCTCTCTCCCGTTCACAAAGACTCCCGTGTTTCCAGCAGCGCAATTCGCCGGCATGGGATAATTGAACTCCTCAATGAACGGCTGAGGAAATATAGTTTGAGTCAGATGAGAGAACATAGTATATGGCCAATGACTAAGTATAGTGCGTCTTTATCCTTGTTTTGGCTAGTGCATCAAAGTTCAAAAAGTATTGCTGAGCCGAGGAAGACTAGGTCTCACCAGAATTATCCCAGAACAAGTTCTGCCCATCACACCCCAAAATCCACCTTGGACATCATACCTGGCAAAAGGGAAAGAAAACTCGACCTCTTACCAAGTGTCATGTAATCACATTCAAGCAAAAGAGCACCAACTGCACCGAATAATGGGTTGTTGTCCATGATATCATAGATTAAATTTTCCTCGTGAAAAATTATAGATTGGAAAACCAATGAACACTGGTTCATCCAATCTGAAGACCTAGAGAGATTCACGTAACATGCACTCACTACTTTACTTGCCAGATAAAATGTGATGTTATGAAGATCGACATGGGACTTACCAGTAATTCCCTGGTCGTATAGGCCCAGCAAGTTTTTCAGCCTTTTGGACGAGGTGGTTGGGTATAGGGTGCCCATTGATGACGACATTAGGCTTTTCAATTTCCACAGACTCATTAGATCTTGAGAACTCTCTAATGCTCTTCTTGATGAGGCTCACAAAGAAAAATTTGTCCCTTTTCTTCGTCTTCGATCGATCCGCTTCTTTACTTGCATCTGAAGAATCTTGAGATGTATTAAGGTAGTCATTAAGCGAGTACTCGATCTCCTCTTCTGTGGCTGTATCCTGCACTGGTTTTTGTCTCGGGACACCTTTCTGGACTAGAAAATCCGGATGTATTTCTTTAATCTCACGTGCTTCTGCATGTTGATCCTCAGATATCTTAGAACTGGAATTATCGAGATTCTTGTTGAATGTTAAGCTTGGAACTGTGGGAGACTCTTCCCGTAGTAATGGGTTCTCTGCAGAAGTGGATAAATCTGTCCCAAGCTTTACCTCATTGGGAACATCTTCTTCCTCAGAAGAATGGGAAGACGGAGCTAGACTGCTACCCTGCTCGTAGTTCTGCATATTCACTTGCCGGTCATCTGACTCTTCATTCGCTTCATATTTCTTGTGGAAACTGGAATTGCCATGACCAGGAGAGCAAATGTCTATGGCACTACCATCACCGGAGGAGTCTATTCCTTTCACGCCCAAGCCACGTTGCGGACTAGGTATTTTCTCTTTCACTGCCTCGTGAGAACCATTATTGTCAAGGTAAGATGATTGTCTTGTGACGGAAGTGACAAGCCTTCTGCCCAGAACTTCAACCAAGAGTACAGTTGAGCAGGACCAACATTGCAGGTTCGGTTTTTTACCCCTCTCCACGCTTATATTGGAAGGCAGTATCAGCAACTCGGAGCATTTGCAACATGTTATGAATGGAGCGCCACCTGATACTGGATGGTAATGCTTCTTACTTCTATCTGAAATCGTAATTATCTTCTGCTGAGAACCGGCAGTATCAGTGTCTGAAACAAGACTCTCGGTTGGCCATCTTCTTTGGGCCCGTGGATTGTGAGAACTCAGAGGGGGAATATGAACACCCAAATGACCACGAGGCCAAATTTGGATGGGATCGCGACGGTGATAGGAGGTGAAATTCACTGGGTACCCGACACTCCCTTTAGGGCCAAAAGGAGTTGGTTGGACCGATTGAGGAGCTTGATCATGTTCGTGACGGCAATGAAAACAGGTGCACAAGTTGCTGTCAAGGGAGGAATCTCGTGAATCCGACGCAGAGAAATCTCGAATCAAATCCATGTACTTATTCAAGTGACCTCGATAAGATTGTTTTACATATTGATGGTGAGGCCTGGATGTTGTCACACTCCTAGGATTAGGAGGAAGATAGAAGTCATGTGTATCTCGATCGATGCTAGGATGCTGTTCACGATGATGAATCAAATGAGGGTGCACCAGAACAGGCTTTCCTGGGGTCAAGAGTCCACCAGAGACATACCTGAATCTATCACCAAAAGGCCCGGGTAGACCCTCCCTATTAAGAAAAGCCATCTCGCCAGTTCTCTCAGGTGCATTACTAATTCTGCTGATGTGATGTTTCAAATCATCCAACTTTCTCAGGAGCTCGGCATCTACGTCCAAGCTATCCCCTCTATCAAGCCCATTTATGTGGACATTACTCTTCACTGACTTGCCATGCTCAAAGTAGGAACGAGGTTGATGATTCGACGATCCATCACTAATATATTCATGTGAGGGAATCCTACTCGTCCCAACTACATCACTGGAGTTCCCAGGAATCCCTTCAAAACATCCTCCAATCATGTCCCGCTGGTCAGCATCAACCCTTGAACTTGGCCGACTAGAATATCGGGTCAAATTAGCTGGATTCTCTCCGAGGCCTCCTTCCATGCTTGAGTCTATGGATTTTGGCCTGTTCAAATCGATCGTCAAGGGTAGTCCACTTTCGATACCTTGACCAGCCTCCACAACAGCCTCTGACCAATCCACCTTCAGTTCCATTGCTTTGTCCCCATCCCTTTCTCCGACTCTGAAATCATCCTCTTTCTGTGTCCCTGATAGAGAATTACTGTTTACATCGAGATCACTTGCTCCGGAAACTACTGTTTCATTTCCGCCCTCCACAGCATTCTGCGTAACCCCATCCCTCTTTGTATCAGAAGCGCCAACAGTAATCGTATCCGCAGAAGAGAATACCGAATTAGCAGCCAGCGCATTCTTCCTCTTCGCTGCATCGGAAAGGAAAATCCATTCAAATTAACCTCAACTAGGAAAAGCCCCGTACTGCTATGCCATTCTATATAACTAAAAAGATCTCTCTTACTATTTCAATCAAAAGAGGGGTGTTGCCAATTTAGTCACTGCTACTTTACTCTGTTCTCTCTGTCATTGAAAATCCAAATCATGACACGGCACAAACATACGAATCCCTCTTCTTCCTAAAAGTCTCTGATATTAACTACTTTCATTTCTCTATAATGAACTGACCAAAACAGAGATGGCCCAAAAAGGAGGAGGAAGAAGAGACAAACTACCTCTAAGAAAAGCACCGCATGCACCGCACCGGTACACAGAATTGTCGGAGGGCTCAGGCGACAGATTTCCACACCTCGGGCAACGAACTAACCCAACTGCCGAACTGGACCCGTCGGACATCATTCCACCATCAGGAAAGTGAAGGGTCACGTAGCAACGCCACGCAAAAGATCGTTGCTCTACTTCTTCTGCCGTGAACAACGCATGAGCCACTGGTCCCCTGCTCAGAGCAGACGAGACCCCATGCAGAGAAAACTAGCTGGAAAATTCTCTACCTGAGGGAAAGCTTATGTGAATTTGAACGTGGGTCTTTTGGGTCAACAAAGTAGAAGGTGAAGAAACGAGTTTTTTTTTTTTTTGGTAAGGTAAGATGTATATTAACTTTTAAACGCACCAATTACAAAGAGGAGATAGTCGAACACAAAAGCCTCGTACCCAGTGGGACACCAACAGTGTTCCAACGGGTAAAAGGAGTTTTACTTTGGGCAGTGGGCAAAATCTGGTTTAGGAGGATATTGGGGTTGTTCAAGGAGGAGGAGAAACAAATCTATCTTCTGAGAAAATGATGGAACGTTTGAGAGGGAAACTGTGCAAACAGCCTTCTTTCCCGAAAAAATGACAGCCAAGCGAGGAAATGGGTGGTGTGGCTTTGGCAAGCAATCGGTCTCAAGCTAGACGAGAATCACTGCTTTAACATCAACTCTTTTTTCATTAATGATGCTGCAAAAAAGAGTTACAAAAGATTGGATTATCAAATGATTTATAAAAGTAACCGTACTAGATATTCGATCGCTTGAATATGAATCACGTATTCAAATATCAATCGGCGATTTACCGCGTCACTTTTTTTTCTAATGCAGCATCACTCTTTTGCTAACTATCCCGTTGCAATAAGTTTTTCAATAGAAAAAATTAAGTTTTTACCATATGTAATTACTTAGCACAACCAAATTTGCACTGCCAAGTAGTGACTATCCAAACAAATACACCGATAATCACGAGAGCATAAATTGACCGACTTAGTTACACGAAAACATTGTCATTACCTCTGGACCATGAGTTTCTTTCGTTGATTCTCTTGAGCTTAAGCCTAGCTATTACTCGTAAAGAGAAGAGGCCTCTAGTTAGGAACCGAGTTTCGCATTGTTTGGATGTGCCGAACTGTAGCTGCGCAGAACCTGGTTAAGCAGATGGTTAGCCTGTTTAGCGGACCTCCTCTTTTGGCATGTTAGGTTCAATATGAAATCACATCTATCCCTCAAACCTCTCAATTTTGGTTCTATTTGTTTCGCGAAAAATAAATAATTTAGAAAATATTTTCCTTGAAAAAAAATAAATTGCTTGTGTCTTTTGAAATAATTGGTCTATGAAAAAAATTTTCATTATCGACAACAGTTTATATCAGAATTTCAATTTGTGTCTAGATTGACTTTAATTTTATTTTTCATTTTTTGACTTTTTTATTTAGGATGCTTGTTTGAGTGAAAGAATTGTTTGCGAATTCATGGTCCGGACTTGCACACATTTGATTTGTTGAAATTGATTAATCAATAGAAAACTATTTATGGTCAAAAAAGATACCCATAATTAAGACAAGCAAAATGAATTCCCTAAATTGAAAGGGAAAAATAATTCCCATAAATAATATTCATGAAAAAGTATTTTCTTTTATAATAAAGTTTTCCTCGAAACAAAATACCCGCCCTAATTCAATTCTCGCAGCAACACGTATATTGAGTTTTCTTTTGAAGACACTACACTTGAAACTTTCACCCTATGTAAATGTTGACATCCAAAATTACCTACAATTTTTTTCAAATTTGGAAAATGCTGTAATTACTGACGGAAAAAGGCAAAAAGATTGTCTTTGACTTCTCTCTAAATGGAAGCAATGCAGCCCTTAGCTTGCCATTGTTGTAGCAAGATGAAAATTTCGTAGATATTTTGGGCACAAGCGTGAAGAATGGTAATGTTCGAGATTCCACACCCAAGAAACGATCCTTCGGCATGTACAGGCCAAGATTGAAGGATCGCGAAAGACATTGTCAAGGTAGGTGAAAATAGAGGGGAGTAGGAACTAAAATTAATGAATTTGGTGTTCATGTGTTCATCCCTCGCCAATTCTCAAGAAGACCATTTCTTTTATCTCCTCTCACCGCCATCGTCTTGAAGTTTTCAAATGCATAACTTTTCATCAAAGATGGTGCTTTGACATTAATTCGAGAAGAAGCATCCTTCTAATTCTACGAGGATAAATTGGCTTGGATTTTCTTCTCGAGAACGCGACACGACATTAGGAGCAAGGGCACTCAAGTACCATTTTTGGAGTTCAATAGACATAAAACGGATCAAATTGTTACCAATGATATCGGAGATATTATCCAAAAAGTCATAAACCTATTGCACATTCACCAACCTTTCAATTTTGCCAATTAAGTCATAAATATTTTCATTTCTTACCAATCGAATCCTAAACCTTTTCATTTCTTACCAATTGAGTCCGATTAGCAAAAATGATATATGTTTAAGGCTCAGTTGGCAAAATTACAAAATTTAAAACTGAATTAACATAAGTGCAATAGGTTTAGAAATTTTTGGACAATTTTCCCCAATGATATTAGAACATGACATAGTGTATATATCATAACGTGTATATCGATATATATTTTTTAAAATTCTTAATGACACAGTGCATTATATACTTCTCGAGAATATGTCAATTACTGAACTGTTGAATTAAATTTTACACGATTTTAGCAACTATTGGCCTGAAGTTTGCAGGGTTGCTTTCTTTTACCTATCAAGTTGTTGGGTAAGCGACCAAAAAAAACAAAGGTTGGTGGGTTGACTACGTCAACCGTGACATGTTTCATTTTCTGGAACACTGGGTAAATAGCGCTAATGCATAATTTTCTATATGAGAAATTTCAAACTATGACTCATATAGACTTGAAGAATGTTGATGTTCATAATCATATCTGGTATCTATCTACAGGGGGATTGTAAATCTGGGTGGACCTTCTCACCTTTTGACTCTGACCTGGCCCTCAAGTGATACGACTATTTTCTACTTCGTTTTTTAAAATATCATTTATTGCTTGGCTTGGCTTCAAGTGATACGAGTGGCTTGTATTGACGTTTTATGTCAAATTATAGAAAGCTCAGATGAATAGCCCCTGGAGGGGGCGTTTTTGGGATTAGATAATCGGGCTCTATGACATTAATTAAGGGGTCCATTGTTCAGGAATCGGTCAACGTGAGACCTGGTCGACGGGTCACAATTAACGAAGCTATTATCCCAAATAGTTCTGGACGATGACCAGTTCTCTTCATGCTCATTTAGCAGAATCGCTATGAACTAGGTCGAAATGGAATTACACGAACATAAGGATTCAGTGGAGTTCTGTTCATCTGTTTCTGATGAAGACGGGAAGACATTGATGGTTATCATACCACAGCCTTTTTGAAAATATTGTGCATTCGTGCATGGGTATTCCTATATTTTGAAAATTTTCGATAAACGTTAAATAAAATTTCAATTATAGGTGCAACACTAGAAAAAAAATAGCTAGTAGTAAAAGTCAACAAATCGACCCCACTGTGGCTCCATTCCATGATCATATGTTTACCCACGCCACACTGGGTTTAGCTGGGTTTCTCACCTCAGCATGTTAAAGTTGGTTTTCTCATTTGCATCTTGGTTCATTTTCTATGATCTTTATGGTTTTTCCCGTTTCTTACCCTTATCTCAGCTGAAAATCTTTTAAGCACCACTTATTTCAATTGGAGTGGAGAGTTTTGGAAAGCATCTCAATCTTAATCTCGAAACCTGCCCTCTGTTTCGAAGAAATTGGCAAAGGATATTGCCATTCTGCCACCAAAACTTTCCAAACAGATTTCCATACATATATATATAGATAAATACAATGAATATATTCCTCAGAGACGGTCACTTTTAGGATCTTGAGAACATGAGGTGGCATATATCACAAATTTTGGCTTACACCACTATTGATTGCTAGCGGAAACATTTGACGTGAATCCGACAAAATTTTTAGGCTTATACAACAATCTTAAAGATCCAAAAGATTAATTGTGGATCCAACACTAAGTAAATACCTTTTCAGCAGGATGAACGGAAAGCTAACATTGCATCAAAAAATCTTACAGTTAAACACGGATATAGTTCGACCAAAAACAAAACACGGATACAGTTCCCAGTGGTTCCATTTCAGGGGGGCAAAATGCCAATAATTCACGGTCATCACCTGAAAGAATGACCCGTCTGGGAGAGCAACATATACACATTTTCGTAGACCAATTTCAATTGTACAGGGGCTTGATTGGTCAATCGTCATCTGGAGCAAGCTTCTGCTTCTTCCATTTGTAAGCAGCTTCCAAAATTTTGAAATTTGTGGACTGGGTCTCCTCAGGGAACAAGTAGTCTATGTATTCCTCATACCTGAAATTCAAGAATGTCAGACAAGCTCCAAAGGGCTGATCGAAGCAGACAGTTACAAATAGAGACTGACAAACTAGGTATGCCTTGTCTCAGACACATTACACCCCAGCTTGCAGAAGCATTGGCTCAACAAGTTTTTATCAATAAAGACACCAAGATTTGGCCCGGGAATAGAAAAAACATAGATATCAGCACAAAGAACTGCATTACAGCAGAAAATTAAAATCCGAAACCAGAAAGAGCAGAACCCAACAGACAACTCACTGGACCTATCATTGATGGGCATAACCAAATTTAGTACTCACTATAGGAGCATCTCACACAGATAGACCAACAAGCATGAATCAAAATGAATAAAAAGGACAGCACTACATCAGGAAGTCAGTGAGTTGATACCCAACAAACTACGGTCGAAAACCAATTAAAGAGAGATATGCTGAAAAATCAATATAAGGACATCTTCATTGACAAGCATCAAATGTAGCAAAGAGAAGAAATGAGTGACAACAGAAGTCAGTTACATACCCAGCTGGACCATCCTCTGCCAAGATCGGCCTCCTCTTCTTCAGCTTCTTTGGCAGTTTAGGCTGGACAATGCCAACATCACCAAGTTCACCAAAACTGCTCTCCATGTTTAACCACTCCTCCAATAGCATTGCCCTTTCTTCTTTAAGTTCGGGAGCTGACGTTCTGAAGTAATTAATGGCTCTTTCAAAGATTCCTGAAGCATTTCCAAAGAGGAAATAAGAATATATCAATACTCAAACCACAAAAAGGGAAAAAGCCTCAGTTAAATTTCAATTGAGCACTCACTTCTGGCATATTGTACGCATTCCCTTTTTTGTTCCAACAGATGTGATTGCAATTGATCTTCTGACAAATCTGAATTAAGGGCACCCGCAGCTGTTGCCTCAAACTTAGCATAGCTGATCCACACTTTCAGGTGCTTAGTCCGATCTAATAGTCTCTCATATAGCTCTCTTGTTCGTTGAAATTCTCCCTCAGATATCTCAAAATCAATGTATGCCTGTTATCAAAAGACAACTACAATTACTTAAAAAATACAACTCTGTGAGTCATTATAACTTAAACAGCACACATCAACGGTAACTTAAAAAATACAACTCTGTGAGTCATTATAATTGCCTCTGCAGTCATCAAGTCAATACCTTAGAACCCTATAAAACTTAATACCATATCAAGGACAGGCCATGTAAAACCTCTATTAATAAGAAATTGGTCCACTCAGCTATTGTGCTGGCATTTAAAAAATGCAGAGGACAACAGAATAAAAGTGGATAAGATAGGACTGAAACACCACCCTACAGATCCACATAGAGACATATGCTGTTAAGTAGTTGTAAGCCTTTAACACAATAACAACAACGGTAAACATGCATTAAGATCACATCGGGCAAATTCACTAGTAAGCAACCATTATAAGATAACATAAAGGTCGCAAGTTTGAGAGTAGAACCCTAGGCTAACTCAATTTTACATCATAAAGTAACATACTGGAATGGGCTTGGAATGAATATGGTCTTAATTGTTCACGTTTAGTTTTGCATTTGAAATTTGATTTTTGCCCAACATTGAACACCTCAAATTTTAAAAGGAAACGGGCATGTACATTAGAAACCATTTGGAGATGTATGTTTTCATGCTTCTTGCAAAATATAACAATATTTTTCCCTTTTGACCTTAAGTCACACATAATTTGGGTAAGTAAAACAAAAGGCAGGCCTTTACCTTCCATAACAGTTCGGGCATGTCAAGTGCAGGCTGTGCAATCGCTAATTCAAAAATGGCTCTAGCTCGGTCGGTTTCTCCCAAGGATATCTCCAATTCAGCATACTTGCTCCAAGCATAACAGTTCTCCGGAGACCACTCCAAGTATTTCTCATATAGTTTTCGGCATCGATCTATGTTGCCGAGTTGCAACTCTATCTCGATGTATTTTTTAAATATCTGTTAATAACCAAGCATGACATAGAAACTTGTTTAGAAAAGGATAGGGAGGAAAAACTGAAAGACAAGAATGACAGGAAACTTAGAGACTATTCTCTCTCGGTGAAAACTTTATCCAATCTATATTACCTTATCTTTAGGAGCTTTGCCAATTGCATTGCCTAGGATCTGCCTTGCACCAGTAAGATTCATTTGTCTAATCTCAAATTGAGCCGCTAAGAGCCAAATTTTGGCAAATGAAAATTTCTGGTGAGGAATCAGTTTGAGACACTCTCTGCAAGGATTCAGAATTGAATGAGAAAGCTCCATCAGTAACAAGACTAGTCTTCAATGCTGGAAAGAGAGGGAACAAAAAGATAAAATGAATACTGGGGGTACATGCATTCAAACCCTCATAACCATGGCTTCCATGCTACAGTGAAGACATGCATCTATCCATCACTCACCATCTCCATTAGGCATTGACTGTCACCCTCACCGTCCACTAACACATGTTCATCCCCATTCCAAGCCCAGCTATAAGTGTCTCTACAATAAAAAGAACCTTCCAACTCCTCTATGTTGGATTAAAAACATGGGTTTCTTTTTATCTGTATGCATGTGAATTGATCTGAGCAAAATTGTAATATCTATCTTACAACAAAGCGACGAAGACTAAAATCACTCTGCACACGCGTAGCGCGAGTGGCAGGTCCAGTTAAAAATGAAAAGATATATCAGCTAGGACAAGGAGTCTCACTTAGAGTTGACAGCTTAAATTGATAGTAAACAAGAAAAAGCATGAAAGTGTGACAAACAGAACACATTTGACAAGAAAAATGAAGTGAGTCAACCCAAAGCGAAAAAAACATAAACTCTATCCTCAAGAACGCATCCAAGTATCACTAAAATACTGCAGAGACGATATCTGCTCGAGCTTTAATCCCGCCACAAAACTTTCAACCATGCAGCAAAACCACTAAAACCTTTACAAACACAATCTCCAACCATTAGGGACCCATAGAAACCTAAGGTCAACAACCCCTTTTTTATATAAAATAAATAATTACTCAGATAGACAAGCCACTGATTCCATTTTACACTCTCGTACACCTTCTTGCAAGTCATGAAGCTTCGGACAAGGGAAAATCACATGCCATCAGTTTAGCCAGTACAAGTCCTATGTAGCATCAACCCTCCCAAGACATCAGATATGCATGAGTTTAGAAACAAATTTAGCAATCATCTATAGCGTAGCATGATCAATGAACCATTTTTTCTGATTCCTTAGCATAAATAGGAAAGTCGGCATAAACCAACAAATTATCCAACCTGATTCTTATGATAAGACAAACAGGGAGGATGTGGTATAGATCCCATCCTTGTCAAAAAGGCGAAAAATGCAACTTCCACAACACAAGGACATACGTACCTGTATACGTCCTGTGTACGCCCCATATCTTCAGCATCAAGCTCTTCATACAATGCATAATTAATCCTGAAACACCAATAGAAACACCGTGAGGCATATTTCATCTCAAGAGCAAATATGAGCATATACATTACACAAATATATACCTACCACAAATAGATGTAACGTTGCCAGTACCGCTTCTCCTCAGCAGGTGGCACATTGGCAATTGCACGCTCATAAACCTCCCTAACCCTCTCTTTATTGCCCACACTTTCTTCCAAGCGAATGTAATCGAACCATGAATCATAATTCAACGGATTCTTTCTGACCTCGTCCTCGTACTGAAATCTCCTCTTACCCACAATAGCATCCTCAATCCCTTCCCTATCTCCATACTGCTTCTCAAAAGCCACAAACTTTCTATACAGATCCTCTGCCCTTCCTTTCGGAATATGATCTAGCGCAAACTTATATATGCACCTCGCCCTCTCGCTCTCCTTACATCGCTCCTCGAATTCCGCGAACGCCACAAACAGCATCTCCGCCTCGTCATCATCGGCGAATTTCTCCACCGCTCTCTCATACACATGCCTAGCTCTAGCAACCTCCCCGTTCTTCATTTCAAATTTCGCATACTTAATCCAAGCACTGACCTTAGGGTGGCACTGCACGAATCTCTCGTAAATCCCCCTCGCGCGCTCAACCTCATTGTACCTAAGCTCGAACTTAATATAAGACAACCAACCTTGCTGGTCGGGCATCCAACTCATCCACCTCTCGAAAATCTGCCTGGCGCCCGCTACATTGCCCAGCTTCTCCTCCATGTGAATATATTTATACCACAGCTGATCGACCCTCGGCAAGAGGGATACGGCACGGTCCCACACGTTCCGGGCGTGATTTATGAACTTGTTCTTCATCTCCATGTCCACGTACTTCAACCACAGCGTGTGGTTGCGGTAATCGACCTCGAGGGCGCGCTCCCAGACCGAGCGCGCCCGGTTGAAGTCCTTCTGAGACTCCTCCCACTGGGCGTACTTCACCCACACGCTGACGTTCCATCGGACGCGGCGGATGAGGTCCTCGAACTCCTTGCGCTTCCGGAGGCGGTAATCGCCGAGCTCGGTGTGATCAGTGATCTTCTGCTTCGGGGGCCGGATTTCGGCCTCCTGACGCTCGCGGGCCTCCCGGAGGATCTGCTCCGCGGTGATCTGGATCGGGGCCGGGGTCTTGTTCTTGACCCTGGTGGGACGCGGGAGCTTCACCTCCGTGTCCCGTCGGGTCAGATACCCGAGGGTCCGGTCGGAGTCCGCCATTGCCCGAGCCTAGGCGTTTTGGCGGCGACGCGAGGGGGCGGCGGACGACGGAGCGGACCGTGCTGCGGTGGCCGGCGAGACCAGAGAAGCGAACGAGATAAGAGGGAAGAAGACGAAGAAATACACAAACCCTAGTTCCCTTTTAACGCTTCTTCACGTCCCCCCCCATGTCCGCCATCAATTCCTTTCTTTCTTTTCTTTTTTTTCATTTTTCCTTTTGGGTCCGCGCTGTGCAGTTATTGGGGAGAAAATATTGGGTGCCCCTAGTGATTCCACCGTGGAATCGTCACGACCCTGAGGTGGCGACACGTGTCCGAGGGGCCCACCGTGTGTCAGGAAGGATCCACGGTGGAATCACTCCCGCGGGAGAGAAAATTTTTGAACAAAAGGCCTCGTCCTCTCTCTTCACTTTCTCTCTCTGTCTTTCGCGCTCCCCAGATCGCCAATTCTCTCTGCACTCCGTCTCCCTCACGCCGACGCCGACGAGCGGCGAGCGACGCCCTAGCCTCCGCCGCCGACGACGCCTCCGACGAGCGAGGTCCGTCTCCTCGCCCTGACTCCGACGCCGCCTCCGACGAGCTCCGCCCTAGCCTCCGACGCCGACGCCGACGACGCGTCCGACGAGCGAGGTCCGCCGCTGCCCACAAGCGACGTCCGTCGCCTCGGACGAGCGAGGTCCGCTGCCTCCGACGCCGACGCCAACGACTCGTCCGACGAGCGAGGTCCGCCGCTGCCCACGAGCGACGTCCGTCGCCTCGGACGAGCGAGGTCCGCTGCCTCCGACGAGCGAGGTCCGTCTCCTCGCGCCGACGCCGACACCAACGCCGCCTCCGACGAGCGACGCCCTAGCCTCCGCCTCCGCCCTAGCCTCCGACGCCGACGCCTCCAACGCCTCCGACGGCCGAGTGTTCTTTTGCTTCCCTTCGCTTCGCTTGATAAGCCATCGCCTGATCTGAGAGCTGAGGTCTTTTCAGCGAGTGTATTCACGATCCGTAAGGCATGACATTCTTCGCTTTTGTTGTTTTTTCCCCTTTCTCTCGATCTCTCTTGCTCTTTCTCTGCTTGGGTCTTTTTTGACTTCCTGTTTTAGTCCCTGAAATTTGGTGATGAGTTGTTAGATTCTTGAAATCGATTGCGGTGGGATGTTATTTGCTGCTTATGATTCGTGACTGGGACGAGGTCTGCAGTTGATAAAGATCTCTTTTTCTTGATAAATTCGAGGAGGGGTTTTTGTTCTGTGTGAACGTTGACCGAGTGCATGCTTGTGGTGATGATTGGAATGGTCTTTCGAGGGAGTGGTAAAACAAAATCGAAACTTGACTCTAATTTTGTTATCTGGAGGAGGGATTTCTTCTTCCTTGTGTTTTTCTTTTGGTTCTTGGCTTTTCTCGATCACTATTTTAAGGAGGGCACAGTTCGGCTGTGCTTCAATTGCCCCAGAGGATGCTCTTTTGGATCTCACTTTTTAAGTGAGCCCTCGATCTCAATGCTCGAAGTCAAGTGGGGGAAGCTCATCTGGGGTAGACAGTAAAAGTGCTGGAGAAGAAAGTACAAAGCGAAGGAGAATATCAACAGCTAAGCAAGCAGCTGAAAGCTCATCATCTGCTGATGAGACTTTGTCAGCATTGCCATGATTAGTGTCATTGAGTCCAGGAGTGAGGATTGCCCTTGTTGCTGCAGGTGGGCGCCATACTCTTGCATTATCAGGTAATTGTGCAGAACTGGCATTATTGGGCTCCCACGATGACATCTTGATTGTACTTTTTTCTTAATTGAAATAGTAATTGGTTTTAGGAATTCCATTATCTATACTGCCATACTCATAATCCTAGCTCTGAAAATTCCAGATGTAGGTCAGGTACGGGGTTGGGGATATGGAGGCAAGGGACAGCTTGGTTTTGGATCTCTGATACGAATGGTGTCCTCTCGACATCCTGTGCCTTGTAATGAGTCTTGTTCATATGTAAAAGACAAATCTATGGGCTTTTCTAGAGGAAACATGAGTTCTGACGGGCAGAACTATAGAGTTCCAGGGAGCTATGTGAAGCAAATTGCTTGTGGTGGACGACATAGTGCAGCAATAACAGGTGCGTGCTCAATAAGTTCTTGAAAAACCGAGAAAGCATTGGTTCTTTTAGCAGATAAAGAGTGATAATGTCAGATTATTAGACTGGGATCATCTTGAAGCCATGGGACTTAAAGTCCAAGTATGTACGAAACAACAAAACTAAAGGTGGTTGACACATTCAACAAACCTGCAAAAATAATTTTCATCTGGAGTTGGCAATATTCAAGTTGACTTGGGCTGGCAGTGAGATCGTGATTTAAATCTATGGCCAATTATGTAGGAGTAGCTCTTTTAGTTGTGACCGAGATGGTTGTGATATTGAAAAGTTTTATATGATTGATAGTTAATCTGCTGTCACTACTGTAGCATCCGCCATCTAGATCGTTGTTGGCCCTTGTCTTATGTATTGGCAATGTGAGTGAGTGCTAAGTTATGTGTGGCAATGATCTCCTGTCAGTAAGCATAATTTTACAACACTGACATGGATATTGTTTATTGCCTTTAACAGATGCTGATGCGCAGCTTACATTTGGTTGGGGACTCTACGGACAGGTGAATTGTCAATAATGAAAGAATTGATACTCTCTCTCTCTCTCTCTCTCTCTCTATTCAATGATGCTTTTAACCTAATTACCTCCTCCTCCTCCTCCTCCTCCTTCTTAAATAGTTTAAAATTTGTGGTTGGTCCAGGTCCATGTCATGTAATGGCATGCTTCATTATGAACCTGAGAATAAGCTTTAGCTGTTTGAATTGTATGTAGATCTTTTATGACAGGCTATGCACGGACATCATTTTAAAAGAATTTCCCATGTTGCTCTGTTTTTGGGAATGATGTGTTTGACCCTTCCTTACTATGAAGTTTAGCTAAATGGCAGTCTTTTAATAGTACATGAACGCTAATCACTTTCGAAAAGTCTCTGCTGGAGCACAAGAAGAAGTAGGATGAAGAGAAGACAGCCATGGAGGAAGAAATGGAGAACCTGAGGAGATCGTAGGCAGATGCAGAGATAGAGATTAAGGCGAAAGAGAGGGAGAAGAGGGCAAAGCAACAACAGCGATGTGCCTTATTTTATTACAAAGGCTCCGCCTGCAATTTGTGAAGATGACATGAGAAATGTTAAGTATTTACTTGAGCATTTAAAGAATAAATTCAAGAACACTGATGTGAATGGATTGAGGCATGATGTGTATCATTTAAATGTCTTGCTACTTTTTATTTGTCTATTATTTGTTATTCTATTTGGACTACTTTTCTAGAGAAAGTAGATGGTTCAAACATTGTGTTGTGCTGGCTCTAATGGACACAATCGCATTATCTTTTTGTGATCTTTCTTCCTCTCTACACGGTGATTGGAGGTGCAAGCACCTTTCACAAGATTGTTGGATATGTAATTGTCTGGGACGTGAGTTGACATCGCGGTGTTAAGGACCGATAAATAATTAGAATAGTTAATAATTTTAATAACTTTTTCCAAAACCTGTTTAAGCGCAACATTACTCACTAGATAAGAAAATTGCTCAAGAACCTAAATGAAGCACCCTTTTCCCAATCAACACTGGACATGTTGTCCAAATGAACCTTTGTCAAAGATTATAGACCCTACTTTCGATTGTTACCCAAAACTTGTCATGACCTACGGTTGTTTCAAAGTTGTAGAAAAGTCTACTCTGAACGAGATATAAGACATTGGAAGCAAAGAGAGAGAGAGAGAGAGAGAGAGAGAGAGAGGAAAATAGAAGCATGAAACACATTGCACCCGAAATCAGAAAATTACACAAAGTGATGGAAGAGAGAGCACATTGAATGGTCAAAAAGCACATCAAGTCCCTAGAAAGTTGAGAAACTAATGAGCCCAAAATCACAAGATATATTTTATTTTGCTCATTTACTTTTGACATCCTGCAAGCTCCATTGATTGCATAACTAGACAATTATAAAGTATTCCAAGAACCAATCTGTTACAACCAAACTAATTGAAAAAAAGGATGAACAAAAAAGACGATGCATTTCGTCAAAATTCATAAGGTAGCGAGGGCAGGTTGTGGTGGCGTTTGTTGCAAAGATAATGGCATGTTCACAGGATTAACTTGAATCAGCTAGCTGAGTAAATAAAAGATTTAGAAAAATCAGCCGTTTAATTTGTCTATATTAGGACAGAAAATATTAGGTTCAAGTACAAAGGCACGCAAGTCCTCATTACCCTTGACGATCTTGGTGATGGCTGCCCCATCATTCCTTTAGAGTTTACAATGTTTAGACAACCACCAAGAGTGGGCTGTAGCTATGCATTTCTCTACTGCAAAAGTTGTAATTGCTGCATCCGAAGCTGTTGTTGCTCCCCTACCCTTTGATTGCTGTACATGAATTTCACAAACTGAACAATCGTTCAAACTCAAAATTTCTTCATGTTCAGGGAATACCGTCTCATGGATGAGCGGAAAATGGTGCAGGAACTGTGGACCAAAGAAAAACCTCAATGTAAGCTGCAGTAGCATCAAAATGCTTCGCATTTGTCCTTGCAATGAAAATGTCCCAGAAGACAGAACACCACTCAAAGAGGAATAATCCTCCTGGTGCATCAATAGCTACACATTTAAAAAGCTAAGTAATTAGCACAAAGTAGACCATGATTTTGAGAGATCATATATCACCATCTTCACAGAGTAAAATACACAAGTTAGACTTCAAAGAAAAAAGAATTGCCTATTGGGGTCAGTGGCAACTGTCCCTTCCGCCATAAAACCTTTAGCAGAAGCATGCAATTTTCTCTTCAACATATATTCATTGTCTAAGTTTGGGTCCTGATTCCAATATTATCCCCATGCCTCATTACCCAATACCAGCACTAAAAGAATACCTAAGGCTAAAAACATACATAACCTAGACTCTTATAGCAGACATTCGTGACTCCACGTTACCCGTCCGATTTGGAAAGAGAAATAAAGGCTGATCAAGAGCAGCTACATGTTTATTTAGAACTACAAACAAGCACAGGTCTCCTTGTTAGCCTAAAGCTAACACTGACCAATCTTCATATTAGTACATAGAATTTTAAATATAGAATTATCTTATCAGACCAACAAGATCAAACAAACCCAGAAAATAACCAAAAAAATGGATGTTCCTGAATATACAGCTAGAAATCTGGAGCTGCAACAATGGCGGCAGATTATTTCTAGACTAGGCATAGAGCTCCATCACAAAGGAACGAATTTTAAATCCATTCTGTAAGCATTTACTTTCATCAGAAAGAATGACATTCCATTAAGCTGGTAAGTGGATAACAGCTTGGAAGTACATGAAGACCAACCCTTTCATTATGAAGTCATCGATTTCCATATACAGCACCTGCTGAGTCTTTGTTAGATGAAGTTAATGAGACCAAAAGTGTTCTTCCAAAAAGTCGTAGACTACATTACAAGAATCTAGCAAGGTGGGATGAAAAGGTACATATCGGATCTCATATGTCAAGGAACAATTTGCAGGCAGCAACTATTGCAAAAGAAATATGCACCTAGAAAGACAAAAAATTAAAAAAAAAATTTAGGCCACAAGAAATGGCAAATGATCTTTCTCACCTTGGTCATTGTTTACGCCATCTTCCTTAGGTGGAGGTGGTTCATACAACTTTGTTGGATCCCCACCACTGGCAACTCTCTCCCTTAATTCTCTGATGTATTTCTACCAAAATATTGAACAGAGAATCATCAAAAGGATTATTCACTGAAAAAATGTACCCAGTCCACATTTTTCAGTTCATTCACTTTTCCTTCTAGATATCACTATCACTTGCTTATCCTCAAGCTATCTCCATACATATTGAATATTAGATCTGTCATCTGAAAGTCCACAAGATTGAAGTCCCTTCCATGCACAGATTTTATAAATCACATTAGAGAGGCTGATGTAACATAAGCATTAGATTCATGATCATAATTCATCACACAGTATCACCAATAGTGGTTAATCTGCAAGAATTGGCTAAAGGTAATCAGTGAAAGTACATTTCCAAGGGATAGATGATCTTAGCCAAAAGGTGGACAGGAATTACCAAGTGATGGAACTGACTAATGGGAAAATGATTTTCTTATTTTTTTGCCTTTTACTACAATATTGACACTTTGAAGAAATTTAACCCATATTAAGCATTGAAATCCCAATGTGGCTCAAAGGAGACAGAGATATCCACTTAAATAAATTACAAGTTCAATAGTCACTCTTAAGCCTGGTGTCCAGCCTTCACTGGACCAACTGCATATGTGATAGTCATCATCTCTTCATATTAGAGGTCATAAGTCAGTTATTTCTTACAAAAAGAAAGAGAAGGAATTGAAATAAAGCATCTATACAGGATATCAACCAATATATGCTTCCCCGAATCTGCTTAAATGAAAAATGTGCGAAAGAAACAACACAACTTACTCAGAAGAAATCCAAGAATCGAGCCGAAGCACCCTTTGTGAAGATGTTCAGAACATGGTCCAAAATCTCATCAACCAGAACTGACCAGAATTAGGGAGGTTGACCAAACTAAGTAAGAAGTAAGGCCTGCTAGGTAGAAATAGTCGGTTTCCGATGGGACTTCAAATCATAAAACAGAAGCAGACATTGGGGAACAGACCCAATTCACGTGACCAACTTCCGTGAAAGGTCATTGACGATGCAAACAACGAAAAACGAAATCAGCAACTTCCTAAAGAGCCAAAGTAGACGGAGAAAACTGTGAAGTTAAAGAAACTCCGCATTGACAGTTCGGGAACTAATCCTCAGCGGAAGAGTCACGCGCAAAGTAAAAAAATCATCACTTTATCAAAAATGTGGCTCCCGAAAGGGGAAAATCTCCAAAAATCAGCTATTGCAGCTTCTTCCCCATATCTCAGCTCTCTGAGGCAGAGCTCCGGGCAGGTAGCCCCACATGTGGACCGCCCTCTCGGGGACCTCCTCCATCTTCACGACTCCGTCTCCTTCGCGAACTGCGGAGGGATTACCTGCGCGTCAGAAGGCCGAGATGACTCGCCCATCTTCCTTCCAGATCGTTGTCCGAAACTGCAGCAAACGGGACAATGAACGTGAAACCTCAACGGAGCATAGACAGTTGTGCATATACACGCGACCTCTGTCTGCAACTGAACAAGAGAGGGATGTAGCAGCGGTGGCGAAAGGGATCAGAAGCAATGGTGGAGCCGGTGGCCGTGGGTAAGGAGGGCAATCATCATTTGAAAGAAGCAGAAGAGAGAGAGAGTTGCAGTCGATCGGACGTCGCTCGTGGGCAGCGGCGGCCCTCGCTCGTCGGACGCGTCGTCGGCGTCGGCGTCGAAGGCAGCGGACCTCGCTCGTCCGAGGCGACGGACGTCGCTCGTGGGCAGCGGCGGACCTCGCTCGTCGGACGCGTCGTCGGCGTCGGCGTCGGAGGCTAGGGGGGAGCTCGTAGGAGGCGGCGTCGGCGTCAGGGCGAGGAGACGGACCTCGCTCGTCGGAGGCGTCGTCGGCGGCGGAGGCGGAGGCTAGGGCGTCGCTCGCCGCTCGTCGGCGTCGGCGTGAGGGAGACGGAGTGCAGAGAGAATCGGAGATCTGGGGAGCGCGAAAGACAGAGAGAGAAAGTGGAGAGAGAGGACGAGGCCTTTTGTTCAAAAATTTTCTCTCCCGCGGGAGTGATTCCACCGTGGAGCCTTCCTGACACACGGTGGGCCCCTCGGACACGTGTCGCCACCTCAGGGTCGTGACGATTCCACGGTGGAATCACTAGGGGCACCCAATATTTTCTCGTTATTGGGAGGCGGTTGCGGCAGAACTCGGAATTGTTTTTCGTGACCCCCCCTTCTTGTCTTTTATTTTTATTTTTTCGCCTCATTTGAATTTATATTTTTCACAGCAGTATATTATAATTAGAGCTAATAGCACGAAAAAATCTCAAACTGGTAGACTGCAATAAATTTACCATAAATTATTTTTCTGATCATCAAAAATTCCAAACCGATACACCTGTGATGAATTTATCCTCTGTTAATTTTCATTAAATTTTACCGTTAAATTGCCGACTTTGATGATAAAAGGCAATTTACGGGTATACCAGTGTGAAGTTTTACCCTCCATTTGTCACATGTGTACTGGTTTGTGATTTTTTGCGATATCAATTCAATTGAACAAAAACTAATAAAAGGTAAATTTATCACAAATGTACCGATTTGAGAATTTCGGTGGTAAAATTTATCACAGCTTTATTAATTTCTTGCAAGAATTTAATTTCTGAAGTAATCGCCCCCTCGCTCTCCGCTCGTCCCTCCAGCTCCTGTCGTCTTGCAAAATCTGAGGATCTTTCCTCTGGATGACGATCGCCGAACGCGCTGCTGGAAAACGATGGAGGCTTGGTGGAGTGGAGTCGGGGTCGGAGGGCTGATGGCACGAGCTTCCCTCTGAAGAAAAGGTCGTAGGAGAGAGAGACGGACGCGAGTCGTGGTTTTAGCCGGACGACCCAAAAGAGAGGCGAAGTCGAACTCCCTATCGACGTCGTCACCGTCCTCGACACCTCGGTTGGTCCTTGCCAAGACCCAGACCCGACCCGCTTTACACCTCCGGGGCTTGCTTCGCGAGAGAGAGAGAAAGCTGGGATCTTCCGCACCTCCTCCTCCGCCGGCCCAGACACAGATCCCTCTGCCGCCAGACCCCGGTAAGCCCTCCTTCCGATCATCCTCCGAATTCCGCCGTTCTTGCGAAAGTGTATGTCTAGCTGAACACTCTGTGTCGATTTCGGGAGTCGATCGTTCTCTCGAGTCGAACCCTTCGTTTGTAGGTTAGCAAGGTTGATGTTTCTGCACTCTTCCTTGCCTATGTTGATTCTAGTGAAATGCCGGAATGAAGGAAAATGTGATGCGATGTGACGTGACGTAATAGTGTCAAATCGCCAGAAAATTTGCTCGCGATGGAACTCTTGAGTGTGTGAAAAACCTAATTTGTTGAGCGCTAACTATTGCATACAGTCAAACCACTAAATAGCTCTTGAGACGTAATAGTGTCAAACCACTATTGCTTATTGGGAGGCGACGGGCAAGGTCGTGCGCAATTATGAGGCGGCGAACTCACTCACGGTTAAGGACAACAGGAGCTGGAGGGACGAGCGGAGAGCGAGGGGGCGATTACTTCAGAAATTAAATTCTTGCCAGAAATTAATTTTTAGAGGGGAAATCTGTTTGATAAAACATGACTAATTCTGCTCCAAAAATTGATTTCTGGAACATAAATCTATTTTTATTTTTTTGGGCACCTCAAAAAAAAAATTTCACTCAAAGCTGGTGTCTAAAGGTATTCTAAGCCATTTTGTGAAGTTTTGAAATTTTTGATTTTTTTGGACACTTCAAAAAAAATTAAATTTCACTCAAAGTGGGTGCCCAAAGGTATTCTAAGCCATTTTGTGAAGTTTTGAAATTTTTGATTTTTTTGGACACTTCAAAAAAAATTAAATTTCACTCAAAGTGGGTGCCCAAAAGTATTTTAATCCATTTTCTAAATTTTTGAAATTTTTGATTTTTTTGGAAGTCTCGAAAAAATTAAATTTCACTCAAACTGGGTGCCCAAAGGTATTCTAAGCTATTTTGCGAAATTTTGAAATTTTTGATGTTTTGATTTTTTTGGGCAACTAAAAAAAATTAAATTTCACTTAAAGTGGGTGCCCAAATGTAATCTAAGCCATCCTGTGAAATTTTAAAATTTTTTATTTTTTTATATTTTTTGAAAAAAAATTCACCAAATTTCCTATTTTCCCAAAATCTTACTTTTTTTATTTTCTAGAAATTTTTATGAATTTTTTTGGAATTTTTGAATTTTTATGCATTTTTTGAAAAAAAAAAATTAGTGAGAGAAAGAGAGAAAATAAGGAGAATGCATTCTGGAAGAGAGAAGCTACAGAAAGTAACTTCTCTTTTTCTTGCCCAAAACTCATTCTGGAATCAAATATTTTTAACAAACGATTTTCATTCCAGAATGCAAAAATTGCTCAAAAATATTTCTGTTTCGGAATCTATTTTGGAGCAGAATTTCTACTTTAGAATGGATTTCATGTGCGCCTTGAACAAAAACGGAGTGAGGCGAAACTGAAAGAGACGGAGAATTTAGGAAATTTAGAAGCGAGACAAAAATGGATTTCGACTTGAAAATGTATAGATGGAAGATGATTCCTTCTTCTCGGTCGGAGTCCGCCATTGCCCGAGCCTAGGGGTTTTGGCGGCGACGCGAGGGGGCGGCAAGACCGGAGAAAGCGAACGAGGGAAGAAGAAATACAGGAAACCCTAGACGACGTAGGATGGGCAACGGAACGAGAAGCAAAACAGGGGAAAGGAAAACCCCACTGAAACAGGGCGAGCGCGACGCGAAAGAACTCGAGGTGATTTGTGAAGTTTTACGAGTGAGGAGGAGGCGGAATGAAATCCAAACCCACCATGGAACCGAGGACGGACCGGGACGAGGTCGGTTCCCGCTCCAAATTTACCGTTCCCGGTCGAGAGGCGACGGGCAAGGTCGTGCGCAATTATGAGGCGGCGAACTCACTCACGGTTAAGGATAACAGGAGCTGGAGGGACGAGCGGAGAGCGAGGGGGCGATTACTTCAGAAATTAAATTCTTGCCAGAAATTAATTTTTAGAATGGAAATCTGTTTGATAAAACATGACTAATTCTGCTCCAAAAATTGATTTCTGGAACATAAATCTATTTTTATTTTTTTGGGCACCTCAAAAAAAAAATTTCACTCAAAGCGGGTGTCTAAAGGTATTCTAAGCCATTTTGTGAAGTTTTGAAATTTTTGATTTTTTTGGACACTTCAAAAAAAATTAAATTTCACTCAAAGAGGGTGCCCAAAGGTATTCTAAGCCATTTTGTGAAGTTTTGAAATTTTTGATTTTTTTGGACACTTCAAAAAAAATTAAATTTCACTCAAAGTGGGTGCCCAAAAGTATTTTAATCCATTTTCTAAATTTTTGAAATTTTTGATTTTTTTGGAAGTCTCGAAAAAATTAAATTTCACTCAAGCTGGGTGCCCGAAGGTATTCTAAGTTATTTTATGAAATTTTGAAATTTTTGATTTTTTGATTTTTTTGTGCGCCTAAAAAAAATTATATTTCACTTAAAGTGGGTGCCCAAATGTAATCTAAGCCATCCTGTGAAATTTTGAAATTTTTATTTTTTTATATTTTTTGAAAAAAAATTCACCAAATTTCCTATTTTCCCAAAATCTGACTTTTTTTATTTTCTAGAAATTTTTATGAATTTTTTTGGAATTTTTGAATTTTTATGCATTTTCTGAAAAAAAAAATTTAGTGAGAGAAAGAGAGAAAATAAGGAGAATGCATTCTGGAAGAGAGAAGCTGCAGAAAGTAACTTCTCTTTTTTTTGCCCAAAACTCATTTTGGAATCAAGAATGCATTCTGGAATCAAGAATGCATTCTGGAATCAAATATTTTTAACAAACGATTTTTATTCCAGAATGCAAAAATTGCTCCAAAATATTTCTGTTTCGGAATCTATTTTGGAGCAGAATTTCTACTTTAGAATGGATTTCATGTGCGCCTTGAACAAAAACGGAGTGAGGCGAAACTTAAAGAGACAGAGAATTTAGGAAATTTAGAAGCGAGACAAAAATGGATTTTGACTTGAAAATGTATAGATGGAAGATGATTCCTTCTTCCATTCCAAAATTTGGGCCCATCTATTTATGCTTTAGCAAAAGTAATTTCCCGTCAAAACCTAATTCATTATTCAAATCCTTAGAATTATGAAAAAAAAAACTTGTATTTGAATTTACGCGTCAGCGTTTGAGTATTTTGAGAGTTTCGGATTTTAAAAAAGTCAACATATGTGAACATCAAGATTTTGATTAAATAAAAAAGTTAAAAGTAAAAATCAACCTAGATTGACTTCATGAATTGTAAATTTAGAAAAAATAAATTGAAAGATTTGTAAGGATGTATACTATATTTCTTAAATATAAAGGAATAATGTTATGACAATGATTGCAAAAGAGAAAAACAGAAGTTTGAAGTCCCAACTTCTATCCGAAAATTCCAAGAAAGCGATGTGATTTTACATAATAGACAAAATTGTAACTTAAACTCTCAAGATAATTATCATCTAATTTTAGTCATCTCTCACGTATTGAATCTGAATTTGATTTTTTTACATCACCTACGGTTACTTAAATCAATTTTCCAAAATAAGTTGATTCTATAGGTATTTTGCTTCTTTATAGGACCAAAAGAGCACGAGTATTGCCTCAAAATAAAAAGGGATATGTTCAATAAAAGTCCTAAAATTTGTCACTAAAGTGCAATTGAGTCATAAAACTTGTAAAAAGTGTAATCAAGTCATAAAACTCATTAAATTGATTCAAATGAGTTATAATGTTAACATCGTTAAACTTACTAACGAAAAATGCTGACATGACTTATTTTCATATTTTTTCTCTCATGTGTGGCGATGACGTCGTTTTGGCCAAAATTTGATTTTTAATACTATTTTTATTTAAATTAAATTTTAAAAAAAAGAGGAGGAAGATAATAAGTGGGGAGGGAGGGCTTGCCCTCCCCGCCGCCACCCCACCATCGTCGAGAGGGCCAGGCGAGGGTGGGGTATGGCAACCCTCCCCCAGATCCGGGCGAGGGGTTGTGGCCCTCCCCCAAATCAGGCAAGGGTTGCTGGCCCTCGCCCAAACTTGGCCGAGGGTTGCTAGTGGCAACCGATCCCCACCAATGGCAGCCCTCCTCTAGATCTAGCGAGGGTCGGTCGCCACTGGCGACCCTCAGACAGGTCTAAGTGAGGACCAGCGACCCTCACTCGATCTAGGGAAGGGCCCACAAGCCCTCGCTTGTCATCGGTGAGGGTCACTGACCCCTAGTTAGGGCTCGGCGACCCTCAACTGTTATCCCCCTACCCTCACCGGCTCCTCCCGGCGATAGTGGGGTGGCGACAGCGAGGGCAAGCCCTCGCTCCCTGACTATCCTCCTCCTCTTTTTTTTTTAAAAAAAAATTTTAGCTTTATTTTTAAATTTAATTTAAATAAAAAATACTATTAAAAATGATTAAAAAAAGCCACGTCATTGCCGCGTGGGATATAAAAAGTATTAAAAAAAGCTATGTCGGCATTTTTCGTTAGTCAAATTGGACGGCGTTAATTTTATGACTCGATTGACCTAATTTGATAAGTTTTAGGATTTTTGGTGAGCATATCACAAATAAAAACTAAAGACTTTCTATTCCTATACTTTCATTTTGTTTGATTTTGTTCTTGTAGTTGGCACGATGTAGGCATGCCGTCTAATTTCTAAAGCGCAATAGTTATTTGGGTGGCACAATGCAACTTTCAATGAGTGGCCAGGGGGCACTTATAACTGTTTTTTTTTTTCTGTCGATCCTCTATATATTTCACTGCAAAACGAGATCGTTCTATTTTCTCAACTCTTGCAATCTTTGGATATCCTTAGAAATTCGATAATATTGCTGTTGAATTTGGACTAAGGGTTTGATTTTTTTTTTTTTTTATCTTCATATCATCCGAAGTAGATCTATTTTTGCCCAACGCCGGTTTGAGCATGTGCCTACCCCGCTTGCCTGTCAATAAAGTGAAAAAAAAATTCAAACATATCTTCAATGCATTGCTTTCCCCCTTTTTTATTTTCTAAACTCATATTTCGATACGCTTCAATTATCAAAAACCTTCGATCTTCGCGGCGAAAAAGAACATTAATTTCGAACGCCATGCATCGGCATCAATAATAAATTACAAACAAAATCTCTAATAATAGAGGAAATAAGATTTACAAAATAAAGACGACAAAATGAACAAATTAAAGCAACAACGATTTGTGGGCTACATATACTCGCGCCCGCGGGAACTATACGATTACAGAATAAATGAACTGTCATACGAGCCATGATTATATCACGAAAACGATGAGCGCCCCCCCGACCCCACGCGCGACGGGGGCGCGTGCGCGTCGGACCACCTCGGATCTTCGCCTTTAGGAGGATCGCCACCGTCTCGGCCACGCGCACGCGGCGCGCGTGCCGTGTACGCGGGGGGGGGGGTGCCTCGGTCGAAGCAAGCTCTCCAGATAGTTTTGTACAATCCGAACATTTTTAGATTTGCGTCTCTCTCCTCTCTCTCTCTCTCTCTCTCTCTGTCTCTTCTCTCTCCTCTCTCTCTGTGTGCTAGGGTTTCAGAGTCGCCGCTGCTGTGTCCGTTGCGGGATTCGATTGACTCTCGCTCCTTCCTCCCCAGCCCCCCCGGGTCTCCGAGTTCACTCGTCGTCGCTCGGGCGTAAGTTTGCTCTCCTTGCTCTCTCTTCCCTTCCTTCGTTTTTCGCAGCAAGAACCGGCGTCGATTTGGGGGGGCGGGGGGGGGGGTCCGGAATCGTTTCGATCTGGTGGGGTTACTGCGATCGCGGGGGCGAGCGTGTGATCTGGTGTCGCGGTTGCTCGGTTTCCGGCGTCGATTGAAGTGGGTTTTTCGGGCTCGCGATTTCGTTTCGGGAGCGTCCTTTTTTCTTCTTTTTTCTTTTTATTTTTTGCTTGCTTTGCGCGTCGTCGGCGGACAGTGACCTCGGAGCAGCGAACTGCACAGTCTGCGATTTCTTCCTCTCTTGTGTTTTGTTTTGTGTGTGTGTGTTTTTTTTCCCTGATGAATTGGATTTGTTATGCGTGTTTTTGGTTTTTGTTGAACCGCGCGAGGGCGATTGAAAGCTCTCGGGCTGATCTGCTTGTGGGATTTTCGCTTGAGATCGATGATCGCCTTGAAGTTTGGGGCTTTTTGCATGTTACTCGATACCCATTTTTGGTAAATCCTGGTGTATGCTTGGCTGCATAGCTTATATCCCGGGTCGGCAGCGGCATTCGCAGATCGTGCTTTTCCGGTTTGGTTTTGCTGCTTGGAATTTCAGGATGTGTTGTTTGCAGGGTTGACTGTTTGGTACAGTGGTTGGGAAAGTTCACTTGCTGTAGCTCCTGTTTCCCCATTCCTTTTGTTATTAATATTCCGACCTTTGGACGATCTTTGTACTTGTTTTTTTTGGTGCTTCTCTTGTTCTTCTACGCTTGAAGCGTGTCGGGTCTTGAATTAGTTTGACTGGGTTTTCAGTTGGGGCCATCTTTGAGTAGAAGAGGACAGCACCTGATTATTTGCTCGGGCCTTTTCACCGAGCTCTCTAATCGACTGGCTTTACCTCTTTCTTCTCTCAGATAGTATGGCGATGGAAGTCACGCAAATTCTCTTGAATGCACAATCCGTAGATGGAGCTGTACGCAAGCATGCTGAGGACAACTTAAAACAATTTCAGGAGCAAAACCTCCCAAGTTTCTTGCTTTCCCTGGCTGGCGAGTTGGCTAATGAAGAAAAGCCTGCCGAAAGTCGTAAACTGGCTGGTTTAATCCTTAAGAACGCCTTGGATGCCAAAGAACAACACAGGAAGTATGAGCTTGTACAGCGCTGGTTGGCTCTGGACGCTTCGGTGAAGGCCCAAATTAAAAACTGCTTGATAAAGACGCTCTCCTCTCCTTCTCACGATGCTCGCTCTACTGCTTCACAAGTTATTGCGAAAGTGGCAGGTATAGAGTTGCCACAGAAACAGTGGCCAGAACTGATTGGCACTCTGTTGTCAAATATTCAGCAGCTTCCAGCACATACCAAGCAGGCCACACTTGAAACGCTTGGATATATATGTGAAGAAGTTTCCCCTGAAGCTGTGGAACAAGCTCATGTAAATCAGATACTTACAGCCGTTGTTCAGGGTATGAATTCATCCGAGGCGAACAATGATGTCAGACTTGCTGCTACTCGGGCTCTCTACAATGCGCTGGGTTTTGCTCAAGCAAATTTTTCCAATGATATGGAACGCGACTACATTATGAGAGTTGTTTGTGAAGCTACTCTTTCCCCTGAAGTCAAGATTAGACAGGCTGCTTTTGAATGTTTGGTAGCCATTTCTTCAACATACTATGAGAAATTGGCTCCTTACATTCATGACATTTTCAACATCACTGCTAAAGCGGTCAAGGAGGATGAGGAGCCTGTTGCACTCCAAGCCATTGAATTCTGGAGTTCCATATGCGATGAGGAGATTGATATCTTAGAAGAGTATGGCAATGATTTTACCGGGGATTCTGAAGTTCCTTGCTTCTATTTCATCAAACAGGCTCTCCCTGTACTTGTTCCACTTTTGCTGGAAACACTTCTTAAGCAGGAGGAGGATCAAGATCAGGACGAAGGGGCTTGGAACATTGCAATGGCTGGAGGGACATGCTTGGGTTTGGTTGCACGCACGGTTGGAGATGACATCGTCCCGCTTGTTATGCCTTTTATCGAGTTGAACATTACAAAACCTGACTGGAGACAAAGGGAGGCGGCCACTTATGCTTTTGGCTCTATTCTAGAGGGTCCGTCTCCAGAAAAGCTCGTGCCTCTTGTTAATGTTGCCCTAAACTTCATGCTGAGTGCTTTGATGAAGGATCCGAGTAATCATGTGAAGGACACCACTGCATGGACTCTTGGTAGAATGTTTGAGTTTCTTCACGGCTCAATGCTGGAGACTCCTATAATAACTCCGGCAAACTGTCAACAGATTGCCACGGTTCTTTTGCAAAGCATGAAAGACGTCCCCAATGTTGCCGAAAAAGCTTGTGGGGCTTTATATTTCTTGGCTCAGGGGTATGAGGACATGGGACCCTCACCATCTCCACTGACTCCCTTTTTCCAGGATATTTTGCAGGCACTTTATGCTGTCACTCGCAGAGAGGACGCTGGAGAATCACGCCTCCGCACTGCAGCCTATGAAACTCTAAATGAAGTCGTGCGTTGTTCCACAGACGAGACATCTCCAATGGTGATGCAACTAGTTCCCCACATCATGATGGAGCTTCACCACACTCTTGAAGCCCAGAAGCTTTCAACTGATGAGAGGGAGAAGCAAAACGAGTTGCAAGGTCTTCTCTGCGGTTGCTTGCAGGTCATTATACAGAAACTGGGGTCATCTGAGGCAACAAAGTATGTCTTTTTGCAGTATGCTGATCAGATGATGGCGCTCTTTTTGAGAGTATTTTCTTGTAGAAGCGCCACTGCTCATGAGGAAGCCATGCTTGCCATTGGGGCGCTTGCATATGCTACGGGCTCTGGTTTTGAAAAATATATGTCAGAATTTTATCGGTATCTTGAAATGGGTCTTCAGAATTTTGAGGATTACCAGGTTTGTGCTATCACGGTTGGTGTTGTAGGAGATCTATGTAGGGCTCTGGAGGATAAAATCTTGCCATATTGCGACGGGATAATGACACAACTGCTGAAAGACTTGTCGAGCAATCAGCTGCATCGGTCCGTGAAGCCTCCCATCTTCTCATGCTTTGGTGACATTGCTTTGGCAATTGGGGAGAACTTTGAGAAGTACTTGACATATGCTATGCCCATGCTGCAGAGCGCCGCAGAATTATCAGCTCACACGCCTGGTGCAGATGATGATATGACCGAGTATACTAATTCCCTGAGAAACGGAATATTGGAGGCATACTCAGGGATCTTTCAAGGATTTAAGGGCTCTCTAAAGACCCAACTATTGATGCCTTATGCTCCTCATATTCTTCAGTTTTTGGATAGTCTGTATATGGAAAAGGAAATGTGAGTTCTGCAACTAGTTCTTGTCTCGTCTCTCTGGATTTTGATATTTTTTACGTTTTTTTTCTGACTTATCTGTTTGTTAACAGGGATGACGTGGTGACCAAGACAGCAATTGGGGTCCTTGGAGATCTAGCAGATACTCTGGGTAGCAATGCCGGTCCCTTGATTCAGCAGTCCATATCAAGCAAAGAGTTTTTAAACGAATGCTTATCCTCAGATGATCATATGATCAAGGAATCTGCCGAATGGGCCAAGTTGGCTATCAATCGAGCCATTGCTATTTGAGGCTGCCGATAGTCCATGCATTCCTTAGTCCTTCATGCATTTGGGTGTGTTGCGTTGGGGTCTGGCATTGCATTCCATGAGTCAGGTCATCACCATTTTTGGGTTCAAAGATATGGGTTATTTCGCCATCGTCGTGTCTTGTCAGCAGCGATCCGATGCCTTTTTCTTTCAAATTAAGTCGATATTAATTTTATTATTTTCCTTTCTGTGGAAGGAAGATGGCGGTAATGACCCACGTATCTATCTGCTAACTTGGCAGATAAGAATGGACATTTACCGAGGAGAAAAAAACAGTTTAAATGGTTGGGGAGGAAGACATCCGAGAGACTGCATTTGGTCGTGCGAATTTGTTTATCATGGTGGGCAGATGTGGTTTCTTGTTATGGAGAGGATGGTGCTGAAGGCATGCCCGCAGAGTCGGCGGTTTTGGCCTGAATCAAGTCTGCATTTTTCTGATCGTCTTACATTTGCTCTGTGTTCTTCCCTCCTCACACCAAACTTGGGTATCCAAAGCATTGCATTGTTACAGTTGTCATAGAGTTTGGTCTTTGCCTCTGTACTCATTTTGTATACTTGCTCGTTGTGTGGTATTGCTGAGAGCCACACAATCTAGGGCACTCATAGCATGCATCATTCACATTTCATCAGTTTAATGTTCAATATAATGGGTTTTTTTGAGTCAATATTCAAAGATCTTGTGCTTAAAGCTCATTTTTGCTGCCGTTTTCTTGGCCATCATGGTTCAGTTTGATTAGATGTGGATAGTTGATCTTTTTGGCTAAATCATACTGTAATGGCCACATAAAGGATGTTATTGCCTCCCTTTATTGGCTGTTCACAGAGACAACAGATATGTCATTACAGTATGTATACTGGATTTGAGAAATTGTGCTTCTTTGTCCTTTATTACGGTTGCTGGATGGATGTGGGGATATGGTTGCCATCCTTGTTTGTTTGGCTTGCTCTTGAAGCTTGTAAATCTTGTTTCTGCTTTTTTAGGAAGATGCGACTCCTGCTCACTGGCTATTGCATGCAGTGAATAAGGACCAGTTGCAATGTTCTCAGGATGCTTTGAAAATATTTGGGCAGGATGGGGGCAATTCGGAAATGGGAAAAAAGTGGCTAGATCAGGCTGCGGGCATAAATTTGATGCCGATATTGTGTTCTGCTCTGTTCCTGAGTTCGTTCTTAATTTTTTTAATTGCTTATCCTGTTTCCCAGTCTCTGCAGTTATTTTGTATAGTTGAACGTTTGCGCTGAGTCAATCTTAGTCAATTTTAAGGCTTATGAGTTTGAGACGTGAGGTTTTCTACTTTTTAGGAATATATATTCCTTAAGCACGGACGGTGATGGGTTGGTTCTAGTGGTTAGGGGTGAGAAACTCCTCTAATGGGGAAATTTTGGGGTGACGTGAATTAACGCTAGGCAAGGCAAGTCGAGGCGAGGTAAGGCATGGAGTTTGTATGATGTGTGGTGTGTACCGGTGCGCGAAAATCCATATTATTCCCAATGTGCCTTTTGATTTCCAGCATCTCCTTTAGAGATCCACCCTGAGCGCTTGAACAGCACAATCACGAACGTTCTGCTTCAAGCTGTTCTGTTCGTGTGCTTTGTAAGTTGAGTGTTGCTGTCAATTTCATCAGGCGACCAATGTGCGTCCAATGTTGCCTCCATTGTCCCTCTCGAGTTCGTGCAAGTTGTGCTGATCGTCTCAGTCTGGTCCTCTGTGTTAGTAACAATCAGAATTGAGTCTAGGGAGTTCCATAGTCCGTGTTGAGAACGTGTCCCTTGTGATTCTTTATTTCCTAGGTTTTTCTCGTTCTTTGCCCATCAAGTTGAGGTGCATTTCTGTTCTCACTGGCGTTATTACCGCACCGGTGTCAAACTCAACCCATATTGCTCCTATGCCCGAGAGGTCTTTGTCTCTCGGATGTTGGCAACAGCGAATGGTGGTGCAGAATAGTCCGTTTTGCCTTAGTCTCAGGAATAGGAACGGGAGATCGGCCTTGCACCTGGCATGGGACTCCCTGAGGCACAGGCATCCTCCTGGGAATTGGACGGGGACAATGTGTTCTAGCTCCAGCAATGTAGTACTTAAAGGGCATTTGCATCCTCCACAAAATTTTTATTAAGCTTTGCATCCCGGGGAAACAGATCAATGTCTAGAAAGGGAATACTAGGCCTTGAAAGAAACAGCTCTTGGTAGGTGAGAATAGATCGCATGTACCATTGTTGTTTAATAAGTTCTGTAAGATATATTTGTCTCGATGCATCCATCATCTGTTTACTCTTCTCTGTGTGAATAGCTTTCTCTTTGGTGTAGCAGACGCAAACCAATTAAGTGTCTTGGCTGATGATTGTCCGGGACTTTCTGGCTGTCCTAATATGTGCTTTTGGAATCGCTGATAACTCGAACGGATGATAATAACACTTCAATCGATCACAAGTGGTCATTGTAGTGCTTTATGTGTACGTTCTTATATTAGAACAGCAAATGCTTCAAACCTACCGCCTCCTAACCAAGACGACCTTAAAGTATCGCTTACACACATGACAATCGACGTACCCGTTCCTGTATCAAGGCCAGTGGTGAACCAAGATGTTGGTAGTTATGGTCCACTGAAGGCCAAACTGCCAGTCCTAGCCACATTACGAAAAAGCATCTCTTGATATTTTTTCTAGTTTCATTTACAACTAATTGACAATTGGGAGAATTACCAAAAAAGTCTCAAACCTACTGTAATTATGTCAATTTAATTCTTTTTTTTTGGCCAACTAAATTCTAAACCTTTTGTATTTGTGCTAATTCAGTCCATTCGACCAATTTCCATCATTAATCACTAACATGGACGCTGGGCGTTTTACGTGGCACCGCTGGCTCTGACATGGACATTTTTAAATATTATTATAATAATTTGTCAATTTATTTATTTCTTTTCTTTCTTTTTTTCCTTTTCTTTCTTGCTCTTTCTTTTTTTTTTTTCCTTCCCTTTGGCTAATCGCCGGCAACGGGCCAAAGGCAAGGGCTGGCGAGCACGATCTTGCCCACCCCCTTGCAAGTTGATGTATCATTCAAACTTCATCCCTCAAATCGGGAACTTCACAAAGCTCATTCCTATCGCCTTAAGGAGATTGAATCTCCACCATAATGTCTCCCATGGCAGGAAAATGACCTCGGTCGACTTCCCCTTGAGCAACGTGTCCTTGAGTAGCTCGTTCTTGAGTGGCCTGCTATCGAGCGGCTTCGCGTCTTGCAACCGCCGCTTGATCATTATTGCAATGACGCCTTCAACAAGGAGAACCTCGCCGGCCACTAGCGAGGAGAGGCCAACATTGCCAGCCTAGCGATGGTGAGGCTCGCCCTTACCGGCCCTCCCCTTTGGCCATTCGCCTCAGCAAATGGCTGGAGAAAGAAAGGAAGAGAAAAAAAGAAAGGGAAAAAAGAATAAATAAATAAAAAAAAAATAAATTCAACAAAATTAATATATTATTTTAAAATATCTAGTACTGTCTGCGCCACATAGGACGGCCGGTATTCATGTTAGCAATTTTCGGCCAAAACTGACTGGATGGACTGAATTGACACAAATACAAACGATTTATGACTCAATTGATAAATAAAAAAGTCAGGAGTAAATTGGCACAATTATAATGAGTTTAGAATTTTTTTTTTTGGCAATTTTACCATAGACAATCCTAGTCAGGCAGCATGACGTATCGCCCTTTAACAGTGGAGAAAGAGGGGTTTAGTGCTCTGTGAATTGGCACCGAAGGATTGGCTGATCACAGTGTGGACGAGACTGCACGGCTCCTTTATGCTTATCGATAATACTCGACGAGCTGACTGCTACTTTTGGCACATTTAGGTGGATGACCCTCGCAGACACATTTGGTAGGTTGTCATCTTCAATTGACTGAAAAAGAGCCCATATGGTGTGTCGTGTATAGTGGGTTGGGCACCTTCTGTGGTTGAAGAGAGCTCACTATCCTGGAATTCTTGAAAGTGACCAATGGAATCATGGTCATCCTCTCTGACTGACATTTTCACTTAAATTTGCAAAATTTCTCAACCGGTACTGTTTCCTTGGCAACGATTGGCTATTGGCGAACGACAATACTTAAAACTTCGTCTCTAATATTTGTGAACACATCCATGAACTCCAGAGACCACCATCAGAATGAGGTGGCAACTTTCTTTTCATCTTGGAGCAAAAGTTCCATGTATAGCATATACTAGGGAAATTTTCTGGGGTGAAGCTTGTAGATTCATTGGAACGAAATGTTCGATAAGTGAATTTGTGTGTTGCCAGTAGAGAGAAGTGGAAAAGAACCGAGTAAATGGAACGTTGAGCGGCCATTGAAGCTTGTCAAGGTGAGGTGAATGAAGTTCCATGAGAGACGGGGTAAGGAAGGCTGCAGGGTGACCAACCTTACCGAAAGTGAGTTTTTCTGGAAGCCAGCAGGGCCGTTCCTATTTATGATTTGAGCACAAATACTACAGAGTCAAATCTCTGTTTTCACTCTCTCAGACGACTTTTTGTCCTTGCTCCAGCTAGTTTCAATTGAAAGTGGTTATGGAATGTTTGACAGAGACTCAACTCACTCGACTTTACAGGAAAAAGAGAATTTCAACAGGTATTTCCACCGTCCCACTTCCTCACAAACACGCATATCAGACTTCATAAGCATGTTCTGTCATCCACTCAATTGGTTAAACTCCACGCAAAGTTTCGAATACGTTATCGTTTATAGTGAATGTCGCTGTTTTAACTTTCCAAACCCTCGAGAGTTTTTTCTCCAGAAATAGGAGGGAAATACTAGAGACAAAACCACCCGCCTGGGTGGCGCTGCTGGAACGCGCACTCTTCCTCTCGCAAAAGGTTGAGTGTTCGAATCCCGGGCGCCGCAGGGTGACTTAACCGGTGGCACGTGTGTGGTGGCTAGCACGTGTCGCCCCCAGGGTTTACTCCCCGGCTGTCGGCCGTGCGGGGGTTCCCTGGGTTATCAAAAAAAAAAAAAAAATACTAGAGACAAAAAATCGAGGATGTATAGACTTCATAAGCATGTCCTGTCATCCACTTAATAGCTTAAACTCCACGCAAAGCTTCAAAGACATTATAGTTTATAGTGAATGTCGTCGTTACTTTTAACTTTTCAAACCATCGAGATTTTTTTCTTTAGAAATAGAAGGGACATGCTAGAGCAAAAATTTGAGGATATATAGACTTTATAAGCATGTCTTGTCATCCATCTAATAGCTTAAACTCCACGCAAAACTTCAAAGACATTATAGTTTATGGTGAATGTCGCTGTCACTTTTAACTTTCCAAACCATTGAGAGTTTTTTCTCTAGAAACAGGAGGGAAATACTAGACAAAAAATTGAGGATGTGGAAGTCAAATGTATGGTGTACGCTATTGAAAAAAAAAAAGACGGTGAGAGCTTACGCTATTGAAAAAAATCGCGTAGTTAACTTTGTGCACTAAAACCCACCCATCGGTGGCCACGTTGGTTTGCGCTCAGTTCCTTTCACGAGAGGTCCTGGGTTCAAACTCGCCCATTGGTGATTTAAGTGGGGGGTTGTGGCGATGGAATGCTGCGTTAGCCCCCCTCAAGGACTAGTTGTACATCACCGTCGGTTTGCAGTTGAGTCATCGCTCGCCGGTCGCGCGGATACTTCGATTATAAAAAAAAAAACAAGAACTTTGTGCACTAAAATCCTGTGTACTATTCATAAATTTACGACGCGAGCGAGTTTCGCACGGCATAACCAAGTCGCACTGGTGCTGTGACATCCTATATGCCCTTATATACCCCTTTAGTCCTCCTAAATCTAAACTCAGGATAACGCTGGTTCTTGAAAATACAGCATGGATCCTTATAATAAGACGGGAATTGTCATCCTGTTCATGCTCTTCATCAATAGTTACTCAGGTGAGAGAGTTTTTCATTTTTTTTCGAATCGCAAAGACTATACGCCCCGAACTAAGTTTGAGCAACAATTTCATTATTCTGTAGCAGCTGTTATGGGCTTCAGTGAAGTTGAGAATCCTGCAGAGTCGCCGAGAAAGGTAGCTCTCTATTCATGTTCAATGTACTTAGTTGAATCTTTCATTTTCCCAGTGGACATGCACCTGTAGCTTTATTTAGTAGTTATACAGCCGATTTTCTCTAAGTTCCTCATGATGCTCAAATCCGTCAAAACTGTCGACATTCTTTGCAGAGTTCTCTCTCTAGATAGAATTGTCGATAAGGCTATAACTCATGGATAGAGGATGTTCAATTTTTACATTCGCAATAGGCAATTCCGAAGCGAGTAACTAGAATTATATGTGCTAATTAGTCATGTCTTGATAATACTCCATTATAAGCAAGAAGGATTTGTCCAAGCTTGCATAAAATGCCTCCCCTTCCCTTCTGATGATCCACAAAATGTCTGTGTGAAGGTCATGAGTCGGAGGAACATGAGAGAGTTGACAATGCTCGAAGCTGTGTTGGACTATGACAATCCAGGGCCCAACACGAAGCACGACCAAGGAAAAGGCAAAACTGGTCCTGGCGGAGGCGGCACCCCCAACCCTTGACCTGCCCGCTTCTTCCTATGTGCTGCTTCTGTCATGAAAAAAAGTTGTTGCTCTCAATAAGGGACATTTTGACTGCATAATGATCAACCATAGTTCATCTGTTATGATGTTCGATGCTAAAGTTAAGAATTTTAAGGTTGATGTTTCTCTCTGCGGGAACTGGTAATGATTATGTTCCCCCTTCCTCTTATGTACTATTTTCCCCTTAGTTTAATGAGTAACGAATAAATTTCTTGCATCTTGCTCTTCTAACCAAACCTGTGGGCCGTTTTACTTCTTAAATTATGTGGTCATTATGTTAGCACTTTCCCAGATATACACCACTAGGGACTTTAGAGTTGTAGTGGGGAACATGAAAGAATGTACCGAGAACCGAATGCGCGGTACTTGCAGCTTTTGTAAGAGGGGGCTTCCCTCTTCTGCGTGTCCTCAAGAGATCGGGTTTCTTTGGTCAAGAAGTGATCTAACAGAGGTTGATTTTAGAAGCTTCATAGGACACTGTTAAAAGTTTACCGTCGAAAAATCTTTGACTGCAGCAGAATTTTTTATCTACAGTTTTGGCGTAGAAATCTGAGTAGAATCAATGGGTTTGCAGGATCAGATAAATGTTTCAGGGTGTTTCCACCGCTCTTGACTTCTCATCAAAATTAGCATACTGATATGCTGGAGTTCATTGGTTTCTTATAATTTGTGAACTCTTTCCATGTCTTCTTGGTGTTTTGTATGAAGATTCGACGACCATTTTTGAAGCTCCAAGGCCTTGCTGGTGCTTTACCTTTCTCTGGATATCAGTATTAGACGCGAAGATAGATTGCAGAAATTGATTCATTCCAAGTTGTGCAAACTCTGGATTAGTTCGGGCCTTGAACAGCATCAACACACAGCATATCATCATGTCAAACCTCTAATTTACTAGAAAATAAAACCTTTTGGATGCGCAACTTTGATACCAGGAGCACACTTAGAAACCTAAATTAAGGGATTATACTGTACTGCCTGCATTTGGTCAAGTTGAACAGTAAAAGTGTCATTATTTCCTAGATCTACGCAAAGCTTAGTGCATGATCCTCCCTGATGGTCCGTAATTACCGATGCTTGGGCTTGCGTTCATACTCCGGAGTCAACTTTGTGATTTACAACCTGATTGCTCAGCTAAAATTTCTCATGGTGTAATTTCGGCGATCTTTCTTCGTGTTTTGCGAGTACTTTTTTTTGGTGCTCAAAGTGGGTGCGTTTGGAAACGCTTTGGGGAAAGCAATTGGAAAAAGGTAAAGAAGTTTAGGTTCCGTTTGTCTCCCGGAAAAAGAATGATTTAAAAAATATTTTCCTAAGACCGATTGATTGTATCGCTTACAAAAATGAAAAAATAAATACATTTTTATCGTTTACAAAAGTGTTTAAACATAAATTGTTATTGATAATGAAAACATTTTTCATTGGTAAATTATTTCTAGAGATACAAGTAACAATTTGTAGGAAAATGATTTCCAAATCATTAATTTTTCACAAAAAAACAAATAGAGCCCGTGAAAGGGTTTTTTCAAAATGCAAATGTATTTGGTAAAATGTAATTTAAAAACAAATTAGAAATCAACTTTGGCTTAAGTGCCGTTTGGAATAAAACTACATTGTCTAAATGACTTTTTAATTTACTAGTTTAAAAAAAAGTCTTGAACATTTCACTGGTGCCAGTTTGGCCTCATTGGTAGCTAGATCTAGCCTTGCCGGTGACGTTGCATTAGATGGGGACATTTCTAGAATTATGAAAGACTAACGAGGGCATAGTTGGAAGAAAATATTATATTTACATTTCGGAAATGCTCAAAACTCAAAGCATTTGCAAACCTACCTTGGGTTAAGGGCCTTTAGAGGGCATTGAAATTCAATTGCATCTTTCAAAGCTCTCCAAAAAATTTACCAAACGCTATTTACATTTATCCAAAAGCCTTTAAGGCTCCAAAAGACTTAGGTAAAGTGTCGTGAAATATATCGGGTTCTAATTGTTCTTTAACTCCTTTTCCACGGTGCTATGCATGTTTTCCATGGTTGACAAAGTGGGATTACTTTATATTGGAAACTTCGGACTTTGTCGATAATTTAGGTTTTATCACCACAAATGGTGGTGTCACTATGAAAGATCTCTGTACATGGAGTAAAAGACATAAAAATGGTGGATTAATGCAGACTAAAGGATGACTTCCTTGGTCTTGCTGAGAAGTTGATAAGTAAATTACAGAGAAAGTGCTCTTGTAGGGTAGAACTGATCAGTGCCTACCACCTACCCTTAAAGAATATTCGAAGCATCGTGGCCATGAAGATAATAAACGATCCAGATTTACCTGAAAAGAACCATACAATCTGGCCAAGGACACAAATAGACTAAATAAGAATGAACGGAAGGAAAATGAGAAAAGGATACCCAAAATTTTATAACTTTCGAACGGCGACCATTTAAGGGTCATAATTTTTTTTTTAAATTTAAGTGCTATAACTTCTAAAAGAATACTCGTTTGAGTGGCATAACTTTTCAAAATCATTTTCATAAGTGCCGGTAATTCAACGTGCCATGACACTTGTGGTGATTTTTTTGAAAAAATGATAGAAATGATCCATGAATTTTTGTCCAATGTGTAATATGGTCTGTGAACTTTTAATTTGTTCAATATGGTCCTTGAATTGTAGCTCAATGTGCAATGTAGTCCCCGAATTTTTAATTTGTTCAATATGATCATAAACTTTTGGTATGTCTCTAAACCATATGAAAATGTAAAATATTACCTTGAAATTGAATTAATGAAAGGATAATATTAAATATTTTCATGTAGTCCATGGACATTATTGAACATGTACCAAATATTTAGGGATCACATTTAACAAATTAAAAACTCAAGAACCACATTATTTATTGGGTTAAAATTGAGAGGTCACATCGAACAAATTAAAAGTTTAGGGATTACATTGCACATTGGACTAAAGTTCAAAAATCATTTGTGTCATGATCCCATTATTTATCATAAGTTATGAGACTGAAGTGAATGTAATCGTGGCACTTAAGCGATCGGAAAAAAAGTTATAGCAATTCAAATGACACTTGTGGTGCCCTTGTCTCACGAAAAGGAAGGGATGAAGTAAGTATGCATGACGAACAGTGCCCACCATATGAAGATGCAGAATCAATAGTTAATTTTGGGGTGGTGATGAATACACGTACTCTGCATATGTAAAAGGTTGACTAAGTTATTTGGGGTCATCATTCCACGGCTGAATATTTTATGAGATCTAAATTACAAAGAGAAGTTGCCCACAACTTTCGGAGACAGGACATTCGTGAGTGCCTCGGTTGGTTCCTACCAAAGGCAGCTGTCGAAGTCGGCATTAGCTATAGTGGAAAAGACCGCCATTGGATGCATGATACGATGAACAACGAGAGGAAAAAAAATATAACAGACGGGTGTCCTTTTTTCGTTGTTTTTTCTTCTTTTATTTATTCTTTTTGTCTTGGAGTCTACTCAGATGCTGCTATGAAGAAGGTGGTGGGAGGGAAAATGAACCAATTTCTTACCAGATGAAACACAAAGGGAGCTCGTTGTTTCTTTCGCTTTTGTTTAATTAGTTTTATTCTTGTTCAGGAGGCTCTTAAAGTCCCAGATCTGGAAAATTCCTGTTGGATACGCTTTTTGACGGTTCATGGACTAGACTGAATGACATTTCTCAAAGCAATGGAACCAGGGCAAGCCTTTTGTTTTGGGTCATTTTTTTGGAAACTGACGGGGAAAATCAGATAACTCATCTGTCAAGAAATTATGGGCATGATTTTGATTTCCTCAACAAAGTGGGGTTAAATTGTTCTCCTCACATTTCTCAACCAATTGAAACTCTTAAATTTTACTGGTACAAAATAGCAAATTTTTGTCGTAATCCACTCTTAATGAACATCACCAGACTGAGCTAAACCTATGGATCTCACTAAGAGATCCCACAGAATTTCTCTGGGAGAGACAAACCCTTTTGAGTGCTTGCCAAAATGATATCTCACTTTGAAACTCTGCAAACTTTGCCTTTTCCCTGAGCAGTAGATGGAATGGTACCTAACAAGTTGAATGGCCCATGTTTAGTGCTTGGCAATTGAAAAAGAAAAAAACCTAATTCAAGACACCCAAAAAGTATGTCAATTATAGACCAGTGTTCACACAAACCCTTGGTATTGTCCCACGTCCAGACAAATTATCCAGAGAGGGAGGGCAAAAAGGAAAGAAGACTGATTTAACGTGCTTTTGGTGCAGTTGACTTTGAGGTGGGGAATAATGGGTTGCATTTTGTATGCCATTTTTCCACAATGCTCTTGAGTGATGTCTCACCATGGCGAGGCTACTTTGGCTCCATTCTCAACCCCCCCCCCCCCCCCCCACCCAAAACTATGCATAAAAAGGCTAAGCTTGCACTCACACACTACCCCTGAATCAAACAGCAAGAAGAGAAAGGAGAGAACAATCTTTTATCAGCAAATGTCTCTTCCTTTCAAGTCTTCTCTCCTCATCCTCCTCATCCTTCTCCATGCATGTCTGGGTGAGAAAGAAAATCCTGCAATTAATTGGGACCTCATTGTTGCACAACTTATATGAATTCTCGATAATGTTGACATAGAACTCGCCTTTTCTATTCTCGTAGGCAATAGCAAAAGCATCAACACTGTGAAGTCTCTGAGGTCTCCGCGCAGTGAGGTAAGAAACAGACTCGTGCGAAGATTAGTTAATCTTTGGTCGGTACTAAATGCTTTCTTTGGCAATTCGGTGCACCTTCAAGGTTGCGATATGGCATGCTTTTGCACACGAAAAAGACCCTTCTGTTCCGTTCTTCTTTTGTGGTATATGAAATGGAATTGCCTAGGTTCTTGCCCATGGAAAAACTGAAGTACATGTGGCGAGAGAGACATGACTGATTGTGAACATGAATGTCTATCTTACTTGGAAACATGAATGACTTGAAGGAACATGACCTTGTGAAGAACAAAGTTAGAATTTTTCCTATTTTATGTGATCCTTCCCTATTCAGATTACACCTGGTAAATTCACATGCAAATGTTGTCGTAGGGTAATGTTGCAGTGAAGGTGAGGAAGCTTATTGGACTGGAAGCACTGCTGGATTATGAACCTCCAGGAGCTAATCCAGCTCATGATCCTCCACGCAAAGGTGGTGGAAAAGGCAACCCTTGAGTGAAAACCCACCAAAATGTATCTGTCTATCTATATATATGTTGTCTTTTATAAACACCAATGCAATGGCTGTTTAACGTGTCATGGTGATGTGTGTGCGTGAGAGAGAGAGAGAGAGAGAGAGAGAGAGAGAGAGAGAGAGAGAGTTGCATGCCAGAGAAGAAGACTAGGTTTTGGTGCTGAAATGGTGTTGGGAAAATGGATTGGTAATGTTAAGCTTGTGCATTGTGGTATCTATATATATATTGAAGAAATATGTGTAGTGTTCTTATATTTACGTTACCTAGTGATGGTTCTACGGTTGTATTGGGTACGCACCATTTATGACCAAAGAAGACGAGAAAAAAGGACCGAGCCAATACAGAATAAATCTTTGTATTGATTGTTATCGGAGTGATTTACATGCATATCGGTAAGAGAAATGATATGCTTTTCCATAAGTAATCCATTCATGACCTCGTGGGCATCATCGCCCTAAAGTGATATTATTTTCCTTAGCGGCGATGGAAAGAATGTTTGATCCACAAGGATGGGGAAAAAATCAAGAAGAGAACTGCTGAATGAGATCGCCCACGTTTTTGTCTGTGGAAGATGAATGCAATAATTTAAGCAGTGCTTTTAGGAAAGTGCACGAGTCATGAGAAACCGTGTGTGACGCCTAAAAGATGAAAGCTGCCGGCTTTTCTGGTTGTTCGCCTGATTTCTGGTGCTTTCCAAAGGGCAGTTGTCCCTTCGAGGGATGTAACCGTACCCAAATTTGTTTCATGGTAACTTATAAATACATAGAAACCTTAAAAAAATGATACGAATAGTTAATAAACTTTGGTGTAATATACAATATCATCCCTTAATTTCTAATCTGTTTACTATAGCCTTTAAACCATTCCTAAATATTTGATCTAATTCCTAAATCTTCGATTCCCCAACTTTCCATAACAAAGTCAAATAAGTCATTCGGTACTATTTAGAAGTTTTCATAATTACATGATTTTCCAGATTTTATAATATCTTTTCATTTTAATCTATTTCCTAAATCAACAGAAAATTATACTATCTTTTTATTACCTATATACCTCTTTGGTCTTTATGGATAGTACTATGATTTCATTCATGTGTATCTTAATTTATGAATGTCAAATCAGAAACTATCACGTAGATAAATGAATGTATTGACAAACTCGGACATACCTGCCAAGTTTTAATTGTAGCTCCATTAGTTCACCCATGAAAGTCAACGTTCTTCACGTTGATATTTCTCACACTCACTTCACTTCCATCCCTTCCCAAGCTTCCTATGCTGTCCCCGACAAAATTGCACCAAAAGCATGTACATTAATACACCTTCACAGCTTAAACTTGCGGCAAACCCATGATGATACGGTCGCAGGTTTTGGACCGTGTTTGGCACCATCTGTCACGCATGAGTCTACCTGATATTTTCTTCGATGTTTAGGTTTCGTATGGTAACGTACGGTGCATTTCCCTTGTGCCGTGACCAGGTCCAAACTTGATGTCGGTAATACAGATATTTGACTGGTCGCCGACCAAGATGCAATCGTCGCCTGTTGATGAAACACCATAAGGCGAAGAAATGTTGCATTCATTTTCACAAACCCAACATGTCCTTTTAATCCAACTGAAATTATGAGAGAAGGAATTGCAATGTCTAAAAGTCTTGAGATAATCGATTTTTTTGTTGATTTAGGAACTGGATTGAAATGAAAAGACATTTTAAAATTCGGGCAATAGTGTGACTGTGAAAACTTTTGACTTTATTTGTTATGAAAAGTTGAGAGACTAGATTGAACATTTAGGAATAGTTCAAGCATCACATTGAATAAATGAAAAGTTCAAGGATAACATTGCATATTAAGTTAAAGTTTATTGACTATTTGTGTCATTCTCCTAGAAATGTTTAATAAACTGTTATTAATTTGTGTGACAAAACATGTGCTATAGAAGTTATGATAAAAATTAATATGAATGTGATGAGTTACGAAAAGAGACAGTCCTCGGTGAAGGGATGTATCGAAAACCGAAACAGAACGATCACGCAGAAGATAGAGAAAATAGACGATGCACGAATTTACCCAGGTTTACCCTCGAATAGGGCTATGTTCTGTAAAGAGATTTCACTATATTTTCGGTTTACAGCCACTCAACTCGTTACAATTATCAGAAAAACAAGCAAAATATATAAGTGCCCCAAATGGATCCAAAACCTAAACTTATATGAAATCTCTTAATCTCGCACCATACGGGCCGGCTTAAATAAAAGCCCAAACCTGTTGAGGTTTCGGGGGCGTTGCCCCTGAGCTCCCGTCCGCTCACCGGCAAGTGGGGCAGCCGTCCGCTGACCGGGCAGCGAAACCCCCGTCGGGGGGTGTTGCCCCCGAACCCCCGCCCGCTGATTGAGTAGTGGGGCACCCGTGTCGGGGGCGCTGCTCCCAAATCCCTGCATTTCGCATGCAGGGATCACATGTCGTCGGATAACACTTCAGTTTCCCTAAGCTCACGTGGGCGTACCCGGTGTGAGAAACAAGGGTCCTCAAAAGTATTCGCTAACTCCAACACCCGGGAGGCAAAAATGTGAATCTAGGTCATTAGCGTAAGGATTTCATGAGTGCGATCGAATTCTTTTCCACATTTTAAATACATCCTTAGCAGGTGTCAATTATACATTTTGTCTGATCATTTGGCCATTTTCCTTGTTTTATCTTTCTCGAACTTCTTATGTCTGTTTTAAGGAGCCACAACCGTCCATTCTCATTTAAATAAATCCCTTTGAACTTTCTTGCACCAAACTTATCGGGATATATCCTGAGAAGACACTTGTTCATCGAATTGCTGTGCAAACCCTTCTTGGTTTTCTCCTAAGCAGCACGTATCCCATCCTCTAGTTTTCGACCAAACTGCAAAACCCTAAAACCAGTCAAGAAGTACTGCAAAAACATATTCAAAAGGAAAGCAAGAACGAGTTAGACAAGTCTTAGGAAAAGTTGATGACAGCTCTTAACAGAATGATGACCTCGAAGAAAAACTCTAAATCTGCATTAGGACAGAAGATAATGCATGTGAGTGCATGTGGTGGGGCAACGGAGATATAATTGTTTCCTGGAATAAGTGCACTAGAAGTCCTAAAACTTATCATGAAAATATAATTGAGTCTTAAAACTTTCAAAAAATGCGATCAAGTTCTAAAACTTGTCACGAAAGTGCAATTAAGTCCTAAACTTTCAAAATGTGCAATCAAGTCCTAAAACTTATCATAAAAGTACAATCAAGTCTTAAAACTTTCAAAAAGTGTAATCAATGGAAAGATTTGATTGGATCAATTTGATAAGTTTTAAGACTTATTTACACTTTCGTGATAAGTTTTAGGATTTATTTGTACTTTTTGAAAGTTTTAGGACTCAATTGCACTTTCCTAATAAATTTTAGGATTTAATTGCATATTATAAAATTTTTATGACTCAATTACATTTTCATGATAAATATTAAGATTTTGAATACACTTGTTCCTTGTTTCTTAAAGGGGGGAATGAATCTCAAGCTATATCTTACATCATTGATTGCACTGAAAGCAAGCCAGCGAGCTGGGAGACACGCATTGAACTCGGGTCAGAAATGACCCACAACGACCACTCGGTTCATAAAAAAAATCACATGGAAAGGTACCTATACAATTTTTTTATTTGTCCTGCAAGAAGTAAATTTATTAATTGACGAAGCGTCCTCACCAGGGGGTATCAAAGCTTGTCGTCATTATTACACGCTTGTACCCGACTTCAAATTTTATTGTACATGGACCTGCTTAACTTTATGAAATAATGAGAATTATCTTTAAGATCGAATCATCCGTAGTGGAGAAATTTTTGGTGGGCCATTTAGTTTCTTAAAGAAAGTCGTACGGCGGAACCGTTTTTGGCCCTTTCCACGTAATAGCGATCGTATGAGTATTTAGTTCAGGAATATTGTACGTGATTGACATGCGTGTTCTACCCCGGTTGTCGAAGGGGCCACGCAGACGGCCTTGTTAATCTCAGACTTACATGATTAGTGAATTGGGTAGTTGCGGCATCCTTCGAACATCCTGTGGCGAGGAACGGGCTCTTATAGTCACGCCTAAGGAGGGTTGTCTGTGCGGATTGTCTGCACGGTGCTAGGTATGACAGTTCCATGAGATGCTGAGCACTAAATACAGGTTGAACTAGACTGTAATGTTGATGAAATTCTAACCTAGCGCAAAGGTTAATTCTAAGATGGTGAGAGAGTTTGTCTGAATTCAGGTCATTCTGAACATGCGTGGCTCTTTATCATCGAGGACTTACGGGCAATAGGCCAGAAGGAAAAAGGAAATGGGAGTTTCCTTGGGCTTCATCTTGAGCTGTAGCTCTGGACTGGCTTATTTTGGCCATGTGGTACGTTTTTTTTTAGTTAAACACCAGTGTGTTTGGGCCCGTTAGCTTTGTTTCCCTGTTAAATATTCAAATGATATGCAATAGATTAGTAAATCTCAAACGATATCTGCTTATTTGCAGATCTAGGCACGACTCCTTTGCTTTTATGGATATGAAAATTTCCTCGGTCCATCCGTTTATACATGCATAGTTACTTGTCTTTCGCGACTTGATTTGACATTTCGCATCTGTTAGCGACACGTTCAGACACATTCAATTTTGCATGTTAATGTGTTATCCCTTTATGAACCGTTTGCCCGTGCTTGGGTTTCAAGAACATGATAGGATTGATAGATGTGTTTTATTTGGATTAGAATGACAAAATCATTTGTCACACCCACACTAGAGGCTGTCATTGGATGGGTTCAATTTGGGCCTAAATCTTTGCCTAAGCCCACGAAAGCCTTCGGGTCAGTTTGGACTTTCTCACTAAATGGCCTTTGCTCAAACCCGCCCATAAGGTCATTGGGCCCTTGTGGCTCAAACGAGGTTTGGGCAGGCTTATTTGTTGCCAGATGCATGATAAGGTCTAGTGCATATCAGGTTATCTAACATAGAAATGTTTTAAAGGCCATTTGTTTCCTTCGGAGGAAATTTTTCTCCAGCGACTCTTCTAGTTAGTGGGTTACAAAGATGGACATCACCTGCATCTATCCTCTGTAAAGTTTGCATGTGGTAAGTATCCACGATTCTTGACCAACCGATCAGAGATGTTAATAGAAGAAACCAAGAATGGAGGAAACTACAACCTTTCACTAGACTACACCATTTCATGGCAATGCAGTAACATTAATCACAATGACATCAATAATGATGATGGTAACATGGAATTGGTGGTCTAGCTGTGCTTTGAGCCTTGGTGTAAACCCAAGAGCTAGAGGTATCGGATCTTAGCAGAAACTTTCGATACACTCGAAACGTCCGTTTGTTTGAAGGAAAACTGATTTTAGAAAAATTGTTTTTCGACTTTTTAGTATTTAGATTTCGGAAAACTAATTGATTTACGGAAAGCGTTTTCCATGGACCGAAAAACAACAAGCTTAGATTGGAGAAAAATAGCTTTTCATTCTGGTAGAAAGAAAATCGTTTTTCCTAAACCACCAAGCAAATGAAAATTAACCATTTCCTTGAGAATGATTTTCTTGTATAACATTTTCATTATCGTGAAATTTTCAGGGAAACAAACGCAATGAGAATTTGAGAGTTTCATCTTATTTTTGCCTTGGGGCCTTCCTCTGTCACGACACACGCATGAAAAAAACCTAGATCAGCCTTAAATTTTAGGGGACTCGTGCTATATAAGTAACGGATGTCGCAGGCCAAAAGTACTTTCCGAGGAGCTAATCCTGGACTTATTGGGCTCTTTCATTATTATTGTATGGACAGTCCACCAAATCTGCCTATTAATTATTTGTAAGTAAGAGTGTGATGGTTAACATAGGGTAGCTAACCTAAGCTCTTGAATTAGATCAAAGGGGATAAATCATAACGTGAAGATCAAGGCACGCAATAGTATTTGCATGATTATGCCCTAGCCTTTCTCTAATTAAACTACATTAAATTGTGGGAGGGGTATGATTTGATGCTAATCAAATGCTGCACATGCCTTAATTGCTTTGGAATTGCTTCGATGTCTCCTTTTGGTACGTCCAGCCCGTTCCAACCATTTTGGTGGGGTCCTTTTGGGATGCCACTTGCACCTACGTGCTCGATTGATCATGATGGTTTCATCATTCCATTGCGCTCTCTCCTTTTTTTTTTTTTTTGCTTAAAATAAAATAATCCAAGTTCAGAAACTTTTGGAATTAATTAGTTTTTAAGGTAATTTTAGCTAGTTAAACTCCATAAAGGGAATGTCATTGGGATCGACCGAGGATTACTCGTCTGCATTTGACGGTTATCAAATGAATTAGGAAAAGTAGAGTCGATTCGGTTTCTCGATTGTAATTCTATGTCTCTATTTTATCATCACAAGAAGAAGAAGAAGAAGAAGATGATGTGTCCTTACATTCTCCCTCCCCCACAATTATTAGGATGTACCTAGGCAGATAAAAGAGAAATGGAAGGAACATTTAAAAAAAAATAGTTTACAATAGGCCCCCAAGTGCATTTCCGAGATCGAGAGGCAATCAAAACAAAGCTACAGGGTCAGCAGGGGGGGTCTCATCATTGCAAATTTCTAGTTAGGGAGACTTGCTACCAAGCTAAGATGGTCGTCGTTATGGTCTCGGCGTGCCCGCAATGCGGCGACGGGTCTGCCAATTCACCAAAGGCGCACCACTCTACTCCGGCCTGGCAACCGTTAATTGAACATCACTCACTACGGGCAACGGACTCAATCTAGGCCAGACTGATTTCGGGGGCCGAGCAGATTTTCCGTGCGTTGAACATTTTACTAAAAGAGCATTTGTCCTTATTGTCATTACAATTTTTTAATTTTCGTAATCCCATGGGACGTTGCAAATACTTGGAATAAATGCCACCGTCACAATCGTCCGAAATGTCAAAAAAACCCAAAAAAAAAAAAGGGGAAAAAGCGGAAGGGCCTTGTAGAGGAAAACGAGGGGTGGGGTCCACCGCCGTCCACCGATTCCGGGGTGGCTAAGGAGGAGGGGGAGATTGCCGGTAACGGTCACTGAGAGATGGATCGCTCACCTCACCGGCCGCAACCACCGGTTATAATTCAATTCACGAGGGACCGCTGTGCAAATAAGAACTAAATAATGCCCCAAGTTGCAATAAAACAAAACAAAAAAAAAAACCAATCTGAATGAACACGGAACAAAACAGAACAAAACAAAAATTAAAAGGGCAAAAGAGAGGAAGCAACCACCGCCAAGCAAAGCCACCGGAGGGAGGAGCTGGGCCTTACCTAACCAAAGTCAATCGTCAATTTACCATTTCAACCTCCCCCGCCCCGCCCCCTAGCTAGGGATCCGCCTCGGATCCTTGGTGGTGGGTTCCTCGCCGATGCAGGGGAAGCAGAAGCTTCCGACCGGAGCCGCCATATGCTACAATCCCGCTCCTTATTTTAACGTACAGGTGCCCACATGTCCATTGGAATGCCACGAGCCGGAATACCCCGAGCTTCACGTCTAGAGCAGTTTAAAGAAAGATTCTGCCCTCTCTCTCTCCCTCTCCCCATCTCCAGCCCCAGCCAAAGTCGATCGTCAATTTACCATTTTAACCCCCACCCTCGCCCTCACCGCGCTGTGCAAAAACTTAGCACGCTTGCAACGCTCTCCATTCCGGGCGGACGAAGAAGAAGGGGGAGGAGGAGGAGGAGGAGCTGAAAGCTCCGACTGATCTGGATACGCACACGCAGTCGCTCTCTAGTCTCTCTCTAGTCTCTCTCTCTACAGTCGACGCACCGAAGGAAGAACCTTATCGACAGTGGTTGAGAATGGTGGCCAGTCATCTTTCGTCTTCTTAAACTTACCCCCCCCTCTCTCTCTCTCTCTCTCTACGGCATCAGTTCCTGCGTTTGCCTCAAATTCCGCGAGAACAGAACAGAGAACCCGCCGCCGCCGCCATGCCCGGCCTCGTCTCCGTCAAAACCCCGCCCGATGCGCCGCCCCCGCGCATCTCCCTCCCCGACGCCTCCCCGAGATCCGACCCGGCAACGGCCCCGGCCACGGCCACGACCCCGACCGGGACCGCTCCCAAGCCCGCCTCCCCGCTCCCCAAGAAGCCCCCCTCCCCCTCCCCTTCCCGCTCCAAGTTCTCCCCCCGGAAGCCCCCGCCGGAATCCCCGGGCTCCGCGGCGGCCAGCCCCGCCCTACCCGATGCGTCCCTCGACAACCCGGATCTCGGGCCCTTCCTCCTCAAGCTCGCGCGCGACACCATCGCCTCCGGCGACGGCCCCGCCAAGGCCCTCGACTACGCGATCCGGGCGTCCAAGTCGTTCGAGCGGTGCGCCGCCGACGGGGAGCCCAGCCTCGACTTGGCCATGAGCCTGCACGTGCTGGCGGCGATCTACTGCAGCCTGGGCCGGTTCGAGGAGGCCGTCCCGGCGCTGGAGCGCGCGATCCAAGTCCCCGTGCCGGGGCGCGGCGCCGACCACGCGCTCGCCTCTTTCTCCGGGTATATGCAGCTGGGGGACACGTTCTCGATGCTGGGCCTGGTCGATCGGTCCATTGGGTGTTATGAGGAAGGGCTGAAGATTCAGATCGAGGCACTGGGGGAGACAGATCCGAGAGTTGGCGAGACTTGCAGGTGTGTTACTGTGGTTTGATTGCTCGATCTTCGTTTCCCTTTTGTCTGTCTTTCTCGGATTCTATAATTTGTATACGACCGGGGTTGTCTATGTGGATTTTCTTGGAAGGTTCTTGCTTCCCTTAGTTTAATGAGCGTAGGTTACTAGGGAGCTGCAATTAGCGACCTTGGGAACATATGGCTGAAGCATGATACGAGCTGGGTTCTGACTTTAGCCAAAAAATGTCGCCTTTGGGTCGTGTAGATTGGATCCGTGGAGTGCTGATCATTGGTGTACACGACACCGTAGGTTAGATGCTCATAATGTGTGGTTCTGTCGGAGTCTTTTAGTATCCGGTTAGTAATTAGGGAAACTTGGTACGAGCATTGAGGTGACTGTGGGGTTAACTACGATAATCGATCTTTAGCTGTCCTGAACTTCGAAATATATTTGCTGCTTGCAGTCTGATGTGGAAATGACCTCTGGTGAAGAGAAAACTGCATTCTTCTAGCAAATGTCGTTGATTAGATATGTGAACCTTCATTGCCTTCTGCTTCTAACTTTAATTTTGGGAAGATTATCTTCTCCAGAGTTCTTTACTTGGCTATTTCTCGAGAGTAGTTGATTTCTGACCTGAGCTCTGTATCTGTTCTCCATATCCAATTGTCTGTGTGGCTCGAGAATAACTGGTCGTAGCAAACAACTACTGATGTTTTCTTGCATTGTTTTCCATGCCATTCCACACGTGTTGAAATGACTTGACTCCTGAAAGTCTTTCGAGGTCACTCTTTACCTGGTCTTTTGCTGAAAATAGCAGAAAAAATTTCTGTTGAAGTATTACTATGTGTTCTTTGCTTGATCTCATGAAAATTGCCAATTAGATTGGCTTCTGAGGAGATTTTCTCTTCATGGATCTAATAGTCAAAACTTTTTCTGAACATTCCGATTTCTTTCTTTGGTCAAACTTTCTGGAATATTCTGACTGCCCAAGATTGAGTTGGAGTGCGTGGATATGGTCACTGTCCTGTTTATTTTGGACACTTCTCAAATATCGTGGCACTCATAAACTGCAGGTACTTAGCTGAGGCCCATGTCCAAGCAATGCAGTTTGATAAAGCAGAAGAGTTGTCCAAGAAGACTCTTGAAATCCATCGGGCGCATAGTGAACCAGCATCTCTTGAAGAAGCAGCTGACCGCAGGCTCATGGCTCTAATATGTGAGGCGAAGGGTGACTATGAGTCGGCTCTCGAGCACCTTGTCCTTGCCAGCATGGCAATGATTGCAAATGGACAGGACAATGAGGTTGCTGCAATCGATGTCAGCATCGGCAACATTTACCTTTCACTTTGTCGTTTCGACGAGGCTGTGTTTTCTTACCAGAAGGCCCTTACTGTCTTCAAATCATCAAAAGGCGACAACCACCCTTCAGTGGCCTCTGTTTATGTACGTCTAGCAGATCTGTACCATCGGACAGGAAAATTGCGTGAGTCTAAATCTTATTGTGAAAATGCCCTTCGAATTTATTCCAAACCGGTGCCTGGAACTACAGCAGAAGAAATTGCTTGTGGGTTGACTGAAATTTCAGCGACTTATGAGTCTGTGGATGAGCCTGAGGAGGCGCTTAAGCTCTTGCAGAAGGCTATGAAATTGTTGGAGGATAAGCCTGGGCAGCAGAGCACTATTGCAGGAATAGAAGCAAGGATGGGAGTGATGTTTTACATGATTGGGAGGTACGAAGAAGCACGGAACTCCTTTGAAAATGCAGTGACTAAACTTAGGGCCAGTGGGGAGAGGAAGTCTGCCTTCTTTGGGGTTGTATTGAACCAGATGGGATTAGCTTGTGTGCAGTTGTTCAAGATTGATGAGGCTGCTGAATTGTTTGAAGAAGCAAGGAGTATTCTTGAACAAGAGTGTGGCCCTTGTCATCAGGATACACTTGGACTGTATAGCAATCTTGCTGCAACATATGATGCAATGGGAAGGTACTTTTTCTATGGGAAACTGTAGATTGCTCTCTCTCTCTCTCTCTCTCTCTCTCTCTATATATATATATATATATATATATATATCAATTTTGACTGCTTTGGATTGCCCATCCAAAGCAATACATATGGCATAATGCCATGTTGTCATGAGATTGGTTGATTTGTATTTAAATTAACTCTTTTGAAATGTGTGTGGTCTGTAATTCTATCTCGAGTTATTGGGGAATTGGCTATCTTTCTAACGGTTATTAGATCTTGTCTGTGTTTTATTTAGAGTCACAGCTTTGTATGCTATGTGCTACTTTTCTCTTTTCTCTATCTCCATTTTTCTTGAAATGCATGGGCAAAACTGTGACGTCTCCTATTTCTGCTTTCACTTTCCATATCATGTTCCCAAGAGAAGATTTTAGAATAAATCTATCTCGTATTGATTAATCTTTAGCATACTTACCACAAATCGGGTCACAAGCCAAAGTTCAACTTTTCACTGCAGTAGTATTACCTGCTTTTCATCTATGTGCATACTCTTCACTGAGGCTGCTTTGTGTAACGTTCAGTTGAATCGTGGTTGTTCACACTGATCGTGAATTCCAGTATAAACTGCTAACAAGCTTTAAGTGTGATTATTCTGATATTATACCGACTTTGTTACCCCATTTACAGGGTCGAGGATGCAATTGAAATCTTGGAGTATGTGCTCAAATTGAGAGAGGAAAAGCTGGGCATAGCTAATCCTGATTTTGAAGACGAGAAGGGTAGATTAGCTGAACTGCTCAAAGAAGCTGGAAGGTCTCGCAACAGAAAAGCCAAATCTCTGGAAAACCTCATCGACCCCAACTCGAAGAGGACGAAGAAAGATGGTATGAAGAGGTGGCCTGGCTTAGGCTTTAGAATATAAGCAGGCAGGCACTACTAATTATCTTCATCAATCCACGATTTCCGACACGCACATCCTGTAACATAGAAGATCATGTATAGAGTTAGTATTATTGCTCGGGCAAGTTTCCATGTTTTCTTTGGCTTCAAATCCTTCATTTGCTTTCTTCTTTAATTGTTTTTGGCACTGATGTGTGTTGTGATCTTGGATCTTTCGACTGAGAAGGGGAATGGTCAGTCGGTTGTGTACATTTCGATGTGCTCTTTGCTCGCTTCTCTCGATTACAATTTTTTAATTTGTTTTGATTTGCTTATCATAGCTTGTATTCCTTTCTGTTTTTCGGCATCTGATGAATCGGTCGAAGTCGAACTGCAAAATGTAGTTGATGTCAGTGTCCCTTGGCAAGAGAAGGCATTGTAGGGATTCTAGAATGTAGGATCCTCAAGAGCGAAGCGTGCCATTCTATTTTTGCTTCAGCCAAGTGAAATGATCCGTGCCATGCTGTGCGATAGGAACAAATATATTTGTGTGAATGAACGCAAAGATTGTTCCTGAGCTCTGCCTCACTGTGAATGCTCCTCTTCCATTTGATATGACACTTCATGTGGCACATAAATCTATAGTCAATGCATCATCTGGGTCCATCATGTTGCCTCACTTATTACAAGATCTACATTTTAATTGTCACCGAGGGCATGGTTCGTTCTTGTTCAGTTCTGGAATGCGAAAATAGTTTCTGAACTAGCTTTCTGACTTCGTGGGGTAGAGTAAATGGCAAGTGGCAAGTAGCCACGTGATTTCACAGTGTCAATAATGGCACAACACAGCGAACCGAACCTCTGTCGACCTCATTATTATCTCGTTCACTTGTCACCTGAGCTTTGCACCGAGCATGATCCAAAGTCATGTTACGCTGATGGAGGATCTGATGCTTCATTAGTCAGTCATCACTAATTTTAAAATGCACACCTAACGTTTCAACCATTAAAATCTACTATCAATTTGTAGACGTGGTGGAAGATCGGTGAGTTAAAACTAATTTTTCAGGCACATAAGGTAAGGTTGATATAACTGTCACGTCAACTACAAATTCGACTTCGACCCCAAAAAAAAAATACAAATTCGACAAAATAAAATGAAGAGGACCTGACCGGCCCTCGCCTGCAGTTTGTGGTCGAGAACTGATGCGACTCTTGCATAAGCTAGGTGAAGGCTAGTGGCTACCGTGCCCAACCACATTGAGAGTGTTGCAACCCTTGTCGTGCCGGCGAGGCCGAATGTAATCTTAATTTAGCTGGGCAATGGTCATGCCGCCCTAGCCTTCCCTTGCAAGGTCATGCCAACCTCAGCACAGTCCAAGCGAAGGTTGCATGCCATATAGCCAAAAGGGGCAGGTCCAATCGTCCAACAATCATTGTGACCTAATGACGTAGGAAGGAAAGCGGGTTGGTTTCAATAAGAGTTTTCGTCAACGTCAAGCCTAATAGGACTCAGATGATTTTGAGAATTAGGGTTGTCAGACAAATTTGGGATTACATTTACAAAATTATGTAAGATGACGAATTTGTGATTTGAAAGGAATTAAATTACATTTACACTAACTATTTTAAAGAACGATTTAGTTACTTATATAATTTAATAAATCTCACGATATCATATGAATTACAATCAACATCTACCATTTTAGGTTCACTTCTCATTTTTGGCTAATCGTTTGATCATAACTTTCCCGATCTTATTCTCACAACTTTACAAATTATCTAATTGGAGATCTGCAATATATAGAGTGTGAATAAAATGATGTGGCCGAAAATTCAATGTGGTTAATCATATGTTTTAGAGTGAGAAAATTCATTTGTTAAAAATTATTATGGTAGCTTGTTGTTCCGTGCCTACAACTACGACTGACCTCCACCGGCCCTTCGATTGCCACCCGTGTCTCTCTCTTTTCTCTTTTTCTTTATTTCACATTATTTCCCGTTTAAATTTTTCTGTTTGTATAATATCTCTCAGCTTTTCGATTTTTGACGTTTTTAATTATTTCCAAAATATTTAAAGGCTGACGTGGCACCGTATCAATCGCGACATCACCATTCTAAAGATGGATATAACGATGGTAAGAATGAAGGAAATTTTTTAATATTCAGATTAGTAAGTTGAGAAGTTTCCTTGATAATTTCAATAGTTAGAGATGTTTATAATTGTGGTTAACACAACGAAAAAACTCAAACTGGTACATATATGATAAATTTACCTTTCGTTAGTTTCTGTTAAATTTTACCGTGAAATTGCTGAGTTGGATGATACATGACAGTTGACGAGTGTACCAGTTTATGATTTTACCCCTCCGTTTGTCATAAGTTTACTAATATGTGATTTTTCGTTGTATCAATCCAATTTAATAGAATGTGACTTTATCACAAGTGTATCAATTTGAGATTTTTTGTGGTAAAAAAATTAATTTGGGGTAAATTTATCATATGTGTACTAGTTTGAGGGTTTTTAGTGGTAAAAAAATTAGTTTGAAATTTTTCGTGGTATTAATTCATATAATTGAAAATTTAAAGCTAAAGGTTTTCATGATATTTGGACGGGCACAGGGTAATTAATGATTACTGAATCTTGATAGGATTTTTATTGAGTAGTTGATTGGTTTCAGTAGATTTAAATATTCAACTATTTTACAACAAATTGCAGAATAAACTCTAATAATTTGTATTAGCCCTAATTACCTGAGAGGGTAATGATATTCTCACAACAAAAAAACTCTTCTTCCACAACTTTTCCTTTTTCTTATTTTGATTGGAATAAGTTTCCATTAGCAATTCATCCAAAATTTCTATAAGAATTCTTCGAATTTACAAAAAAAAAAAAACAAAAGTACCATCTAACTAATTGAGCAAATTATGTAATTATTACTAACTTACCTTTTGCTCTTTTTCATTGACAAAAAACCAAACTCCACTTTCCCTTTCATCCTATGTGTCTTTTTTATTCTCTTGACTGAATGTTGTCTTATTCCATTTTGTTTTTGTACCATTATGCACTCATTCAACAATGGCATTTGACTTATTTGTCATCTCTAAACATTTACTCTTATTTTAGTTGTGTATATCATCATTTGTCTTTTATATACGTATAATGAGATGACTAGACTATACAAACATCCTCGTTAAAAGATTCCCAAAACAAAATCACATTATATCCCACAATGACGAAAATTTTAGAGATGATATTCAATTAAATCAAACATTGCCATAAAACAAGAAAAAGCTTTAAATTGATAGTTACATTTATACATTAGATTGACGAAAGTTCATACCATTCATGGATTGCTTACTAAAAAAACACCAAGGTGTGCACAATTTTTTGGTCATTATTTTTTGCTGTATTTTTAGGTACTCCTATATATTCTTACATGCTCTGTATAAAAAGTATATAATTGATAGTAGAATAAAATCCCTAATTCTTTGATATACTAAGTGGAGACTTGATATTTTCTTTAGACTAATAATAACAAGTTCACACGAAAAGTGAATTTTAGAGGTAGGAGTGATGAAGAGCGAGCAGTTTGCTATGAGAGAAATGATGAAGAATATGTTAGTTTTTATTTTTATAGGATAACTGCACTGGAAAACCTAAAACTTGTTGCGAAAGCGCAATTAAATCCTAAAACTTTCAAAACGTGTAATTAAGTCCTAAAACTTGTCAAATTAGTGCAATCAAGTATTTTTGTTAACTCCGTCCAACTTGACTAACAAAAAATGCTGACAAATCTTTTTTATTATTTTATCTCTCCCACGTGGGTGTTGATATAACTAAAATGGGGTCATTTTGGTCCAAAATTTGATTTTTTAATGCAAATTTTATTTCTATTATATTAAAAAAAAGCTAACTTAAAAAAAACACAAAAAGAGAGAAAAACTAGGTGAGGGCTAGTAGCCCTCATCATCGTGGGGCCCCAGCTAGTGGTCGGCGACCGTTGCCAATCGCCTCAGCCACCAATCGCCCTCGGCCAGGTTTAGGCGAGGGTTGCCGGCCACTAGCCGAAACTCGACGCCCCCAGCTGGCCATCGCCATCACCACCGGCCCTTCCAGTGAGCCCTCGTTGCTTGGTTTCTCTCTCTCCGTATTTTTTTTCCTTTTTTTGTGTTTTTTTAAATTTATTTTGAATGAAAATTGGATTAAAAAATTAGATTTGGACCAAAATGACGTCATTTAGCCTTATTGTTTATATTTTAGCCACGTTAGTTGTACATACACGAGACAAAAAAAAAAATCTATGTTAGCATTTTCTAGTAGCCAAGTTGGATAGAGTTAATAGAATGACTTGATTGCACCAATTTAATAAGTTTTAGGACTCAATTGTACTTTCGCAACGAGTTTTAACAATTTTTATTGCACTTATCCCTATTTTAAAATAGCAATAAGTTTGAATTTGAAAGAACCCATAAGGGGGAGTAACTGGATTGAGGTACCCTGTGCAAATGCGAAACCATTGAGGGTGATATTGTCTACCCGGTGAAAAGAGAGCGGATTTAGTCGGGAGAAGAACAGTATTGGTGCCAAAACTTGTGTACGGAGGCCATTTTGGTGCTAAAACTTCCATTTGGATCACTTAAGTGCCAAATTGGAGAAAAAAACGATTACTTAAGTGCCAACGGCAAGAAATTCCGATCAAATTTAATACGTGACTTTTATATTTAAATTTTAATGACACATGACATTTCCACGTGTATAATTCAATTTTGTAAATTTTTTTTTCTGATTTTTTTCTTTCTTTTTTTTTTTTCCTTTTCTTTCTTCTTATTTCCGATGGCCGGCGTCCGGCCACCGGCCACCGGCCATGGTCGGCTTCGCCAGGCGTCGCCTTCCTCCGGGCGAGGCCCGGCGAGGGCTCGCCTCGCCAGATCTAGCGAGGCCACGACGGCCTCGCCGGGTTTCCTCCGGAGGAAGGCGACGCCTGGCAAAGGCCACTGGAAATAAGAAGAAAGAAAAGAAAAAAAAAAGAAAAGAAAGGAAAAAATAAAAAAAAGAAAAGAAAGGAAAAAAGAAAGAAAAAGGAAAAAAAAGAAAAGAAATGCCACGTCAGCCTCCCGCGAGCCACGTCAGCTTGAAAAATAATAAAAAAACGTCACGTCGGATTTCTGGCGAAGTGACACTTAAGTGATCGTTTTTCACAACTTTTGGCACTTAAGTGATCCAAATGAAAGTTTTGGTATCAAAGTGACCTCCGTACACAAGTTTTGACACTAATGTTGTTCTTCTCCCGGATTTAGTCATATAAAGAGTTAAAGTAGCCCCTTCTTATTATTCTATTGAAGAAATAAACAAAGAATGCTACCCTAAATTCCAAATTCAGTATACACAGGAGTGAGTCATCTTTCAGTGAATTTTTTTTTACCACACATCGTTTAGTGGAATGAGTAATGGTAATCGTTCATGGGGAAGCTGATTAACAAATTGTGATCAAGGTACTAATACATACTCACGTGATTCAATACCATATTGAAATTATCATAATAATGATCCAATTTCCATCACCATTATCATCCTGCATACAAAGTAATCATTGATCAACCCAGCACGAACCTCCAATAAACATCTTGCGAATGCGTTGCTCTTTTTTCCAGGCTCTTCCTCCGTTTTTCTCTCCTACTCCCACGTTACTTCTCTTTCGGCGATAATAAAGATAAGTGGCATCAAATCAGAAAAGATTGCAAAGACGAGTCAGCTTTGTACCTGAACGTTGAAGCACGCCAAGCTCTGCCAAGAAAACTTTCCAAGTCGGGCGAGAAAGAACGAACAAGGAGACTATGAGTATTTAGAGAGTAGCGATCAAAATGGCAAAAGCCAAACGAGAGAACGTGCAGACATATGCCACTCTCAATGGCCGGTGCGAAGGGAATGTCGATATCAGCAAAACGCATCTCGTGCAAGTTCCCCACCTCCATCCTTCTTCTTCTTCCTGTCGCTTGCAATGATTCAGGGCGCCCCACACCCCCCCCCCCCCCCCACAAAAAGTTTCTTGAGGAGCAAAGAAAGAGTCATTCCATCGCTTCTTGATTTGACTTGTAGATTACATCGTGGGTAGGCGATTAGGGGCACGTTTGTTTGGACTTCTTGAAAGTACTGAGATTTTTTTTTCTATTTTTTACTTTTCCCGTTGAAATTTAAGTTGCTTGATTCAAAAGTGTCACTAAGAAATTGCATATGCATCTATGTGTAAAAGTTTCAGGTGTTTAAAAATAAAGATCAAAATCAAGATATATTCTGTGTAAGATTTGAAAATAAAACAATAGTCATTGGCCTGTTTATAGATGCTGTTCAAAAGTCCAATTCAAAATACTAAACTGATAGGTAGAATGAGACCATATGAATATAAAGAGCATTTAAGACTTGCTGTTAAGCGATATGGGACAATACTTCAATAGATGCATGTCACCAAGAGAAGAATCACTACTTGAATAAATATTTAAGCACGTATATTTTTCTGCAAATTATAGTCGACACCTTAAATCTATTTTAGGTGATCGGATAATATTAGATGTATTAAATCTCCAGAGATGTATAGATATTGAAATACAGAATCGTTTTTGGAATGCTTTTCACACATAAATGCTTTTGTTTTCGTACTAAAAGTATTTTAAGGAAAAAGAAAAAATGTTAGCATAAACGGGTTCGAAATCTTTTCAAATGTAGTTTCTTTTATGAGAATGAAACGGATCACTCGAACTTGAAAGATGTTAGCTTGGTAAGGACAAGGCTTTTCAAGGAGCTTAAACTTTTAAGAAATGAGCTCACGATACAGCAAACCTTTCATGTAAAAGACAAAATGGAAACATAACCATATCCAGAAAATACGAGGAGAGGATCGAAAATTAAGAAATATATTACAATTCGAACTCATGACACATGCTCCAATATCATTTGGTTTCGTGCCAAGAAAGATTTTCGTAGCACAGGGCTGCCGGGTTTGTCCCTCCCCCGCCAAATCCCTTATTCCCGGACCGGTTCGACCTATCCGAGCACCTCATGATCTTAATATCATGTTGGTTCACCATTTTTTTAAGATTTCTTTTCTGTAATTAGCCATCACAGTATGTAAGATTTGAAGTTGTCGCAAGACGAATTCACGAGATATATATAACAACAAATTTATCTCAGAGATCGAAACTGTCCAAATTCATGCATCAGTTCAAGTTGTCAAGTAATCAAACGTCGGTTTTTGACAGGTGATCATCGCTCCATTTCTTTGATGCGCACTGAGCTCTTCCACCGCCGAACGATGTGTCGTGTTGGGTCTCCTTTTGCTGAATTGGTGCATAACTTGTGGACTGCGTCGTGATCTTTTGTGAACAAGTCAAATCTGGTAAGAGAATGATATTCACAAGGAAAAAAGAGATTTTTTTGGAAAAAAAAATGAGCAATTATATTATAGTCGCCAAAGGAGTTCCCTTGTTTCATGGAATTCTATTTTCTGCTATAAATTCTCCTATGCTTTTCTACAGTCAAAACTTTTTGTTTACTTTAATGGAAAATTCCAACTTTTTTGGTTGTTTGAGTTCTTCAGGAAAAATTTCTATCCTAAATTCCATGAATATCGGTGACAATACTTCGTATTAGAAGAATTGGTAGACCTTCATTAGGTTAGGTCCATCTCTAGCTAGTGTAAGTAGACCTTGGCTAGGTTAGGTCCATAGTTAAGTTACATCGATACGGTTTACCTTTCAAGGACGCGGGCATGAAGACTCAATTATCCATGTGCCTATGAAGCACCTTACAAGCCATATTAATTCATTAAGTCAAAGCCTTTGACCTGTATTAATGGCTCGGATCCAGAGCAATTTGAAGGAAATTGATGAAACTCGGATGGAAGATTTCCAATTTTCGAGCTAGAAGTCTCCCAACACCCCAACCTATTGCGCCAATCCCGAGGGTTTTATATGTATATATGAAGTTATGTCTTTAGTTACAAATATAAGCTTGTAGATGGGAGAGATGATGGTATAGTAAATCCCAATATTTCTAGTTAAGTGCCTATGATTTTTTTTCTTAGTTCCACATTATTGAAGTGCATAACAATAAACTAAGTTCTCACGCATCCAGGGAAATGCGAGTACCATATAGAAAATGACTTTGAAGACTATTTTAAACAAATTTATTAGCTAAAAGTAGCTTGATTTTTGCAACTTGTAGGCCTTAGTTGTTCATCCGAAATCTAGCTCAAAATATAGCAGAAAATAAACATAGGATTATCATATGTATTATGTGGGACTAGCCATTCTTTTAATCATTAGTATCAATAGATCAATGATTGAAGTTTCTCCCTATCATACCAAGGGGCAAAAGTGCCAAAAAAGTCCTAAACTTTTTTTTGTGCCAATTCAATCCTAAATTTTTTTTGTGCCAATTCAGTCCTAAACCTTTTGCATTGGTGCCAAAATAGTCCTAAACCATTTTTTGGTGCCAATTAAGTCCTAAACCTTTTAAATTGGTACAAATTCAGTCCTAAACCTTTTATTTTTGTGCTAATTTAGTCCTTCCGGTTAATTTTGACCGGAATTTGCCAACGTGAACGCTTGCCGGTCGGCAACCTATCACTGGCGCCGACGTGGACAACTTAAATAATTTTTTAATATTTATTTATTTTTTGCTTTTTTTTTGAGTTTCTCCTTCCTCTGGCCGGTCGTCGGTCTGGCGATCGGCCAGAGGCCAGCGAGCTCAACCTCGCTGGCTACTGGCGAGGGCGGCCTGGCCTTGGTTGGGCGAGACTCGACCTCGCCGGATCTGGCGAGGTCGGGCCTCGCCTCACCCAGTCGCCTGCGAGGCTCGACCTCGCCAGATCCGGTGAGGTCAGCCTCGCCCGATCATGGCGAGGCTCGAGCCCTCGCTGCGGCCTCCGGCGAGGTCGAGAGCCTCGCCATGGTCGGGGGAGCCCCGAGCTCGCCGGCCTCTGGCCTCTAGTCGGTCGCCGGTCTGGCGACCGGCGAGAGAAAGGAGAAACAAAAAAAAAGTTGAAAAAAAGGAAAAAAAATAAAAATTCAAAAAAATATTAAAATATTATTTAACTTGTCCACGTCAGCGCCACGCCTGCACCGGTGACCGGTCGTTGGCCAGTAGGCGTCCACGTCCTCAAATTCTGGTCAAAATTGACCGGATGAACTAAATTGACATAAAAATAAAAGGTTTAAGACTGAATTGGCATCAATTTAAAAGGTTTAGGACTTAATTGGCACAAAAAAAAGGTTTAGGACTAAATTGGCATCAATGCAAGAGCTTTAGTACTGAATTGACACAAAAAAAAGGTTTAAGACTAAATTGACACTAATACAAAAGGTTTATAACTTTTTTGGCACTTTTCCCCTTGCCAAGGTACCAACCCAACAATGAAATAATTATTTTCGTAATGAAATAAAATACCTCTTTTTCCCAATTCTTTTTAGGGTCAAACAGGCACATTTTTCCCAAATAAGGAAATGGAAACCGGCACCATCAACCTTGTAGCCAGTGGCATCCAACCGACATTCAACCGACACTTTTCTTTTCCCCTTCATTTTTTTTTCTTTCTTCTGTTGCTTTTTGGCAACAATCACAATCATAACATGCATCAATTCAGTTGATTCATACCTAATCAACTGCAAGAACAGTTTCGTCACCGCTTCAATGATTTGAGTGCTGTACATCACACTTTACAAGACAGCATGTGAAGCATGCCGGAACTGGTGCACGAAACATGCCTAGCAATGCATATTTGCTGATCCTTTTGTTTTTTTTTTCACAAAAAATTGTGTCACATATGTTATTATATGAAAATGGGATAATTATAAAAGTCATCCTTTCTTCGTTCATGGTTCGGTATTCTTATGTGCTAGGGGCAAAGGAACATCTATGTAGAAAGCAAGTTTTAGGTTAGAAGGATGTTGCAAACAAATGCAGAAAAACAAATACAGAACACAAGGATTTACGTGATTCGATCACAAGGTGATCTACGTTCACGAGCGAGACAAATCAAGATTCCACTTTAATCAAAGAGAGTATAGTTTTTAGAAGTCGAAACAACGATTTAACAAAATCTCACGGCTCACAAAACTCTCAGAAAATAAAATTCTCTCTACAACAATGAGAAAACCTAGCCACGGTATAAATATGACTCCCCAAAAAATTTTCTCGGGGGCATAGCCCCCGAACCCCCCGAAACATTTGTTCGCTTACTCCGGCTCGGGCAAACCGCCATAAAAGACTTGTTTGCTTGCTTCAGATTGGGCTTATCGACCCAACCCTCTACGCTGTGAACTAAATCTCAACTTTTCTCCACTTTCGGGTACACACAACAAAAATATATATCAGGTCAAGTCATGAACCGGATCGAATACATAAAATTCAAAACATATTTAACAAAAGGATTAAGAGTTGCCTCACAATCTCAAGAATGAAGTTGCGCTAAACTGGCAGCCGTAACTATAATGGCCGTAAGGTAGTAAAATTTATGATCCGCAATTGTCAATATATCTCGCACACAAAAGTGAGGCCAGCGACGCGGCATGTGTTCCTATGTTTACTTGTATTTTTGCAAGCCTTAGATAAATAAATTTTTACAATTTTTACCCCCAGATTTTTACAAAATGTACACTTTACGGTTTTAAATTTAATATCATTAAAGCGAAGGTTTCAGAGTTATTGTAACTTAAAGGTACGATGTTTATTTTCTTTTTTAATCTTAGCATGAAAGTATAAGTTTTGAAATAAGGCTGCATAAAGTGTCTGTTTGGAAACTAGACATGAAGAATCATGAATATTGTTTTCGTAAATTTCCAGAGGAAAGTTCATCTTTATATTTTCAGATTCATCGAAGTTATCTAAATAGAAAAAAAAATATATGATGCAACGATAATATCATACAACAATAAAGTTAACGTAGTCTCAACAAAAATATCAAGTGCCTCATTTTCATGACACAGTATACGTAATGGAATAGCACACGAAGTTCTTGGTTATAGAAAATGACTTTATATGACAATTATAGAATACAAGATCTACTAATGAACATTCTTTTCTCTAGTTGTTTATTGGCATTAAATGCATGTCCGCTTTTTTGGGCTCGAGATCAAATGATTCAAATCATGTCGTAGGCTCACCGCCCAATGATCACGTCTATTGCAAGTGTACCATTAAAATAATTAAATATTAAATTACACATTTATCTAACAATTTAACTTTTTAGAGTAGTTAGCAATATTCACACAAAATCTCATATAATTTCAAAGCCAGTTCTATCCCTTTCGTGCATGTGCGTCCACCCCATCAATGTTTCGCTCCTAATTTGGCTTGCACATGAGAGGGGAAGTTGAAACATTATCTTATATCATCTGACAACATGTCATATATGTTAGTTATATTTATGTAGTCTAATTTTACTTATTGACTTAAACTTTTCAGTTGAACTTTCCACACAGTATTAGGGCAAGAGGTCCTATTCAAATCTTTCCAAGCTGCTATTTGCTTCTCCAATTACATGTTTCATGCATTTGGTTTAAGCCAAATTCCAGCCTACGCTTGAGGAAAAGTTTTATAATATTTAACTATTAAACCACATATTCATTCAACAGCTTAAATTTTTAGGACATTTGGCAATGATACGACAAAATCTCATTTATAACATGACTAATTGACCATGTACGTTTCTTATAACTTCATGAAGTAAAACGAGCTGCCAAAATACTCAAGAATGATTTTTCACTTTGAAAATATATGGACGTCTTTCAAATTTGAAAATCGAGAAGAACTTCATCATTCATTTCCTAAAATTCTACATAAACTCTTTAGCTTTATCTATTATTACATACTCTCGAGCAAAGGCTCCCAAAGCAATTACTTTTTGTTATGACGAGAAAGCCCACCTTAAATAGCTAAACTCTGGTCCATGAAATACCCCACTTAACATAGACATCACTTGATATGATATCTATGCTCTCAATGCATCTCAATCAATAGACCGAATGACTAGCTATATACTTCATGCAACTCAATCTCGTGTACTAAATGACCAACATATACATCGATTTATGCATTTTGGGCCATTTGTTAAGAAACAAAATGACGAAAAATTTGTTCATTCTTCCTTACCAAAAAAAAAAATTCCTTACCAAAAAATTTGTCATTCTTAATGTACGACTATTACCGTGTTATAATTAATATGCCAAATATCTATTTATTATTTATCAAGTATGCTTAATTGATCTTAGAGAGCAAAGTTAATAAATTCCTAAATTATTCTTTTAAGTCAACTAAGTAAATATCACTGCCAGGTTGTGATAACTAGGGATGACCATTGGTCCAGGGTCAATCTTGAACTGGCCCTGGACTGGCCCAACCGAGCCGATCCTGGTTCGATTCCTAGGGAGAGTGGGCCGGTCCTTGGTCTTGGGACTTCTGGAACCAACATTGTGTGGGTTGGTCTTTGGTCCTGGGGCTTTTCGCTAGATCTCTTGTCTCTCCTTGCTCGCCTCATGAACATAGCTCATCTTAGAATTTGAAGCAATCTTTTAAGAATGAACAACATATGAAATTGTATAATTTATGATTTATTTTACGTATTTTCAACTTTTTATTTTTTAATTTCACGTATTCATCTTTTATGTTTTGTTGCTTTTGGCAAGTGGAGATTTATGTCGTTGCCTTATCTTAGATTTCTGTTTGATTTGTACCGGTGGTCACCTCTTGGTTGCTCGATATTGCATAGTCAATGGATATGTAATTTCACAGAATACGTTTTTCCTTTCAAGAAATATAAAAAAATGAAACAAAAAAAAGAATCGATTGGTCCGGGGTTGACCTTGGAACCGGACCAGACCGGACTCACAAGGTCGGTCTAGTCCTCAATCCCGAGATCAACAGGGTTGGTCCCTGATCCCAAAGATGGGGGACCAACATTACGTGGGTTGGTCCTTGGGTTGGGTGCCTAATCCGGACCATGCTCACCCTGTCGATAAGCTTGAACATTGTGCTGAAAGAGAGACAAATATTGAAGGCCACTCTCTTCCATGTGTTGTATAAAGCGATGAAGAGCCAGCACATGTCATGCTAGTGACCAACCTGCCTTTGGATACATGCTGAGGGAGAGACTTCACACCTGATCTTGAGATAGACACAAACCGAACACCCTCTCACTCTCGCTCTCTCTCTCACTCTTCCCGTTTCTCTCTTCCTTTGCTTAGTATTTAAAACTCTCATCATCAACTTCACGTAATAACACCCAAAAAAGAAAACAATCACCATCTCTTATCTGGGCTTAGCTTAGCTTAGTCTCTCTTTGGTTGGTGTTTTCTTTGAGTTCAGTTCATCATTGTTCAGCCATGGTTTCTGCAGATGCTGCCCGTACAGCAGTCGGTGTCTTAGGTGAGTTCCATTCTTTCATGTTAATATTCTCACGGAGTATATTAAATTGAACCTCTAAATTCTCATTGGAATCAAAGAAAGTAGACTGATGTAGTTTCTCATGCCTTTTCTTTCCTTCTTTTTTCTTTTTCAGGAAATGCGATCGCACTCTTCTTGTTTCTATCGCCCACGTAAGAACTGTGTCAATTCCTGTGCTTTTCTTTCTTCGGATTTTTGGGGTGTAAAGTGGTTTTGCTTTGACAATGTGAAGAAAAAGGCAAGTCAAATGAAGCTAACCCTAATTGCCTCGGCTTTAGGGATTTTCTCAAAACTGTTGAAAGATTAAAGAAACTCATGCCGTGGGGATTCTGAGCACGTTCCTATAATCTGTGGACAATGAAAAAGTTTATTATCGTTGGAGAAGTTTCATTTTGCATAATTGTCCCTCAAGTTTACAAAAATTATTCTTATTATCGTTAAACAATTCTCTCCTTTCTTTATATTCTCTTTTTCTACTGCGAGTTCTAGTTCGCTATTTGAATATTTATAATTTTCCATCCAGAGGGTACATCAAACCCAATGTGCTCTTTCTTTTGTCATCTTACATGAGTACATGCGTACGATGTAATTCTTCAATTTGTCTCCAACCCCAACAGATCTGATTAGTGCATCTCCCTCGCTCAGCAAAAGCAGCTGCTTAATCTTTCCTTTTGCCTAATGTATACTTGAATGGAAATAACAATATATTTGGCTCGAAGGAAGTTATCCAATGCTTGATGTCTTAAAAACCAAATTTTCACGAGCAAGAAGCAGAATTTCTTGACATCTGCAGCCTCTGAAAGCTTGACCATCTCTTTTCTTTTTCATTGTGAACGCATGATTTTTTTTAACCATTTCGTAAATCAAGTTTGTAGATCATGTAAATATATTTGACACAGGCCAACATTCATTCGGATATGGAAGAAGGGCTCGGTGGAGCAGTACTCGCCGACGCCATACCTAGCCACCCTCATCAACTGCATGGTGTGGGTCCTGTACGGCCTCCCCATGGTCCACCCCCACAGCACCCTTGTCGTCACCATCAACGGTGCAGGGACCGTCATCGAACTCATCTACATACTTCTCTTCCTCTTCTACTCCGACCGTCGGAAGAGGCTCCGAGCGGCAGCGGTGGTGCTCATCGAGCTCATCTTCATCTCGGCCCTTGCGGCCCTAGTCCTGACCTTGGTCCACACCCACAAGCAGATGTCGATGGTCGTCGGAATCGTGTGCATGGTGTTTAATGTCATGATGTACGCCTCGCCATTATCCGTCATGGTAAGTTTTGGCCGCGATTGATCACTTATCTATTTTGTACAAACAAGATGAAGGAAATGATTACATGGCTCGTGTCACGTAAATCGTCTGTCATTAGTAAGCTAGTCTTAGTAAACAATTCGTTCTTATAAAATTGCGCTTGTGTATTTAGATGAGTAATTCTCGCACGAAGATTTGTTTGGGTAGATATTTTTGACAGGATGTTTCTAAAAATAATAACAGTATCTAAGGGAGGCTTGAGTTAGATATAGTGGGTGTCATGGCATAAATTTCTTGATAATTGGAACTTGTATTGGATGAATATTGTGTGTTTGGATGCAGAAACTGGTGATAACGACGAAGAGTGTGGAGTACATGCCCTTCTTCTTGTCCCTCGCTTCTTTTGCCAATGGCCTTTGCTGGACTGCTTACGCCCTCATCCGCTTTGATGTCTTCATTGCTGTAATTATACTCTCTCTCTCTCTCTCTCTCTCTCTCTCTCTCTCTCTCTCTCTCTCTCTCTCTCAAACTAAAATGGGAGATGTAGTTGAAAGGTTCGCGTGAAATCTTGTTTTTCCTGTTGCTTTGTAATGGTTCGCCGGAACAGGGTTGGCTATTAATCAAATGTCTCATGCCATCTTCTATATGAATAATCTTAGCACACGTCATATATTAATGTGGAACTGTATTTAGCACACAATGTTAAGAGAAATTTACACATGCGGTAATATGAACTATCATGTCAGATGAAAAAAATCACTTCAAATGCCACCTATCTCCTAACAAACACAAATCATGTCAACTTTTTTTTTCATGATAGATTATATATCAACGAAGATCTCAAGTGGTTTTCTTTAAGAATTAGGAGCGAGCACCAAATGTGATATGATTTTAGAACCGAGCGAAACCGATTTGATTGGTTCAGTTCCAAGTTGTTTATAAGGAGAACCAGTCTGGTTTTTTTAAAACTTATTACCCCTATCTAGAGTGCATACTGCACGGTACTCGCTTAGTGGAGAGGCTTTTTGAAATCCTCTAATTTCCTTCTTGTATATGGTCTTTTACACACTCATTTACCATGTGAATATGCCGCTATCCTTTGATTAGATTTTCTGACTATTGGGGTTTCAGGCTCCTAATGGGCTCGGGTCACTATTCGGGCTAGCTCAACTGATCCTATATGCCACATACTACAAGTCCACAGGGCAACAAATGGCTGCGAGCAAGCTCAAGGAGACGAGCTTATCGGAAGTGGTGGTGAATAATGGAGGAGATGGAGACTCCAAGAAAATCATTGGCACTGCCCCCTCAGAATGAGATTAAGAGGGCATGAAGTTTCATGATATGGCGACTGATCATTTCTAGCCAAATCACAAGATTGGCAAATTCATCTAGATGCTTGGTTTCTTTTTAAATCGATGGAAAAATAAAATCATAAGGAAATCCATCTCGAGTTTATTGTCAGAAAGTAAGCTTTGTAGTGGCAGTTAATTCTATAACGGTAGGCTTTTGTATCTTCATCCAACCGCAATCAGGGGAAAATATAGCTTTTGTATTTTTTTTCCCGAAAAGAAAAAGGGTCGTATTATTTAGATAATACTAAATGTTGAGAGAGCCACCTCATTTCATGGAAGTGACCGACCCGCTTTTTGATGCATCTTAAGAGATGACTTCATCTTCTTCAGAGATGAGACATGAACTGAACCACCTCTCTCTTTTCATAGTAATACAACATCATCAACTTCACGTAATGTAGCTTACCAAACAAGAATACGATCCTCTCCAAGTTTGGGCTCATCTAAGTCTCTCTCTGGTTAGTTTTCTTTGATTCAGGATCATTATACGCATTACAGAGCCAAGCCATGGCTCCTGCAGATGCTGCTCGAACAGCAGTGGGTGTCTTTGGTGGGTTTCATTCTTTTCTTCAATCATGCCTTCTCTTCCATGGTTCAAGTCTCGTTAATGTTCCTCTCTTTTAGTTATCAGTAATGAACTCGCATCACGCGCACGGTAGAATTTTAGAACGGATAAATTAAATTATGTATAACGTAGAAAATATTCCGTTCGTATTCTAATCTCTCATATTGAAAAAAAGTGGACTCTTAGTCTTCTGTTATATGGAAACCGCGTCCGATAAATCGCATATAATGGACAAATTCAGCCCTTTTTTTCCGGCATGATAATGAACATATTTCTTGTGAGAATTTCTCGTTTATAGCAAATTTGATTTTCTTGTAACTTTTACCATAAATCCAAAGCCATGTATGTATGTCCACATGAAAGTTGGTGCTTCTGATACGATTGATTACAAATGCAAAGTTGTTGACACCTAAATTTTGGAACATCATTTAGCGTTAATTGCATAGAAAATTAGGGATTAAATTTTTAACCCATGAACAAAAATATTAAAATTGCATAACATATAGTTTGGGTTCATATAGATTAATTGCATTCCGCATCGGATTGACGGTGGCAAGCGAGCTTAAAATTCGTCATGTAAATTGAGTTCGGATGTCGAACGAGACTCGGCTCACTCGGAAGGTAAGGGTCGAAAATTACAAGTCAAACGGGCTCGATTGTTTTAATTTAAGCTTAAATTAGTCCATTAAGCTTAATTAAATAAAAGCCCACATTAATTCAGCCCACTTAGAATTAAATGATAATTAAAGCCTAAGCCCAAGTCTAAGCCCATTAGAATTAGAAAGCCCGGCTAACTGACCTAGGTTTACATTATAAATACATCGTTATATGTCATAATTAAGGGGTTCTCATAATTCTCAAATCAGAATTTTCAGAGACACGAGTGAATCACTTGCGAGAGAGAGAGAGAGAGGAGGACCAGCAAAGCCACCGCCACCGCAGTTCACGCCCCTCTGCTGTCGCGTCGTCGCGCGCCGTGCCGCGCCGCGCCACCGTTTGCCCGCCGCTGCCTTGCTCGCGCCACTGCACGCCGCTGCCTGGAGAACATCACCCGACGACACTGCACACCACCGCCCGGAGACACGTCGACACCATCCGACGCCCTGATTTCTTCAAGAGCTCCATGCTTTGACCGCTCTTCTCTTTACTCTCCCCCTATCATGCCTTAGCAGCAACTGTGTAGGGGCATAAAAATCAGCCTTTTGATTCCAATTTTTGCCGTCGGATGCGCCAGCAAAGTGCACCAAAGTCAATGTTACGTTGGCTTTTGACTCCAGAAACAGATCATTGAGTGAGTGGTGCTGAATACAGGCACGGTTGACTTGACCCGTCCCACCACCTTTTTGGTAGCGCAGTGGTGTCACACGAATCACTTCGGAACCTCAAAGAGAGTTTTACCACTATGACTGCTGTCCCGGCCATATCGACGTTGCGCCGCCGCTCCCGAAGCCGCACGCCACCGCCGTTCATGCACCGCCGCTCGTACATCGCCGCCGCCGCACGCCACCGCTGCTCGTGCACCGTTCCGATCCGCAATCCCGATCCGCTGCAAATTCAAATTTGAAAACAAATCTGCAAATCAGGTAAATATCTTATCCTAATTTGATTTGAATATTTTGTTGCCTAATTCGTGCTTATTGATATCTAACCTTGCATATTTGAATAATAGACATATTTCAATTAGGATTTATTTCTTTTTTTTTGAAATCTTAGATATCTATTACTTGTCAAATTTGGATAGAATTTAGAATTTTCAAAATCTTTTGAATATATCCAAGATATTTAGGATATCAAAAATTTTTCAAGATGTGATCGATTAGGAAAATTTCCTAATCCGCAACCGCACATATGGAAATAAATCTATCTATAAGGCTTTAGATAGAATTATTTCCATAGCGGGTATTTCGAATTTTAGAATCGATCTGTCAGGCTTCAGATCGAAACTTAATTAGAAAGATTTAGCGGTTATATTTTTTTACTTAAAAATTTGCAATTTGAATTGAAATTCGAAAATACAAAAAAATTTTCATAAAAAAATACCAAAAAGATTGTTCTAGAATAGGTTAATTTCTTTAGTTTAAAATTTCATGTTTAGATAATTGGCATTTTAATTCCGAATTTGATTAAAAAAAATACAAAAAAAGTAATAATATGCCCGTCATTAGAAATAAGTCACGTCGTCGCATGACATATAGTTTGCATGTTAGGTTGCATTAATCGCATGTCAATTTTTGCACGTCATTACATATAGGTTAGCTTTCATTTAAATAAAAGAAAATCAAAAAATTTCTGCACCTTTGAACTCTAAGTCAGGATTTATCAAAATTGTCAAATTGAGTATTTTTCTTGAAATTGGTACCGAAAGGGCGTTAAAGAATTTAGAGTAACCAAGTTCCTGAATCTTTAATTTCTGGTTCGTAGAAATAAAATAGTACTCCCGCTATTTTATTTAGGTTTCTAATCAACCTACCCTAAATGATTAGTGGCGACTCCTGATGAAAATATTTGCATGCTCACAATTGGATCTAAGTTGCGATTTGGTAGAGTTTGGGAGAACTCGAGTTAGGTTAGTTAATTTAATTGATCTAGTAATCCATTAGCCTAAGATCGAAACGCTGATTTTTTTAGGTCGCGACAAAAGTGATGGCTAAGCACAAAAGAAGATAGACGATTTGTCATTGATAACAACATTATCAGTAAAACAAATACTTGGAAAATGAAAATTCTTAGTCTATTACTTTAGAATAGACTAAGAAAATTAATAAACCCATGTTTTCATTTTTTTCCTTAGAATATCATTCACGTAAATTATATTGTTATTAACAACGTCTCACACTAAATCACCATGAATTTAATATTTCAAATTTTTTCGAGCATCATAAATTCAATGAAAAAGTTGCAATTTCACTAATGTCATCCAAAGTCCACGTCATTAAATTATTATCTTAACATCATATATTATAAATTAATTAAAAAAATTTCGGACACCACACGGCACGAGTGGATGCACATGCTGTGGGTGGCCCCGCGGTCCAAACTAGTCCACGGCCTAATTGTGAGTTCGAGACATACAAAAGATATGATAATAAAACTTCTTTTGTGTTGTTTTCTTTTTCTTACACAACACTAGCGACAACATGAAACGGGTTGACAACGTGATATGGGAGTAATAAGGGTCTTTTTAGTATTCTTTTTCTTGATGAGGTGACAAGAGACGAGAGTTTGAAGGTTTCTTTTGGGTTCTTTTTCTTGCTTGCTGTTTTCTTCAAAGAGGAAGACTCGGTTGGATTTTCCTTAGAGTGCCCACCAAGCATGGTCCATTTCGACTTGGATTTAGGGTTGTCCAGAAGAAATTGTGTAGAAGGCATATTTATAGCGGATATATATATATATATATATCCGCTATAAATATGTCCGCTATATATTTATAGCGGATATATATATTATATATATATCCGCTATAAATATGCCTTCTACACAATTTCTTCTTGACAACCCATGGACATTGGCTTTATTCCCTCCACCAAAGATTTTCTTACATTCCACAACGTGCTTAAGGATTGGGACAATGCATGCCGATCTATGGTGACAATAACGTGAGTACCATATTTTTTTTTTGTCTTTTGGGCTCTCGTATATATATTTTTTATTGTTTTCAATGCGTAAGAACGTAAACGTGTTCCCTATCATGACATACAGCCGAAAACTAATAAATAAAATAAAGACGGACGAAGTATTACTGCTGACTTCGGTGGAACGACGGAAGGCGCTTGCACAATTGCTGCATGCACACTTCAATAAACGTGGCAATCTTGACTGGTTGGAAATCGGCGAAAGACAGCTGCAAGGGACCGGATTCACTTTGGATGAGAACAACTGTGAATCATCTACTTCCCAATTCACTTTGGATGAGAACAACCGAATCATCCATTTCCACTAGCCTAATTTATCAAAATAGCCTCCCGGTTTTGTGTGGTCCCCACGTTTGAACGAACGTTTTGTTACGAATTTGATTGGGTAAAACGCCACATAAGGATTTCATATTATTAATGGAGAAACATTTTTAAAATCGTAGCAACCGCATCCAATAATAATATGATTTGCCAGCTACAACAGGCATACTTAAGCAACCCAACTTCATCTAACCTCAAGTGGATCTCGTTGAGATCGTTGAAGCAGCACAGGGTACTACATTCAGTACAAGAAGCTAATGCTTTCGTATTGTCAATGGAGGAACATTTTCAAGATTGTGGTAACCGCAACCAAGAATAGTATGACCCGCCAGCTACAACAGGCAGGATTGATGCTCGAGCAACCCAACTTAATCTAAGCTTAAGCCAATCTCGTTGAGATCGCTGAAGCTGCACCAGGTTTAGGTGCTACGTTCAGTAAATGAAGCTAAGGCTCTCGTATTGTTAACGGAGGAACATTTTTACGATCAAGGCAACCGTAACCAAAAATAGTATGACCCGCCAGCTACAACGAGCAGGATTGATGCTCAAGCAACCCAACTTAATCTAACCTCAAGCTGATCTCGAGCAACCCAACCTAATCTAATCTCAAGACAACGTGATGTGGGATCAATGGGCGAGTGTAATGGGCAATTGCGTGACTAGATGACCAAGTTGTAAGTTGTGAGCATTTTTTAATATCATTTTTCTTGATGAGATGAGAGGAGAGGAGGGTTTAAAGGTTTCTTCTAGATTCTTGTTCTTGCTTATTGTTTTTTTCAAAGAGGAATGGTCATATGTATTCTCCTTGGGTGGTTGGCCCCTTCCCCTTTAATTGAGATAGTGATGGACGTAAATACATACATATATGTGTGTGTGTGTGTGTGTGGGGAGCTCTGACACATTTCTTCTCCACAAACTTTTCTTGACAACCCATGGACAATCGATTTATTCCTCCACCAAAGGTTTCTTACATTCCACAAAGACGCTCAAGGATTGTGACAGCACGTGCTAATCTAGAGTGACGATAACGTGAGTACTACAAATTTTTTTGAAATTTTTTTTTGTCTTTTGGGCTCTCATTTACATTCTTTTTATTGTTTTCAGTGACCAATAATTTGAAAGTGCTCGCTTTGCACAAGATAAAGCCGAAAACAGTCTCTGTGAGATAATAAATATAACTAAGATGGACGAAGTATTGCTACTGATTTCGGTAGAACAAGCGAAGCTACATGCACACCTCAATAATCAGCGCAATCTTGACCGGTTGGAAATCACCGGCAACATTGACCGAAGACCACAAAGAGATAATAAGACGGCTGCATAGGGCTGGATTTACTTTGGAGTAGGACAACCGAATCATCCGCTTCCCAGTTGCCTAGTTCATGAAAATAGCCTCTTGCTGGTCCCTTAGTTTTGGGTGGACTCCATGTCATTTACTAGGCAACTGGTAAAGTGTAGATGCTTATAATTGCATCACGCATTGTGCATAAAATAATTATGCAATTTTGGTATCAAATCTGAGAACAGTGGACAGTTAGAAACGCTCCCAAGTCGTACACTTCTTTTCTAAGTCACCTCATCTTTTCCGGACCAATCAATATTTTTTTTTGTAACGATAGCTTCAATCAGCGATGTTAAAGCAGACACAGAGCGATCGGTCCAAACCGACAATTTTCTTCTCTTTTGTTTTTTAAATTATGAGAACAACACCCTCATCAATTACATGGTGCGGCCTCCCATGGTCCTCCCCCATAGCACCCTCGTCATCACCATCAACGGCAACTCGCACCACGTAAGACGGCCAATGCCCATGCCAACGAATTCCTAATTAGATGGACTTAATTGACAAAATGTGAAAATGTTTATGACTCAATTGGTAAAATTGGTAAATGTAAAAGGTTTAAAATTAAATTAGCAAAAATGCAATAAATTTATGACTTTAATTTTTTAAGCAATTTTCCCGCTTCTTGATGCATCCTATAAGACGACTTCACCTTGTTCGGAGATGAGACATGAACCGGACCTCCTCTCTCTTTTCATGGTGATACTGCATCATCAATTTTGATAAAAGAAAAAACTCCCAAGTGATGTAGCTCACCAAACAAGAATGCAATCTTCTCCAAGTTTGGGCTCATCTGAGTCTCTCTCTCTCTCTGGTCGGTTTCCTTTTATTCAAGATCGTTGTACGCATGTCCTCTCTACGATTCAAGATTCTGATCGTGCAAGTGTACGTATGTCCTCTCTACTTTGGTTTGAATCATCCGCAAGTGTACGTAGATTACTTTTGGTACTGCAACTATCATCAGTTGCTTCAAATTAATCAATTTTAGAAGACCAGGAACATTTTGGTTTTTGTTCCTTGTCCTGATTTTTTTTTGGCTTGTCTTTTTGTTGCCAGTTTCTAGGACTGGGGAATTAGGCGTGTAGACCCGCATCCATCACGTTAAAAGTCCTTAATTATTAAAGGATCCTCCACTCATATTGCTCTCCACGTCCCCACGCCGTCACTCTGCAAAAAGTTTTTTCAAAACGGGAACGAAAGAGTGGAATGTAGGCACGTGAAAATTCGCTGCGGAACATGCGCAAAAGCCAACTGCTTCACCCTATTAATCACAAAATTAACAACAATTCTTTCTTGCCAGTCAAATCAACAAGGAATTGACGAAAGTCTCCATCTGCTCGCGATCCTCCGCTCTCAGGAGCTCCTGATATTCCTCGAAGATCTTCTGCAACATGCTGTTGTTCTCTTCCATGGTGTGCATCAAGATTTCGCACGAACTTGTGGCTTCTTGATGACGATCATGATAGTAGTAGCACTCATCGCTAACATTGATACGATCTTCGTCTAAAACCAACGCTCCCCCAATGTCGGAAGCGGCGCACATTACTGACGAACCAGACATTAGATATGGAGGGAGTTGTTGCGGAAGCTGTTTACTTGGAGCTGTTTGGTTTTCTTCAATAATATTATTATTACTATTGTCGACACATGACCCCTTCAGAAAACTATCCCAACTCTTGTTCCTTGCAACAGCTGAAACCCTGGTGGGCTTTGGCTGATGCACTTTGATCTTTGTCATTTTCGTCTCGCCATTTTCATTGGTCATCTCTTGCGTCTGCTTATTGGTGAACGACCTGACCTTGTTAGCGGTGATATTCTTCCTCTTTTTGGGCCGCTTAATGCCTCTATTATTGCAATTCCTTTGGTGATTATCATCGTTCACTCTCTTGCTGAGGTGGGAATTCCAGTAGTTCTTTATCTCGTTGTCAGTCCGGCCCGGCAATCTCCCGGCTATGAGGGACCAGCGGTTGCCGAGCAGGGCGTGGAGGCGGATGATGAGGTCTTCCTCGTCCGGGGTTACGTTCCCGCGCTTGATGTCAGGCCGGAGATAGTTCATCCATCTTAGCCTGCAACTCTTCCCACATCTAAGTAATCCTTCACAAGGCCAGAAAAGAAAGTAAGGAAAAAGAGATGCTACTTTCGACGCGTACTAAAATCAACTCAATTCATACAAAAATATATGTTATTTAAAATTCACCTGTTGCATCGTTTAGTAAGCAGATCTATCTTTAAAAAATTTTACTGCACGAGGCAGTCTTTAAGAGATGGGGAAGGCTATTGAATGAAAAGATTCCCTAAAAGTAGTGCATTAGCGACATTATGAAAGTTTTTCCATCGGTAAGATCAATCATTTCGCCTCCGGACTAATGTTTCCAAAGGAATTAATCAAGGTCACTCAGCAAGATCCATGGCACTGCTTTGGAAAAACAAAACATCTTCAGCCTTTCAATAACCATTTTAGAGAAAATGAGTTTGAATATGTCATCAATGATGCAGCACCCTTATTTTCCAAATTGAGCAAACTCCAGGTGGTTCTTCAAACAGCAAAGAGATGAGGTTATGTTACTGCCGGAACTTCTGGGACTCGTTAATAGGTCGATAAGAAAATTTGTGAGTGAACTTAGTTAGCAACAAAGAACCTAACTGCAACTCTCTTCACCCTCAGGCCACCCAAAGCCTGCCATTGGCCGTCGTTGTCGTGCTGCCACCATGTCACCATTGCCGATGGCAATATTCTGACTAGTGACTCCATCTCTCATGACTCCCGCGACTACCATTCTCTCTTCTCCGACCATTACTCTCCCTCTCCTTCGAACCCAGTCAAGCATATTCTATCATGCAAAAATTTAATAAAACCACATCTTTTTATATAGGTGAATGTATCCGCTCACACATATACATATAGATGTACATATACACCTGAGTGTGTGTCTACGTATGTTTATGAAATACCTGCTCTTTTAGGCATGGATTTCCAATGGCCTTCTCCATGAGCTTGAATATATTGAATGAGCAACCCGTCTTCCTTAACAGACCAAGGCCCTCTGTGCAAACCCACCTTTGAGCAACATGGAGCTCTTCCCATTCTTTCTTTCCTTCTTTCTTAAACCTCTCTCTCTCTCTCTCTCTCTCTCTCTCTCTCTCTCTCTCTCTGTCTCTCCTGATCTTCTAATTCTCTGTGAAGGCTTATTTTATACAGATATATGCGGAGAGAGAGAGAGAGAGAGAGAGAGAGAGAGAGCTCTACATAAGTGCACTAGGAGAGGGAGAACCTTGTCTTCCCTTTTTATACTCAACAATTTGGAAGAAGCTCCAGAAAAATTAAAATACTGAAAAGATTTAAGAGGGAGCTCTTGAGGACCAATCTAGTTGAAATAACGTACATTCGAAAACTTAAGCCATCAAATTACGGGCCAACTATATAGGCCGTTCTGGTTTTAACTAACAATCCAATGTTGGACTGTTTTTCCTTGCACGAGTCTCATGTGCGTGGATGGACCGATCTCTCTCCACTTGCTTATTATAACTAGAAAGGGGCCGATCCAGCTTAATGTCTTGAATTGTTTTATCACAAGCTCCATGTCCTGATATAGCCAGACTCTAGTTTCTGGCCATTCCCTTCGATGGGAAGCGCGTCGATACCATAATTGTACGCATGACAGAAGCATTGGGCATGTGATGTCTGGCAATTCAAGGGATCCATTTAAGTGCTTCCATTTATCACAGATTATCATGCTAGATAGTTTGGACAAAGTCAACGCTGCATCATTACCGATTACAAGATCCATAAAAATTACTTGTAAGTAATCAGAAGCATTTAGAAAAAAGCAGACCATAAAGTTTTAGACCTTAAAAGTGACGATTATCGTCTCATAATCTTAAAACCGATTTAATTCTAAATTTTTTAACTTGATCAATTTAATCTTAAATATTTTAACGATTTACCAATGTAGTCCTCTTGGTCAATTTTATAGAAAATTGCTAATGTGGTGGTCTAGTCAGCATCGGCCGTCTTGCGTAGCATGATCGGTACAAGACAATCAACGCTGACGCGAACAATTTTTGCACTTTTTTTATTTTTTAATTTTACATTTTTTCATTTTTTTCACTTCGCTAGGCCTGAGCGATGGTTGGTGGAGGCGATAATCCCTTGCCTAGATTTAGCAAGGGCTATAGCCGGCGAGGGCATCCTAGCCATCATCGAGGCCCCACCAAGCGGCAAAGGGAAATAGGGAAAAAAAAAAGAAAAAGAAATTTAAAAATTGTAAAAATTGTCAACGTTAGCAATTACCGGCCAAAATTGGTCAGAATGACTATATTGGCAAATCGTTAAAAGATTTAAGATTAAAATATCTAAATTGAAAATTTTAGAAATGAATTGGCATTCATATAAGAAGTTTTTAGTAATTTTATCCACAACTCTCTCTCCCATGTATCGATAAGTGAGTCGTCCTCTCCCAAAGTCACGCTTGCAAAAGTTGTCTGGACGTAAATGCTTGGTATTGCATCTTTTGCGAAAAAAGTAAATGGCAATTTGGCCAGTGAGATAGAAACTCAAGGCATTGCGCATTGTTATCAAGAGATGTCTTCAAAAACATTGAAAATAGATTCCATGAATGAGGCTTAAGTACCAATTAACATTTTCTCATAGCAATAATTACACCACTAACTAAGATATGAATTCGAGTTAATAAAAGAATCCTCGGAGCATCATAGGTTGATCTTGCCATGATTGCATCGTCTTTCACATCTAAATAATTGTATTCCCCGCATCATGTTGGTCCTTTTCCATCGGAGGAAAAAATATTAGATTATGGCGAGGCTCGAGCTCAACTAACGTTCTCGATCATCTGTCGTTCCTTGCATCGGGTGTAGTGGAAAGCCTATTGTTTTTTACACCAATCATTCTAAAGAGAAAGCGACGACGTTACGGCGTTGGGTTGATTTCACCATAAGCATAGTCACAACTCATATAATAATCATAAGTTTAATTACCCTCTTGCCCATTTGGCGTTTTGTGATTAGGTAAAATGCAATGCATGCTTCATAGGGTTGGGCTCCTATTAATTGCTTTCATCAGGATTCTTTGCCTTGGCTCATTGCCCGAGTGCGGATTACCTAAAAGATATCAAGAAGGTAATATAAATTAAGAAAGGGAGAGGTTCTCTCCTCTTCCCACAACTTTGCAGAACAACATTCAACTGTGTATGTATAGTTCCAAAACTATAGTAAAACGCAGTGTTAATTGATAGGACCGATATGGATCTAGCATGTGCTTTGAGATGCGATTTCAATCACATGTTATTAGATTCACATTAGCCATGCAAGGACCACACATGTGCGTGCGTGCGCGTGCATATGTGCCAGCGGAAAATTATTGTCTCGATAACAAAAGATTTTGGAATATTGAAAGATTCATAGGATTTTCCAGCAGAATTCGATTAAAATTCGACTCTAGTAAGCCATCAGACCACTCTGGAATGGTAGTGAAGTGATGTGAAAGGCATAAATCAAGTCATTAACAATTGCAACGTGAAAAATGTCATAAAGACTATTTTCTTTTTCTAAGGAAAAGAAAAATGATATGCTGTGTCCCTATTCAATGATGCACACGATTATAAAGTTCGCGTAAAATATCACGGATGAGCTTGTAACGTTTGTCTAAATCATAGCACCAATCGCTATCAATTACATCCGCCGGCTTCAACAATTGGGCAAGTCAATTTTCTATGAAGCACTATTCAAGTTCATCGAGAGAAAGGCCATGTGTAATGATTAAGTTAGTGCACGATTAAGGAAAGATGTTTCGTGCGATCATGGGCAGTACACAACAAACTTTATATGAGCATATACGTATTTAAGAAGTACATACAAGGTTCCATCATCCGAGATCTCGTCTATAGCATGTCTTTTGATTATAGATTAAGCACGTGCATTGATGAGAAAGAGAGACTAGTAGGAGTTATCGTCCCTTGGCTATTGGAATTTCAGTCATCTTTTCCTTATTGTATCGAGCGTGTTTCCCTCGGGAAATCCAAGGTATTACTAGCAAATTCCATGTCCATAATTGGTTGTTGATTAGTGAGGAGAACCTCCGGCACAAAAAGAAAAAGGTGGTACATGAATCAGAACGAGGGTTGCTTAGCTTGCAATCAAGCCTAGTTTCGTTTGTTCCCCGGATGAGCTTAACTCCACGTACTTTGGTCTGTTTTTGGGACATGGCATGCGATATGTATGGACCGACCAGGTTACTAGATCCACGTTCAAGCTCTAATTCATTAACCCAAATACACCGATAGCATCAGCCTGCTGATTAATCTGCATACTGCTCTAACCTAGGTAGATTTACGTTTGAACCACCAATCACTCGAACGTCTTGTTGGGTATTCATCTAATCTATGCATTCAACAGGGTATTATTATACAGGCTCGGCGTTTACTAACTCGTGGTGGGTTTTCTGTACGTCAAAAGAAGCAAACAAGCGAAGCAAGCGAGGGTGTCCGTTCTTCGCCCAATCGGACACTTGGCCCAATTACTTTGGAGGAGAGCCTTTGTATTTTCTTACGACATAAATATGAACTATATTATATATATAGCTTTATTGGGAGAAATTGCACTTGAACTTTATTTCTGTAAACTTGGATGTGCCATGGATTTGAAAATTACGTGGAGTGGAGTCTGCAGTCACGAAAAGGACGCGAGCGCATCCGATATTAATAATGTCATGCCACCAATAGAAATTTGGGAATTTGAGTTTGTTTTTAGCTGAATGTCGTATCTAAGTTTGCCCTGCCGTTTGGCTTTGCTTTCTACATGCATGGATTAATTTTAGGTGCCGAAGACATACGATGGTCCCGTCCATTCAAGCCAATCCTAGCAAAGTGTCAAACAAGTGCCTTTGAAGAACTTAACCCTGATGAAGAGATGAAAAAAAAGAAGAAGAAGAAAGAACTTAACCACCTCGCCAGAGTCCAAGAGCCTGACATTATGATATACTTGAGGTTGCGCCGATGATGAACTCCCACATGATTCCGGATGCGCAAGTCGGAAGATGAAGCGAGCACAAGGCAATGCGAAACTCCTAAAGAAGCGTACATAAGTCAACAGTGCTTGCGTCTCAGAGACGGTTTTTCTTGACTATGCTAAGCACATGATGCTCCATTCATTGCAAAGTCTAAGCTCTCGGAAGCCTAATGATGTATAGTCAGCTCCACCCAACTAAGTGATGCAAATTAAGTTCACAAAAAGAACAGCAGACCTGCCATGTGTGCTGCCCGCATCGGTATGTGATCGATCAATCTCCGCTCACACAACCCCCGCAACCGCAATGAACGCACTCTATCACCTTCTCCTCCCTCAAGTGCTTGGGCACTCGACACGCACATGTTGTAGCAAAATTGTGGTCACGAGGCTGCATGCAGCGTAGGCAGCAGAGCCGCTCATAACCCGGCTGCAGAGTAAACAAAAGAATATGTAATGTACATCATATCATACCCATCAGTGGACTGGAAAATACTTGACAACAGATACATTTCTAAGAAAGAGGATCACACCACTTTCTGTTTAAAAGCCAACGGCCGAGACGGTCCAAAATGCTTCCTTGACCATGGACCACAAGTGTAGAGAAATTTTAAGGCAGCATCATCATTTCGCCTCAGAATGCAAGAGTGAAAAAAGGAAATGAAAGAACAGGACTGATATTAGCTGAAAAATCCCTTTCTCGCATTCACTGCTTTTTCCTTGAAGATATTTCCCCAAACCGGGCATGACAAGCTGATTACTGACAAATTAACCGCTTCAGCATTGGTTGTCAGATGAAGCAGTCATTAAGTTTGGAAACCATCAGAAATAAGAACCCAGCATCATGCTAGCGTGCTAAAGTTGAGATAACCAGACTGATAACAAGAGGACTTACCATAATTCAATTCCCTTACCTAAAGCTCCAAAACCGTTTTTTGTTTTGCTACAAAGCTCTAACACCTTGTTGAACAACTATTTTTCGCAAAAAACTTACAGCTAGCAGGAAGTGTGTCCACAGTGCGTATCAAGCATATAACTTAACAAGAGTAAATGACAGATTTTCAACCATAATTGTTAAATCAGGATGCGTGTTGTGAATTGAGAATCGAATCGAATCGTAAGATTCGGCAAAGTACCTTCAAATGATACCTTCTCCATAGAGAAATGTATGTTTAGAAAGTCACAGGATATTAAATTTTGAGTAAGATTCAATTAGATATGAGAAAGAACTCTCGACTTCAAATGCTTGATATTGTGTTCCCACTTTTATATATAGGAAGATATAATTTTTCATTGTTTCATTAACACGAGAAAGAAATATAAATATAAATCATACATCTTGATATCTTGTCTTGTTTATAAATGTATTGTAAGTATAAATTTACTTCTAATTATTCTATAACCGTCAAATTACAGCATGAGGATAAAGTATGACAAAAATATCATTACCTGATAGGCAAATATACAAGAAATTATAAATTAGTTGAATCGATAGATATGTATAGTAAATTCCCTTGCAATTCAGGATATCACTGATCCACCTTATAGATACATGTCGTGTAGACCTTAAATCGAATCAAATGGGCATGATACGTATCAAGAATTGACCGATTCTGATGAATATGTTTTCAACTAACAACCGTAAAGATCCTAACTGAACGAAACTAATAAGAGCAGCAAACACCATCAAGACTAAAAAGGGACCAAGACCAACCTTCTTCCACTTGGCAATTAGGTTTTTGTCGGCATAACCCTGCTCCAAGCAGAACTCATACAATTCTTTCGAGATTTCTTTCCTGCTGTGATACAAATCGAATACATATCGGCTTTTCTGGTGAGCAATCTTGAAAATGGGCCACAGCGCCTCGCATTTGCGCTTGCCATCATGAGGATCATTTTCAGCTGTCCACAATTCACAACATTTAGCCTGACAAAGTCAATCTTCTAAGAGACAATAGTTATACACACAACAAAAAAGAAATAATGAAGATCATTTCGTGTCAAATAACTTGAGCCACAGATGATATATAAACATTCTCTGCCATGATTTAAAATCATCAACCAGCTCCGACAATTCAAAAGCGATTATGCAAAAAGAGCTAAATAAAATAGAGAATTATAAACCTTCCCTCATCTTAGCTTGCAATTCTCGAAGCGTGGGTTCTATCAGTTCCCATCCTTCTGGGTATTTAACGTGGTTGGTCTTCACTTTAGGCATGGTCCTGCCTGAATCAAATGCAAAAAGAAACTATCAACAAGCAACTTCACTCTCACTGCTCAACTTCTTCCTCTGTACCTTCTAAATCGCCCACTTCTCAACTGCCGTATCTACTTAAAATAGGAAAGTATGCCTTCCATTTCCACACCCTCCCAAGTCATCAACCAAAATGAAGATATCTTAGAAGTACTATCTCATTCAACAATAGTCAAAAAGTCTTTTTTGTTAGATTGTCTTTGCGACAACTGTTGCTCAAACTGCCGTTCGAACATCCATAACTTTCAACCATTAAAGAAATTTTTTTTTATCAGAATAGCTCTTGAAATTATCAAAGTATATTTTGCAAGAGCACTCCTGTTTGGCATTTTCAGAAAAGAGCAGACACAATGTGAAAGTATTCACAGATATTTCCACAGCAAATCCTGCTCTAGCGTCTCCAGTTATTCTCCATTCCAAAGTGGAGGAACCTCAAATCAGCACATTTTGTCTACCAGCCAAAGAAATTGCAAGGAAAGCGTATTGCAAGTTATATACCTAGAACAAATCTTAATGACTGAGAGTGCCGGCGAATTGTCATCGACAACGGCAGATGAACCAATTATCATATCAAGAAACTCAGCTTATTAGTAATTGCTCCACAGCATTCAAAATAGCACGACGCCAAATAAATCGTCACCGGTGTTAACATTGGACGCATTGGGTGAAATCAGTATCCAAACGGATCATATCCGAATAAATCACTGTCCGAGCTTACCCCGATGAACAACTGCATAACAATAATATGGCGGGAGAAAAGGGCAAGCCCACGCAATGCTGTGCACGGAATCAGCGGAAAAACTAGGCCTAGGCCTAGAAGCAGAAGCAGTAGCCTCTAATTCAATCGATGCCATGAAATTTCTTGTCGTGAAGCAGAGCAGACGAAAGTCAAAGGCTGTGAACCTCGGATGACGGGGATTTCAAGGGCCTACCAACTATGTGTTGGCAGTTTCCACCGTCAGCACAACAAGGCAAGGCAGTACTCCGACAACTGGACTCGCCCATACGAGGACAATTGCAAGCACCATCGAAAAGATGCCTCCAAGATCAGCATTGAATTACTGTGCCCGACAGAATGTAAGTTCATTTTCACCGAGAGAGAGAGAGAGAGAGGAGCTGAAGAGAGAAGCAGTCCAGACGGCGGCTGGAACGAGTTTGCGCGCGCGCGCGCGAGAGAGAGAGAGAGGAATGAAGGAGGAGTGAAGGAGAGAGAGAGAGAGAGAGAGAGAGAGAGAGAGAGAGAGAGAGAGAGCATTTATTTTTTTAGGGATAAGTGGAATAGAAGTCATAAAATTTATTGCCAAAACGTAATTAAGTCCTAAAATTTATTAAAAAAGTACAATCAAGTCATAATTTTTTTTTAGTATCTTCCGTTTATCAAATTAGACAGAGCTAATGAAAAGAGTTTTTGAAAGCTTTAGATCTCATTTGCACTTTTACGACAACTTATAGGACTTTGAGTACACTTATCTCTTTTTTTTTTTTATATTTACAGGTAATATTTTATAAGTTTGCAAAATATTTTAATTTTTGGTGAAAATACAAGAATTACTTTGTGCTTACATTTAGTGCTAAATATATGAGCCCAAAACTTTGCATTTAGAAGTCAATAACAATGACATTTCAAGTACTTCGAGTTTATTCTCGCGAATATATCTGAGACATTCTAATTCTCTTTTCGTTTTCTTAAAGTCAATTTAGACGTGCTCAAAAGCTTTTCAAAACAAATGGTGAGAAGAAACGGGGAATATAAAGAAACCAGCAAAGCTTCAATGCCAAATAGACTGGCTTTCACAAAGCAAAAATTTAATTTGTCAAGATCGAGAGCTTTCACATTTGTTAAAACGAGTAATTACTCTTCGCTACACACTTGCAATTTTGTTGCTTAAGCTCGCGCAAAATGGATTTCCTTTTCGACGCAAGGTAAAAAAAAAAATTTAAATCGTTCTCAAAGTGGTGCTAATTTCTCAAAGCTCTCCTTAAAATGGGCTTTGTTTCCAAACATTTGGAATGTGGTAATTCTCTCACTAAACACTCTGAACTCACTATCGGTGAAAATTAATGCCAACCAACAAATGCAGTGCTCGTCATGCGCGCCTTTTGCACCTTTCCTAAGGGAATTTTGGTTCCAACAAAAGGGTCTTTGCCTTTGGAGCATTTAATCTTTCGTTGCAGATTCTCGCTTTCAATTTCAGCACAATCCAGATTGGAGCTTAGACTAGACCCGTAGATTCAAGAATTGAGCTGCTCATGCACTTGCAAATTGGGGCTCTAATCATATAGGCACCACATCCTCTTTTCTTTACCATGATCTCCCTTCTAGAGTTAAAAATATTGTACTAGTAGAGTCTTCTTTTATATTTCGCTCTAATATAGGTAATGCTTTCTTTTTGTAATTGCTTTGTTTACAATATATAATTTAATTTCTAGCCAAAAAAAAAGGGAATTTTGGTTCAAAAAATAAATCGCTAAGCTCCATTCCACTCGCGTTCGCCTTTCTTAGGAGTTCGTTAGGGTAAAGTTGCAACATTCGGAAATAGTTTAGAATAAAGCCCACTATGCAAGAAAATTTTGGGAAATTGGCACAACTTTAGGGGATTTTTTTTTCTCTTTTTTTTCCTCCGAAAAAAAATTGTAATCTCACCGTTATTAACAGTAACGCCCACTCAGAAATAACACAAATTTGAAATTTATTTTAATCGAGTTTCGGATGGATTTGGTAATATACGTTTTGCTTTTGCCAGCTCTACATTTATAAATGTTTATTATTGTTATTATTATTATTATTAGACTTTTGTAATTTTGAGGGCAAAAAGCCCTAAATTCCCACCACCTGTGTTTTGTCCTGGAGGAGGACTCCTGTTCAGCTCCACTTCCACTATTCCCCCAAATCCTTATCTTTCCCGAACTGTGTCGTCTCCGCTTCTCTTACTCTCGAATTGGTCTCTGCAAAGATGCGACGAGAGAGCACAGGCGAAGCGTCTCGGCTCAACCCAGGCGAAGTTTCGGTGAGCTACCGACGGGCCTTGGTCCCTCCGAGAGGAAGGAGCGATGAAGCTTTCGAGGCCCTGTTTTGAGTAAGATGGTTAATCTCTGTTGTTACCCATTTGATGAAGTTCATTCATTCGAGAAAATAGAGGTACCCTTTTGATGTTAGCAGCTCATTTGTTGTTGCGAGCATGTCTTCTTGGTGTTGCTGGTTGAGTTTTCGCTTAAAGGAAAGATTTTTTTTGAGCTTTTCCTGAGTATCATCGTGCCTATGCCCTCTGCTGTGGGATTGAGTTCGTCGAAATCGCGGCGGCCGGGAAATGCCAAATTGGGCATTAACGCCGATAAATAGCCATTAAATGTCCACATTGGACTCCGATACGGCCTCTTGAAATGATGCCGCCTCAACAGAGACATATCGGACCGCCAAGTCAATGCTCTCTCTCTCTCTCTCTCTCTCTCTCTCTCTCTCTCATCACCCAATTCCTAGATAGAGTTTGACATAATTTTTGCTGAGTGAACGAGCCACGTCAACAATTGGGTTTGACTTTTGCTTAGTAAGCGACTCACGATAGTAAAATCACACGACATGGGATTTATTTAGGGATACTTTACATCGAGTTAAATTTGAAAAAGTTAAGGCACTTGATTGGACAAAAGAGAAAAAGTTTAGATTGTTAAACGGATAGATGTTTAGATACTTATTGAGTCTTTATCCCTGGAAATTAATGAGTCAACAATGTGGTGACTGGTGAGAAGAATAGTTTGGTCCTTCATGTCACTTGCTTTCGAACTCCGTGTCTGATCTTGTGAAATGGAAATCTGAGATGCCCTGGTTGTCTCTTAGGTCGTGATATAATACGTTTCATCGAACCTTTTGGTTCTGGAGGAAATCATCAGACTTTAAAACTGTCGCCAGGTTAATGAATAAGCATATATTTCCAGCTGGTCAATATTCATGTCTTACTCGGATGAGAAGAAATATACAGCAATTCCCTTACGAGAGGTAGTGGTTGCTGTGGTAGGGTTGATCGTAGCTGACTTGAGATAGTATTTGATCAGCATAGTTTAAGAAGCTCCGTCTATTGCAGCGATTTGAAATTACTAATTAAATCATCTTAGGAAGGTTTTTTTTTCATGTATCGTGAATGACTTGAGAACTCTGGGAGCTTGCTGTTGCCAAGCCATATGGTGCCTATTCAGCTCTAGAATTTACTTTATAACGTGATGTTTTAAGGTTCCTGGTCTTGTAGAGCCTCGTACATTGACTAGATGTAGAGATATTTCTGGTTATTGCCTCCCTTTCCTGTACCGTTATAGAAGTTCTCTCACCCAAAACTTTACTGAAACATCTGCAGGTTGATTTATCTCATTAGATCGTTAATGCATTGTAATGGTGGAGGACGGTTTACGCTATCAACTCCATGAATCATGAACCCTTTTGTTAGCACTTCAATGTATGGAGTCTACCAGAGAACATGAGCCCTGCAGACTTGGTGTGCGAGTCACCAGTGACGTCAGATTATGCCTCTTGAATAATGAAGGAAGATCTGAACTTTTCTACTGCCATTCCTCCATATTGACAGAGAAGAGCAAGTTCTTTGCAGAAAAACTCTCTTCTTTAGATTCCACGACTTGCATTGAAATTAACTGTTCGAAGCTAGACTATGATCACCATGTCAAACTTCTGGAGCTGCTTTATTTACCTTGCGAGTCGCATTTGGGCTTCTATGGCTCTGTGAAATCTGCTCTCGGTATACTTCAGGTAGCAATTGCATTTCAATGTGAAGAAATCACTCACAGCTGCGTCCAGTACCTGGAGGCCATTCCTTGGGACAACAAGGAAGAAGAGGAGATAATGGAAGCTGCATCCAAGCTTGGTCCGGTCGCCGTGCCGATATTAGCCAGGATTCAACCAGTTGACTTTACCGTCGCTAAAAGTGTTTTTGTTTCTGCATTTCATTTTGCCACATCCACTGCTGGGCCCTGTCCTCCATTCGGAGAGGAGCTCAAAAGTTCAGCCCAAGAGCAAATAGAATTCATGCTACGGGAAGATGAGGACATGCCATTAATCACTGTTGATGATGAGGTAAAATCAGTTGTTAAAAGGGGTCTTTCTTTTATGTTCTCCTCATTCGAAAGCAAGTTGTCCTCCTTGCTTAATGAATCGGATCTTGCGTCCAAGACAGCAGAGGCCGATATATTGCAGGGTTTAAGCGATATTGATTGGATGAGTGACATACTGCCGAAAATGGAGCTAATGAAGGATTTTGTCGCAATGTGGGCAGAAACCTCTGAAAATATTTTGGGAATCGTTGAAGACCAGAAGCTCAAGTCTGTAATGTGGGGTTTGAAGCTAAAGCTGATAGAAGTGTGTGGGAAAGTCTTGGAAGCAGTTGGGTACGGAAACGTGATCCTTCCAGCTGATTTTCGGGTGCAGATACTTAAACTGTGGCTCCCTTTTATAAGAAAAATGAAACCTCTTCTAGATTCAAAGAGTGATGAGGAGGCCAGTTTTCCTTATAAAATGGATGAAGATTTGTGCCAGAGCATTGAAGGTGCCATCATCTCGTTTGTGTTAGCACTGCCATCGAACGATCAAGCTGATATCCTGGCAGATTGGATGAAAGCTGAGCAGGTGAAGTATCCCGACTTAACCGAGGCCTTCGAAGTATGGTGCTATAGGACCAAATCTGCAAAGAGGCGGTTGACAGAGACAGTGGACGAGGTTGATGATCCCCCTATCAGCTTGTGATCTGTTATGGCGCTGTTTTGACCAGTTCTAAATGAGTAGATCGAGCTTGAAGGTCCAGTGGGTACGTCTAGCTCTAATAGAGTTGGTCCTTTTTGCATGGGCGTTTCTCACCTCTACTAAGAGCACCTTCAAAATGAAGTTTCAATCCACAAGATGAATAGGATACAACAGAAAGTGGTTGCGCATAATCATGCGAATTGCTTGATCTTGCCAAAGTTGCAATCAGGAGAACTAGCTAACGAAGTATATATACCCGGTGCCTTAGACTAAGTTTCTTGTGAAAGTATTCAGCTAATTTTAATCTAATAACTGCACGGAGTGTACCATCAAGTTATGGTTCCTCCATTACAAGCTGACATCTCAAGGAAGTAAAACATTTGGCAAGGTGTCCTGACACATCATTCCTACTGTACTTCTTTTATGCCTGTTTCAACAAGACCATATTGATCGTTGGGTAAGATGCAGCTACTTGTATTGTATCACAGATACAGCTGAATTTGATTTTCCTTTTCAAGCAATAAGATGCTTATTGCTGAAGAAAAGAAACCTTGTGCAATCGCTCATTGTAAACCTGCCTTTCCTGCAATTTTATGAGCTAAATTTCTTTGATTCTTGCCATTGTCTGTTCCTCAATGTGTTGTTACCTGAATTGTTTTGAGCACAGCTCAACAGTATGGAGGGTCACTGCAACTTTCCCTTTCGTGGTTATCACCAAGTAGTCCGCTCATCTTTGCAAACGAAGGTAGTACATTCAGTTTTGATGCTAAGGGTTTATGCATGGAACTATTGCACTCTTTTCAGTTTTTTGGCCCGACTATTTCTTAGACTTTAATGCGCATCCATGGACTCTGGAGCTGATGAAGGCTTTGTTTGATAACTATCTTATAAGACCTTTCGACATCATCGTCCCTCCACTCTGTCCGACTAGATCACCGGATTTCGCTTGTGACACCCCGATTTCTTTGTATCGTCTTCTGTTCTAGTTCGCATTATAGTTCTGCACGAGGAAAAGATCAAGCTAGTTTGGCAAGAGTTTGCAATCTCTAACCTCCAGGTTGCTGGCTGAAGGAAAACGCAGGCCTCCCGAAAAATATGCACGTCATCAATAAGAGGATCACTTTCAGTAGTGGGAAATAACTTTTAAGTCTGTCAACTGCTTCATGGAGAAATCTTGGAAAGCTCTTTGACGGATCACTGCTTATTGCAAAAGGGATTATTATTAGGTGGTTCAAGCTGACATTGAACATTTAATGATTGTCAAGTAGTCAGAACCAACAGCAAGATTAATCAAGTAAAGCTCACCTTGTACCCCATACCCTTTCAGGATAAACCTTCCCAAAATAAGCTTTTACAGCAAAACTTCACGTGTCTGCTTCAAATCTCAACCCTCAAGAAAGAATCATATTCCAAAACTGGGTCAGATTAAGTCCTTGGTCGGCTCTCTGCATTTCGAAAAAGCTATGAGAGAGAGGGAGAGAGAGAGAGATTATCAAGTCTCTAATTCTTGTAGGCATAGTTCAAAACAGAAATATTAGATCAAAACATTAACTGCAATGAGTTTTATCTTAGTTCATACGACATATGTTTCACTGACAGCGAATTTAATCAAAATCCTCAAGGAACGATCTTGAGCCACATCATCCCGTGGCAGCTCGAAATACTGACTCAAACTCCATTTCATTAAATCACACGAGAGGAAGTCTTAACCCTTGCGCCATCCTTTATAGATGCATATCCTCTCTTCTTATTGAGCCCGCAATTTCCACATACATGAGATCCGGGCAGTCGTCCATCGTGCGAGAGTAAGTCATAACCCCTACGTCATCCTTTATAGATGCATATTCTCTCTTCTTATCGCGCTCGCAATTTCCACATACATGATATCTGGGCACTTGTCCAGCTTGATTTGATTTCTGAAAACAAAACAACTAGTGGCACGTGTTAGCAAGTGACATATATCTTTTCAATGAACTTACTTAGAGGATCTCCATCTCCTTGATAATCCTATCATCTTTTGGCCAAACCTAAGTGGCTAAACCACATCACTATTTTGTTAGAGCTGTACGTTATAGTTTACTGTTTGTTCGCTTAAATGAACACGAGTCTCATTATTTTCTGCGAACCTACAAGAAACTATGCAAAAACCCAGATGACACTTCCCCTCTCAACATGTCCATCAAGAATCAACGTTAGAAAAATGCACACCTGTCCACAAAGACGACCGAAATTAGGGGGGGTGGGGTGGAATGGGCATCGTGTCCCTTTACTGCAAGACTAAAGTGGCATACAGCAAAGAACGGAAATTAAAAACAACCCCATTTATTTAATAAAGAACATTAGTTATTTAATATTAATAATAAGAGGAAGATGGAGCATCCAGATCTAGACGGATCCACTTAGTGGAAAGCATAATTCCATCTCTGCACACTTGCCCAAGAGAATGTTTTCGTGGGTCCCACGAAGACCCCTAAGGAAAGGAAGCAGTGCGTGTGTGTCAGATTTATCTTTCTCCCTAATCTTCTGCTGAATAAAGAAAATAAATAAACCATATGAAGGGAAAATAAAGGAGAAATGGTCGTGGCGATGCTAGGAAAAGCAATATGATATGATCATTCGTGGCAACATGAAGGAGAGTCTTTCAAAGGATGTTTCGGGAATAGAATTTCGGTGGTTGAAACTTTTGGTTGAGGCAGGTTTGATGGCCATTCTTTGACATACTTGGCTCCGATTCATTACTTCCCCTATTGCCGTCATATATGAAAAGTTAACAAGGTCTCGAGAGCACGCGTTGATCATGTTTGATATGAAAATATTTTGATTTTCGCGAGATACTGAGTACGCAAGACACGAGAGAAACGGTCGATTGCAAACCTAAAACTTTTGTTATGAGGTTGTTTAACAAGTGCATTGGATTGGAGGAACATTAACAAAACCCTAAATGGATTAAGGAAAGCAAAAACAATGGATTAATATGATATACACATCGACATGCGTAAAAATTTCCTTTACACGAGCTGTTATAGATAAATACTATGTGAATTCTATAACGTGTTTTAGAAGCAGAATCGATCGAGTGTACCCACTTTTCCATGTAGATGCTAATTGTCTTTGAAATAAAAGTCCCAAAAGATTTCGATTGACTTTTGTTTGAAGATATTTGTTTAGGCTTACATAACGGAAAAGTTTTATAATGTTGAAAATGAGTGGAGCCTAATGATAATTTTCACGTGTTACAAGCAAGAGTCATTATGCAAAATCCACTTTTTTCTTTGTAATTCAGATTGATTGCTACATGCTAGGGGTTCTAAGAACAACCGTTAATTCTTATTAAAAAAAAACAACCGTCAGTATATCTTTAGGGGGAAAAGTTGAAATGTATAGGCTTCAAAGCTACATGTTTGGTACGTTCGGTCATTCATAGTACAAAGAAACTGCCTTTGACAGAGTTGACATGTTCTCCACTTTTGACAGCACCAGGTCGGTTAACTTGAAATTGCTCGATAATTTGTCAGAAACTCTTAAAAAGAAATGATTTTATATCATATTGTTCTTGCTTATTCTTTAGCTGCCACTTCTGGAATTCATGTGGAAGGACCACCGTTGGACAGACCTTCAGATCTACTCAGATTGTACTCAATGAATGGAGGAGGAGAGAAACTATTCCAAGACTAATATTGCAGACACTAAAAAAATTTAATTACAAAATGATTTTCTAGACTCCTATTAGGTGATGGAAAATGGTTAATTAATCTAAATGCTGCGGAGTAAACCAGTTCGTGTATCCTTAACGAGTTAACATTAATCTTCTGATTAGTCAGATGCAATCAATACAAGCTCAAAGAAAAGGAAAAGAAAAAAACATCTACATAGGATCAGATAATGGAATATGGTGCTCAGTAGAAATATTAGGAACTATATAATTCATTGAACTAATTGCGCAATTACAGCAAAACATGTCTAAATTTAACCCAAAGCCAAACATCAAACATACATAAAACTCGGGTTACTTTTTACTCTCACTCTCTCTCTCTCTCTCTCTCTCTCTCTCTCTCTCTCTCTCTAGTGGGGTGTGGAAGATGAAGGATGAAATGATGGGCAAAATTCATGCCCTCACTCCCTCAAATGCCCTAAAAAATGGGCTTTGATTAACTCACCTTTTTGAATCTGTATCGCCCTTCGATACAGTCATACATGCACAGGGAAGCTTTTTGATCTTGAAGCTGAACCCTACACACTAAAGGAAAGCTTCAATTCCCTCCAACAATCTTCATCAGGCCAAGAAGATGATGAAGAGGGCTAACAATGAATAGAGATAGAGAGAGAAAGGAACCCACTTGATAAACCTATGATCTGTTAGTTTCCAAGAAAAATCAACAAGTCATCATAAACTGCACCCACCACCACCACCACCACCACCACCACCACCACCGCCAGCAGAGAGAAACTGATGATATTAAGTAAATTAACACCCAAGAAGAACAACTAGAAACCCATTATTTTTCCTTCTTTTTTTTTTTGACTGTTTCTTTAATCTGAAACTAATTCTTTACCACGATCCTCCACCCAACATCCCACTCCAGTACCCATTGGAGTCTCCGTGCTCTCCTCTATTCTGCTCAATATCACTTGTGCTTGAGACTGGCTTCAAATCTTCAAAGGGAAACAAGAGCCTCCCTCCATTAGCGCCACCCTCTTGCACGCTAGGGAGGCTCCTATAAGCCCCGCTCCCAAGGCCATCTAGAGTGAAATTGAGGGTTGGCTTGAAGTCCGGCAGTGCGAATAGCCCAGGCGCATAGACGGAGCCTGGATCGGGGACCGGCATCGACATGAACGAACTGAAACTACCTCTTGACGTAATCCCTGAGAGCAGCTCCAGAGCCGAGAGCTGTTGCGGTGCCGCCGGAGCACCAGCAGAGCTAGAGTTGGCAGAGATTTGGTGGTTCTTGCTGGCCTCAAGGTTTGGCACTTGGACTAGTTCAGAGATGGACTTGAAATCATGATGGTGAGGGTTTGGGAAGGCCAGGTTCAGATCTTGGCCTTCGTGGAGTGGCACTTTGTTGTTAGGGTTTGTTGCAGGTGTGCTGATCAGATCAGGCAGCTTCTTGGATGAAGAATTGAAAGACGAGGAAGAAGATGAGGCTGAAGATGATGATCTCTTGTTCTTCCTTGAGCCGCCACCCACAGGGATGTTCCTGAGGGACCCACCGTCAGTCCAGTACCTCCTGCAGGTCTTGCAGAAGTACCTGGGCTGGGTGAGGCTGTAGTTGTTGTAGTAGCAGAACTTGGTGTTGGTGGAGTTGCATCTTGGGCAGTTCAGGGCTTGTTCCTTCTGTGGCCTTGGCTTCCTCTCCAAAGCCGAAGATGACGATAGCTTTGAGGTCGTTGTTGCTGTGCATGTGCTTGTGACTAATTCTTCTATTGGTTTCACCACAATCTCCTAAACAAAAAAGACCCAAAAAAGAAAACGAAAGAGGCATCAAGAAACCGTAGCAGCGTGAGCAGATGAAGATCAAAACACAAGGGAAGATCAACCCTGAAAATCTGAGAAAGAAAACAGGAAGAAGGTGAACACAAACAAACAAAACGAGACCAAGCAACAAAGCAAAAACAGCCCACTTTTCACTTTTTCAAAGTTGGCATCGACCCAGAAAATAAAGATGCAGCGTCTCTGTCTCTCTCGCTCCCTCACTCTCTCTCTCTTCTTTTTTTCTTGGTGATCATAATTGAAAAGGAGAAGGGAAAGTGGAAAACACTATCAATAACAGGTATGACCGAATTCAAAAGAGAGTTCAGACCTTGCACTTAGCTATTATATGAGCTGAGAGAGGAGGAAAAGAAAAGGAGCGATCGTCTTTCATCTTCAAAGAACAGCATCACTTTACCCTTTATTAGCAGCCAAATCATCAAGAAGGAAAAGAAAAGAGAGAGAGAGGGGGGGGGGAGGGGAAGGAGATGATGCAGATCAAGTGAGAGAAGAGGGATGGAGGGATCTATCATACCTGTGGCCACTGAGCGGTGTCCATGGATGGAAGCTCTTGATTAAAAGGGATGGCAAAGATATAAGTTGGCTTTGGAGAGAGAGAGAGAGAGAGAGAGAGAGAGAGAGATGAGCTGCTTTAGCTGAAGCTGGTTATGAAAGCAGGAAAAGGAATGTTTGAGAGTGTCTGGACGTCCTATGAATGTGTTATTTTGTTCTCTTAGAGAGAGAGAGAGAGAGAGAGAGAGAGAGAGAGAGATTCCGGGAATGTTTGTCTCTGTGATTTTTTTAATTCTTTATTATTCCATGTCCGAATTATATTATCTCCCTAATAACAATGATTTTATCAGCGGCTACCCAAAAAACACTAGTTAACACATGCTTACTAACAGGAAATGTTCTAGTTCCAAAGCATTTATTGTGCATATCACAAGTATAGTGAACGCATTAAAAATTCTTAAATCCCCGTTTTTAATAACTTAACTAATATTCGAGAGGCACTTCTTAACAAAATCCTTAAAATAATAATTTCGATAGTCTTGAATAATCTCACCGTGCAAACGATTGTGAATACATCCCTAAAAAGCCAATGAAATCGAAAATTGGGATATCATGATACAAATGATAATTTTTATAATGACGGAGTAAAAAGTTATCTCTTGAAACAATGTTAGACTAATCAATTGAAATACTCATAAACGGTCGCTCTATAGTTCGAAAATAAACACTTCTTACCAATTTAACGCCGTATTCGAATGTAAATCATTAATCTTATCCATGGTGTTCAAAGTAAGATTGTAGTAACGATGGATCTTATTATTTTATGGTTTTGCGTGTATGGTCTTGAACTTAGTGCGTTGTTCTACGATAATGGTTATACATATCCTATCAGCATCGCCTCCCCTTTATGCGATGAAGAAAGACTAAGGTGACTCCAAGCCTCTTCTCATCTTGCTTATGAGAAAACGGAGGGAAAAGCCAGGGACGCATTTCGATCTTGAAAGAATAAAATCTGCTAGTATCTTCACGATCTATTTCTAATTTGAAAGCCCTAACACCATGCTGTCGCTTACGTAATATTAATAGGACTCAATTTGTGTAATCGCATGATTAGACAGGTAAACCTACACATATCGTCCCGGACTACATTGATGAGACATAGGCCTTATATTTCGAATAGTTCTTGCTTGCTTAGCTCGATTGATTCGATACGGAAGGTGTCTTGTGAAGACCATTCGCATGGTTTCAAGCATTAAATTGCCTGTGTTTGGACTCCATCGAAACCAATAGTTGTAGTTCTGTGTTTTTTTCCATCATTACAGAGAACGAAAATGAAGTGAATAGGATTAAAGGCTAGATGTAAGCAGAGAAAGTGGGGGAATAAAACTGCTTATAATCGTGACCACAGAGTCGCCATCATTGCCAACTTCAGGGTTGAGTGATTATAATTCGGCAGAACTATGCTGATGCTGCACTAAACTCCTATCACCATGCCTCATGGCTTGCTGCTTCGGAATCGCCCGCCCGCCCGCCCGCCCCAGCTGCCGCCGCCGCCGCGGTGCTCTCTCTCTCTCTCTCGTCTCTCTCCCCCGTCACCCACCTCAAGGCTTCTCCTCTTCAATTCGCTCAACGGAGCTCTTCAGGCTCAGGCGAGAGAGAGAGGGACAGACAGGGACACGAGCAGAGAGACAGCAGTAGCGGCAGATGGGTGGTGGCAAAGAAGTCAAAAAAGAGAAATCAGGGGGCAAAAATAGTACGGAGTACATCTCAGTCATTCTGCTTCTTATGAGTCAATCCGTCGTTTTGCCAATATAATAAATTTAAGGCATAGATTTATACCTACCTACCTCTCTATCCTACAAATTCTTGGAAATTTGTAAGCATATAGCCCGATATTATTAATGAAAAGATCTTCTTTCGACAAACGACATGGCGATCGTGATAAAAGTATGAATTTCGATATATCTAATTTCATCGTCTTAATTCTACTTATAAACAGAGTTTCTTTTTGTTGGATGAAATTTCTTTTCGTTGGCAGTATCTCTTATATTAAAAAAAAGTTTTGAATTCAGGAGATACTAATCCAAAATAAAGAAGGTGGCCCCAAAAACCTCTATCCCTCTTCTTTCTTGCTTTTTCTTTGTTTCGGCACGAAAGACAATCCTAGGGTAGATCGCCTAATGCTCGTGAACTACTTATGGAACAACATGAGACGTACGGAATTGCTTTTAATCAAACATATTGTCTTATCCTTCACTCTCTTTCAACTTAATTCTCCATTTATTTTGCGAAAAATAAATTATTTGAAAAATATTTTCTCAAAAATAATCACTTGTATCTCTTGAATAATTAGTTGATGAGAAATATTTCATTAATGACAATAATTTATGTATAAACATTTTTGTAAATAATGAACATATTTTTCATTCATTCAATTTTTTTTGTAAGAGATACAAGCAATCATTTAAAAAATATATATTTTTCAAATCATTCATTTTCCATCAAACAAATGCCGTTTATTACTTGTCAACTGGGTTGACAACTGACTCACTTCTCTAAATAGTTGTTCTGCGACTCTTGTCTTAAACACAAACCCTAATTCGTCGACTCGATTTTTCTACCAGCCAATTTTGATCGTATGTTATTAGCAGAGGGATTTTATGTAGCATTTCTCTTTTGCGTAAGTTTGCAGCCTTCGTGTTGTCACAGCGTGGTCCTCGTTGTTTTATATATAGCATTTACTACCCCAAAAAAAATCAACATCCTCGATTGTTTAGTATAATTATTCGTGATTTAATGGGAGAAAAAGTCGTGTTTTTCTCGTTTTTATGTTAGATGAATTTTATGAAACGATTGGGACAATGTACCCGATTTTGGCCGCCTCTGCAGCCTTGCTGATGGTGCTCGAATTGGAGATTTTTTTGGGGCTACGACTTTTGCAAATCGAACACGTGGAAAATGTTAAGTGGATTTTGACCGCATCATTGCTCATCATTTCCCGTTTCGGTTGGGGATTTCTTCATCATTCAGCATGCAGCTGGATGCTGGAAAAGCAAAAGTTGCCAGTTGCGTCGAATTATAATTTAACAGTAGCATAATATCACTTCGAAATAAAATTTACAAAATGAAAAAAATTCAGCTGGGCAAGGGCTCGTGGCCCCACCGGCCGCCGGGCGAGGGCCCGCGAGCCCTCGCTCCGTGCTAGGCAAGGACTCGTTGCCCTTGCAGCGACCTATGAGGGCCATGAGCCCTCCCTCAAATCTGGGCGAGGGCCGCGACCCTCGCCGGCTGCTGGCAAGGTCTTCACAGCCTCGCTCAGTGGCCGGCAGGGGTCGCTTGGCCTCAACCGGTGGCCGGCGGCCCCTTGCCGACCTTAACAATATAAAAAAGTGAAGAAGGAAAAAGCTAAGGAAAAATTATTAAAATATTATTAAAAATTATTCACGCCAGTACTAACCGTGCCACGTAGAACGGTCGACATCCACATCAGCAATTTGCAAATCAATTTTGGCCGGATGGACTCAATTAGCAAAACGCGAAAATGTTTGTAACTTAATTGATATAATTAAAATGTTTAAAATTAAATTAGTAAAAATGTAATAAATTTAATACTCTGTGGACAATTTCCACATGGAAATTCGCGTTACTAAAGCAAACCCTAGACCCCAATTAACATCTATATGTGCGGTGGTGGGAATTCCAAAGTCGAAGCTGTGATGGCAGCTATAGCAGTATGGGGGTGGTTTCGAAGTCGGGCCTGTGGTCTTGGGCGGTGGATGGCAAGGGTGGAATCTCTGATAGAGAGAGAGAGAGAGAGAGGAACAAGGGGAGATAGGACTTTCAGATTCTTTTGTATGGGATAAAGCTTAAATCACATTTGTAAACGTCCCTAATTGTTTTGAAAATCTACAAATGACAGTAGGGACCGTAATTAATTGGTTGTATTGTGGTTATTAGTTAAAATCATTTATAATTTGAGGCTGATTATTACGCAAGTCACGCCCCGTTACGTTAAATTTACTCAGAAAGGTTCGAGCCACGTCAACCCAATCCGGCCAAGAGTTTGGTTGGGTGCAATCTTTCCCACGCGAAAGTATTGCCCAAACCCACCCATTTGCCTATTGATGGGATAATTGTCCAATCAATCATAAACCTATTGTACGACGGCTAATTCAGTCCTAAACTTTTTAATTTTGCCAATTCAGTCCTAAACCTTTTAAATTCTTGCCAATTGAATCCTTCCGAGCAATTTTGGCCGGCCAACGCTGACGTGGCCATCGGCCGGCGCCAGCCATCCGGTCAACGCTGATGTGGCAATTTTTAATTATTTTTTTTATTTTTTAAATATTTTTTTCTTTTTTTTTTCTGGTTACTCCCCTCTGGCCAGTCCGGCGACCGGCGGCCGGCCAGAGGGGAGGGTCGGCGAGGCCTCTGGTGAAGCTTGCCCCGCTGATAAATCTTTGTGTTTTCCTCGTTCAATGTCTTCGCGCAATCCTGCGGTATTCCATAGCGTCCGATGACGAGCGCATAATATGAAACCACTAGTTTGAGCTTCCATTTCCGGCGATATATAAAACCAATACTTTAACTCTGTTAATATTTCATATTTTTTTCTCATGTCTAAGTATGAGCTGTGATCAGTGAATTATGGCAATAAATAGTGGTCATAAAGGAGGCGATGCTTCGCTGCATTTGTTCAATTATGAATACAGGTATGATCTACGTAGACTCTAAAACCAATCCCGAGACCCGTGACGGGGGTCGATGGAGAGTGTTGACTCCGGCGGCAAACGGGGCGCCGCTGCGCGTGGGGAGGGGGCGGCTGATGATGCTGACCCCGCCGGGCATTCATTCCACGCACGTTCACACAGAGTTTGCCCAATAACCCGGAAAGGATTTAAAAATTAAAATTAAAAAAAAAAAAAAAAGGAAGGTGGGAGTGGGGAAAGAGAAAGAAAAGAGAAGGCGTGACGTGATGGGATTGGGAAGAGGATGGGGGGCGGTGCGTGGGGCCCCCGGAGCATATGCGCGTGCGCTCCAGTGAATTCCTACCCAACCAAAGTAAATGGAATCTCATCATCTCCGCCGTCCGATCCGATCCGATCCGATCCTATCCGATCTCCCCTCCAGATTCCCACACCTCCTCCCCCATCCCTTCCTCCCCCCTGCGGATGACGTCACGCGATCGGCCCCCGCTCGCACGTGGACCGCATGTCGGTTGTGCGCGCCACGTCGGCGGCGAACCGCCTGCTCCCATCACTTTTCTTCCTCTTTTCTCTTTTTTTTTTTTGGCCATCTTGCTTCGATTTTAATTAGGGCTAAATGACGGCCGGCGTCCCCGAAATTCGTCGCGATAACGTCCCCTCTAGCAAGGGTGTAAATGATTTGGTTCGGTTCGATTTTTCGAAAAAATCGAACGGAATCGAACCATTAAGGGTGCTTCCTTAAATCGAACTGAATTTGAATCGAACCGAAAACTCGATTTGATTCGGTTTGGTTCGAATCGATTTTCGATTTCAAGGTCATTAAGCAAAGAGAGAAAGGAGAGAGGAGAGAGAAGGGGAGAGAGAGGGAAAAATAACCCTAAATCGAAGTGTTTATTTTAGTTCGGTTCGATCCGAACCGAAAAGAAAAATTGATTTATTTTGATGATCCGAATAGAAACCGAAATATACGAAATTTTCGATTCGGTTCGTATCTCGGTTCGATTTTTCGATTTTGTTCGATTCTGATACTCCTACCCGTTAGTGCTTAGAGCGTTCGTCCTTTGGTTCGTATGTGTAGTAAAAATTGTCTTCTCGTACATTAAAATTCGAAAAAACTTGGCCATCATAATGCAATTGAGTCATGACGGCTCTAAAACTTCCGCTTCGCGTACTCGCATTATAAAACTTGTCATGACTGTCTACTTTAGACATTTTCGTTAGCTTTGTTAGGTTTTAGAGTACGGAAAATTCTTGTCACCCCTTTTCTTTTCTTTTTTTTTATTAAAGGCCACAAAGGACTACAAAATACTGAAAGAAAAATCGCGTGACATTCTTAATCGTTTAATCATAAAAAGTTAATGGAATTACTCACGTGTGATGAAGTTGCAAATTTTATGACTTAAATGCAAGGATTAAATCTTTTAGGATTCAAGCGTGTTATTGTGCCAAATTTTAAGACTTGACCCGTAATTGTCCCGTATTATTATTTATCTCTTTTTTTTTAAAGAAAAAGCCTGTTTTCTTTTTGTGAATTCCATTAAAAAAAAACCCCAACTTTAAGTCAAGTCTCAAATTTACTCCGAACTTTTTGTTGCCTCAGAAAAAACCTCAAATTTTATGTCCAGTCCAAAATCTACCATTAACTTTTTTTTGTCAAGAAAAAATCTCAAACTTTAAATTCAGTCCCAAATCTGGGCCGAAAATTATTTTGTGTAAAAAATCAGCAAATTTCAATTTATTTTAAAAATTATACCGTCGTGATATAACTCCAACTTGACGTGGCGCTTCCACGTCGATAACAAATCCACATCAGCAAAGTAATGGGGCAATGGGTATATACTGACGTTGCATTTCCACTTAGATAACAAATCCAACCTAGTAAAAATTATTGAAAATTTGCCAAAATAAAACCGTTATAGGATATGAAAATTAGGGACGATAACAAATCCACCCCAAAAAACGTTTTTTAATTTTTAAAAAAACCTCGATTTTTAGGTTCATTCCAAATTTTCCTCAAACTTTTCTTTATTTAAAAAAAGCCCCATTACTCTGTTGATGTGGATTTGTTATCGATGTGGGAGTACCACGTCATATTAGGACTAGATCATGAGGGTATATTTTTTAAAATAAATTGAATTTTGGTGATTTTTTTTACACAAAACTAAATTTAGGGAAGATTTGGGACTGAACTTAAAGTTTGAAGTTTTTTTCGAGACAAAAAAAGTTTGAGGCAGATTTGAGACTGGATCTAAAGTTTGAGGTTTTTTCTGAAATAAAAAAAAGTTCGAGGTAGATTTGGAACTTGACCTAAAGTTGCGGTTTTTTAGGGAATTAGGCCATTTTTTTTACATGGACAAATTTGAAAACCATTAACTTACACAGCTGTCGCATGGGTCGAATAGCTTAATCATGAGAGAAAATATTAGGTGAGCCAGTCGTACTTAGGATACTCCATTCAGCGCTCGCCACACGTTCAAGTGGGCCTTGCTGGTTAGTTCTTTGTCTTCTTCATTGTTTCTTCCAATTTTTTTTTCTTTTTTTCCTTTCATTTTTGGTTTTGGCCTTTCTTTCCCTTTGGCCTATGGCTGGTACTCGGCTAAGGCCAACGACCGGCCATAAGTAAGGGCCAGCGAGGGTTGCTCTCGCTCTCGTCGAATCTGGCGAGGGCTTGACCCTCATGACCTGGGCTAGGAATGCCGTTCCTGAATCTGGCGGGGCTGCCCTCATCGGAATTGGTAAGGGTGAAGGCGAGGACGAAAAATCAATGATAGGAGTGACAATGGAGGGGAGCTACTGGTGAAGAAGCGATCGGATAGCCAAGTAGTGTTGAAGGCGTCAGTGGAGTTGGTGGCGAAGTCGCAGTCAATGTGGAAGCAGACTTTGCCTACAAGAAGATCAAGAAAAATTAGCGGATAGGAGGAGGAGGAGGCGAGAGAGAGAGAGAGAGAGAGAGAGAGAGAGAGAGAGAGAGATGTAGAGACAAAATCTGAAACGTGATCCCTACTTGGACATGTGATAAGCGTTAAGTACAATATTTTACTGCTTACATGACAAGACTGGCCCACTTAATATTTTCTCATGCACTTTATCATGAATTTTTGTTCCTTCATTCCTCGACAAACATATTTTCTCATACAATATCTTACTGCTTACGTGACAAGACTGGCCCACTTAATATTTTCTCATGCACTTTATCATGAATTTTTGTTCTTTCATTCCCCAACAGACATGTTGTAATTGAACTTCTTACTTCAAATTATTTCCACCTTTTTACTAAGATAAGAAAAGGTCATCAATTGGGAAAAGCGGACTCCTTACTATTTACTTTTTGAAATATGACCCCAAGAGAACGAGTTAAACATGAAATAAATTTAGGATTTTTCATAAGGCGCAGTGTCACAATCATATTTTTACTTAGCCTGTCTCCTAATATTTTTGGATTGATCATAAAATTGGCACTCTATGTTTTGAAATTTTCTATTATAATACTATATGTTGTATGTCCCCGAGATATTAAATTTATACCATCTTCAATAGATATTTTAAGGGATTTAGATTTTGTGGCCATGTTATGATCAAACCCTAGTTTCGGATTGTGCAACTCTATCTTGTAGAGATATAAAATCCAAACCCTAGCACCATCAATCAAACCTGCTCTCTCTCTCTCTCTCTCTCTCTCTCTCTCTCTCTCTCTCTCTCTCTCTCTCTCTCTCTCTCTCTCTCTCTTCAGGTGCTAGTGATCGATGGTGGCCATCAGCAAGATCGAGGCCGCCATCGATCCCAAGCAAATCCTACCGAGATTTGCTGGGATCTGGCCACCATTCTATCAATGGCCAGGAGGTTGACATCGCCATTGACAGAGCTTGAACGCGGTGGCAACGGGGTTGAATTGGTAATGGCAAGCTAGAGAGAGAGAGAGAGAGAGAGAGAGAGAGAGAGAGAGAGAGAGAGAGAGAGAGAGAGAGAGAGAGAGATGACAGGGGGTCAGCTATGGTCGTGTGGTTGTGCTCCCCGGACAGACGTTAGCAAGTCTTACTAGGATTTCTTATGTGGGTAATATTCCCCTAAGCCTGTAATGTGTTACATGAATCCGCCAACTACATAAAAGAAGAAGGGAGTTCACTTTAATCAGACACAAAGTAAAAAACAGAAGCCATAGATTGTGCATGAGGTCAATCAATGAAGCGTGTAAGACAGATAGAAAGAAAAAGAAAAATGGTTAATATCACGAAAAACTCTAAATAAGTACAATTCTGATAATTTTACTCCAAATAAATTTTTTGATCACAAAAAACTCCAAACTGGTACATTTGTGATAATTTTACTCAAAACTAATATTTTGACCATCAAAAACCTCAAATTGGTACATTTGTGATAAATTTACCCTCCGTTAGTTTCCATTAAATTGGATTTATACCACAAAATTTCACAAATTGAACAAACAAAGGGTAAAACATAAAACTGCCATATCAGACAACTGTTATGTGTCATTTAACAAAGCAATTTAACAGAAAAATTTAACAAAAACAAACTAAGGGTAAATTTATCACAAGTATACAAGTTTGGGGTTTTTTGTGGTTAAAAAATTAGTTTAGGGTAAAATTATCATAGATGTACTAGTTTATGATTTTTCGTGGTATTAACCCAAGAAATTAACATAAGCTATAGATTGTGTAAGGAAAATCTGCCTTTTACATGACATGAACAACCCAATAGCCACGCTTTACCAAAAAAAAAAAAACAACCCAATAGCCACGATATAAATTTTGCGCAGAACTCACTAGCTATCTCTTTTGTGGTCATACCATATAAATCCCAATAATCGCAAGATGTAACTTCATCTGCATAGTAGATCGGTTCTCTATCCGACAAAGCTTAATCCAACACACAAGTCAAGGTTGTTGTATCGACAAAAACAAAAGGACATGGGTGCGCTACTGCTGATGCCTCCTCCTTTTCGCGAGTCAAAACGGGGCACGAGCCACTGTTCCTATCGAATCCCCGGTTCACGCTACCAAAATCAAAAGGCTTTACACCCACGAATTTCTCAGGAGAATCGAATTCTTATGCTCCGAACCACGTGTGGACGCAATGTGAACGGGAGGAGGAAGGTGATGGCTGAGGTTTTCCACGGTCGCCCAATTGGAGCGCAGCAAAATCAAGCAAGGACCCCACGTAATCTCAGACGAAGTAGATGTCCACGAAGAAAAGAACCAAAGCAGCACACACACACACACACGGGGGACTCCTCCTGGTTTATGTTAAGTGGAAAGCAAAAGTCAGATTTGCACATACGGGAGGGACAAGGGGAGGGGTGGTGCTTGCCTGCTTTTTAGTCTTCTCAGCATCGGCCAAGATTTCGTGTATTTTAGTGTTTTAGTTCACCATCTATGCAAGACGACTGGTTGCAATAATATTTAACAAAACATTTAACGGAAGAAAAGATGGATTAGGAGTTTGAAAAACATTGGATGTCGCGGGACCCGAGGGTGATTAGATTAAGGTAAGGTCGGCGCCTGGATCAAAAGGGGACCACGTCGCACCCCCCTCGGTGGAGCAGCATGGGCCAACCCGAAGAAACTTCCGAGAATTTCATTGGGGAATCCCCACCTTTTTCTTTTCTTTTACCTTTTTTTTGGGCATAAATTTTCGAGTTTTATATTCGACGCTCTCGACAATTTGATTTTTTTTTTCGTGGGCATTTGGAAAACACGTCGATAAAAAGTAGTGTCATCGGTACTAACAATTTCAACGATTACAAAAATAAATTCCACCAAATCATTTATCAAGATTAAGGAAAATGTCTTCCAAATTCTCGATTTGCCACGAGACAAACGGAGATTAACTAATGGATTATTCGGTGGTTGAATATGCGGTCGATGTGTATTGCGTCGACATGATTTATTGGGTCGTTGCAAAAATACTTCGCATGTGAGGCCGTGGTCATAATATATGAAATTTTTTAACTTCCGTAACTACATTCCTTCCTTTAATGGATAAAACATTCAATGATAAATTTCCCAGGGTAAAGAGTCACGTTGCATGGTTCTTTTCGATAATAATCTGATTTTAAAAAAAAATATACATGGTACTTTTGCTATCGCCATATCAATCAGAAAGGGAGAGGACAACTCCACGAAATGAGTTTTGCTTACGCAGAACTAACTATCTCAACCACGAAATTAAATAATCATCGCTTGTATAACCAGAAAATCACTGTGTTAAGTCAACCGAGTGTAGCTAAATGACCCCTTTGGCTAGCTCCCCAAAATAACAAAAATAAAATAAAGTAAGTTTAAAAGAGAACTTGTTTATCGCTATAGGTAGGGTAATGCAGGATGCCCAAGAATCATGTGCTACGTTACGTGTGCGTTGCATGTCTTACTTCACAGTTTGGGGACTATCAATCAATGAATGTTCCACAAAAATTATAGCGATGATATCATAAATTTCATCAATCATCACAACGAAAAGAAAAAAAGAAAGTCTTTCTTGGTACAATTTTGATTTTACATGATTTGAATCATTAATGTAATCTTTATATTTGCTTAGGAAAGAAAGTCTTGATTGCAAATATCGACAAAATCATTAATACATATTAATTACCAGGACATTACTGGGCCAGAAAATATAAACCTGCTTTGATTTATATGAAACTGACATTTTGCAAAGATCATATGCTTGGAGACGCGTTACAACGTTCGATTTCCGACTTTAAGTTTAAGGTATACTTACTACAACTTTGTCTCAATTTCTTGTTAATTTTTATATCTATAGAAATTAATTGTTTGTGTGAACTACGAATGTTGTCATACGGTACATGCAGAACATGCACTATTCTCTTAATGCAAGAAAAGGGTCGTCAGAAAACACGAAGTCGCTCAATGGCCCAAATGTGTAACGATTATGGCGTATTCCAAAAATTGGGTTTTTCTCCTTTTCAACATGAAGAAATTTTTAGATTTAATGCGATTAATTTCTTCTTTGTTCGGCCATAGAGCTTTTTATGTTGTCATTCTTCTCGAATTCCAGAAAGAAACGTCTGTACAAATTGCGAAAGCAAACTACGACAATAGGAGGTGGCATGACGGGCATCCCACGTATGTTCTTCAGACCAGTACCCTAAAGAGATCTCAATCCTTAACTTTTTGTACGTCCAACTCATTCTCCATGTTCATGCACATGTAAAAGGATGAACCAAATCCTAAGAAATGTTTTACATATAGATATTACACATTAGCAACACGCACAGCGTAGCGTCGTTTTTTCACGTCCACGTAAAACTCTCTTGCCCTAAGCAAGTCTTCATTTTGACAAAAACAACAAAATTGTTGGCCGACATCTTTATGTTTTTTTTACATATATAGAGTGAGACATTAACCACGTAAAAGCAAGGAAGCATCATGATGATGTTCCGCCTGAGAAACCATATACCTTCCTCGCACTTTTATCATGAGATGGCCCAACCCTAGTGGGCCTGATTCGTGATTACGTTAATTGCGGCCATGATTTCTCCCCGAGAAGGGAACACCTCAAAGAATTGAGAAGCTTTTTGGACCACAAATTTCGGAAGTGCCTTCAAGGGGTGTCTCTATCCACCCCTTTCGTCACATGGGTATCCTAAGGAAAGCAAGCCCACGTACCACGCAGTGGCCACGGTTTTGTAAAAATTCCATGCGTAAATTGAAGTTTCCATTTCGTGCGCCATTGGAGGGACGAAAAAGAGGAGTTTTCACGCAAGCGGGGTGCTGAATGATGAAGTGCTACCGACTTCGACAATTGGAGGATCCAAAAAGCTAGGGTGGTCCAAAAAGGGTCTTCGAGGATTTACGTACAGACCACGCCCCAACATCACAAGCAATCAATGACGATGTCCCAATCGCTTTTTGGTCATCGCCCTCCTAAAGTATAGTCCACAAATCACGCCTTTGAGACCAAAAATTAAGAAAAAAGAAAACACAAGGGTACTCTGGCCTGTGTTTCATGTCCTCCTTTTGCTAAAGTCGAAAGGAACTTTGAGCTGCGATGCATGTATACATTCGCATGCCCCTTGAAGCAAACTCGAGCATTTAACATGCTAACGTTGTTGTTGGGTATAAATTCTCGATACGATGGCACTCGCAATCAAAGTAGGGTTTCGATTTTCGCAAGGTACAGTCGACGGATGTTCACTTCCCGTATGCGGTGTCGAGGTGCATTTCACGACAACATAGCAATAGCTATGGCTAATAGACCCAGCATGCCAGAATGTTTCCTCTAACCAAGGTGTTAACGATTGCAATACCGCCACAAATATGGCTAATGTCAGAATTAGGCACACAAACACAACGAAATAGAGAGTAAAAGTAAGAAAGAAAAATCGCGACACAAGATTTATGTTAGTTCACCTTTACAATAAGGCTACATGTAGTGGAGGATCCCACTATAATTAGCATTTACAAAATCTCTATTACAATTTTCAATTAGGGATAATGACACAAATAGTCCCTGAACTTTGACCCAATGTGCAATTTGGTCCCTGAACTTTTAATTTGTTCAATGTAGTCCCTGAACTTTAACATAATGTTCAATTTGGTCCTTGAACTTTTAATTTGTTCAATATGGTCCCTGAACTTTTAATATGTGTTCAATTTAGTCCCTGAATTATATGAAAATATTCAATATAGTCCCTGCAGTTGAATTAATGGAAGGACTACGTTGAATATTTTCAAATAGTTCAAGGACTAAATTGAACACATATTAAAAGTTCAAGGACCACATTGAACAAATGAAAAGTTCAAGGACCAAATTGAACATTAGGTTAAAGTTCAGGGACTACATTGAACAAATTAAAAGTTCAGGAACCAAATTGCACATTAAGTCAAAATTCAGGGACTATTTATGTCATTTTCCCAAAAAGTTTATATATACTCAATAACTATTCATGAGCTCAAACTCAAACTATCAATAAATACGGACCCAATTTATAAGAGTCTTCTGGTGTCGTGGGGGTTGCCTCCTATGACCCTAGCCGAGGCAGCCGGAATTCCGCCCGCTCACCAGGATGTGGGACCTCCGTGCTTTCCTGTAGATGAAGAGTATAAAGCACACGCTAATAATTAAGTCATAGAAAAGGATTTGTTTGAAATCCCTAAAAGTCGGAGCCATTTTTTCAACCCTAAGTTTTTTTTATTCATGTAAATTGCGAAACTTAACTTTCCTGTCATTATTATACAACGGGCAACGTTCATAAACAAGCGTACACGTGACCCGACCCGCTAAGAAATCCAACAAATTATTTTGTTTATGTCCTTTTACCTAACTAGGAGATTGCCATTTTCCAACGCCATGTGATACGCATGCTTTTTATTGTGAAGATAGAAAACGGGAATGAACGCGTACTTTAGGTTGGGTGCTTATAGTGAAGTGATGTACGTCTAATCCATCCATCATATTACCACACTGTATAGAGAAAAACCCTAAAAAATGACATGACAAAGAAAAAGCAGCCATGTTGCGTGCTCTCACAAGAGCCTCCGTGACCAGTCCATTTATTATATAAAGACGGCGGCTTTAAGAATGTATTCTTTACTTTAACTAGTTGGTGTCCGTATACCTTACGCCCTTAAATTCCTCATATATCTTTGTCTTTTTCAAGGAGATAAAATACCTTCTAGTTATTTTACATAAGGGTAATCCCGAATTCTGGATGAGGACTAAGATGAAACTTTTCAAAGATAGGCTCAGGTTCATACCGTACGAAATTGGCATTACAAGACCCAAGATCATCCACTAGATTTAAAAAAGAAAAGAAATAACCCCCTTTTAAGTAGGTCATGTTGGCTCATAAAATACATCTTAATCTCATAGACCGGGTAACAAATGAGGAAGTCTAAGCCTGGCTGGATGGTTGGCTTGTTCATGGAATGTATCTGCTTTTCCGGAAACTAATTGTTTCTAGGTGAAGTGCGAGGACAAGTTGTCCATCAACGTGCTTACAGCAATTCCAAGTTTGCTAATACTAGGCGAACCTAATGTGGTAGACTATTGCTACATATGCAGACAAGTGACCCATATTCAACGGTGAGTATAGCAGTTCGCCACTGCACTTGATATAAAAGTTTTGTAAATTGATTTTAATATATCTAATACCATTTAAATGGTCAATGGGGGTTACCGACTTTCATAAAGCTAACAAACGGTGAGCTCAAATTGGGTAGACTTTCATATGTTAACACAACTTCATTTATTTTGATACAGAAACAAGTTATCGAAAATTAAAATATACAGAATAAGAAAATATGTCAAACACCAAATTTATGCGGTTCAGTCTGTGTGACTTGTGTTAATGGGAGGATTAGCACAGAATTTTACTATTGATCAAGCGATAAAAAGGAGAATACAATCATACTCGAGTCACGCAAACACTTTCAGCGTTTTTTATCCTCGGATTATCCAACAACTCTTATAGTGTCTAGTTATCACAATATCTCGTGAAATAATCTTTAATCTCTTAAAGGAATTTTCAAAAATCTTAAGATTAGATTTTCCGTTGAAATATTCTTTGATTGGATCATGATGTAATCGACAAGAAGAGTTAGCAATCAGCACACACAGCACACCCCTTGCTCACATAAACTATTTCAAGCCATACTAAATTTTTTATACGAGATTTTTCTAACACAATTCACATGTATATTTTAAAAGTTTTCCTCATGTGTGATCTCTGTGTTGGACATGCTCCCCCTTCAATTGTGGTATATTTCCATATCAAGATATCTCATCTAGAATCTCTCATCATCACCAACTAGGGGTGAGTATGGTCTAGATTGACGATTTCCAACATAAAATCGAGAACCGCCCACTAAGGACCGGTTCCGAGAAATTGGAATAGGGAACTGCTCGTTGGTTCTATGGATCCACCCGAGAACCGAACTGTCGGTTTGATCTAGTTCTCGAGTGTTTCACGCAAATGGAGGTGATCGAAAGTGAGAGAGAGAGAGGCGATGAATGGTTAGAAGCGCAGTCGTGAGTTGATCGGAATTGAGAGTCAAGCTTCAAATTAGGGATTTTATGGTTTTTATTTTTCTAAAAATGTTTTCTTTTTTTTTTTGTTTAAATTTTTTTTAAAAAAATTATATACATATATATATTACCGGTTCGGTCCGAGTGGGCGAGCAAGTAGTTCCATGCCTAGAATAAAAAACCGGACTGGTACTCACCGATTCTAGTAAATTAGAACTGGGAATCGGACCTAGACATGGCCACGTGCCGGTTTCGGCCCAGGTCAAACTCGGGACCGACCCGTTGACTGGGCCAACGATTCGGAACCGGAACCGGCCCGTGGCCTATGAGCCCAGTTCCGATTTCAAAAAAACAAAAACCACAGCAGGGCTTGTATATTTTGATTATATTTTATATTGAATAATTTATTATTTCATAATTTGATAATTCATTATTTTTTTTATTTCATAATTTATTTTTTAAATTTTTACCGGCCGGTTTCGAACTATGGCCATGTCTAACCGGACCGGTCCTCAAGGAAACTGCCGATTCCGGGTTGGTTTGGTCCGATTCCGAGCTGTCCGGGTGGTTCTCGATTCCTTTGCACACCCCTATCATCAACCGGTATAAACATACTCTTCACTCATAGTCTCCTTTTGGAGCAAGCTGCGATGGAAAATTGTACCCGGCAACCGCGAAGATCCATAAGAGTCCTTGTTGAGTCCAATTTACCAATCAACCATCGGTTCTGCTACCATTTAATGGGAGCAAGCCACAGAAGTCTGATTCCTTGATCTAGGGAGATCGCCAAGAGAGAGCCCGCGTCCGAGCCTCTCGTCCCAACACATTGTCTAGTCACCAATCACAATACAACTTCATTTGAGAAACCAAACCTAAGCGCAAATATTTATTTTTATGATTTTAAGTGTAATTAACTCTTGATTTGAACGTAACAACTGGTGTGAAAGACAGGAAATTCTTCTTCTCTTCCCCATCCTTCTAACCTCAATTATTTGATCTGAAATTCGATCTCGGCAATAATTAGGAGACAAAAAAATTTTGACTAATGGGCATGCGCATTTAGTCAAGAATTTTTATTTCAATGTGATGCTCCAAAATTCATATTCCAAAACTATATTTAAGACAAGCGACCCATTCTTGACCGTCGGTGTACGGTTGGGCACGCCTGCTTTTGAATGTAACCTTGATGAAAGTTCTTTTAAAGAGTTCTAGCACACCAACTTTTACGCATTAGAGACTTTGAAACTTTGAAAAACTACAGACACTCGAACCAAAATTTCAACAGTCAAGTAATCAATATCTGGCGCACAAATTTTTGAATATTAAATCACAATTTCATCATTTGTTCACTTATAATCCATTTTATGACGTATTGTCTAGACAAACTTTTAATTTTTCGCTTTTTGCTTAAGTTCAAGTCTTGCAGCGGACACACTCGACTTTGTCTTAGTTCGAAATTTTCATAATACACAAATTTTAGCACATGAATTTGCGTACAAATTCTTGCTCGGTGCGAACAAACGGGCTCGACAGTTGGCTATCAGAACGAAATAAAAAAGATTGAGCCCGAGCGGCGAGCACGTGCTAGCCGCTACAAACTTTGTTTCCTTCGTTGTCCCGGTGGGAAAAATTCAGAAATTCATTGGTTTAGAGATCATTTGAGATTGTAAATTTTTGTCTTGTGAAGTCGATGGTGCAATTTCTTGCCATTTCTCCTTTCCGAAGTCTACGTTTTTGAGTTAGTGGCTTTGATATCACAAAGGAGAAATCAACATGTATTAAATAATGAGTCATTGTCATAACCACTTCGATTTTCGTATTTATGGTATATTTGTTAAATATGTCTTGAATTTTATGTACTCGGTCCGATTTGTCACCCGACCCGACATATTTTTTGCGCGACTTGAAAGTCGAGAAAAATTTGAGATTTAGTTCGTGACGTAGAGGGTTGGGCTGCGGTCCGCTCGAGCCAGAGTAAGCGAACAAATATCTCAGGGGGTTAGGGGCCGTAGCCCCCAAGAAATTTTTTGGAGAGTCCTATTTATACCGCGGCTAGGTTTTCTCATTGATATAGAGAGAATTTTATTTTCGAAGAGTTTTGTGAGCTGTGAGGTTTTGTTAAGTCGTTATTTTCGACTTCTGAAAACTGTACTCTCTTTGATTATAGTGGAATCTTGATTTGCCTTGCCCGTGGACGTAGATCACCTTGTGATTGAACCATGTAAATCTTTGTGTTCTGTATTTATTTTTCCGCATTTGTTTTTCAACAATATTAAAAGACTTTTCGGGGTCAAGCCAGCCAAAGCCAACCATTTGAATTATATTTGGCTTTTTTGAACCGAAAGCATGCGGAAGATGTAGATAGTGCTTGATTGACGGGGAAAGGTTTGAACTTTGGAGATTTCCTCGTTTAGCTTCATCGTGGTAGTCGAGATTTTATTTTCTTGAATATTTATCAGGCGACTACCAACGAAAGTGGAGTTTTTGTATAATTTTACCCCCCTCCCTATCTCTCTTTTCGTTCCCATAATTTCATGATAAGAAAGTCGGGATGAGTGCACTAAAACTCCTACAACTTATCACAAAAATACAATCAAGTTATAAAACTTTTAAAAAGTGCAATCTATGGAAGGATTTGATTAGATCAATTTGACAAGTTTTAGGACCCGATTGTTTTATGACTCGATTGCACTTTTGTGATGAGTTTTTAGGATTTCCAATATACTTATCAATCGCGGGCAAACGTTTGTTTTTTCACGGCCGAGACGATTCCAAAAGGGTAAAATGCTCGCTTCAGATTGTAAATTTTTTCCTTAGTGTGAGAGATATTATTTTCGCACCGAGACGTAATTAAACTCGATTTCTTGGACGCGATATTGCTTTTCCTAACGATATCCGCTGATAAAAGACTTCTTTTATTAATTTTTGAGCATGTGTATGTAGCAACTAGAGCTAGCTGTTCCATTATGGGCGATATAAAAACATGAAATGGGGAGTGCGGGAAAAGCACGGCACGGCCTGTTCATTGTCAAGCCATTTGCGCTATAATTGCGCAGACACGATTTCATGTACGCCCGGCATGATGTACTTAAGGAAGATCCACCTTTCCAATTTTGATAAAATTTTCATGGTGGTTGGGATATGATATGATGCCTGTTTTGTTGCTGTCTTCTGTCTTTTGCTGATGATCTCAATCGAAGGACATTTTCCTCGCAGAATTGTCGGCTTGCCGGGGAACCTGTTTACCTGATTTCCAATAAGAACAACTCCTTAATCACCCACCTTATTTTATTCCCCCTTCTGTTAAAAGTCAAATCAGCTTTTACATGAATCGAGTCGGTCAGTCATTGTGCTCTGGCGATTTGATAGGGTTAGGTGAAGAAATTTGAGAAGATTTTCCAATTAAGTTATAATCTTTTCCGATTTTGTTAATTTTTTTTAATTGAAAGAAAGATGTCATTCATAATATTCGAGAGGAGTATCCACACAAGAAAATCCAAAATAACTACAGAACGAAACAAAAGCCAAAAAGCAAATAACAAAGCTCAGTCTATAGCTAGAAGCACACTCTCATTTCTAAAAAACAGAACTACCACCATAAACGATCTGTGGTCTATCACTAGATTCAGTAATGAACATATGTCGAGACTTTACCTCTGTGTGAAATTCAAATATAGTCATTTCGATCAGTTTTCACTAGAAATTGCTTACGTGGTAGTTTAGTCATTGTCTGCCGTCTTACGTGGCATATCGTCAAGTTAATCATTTTCTAAAGAAAATGGGCCGAAAGACTATATTAAAATTTTGCGCAAAAGCTCAATATTCCAAACTCAAAAAAGGGTGGCTACGATTGCCATTCAAAAATAGACAAATGCTCGTGACATGACCCATACTTGATGAGGTGTACATTTCGTTTGGCAAGAACATACCATCTGAGACTAAAATCGAGAGCATGTGGTTGAATTTGCCATCACAAACATGGCAACATACATTGATATTTGCTGTGTGGTGTGTGTTAGCTGAGAATTTGGTCAAATGACTACTGAGCCCAAAGGTCTAATCGAACCCAGTATGATGGCCCTCTCCTACCCACCATATATTATATTGTCTCGACCAATTTTTTTTTGTTTTTGCAATCATACAAAAAAAAAAGTACCCAGCTTGAGTAGCCAAAATTTTCAATTCAAAGACGTAATAATTAATAGTGACAATTAATAGCTAGTTACTAAGTTTACATATAGAAGTAACAATCCATCCGGACCTGAAATGATTAGCATCACAAGAATGAAAACCGCAACAACCTTATGAAACTAAAACTTATGAACATTTCTTTTGTTGCAACAATTAAAAGATCTAGAAAGTATATCGAAGTAAATTGCCATCTTTTATACTTGTCGATTTTGGATTAACGTCAAGCATGTTCGAGTTTTCAAACAACTTTTGGGTCTGGACGGTCTCGAACTCGGATCACTTCAATGTTCAGTTTTGCATGGATTCAGGCCATGTCTAATTTATGTTCACTTGCGATTCAATTTTCTCTTGTTTTGAGCGGGGTCAAAATTCCAATGATTCGGATTCATTTGATTTTTTTTTTGTCTATCCTACTCCAATTCTCAATTCTCTCTCAAACTTTTACTCTGCCTCTTTACAAAGCGCGGTAGTCGAACCCCGCACCTAAAACTAAACATTCCCATCCGATCCAATCGCTTACCACTGGGTTGCATGCCACTGGGTTGATTCATTAAATTTTGGATGCTGAAATTCTCCACTTTTCTTGATCAAATCCATTTGGGTCAGGTTGGTGTGGGTTTGCGGAACGTTTACATCGGACTTGGTCTAGGGAGATCGTGAGCTTGCAAATTGTACAGGTGGTATCCCGAGTCCCCTCTCTATTCAACTAGAAAAAACTGAGGGGCGACGGAGCGTGGTCACTGATACGAATCTCGAACAATATTAACTTTCTTAGAGTAGCTTTTTAGTGATTTCCTATGCCAATGTATGCTCGATTGCAATGGGACGGTGATGCGGTTGAGGGGAGGGCTGAGTGTGTTTTGAGTGATAAATGGATGATGCGTGGTAGATGAAGGATAGATTGTGATCACCGTCAGAGCATAAAGGATGTGCCGCCAGCTAAGGATAAAGATCGGGATAGCTGAAGTTCATTACCAAGGCTTAAAAGGCAAGCCACTTGTCAAGGATAAAGGATTTTGGGATAGTAAAGCTCACCGGCAGGATAATACTGAAGGGATGTATCGAGAATCGAAACAGAACGATCACACAGAAAATAGAGAAAATATACGATGCACGAATTTACCCAGGTTCACCCTCGAATAGGACTACGTCCTGCAAAGAGATTTCACTATGATTTTAGGTTTACTGCCACTCAACACGTTACAATGATCAGAAAAACGAACAAAATATATATATGCCCCAAACGGGCCCAAAACCTAAACCTATATGAAATCTCTTAATCTCGCACCATACGGGTCAGCCCAAACCCGTTGAGGTTTCGGGGGCGCTGCCCCCGAGCCCCCGCCCGCTCATCGGCGAGCGGGGCAGCCGTCCGCTGACCGGTCAGCGGAACCCCCGTCGGGGGGTGCTGCCCTCGAACCCCCGCCCGCTGACTGGGCAGCGGGGCACCCGTGTCGGGGGCGCTGCCCCCGAATCCCCGCATTTCGCACGCATGAGTCACATGTCGTTGGACAACACTTCAGTTTCCCTAAACTCACGTGGGCGTACCCGGTGTGAGAAACAAGGGTCCCCAAAGTATTCGCCAACTCCAACAAATACCACGTAAAGATAAAAAGGCCTTTTTCGCTCACCACCAGGGAAGAATTCACCTTCCAAATAAAAAGAAACCAGAGATAGATACTAACTTTCACAGAGGCAAATCTCACATATTCTTAATATTTAAGTGTCCTCTGTCTAACGATTGATATTACACCTCTATTTATAAAGATATTACTTAAACAAAAGAGAAGACTTTTGGAATTCTCGAAACCGTACACGCTCTTGGGGATTCACCTATTTATGACTCTTAAAAGCAACACCAACTCGAAAAAAGAAGCCATGAATTAAGATACTCAATAACTAAGACTAAATGTATTTAACTAGCATCGGATTATTTGAAAGTTGATGATGAGACCCTCCAAATTTGTTTACCAGTCTTGGAAGCTGAATAGTCACTGTAGAAGATCATCAAACAACGATAGAAAATAGATCAGAACAACTTCCAGTCATTAGGTAGTCAATGAAGAGCCATGAAATCGACAATATGTCGCATAATTAAATTGCAATAAAAATTGGCTTTTGCTTGCATGAATAGCGAATTGGTTGGTTCAATCGACGAAACGTGAGTCAAAGTTGAGAGCGGAATGATAGAGTCTGATGCACGTCAGATGAGAGGTTATAATCTATCCAATAAGATCTACCAGAGTGCTTTAAAGACCTCGAGGTACAAAGTGAGATTTACGTGAAAGAAGGCACGTCATACGGTCAGGGTTTAGGGGCAAATCAGCATTGTCGGGTTATATAAAAAGGGACAAAAGCCACCAAAAACCCCAAACTATATCCATACATTTACCATAAACTTTTTTCTGCGACACAAAAACTTCAAATCTGTACCTATGCGACACATTTACTCTCTTTCAAAATTCCATCAACAACAAAAACGGTTAAAAATCCTGTTTACATAGACGCCGAAGAAGGAAGCGATGTTAACATGACACCACACGGCTTAAGTCAGATAAAAATAACGTTGTTTTGATTAAAAAATCGTCTGACATAACCTTGATAGAAGATAAACGGTGTCGCATAGATACGAATTTGGGGTTTATATATTATAAGAAAAAATTCAAGACAAATGTATCACGGAATTCATAATTTTAGATTTTTTTTATGATTTTTTTTCTTAAAAAATTGTGCTGAATACGAAATAAACAAAAAAATACTGGGGGGTTGGGGGGGCGGTCACGCAGCACGAGAAGTTGACATTTCAACTTTCAACTTTCAAAACGGGGGAGGGACCCTTCGAAGACTCAGCCGTCGGTAGAGACTTTCCTCGATGACGCCTGCCTTGGAGTGTTGAATTGACGGGGTCTCCATTAAACAAAGTGCCCTCAGCTACCGAGTTTGACAACAACATTTAAAATTATAATATATATATATATATACATATAGTTTGAATTGCAATGAATAATCATTCATTTCATTTCATTAATTGTTTTGCGGTAGATGGACTATACTTTGATTAGCCAGACGACGCTTTGCGTGACGACTAATCTCAAATTCTTTGGGCGATGTCTAAATCAAAGTGGCATCTACTCTTTTGTATTTCTTTTTTTAAGCCTCAAGAGTATCGTAGTCGCACTAATTACTCGAGTATCGCGTAGCATGATGTTTGGTATCATGGTGGTGGTTTATTAGAACGAAATATTTGCGCAGCCCAATGGCGAGGCCTATGAAAAATTAGAGCAGACGCCATCGGCACGAAGATAATTTTCCCTAAGCAATCTTGGGCACCACTCATGTATTAGGTTTTTAACTACCTCCTTCTCCCTCCCTAACCATCAAATCAATAGTAAACAAGGCGACTTGTGAAAATTATTTAACCTCGACGGTGTATGTTACGATCACTCTTTTAGATTCTATGGACGAATATGCTGAAAGAATACGTGAGCCATGAAACAGTATAAAGAATCTTAATTCTATTTTGTCGCAATATATATTTTTAAAACTGATAGTTTCTTCCATTTTTTATCGGAGGATTTGTATTTTTAAATACGTGTTTGTTGCAATTATTTAAGGGATAAATGCATTGAAAATCCGAAAACTTATTGCAAAAGTACAATAATTTTTTAAAACTTTCATACAGTATAATCAAGCTTCAAAACATGTCAAGTTTGTGCAATCAAGCTCTTTTATAAACTCTTTCTAATATGGCTAATGAAAAATCAAGTTATCCCTTTTTCATTAGTTTCTTTTTCCTACGTGGCTATTAACGTTAGTTAAAGGTGCACCAAAGCCGAAAATGACTTTGTTTTCCCCTAAATCTTTTTTTTTTCAATCCTTAATTAATCTTTATTATGTCAGATTTAAAGCAAAAAAATGCCGAAAAATAAGGAAAAATAACAAGAAATACAAGCCAAGCTAGATAGACGTTGGGCCGGTGGTGGTGACAGTTTTGCTAGTGAGGGTCGCCAACTCTTGCCCAGTGCAAGCGCCTTCGAGCGACAAGGGCAGTCGACCCTAGTCGACTTCTGGCGAGGCGGCACCCTAAGTTTTGTCCTTTTTAAAAAAAGTTCTATTATTTTATAATTTGTGTCCCTTTTCTTCTATGTTCTCATTTTTTTAAACTTTAATTTTTTTATTTTTAATTTTTCGATTTTTTAAATTGATTTAGCATTTATTAGGCGCAACATTGACGTTAGGTGTGACAAAAAAAAAGTTACATCGATATTTTCCTTTAATCAAATCGAATAGAATTGATAAAGAGACTTGATTGAACTAATTTGACAAATTTGATTGCACTATCTAAAAGGTTCGAGTACTTTCCACTATTGAATATCTACGAAAGAGTGATAATATAATCGATCTAATTTAATGGCATTTCCATATTCTTTTCGGAAGATCTTTCCTTCCAAGGTGCACAAAATATCTTCCATTTTCTCTGTAGAACCTTATCTCAAAAATTGCCCAAAACATCATTTTTACCCTCTCCTTTGTGCCTTTCCATCTCTTAGGAAAATCGTTTTAGTATCCAAAAAAAAAAAACAAGAAAGAAAAAAAGAGGAAATCAGAAAACATTTTTCCAATGGGACAATAAAAATGGAAAATTTACCACCATTTACCATCGCAGCAGATACATTCCCTCGTTTTTTTTTTATTAATCAGAGCTCACAAACACCGTAAAGAATTCGACGAGCGACGTATATCTATCTATTTATTGTCGATAATTAATGATTTTCCGAATATAGTTGGAGGGTAAATTCCATTGTGAAATGTGAGTGAAAAGCAGTGGAATCAGTGAGAACTGTGATAAGCTGGTGAATCTGAGAAAGGAAAAGGCCAAAAAGACGAAAACGAGTAAGGAATAGTCTGGTCTAAAATACAAAGGGGTAAACAACGAAGAAACATAGAGAGTTCCACCAAGAGGACAAAGCTAGAACCACCTCCAGCCTCTGGGGCCTCCCCTTTCTCCTCGAGCACTAACGCTGATACCGAGGCCATTGTTTTTTTGTTTGCCTCTTCTCCAATTCATCCTCTCTCTGTCTCTCTCTCTCTCTGCTTTTTGTGGTTTTTTTAATCTCGTCTTCATTTTTATCCAAGTCTGATGGATTCTTTGCCTCCTCATGCGGGACTTCTGTAGAGAGAGAGAGAGAGAGAGAGAGAAGAGGAGGAGGGGGTGGAATTTCAGAAGTGGAAATCCCCAGGGCCGTTTCGATTTCTGGGTTTCGACCCGAATCTGATTTTTGATCTCCAGGTGAGCAAAAGGAGAATAATTTCCCCTTCTTTTGTGGATTTTCATGTTGCCCTGTTCTGCTTGGTTTTTCTTCTTCTTTTCTTTAATCGACGTGCTGTCAGTTAAAGCGATGTTCTCGCTGGCTGCGCTTCCGTCCGTTTCTGCGGTTGAAGCGCCATTTCTTTCGTTGCTTAGGTGCTTGTCTGTGAACTGATCAGTCAAGATCTGTGTACTGAGCTCTTCTGTGATGATTTCTGATTAATTGTTTGTGGGTGCGTTTTTGTTCGTTCCTTTTCAATTGAGAATTTGAGCTTCTGTGGGACGTAGGAATTTTCTTAATTTCCCCTTTTTTTTTCTTCTTGTTTTGGTGGATCAGGTTCTCATGGGTTGAAAACAAAAAAGGGTCATGGGGAGTTACGGTGGAGAGGACGAGGATCAGTATTTTGATGCCCTTGAGGAGGCATCCTCTGTTTCAGATCGGAGTCTAAACTGCTCCGATTGTTGTAGTTCGGGTTCCGGGTTCCATGAGAACGTTTTGGATAGTTTAGGGTTTGAGTTTTGGACTAAATTTCCCGAGAGCGTGAGGGCACGCCGCAATCGGTTCCTGATGTCGTCAGGGTTGGAAATAGAGGAGAATTCAATGGATAAGGAGGATACATTTCCACCGTCTCGTAATGAAATCAGGGTGGATACATGTAGAGTAACAGAAGATGATGGGGCGGTTCAAAGATTTTCGGATTCATATAATAGGATTTCACTGATGCAGTCATCCATGTCCACTTGGTCGAATCGAGAAGTTGAATCATCGGCCGGCGGCTTGCCGCTCAGCGGTTTCGGGGGTAGAAGTAAGGAGTCTGATGATTTAATGGAATTTGTGGTGGGTGGATGTGTCCGGAGTCGAGGAGACATGCGATTAAGTGAAGTTGGTTCAGTTAAGACGGGAAGCATTGAAGAACTGAGGAGAATAGTTGCCTCTTCTCCTTTGGTTCATCCGGTGTTGCATAGGAAATTGGAGTATGAAAGGGAATTGGTTGAAACTAAACAAAAAATGAGGACTGGTTGGTGGAGGAAATTTGGCTCTACCGCATGCATTAGTGGAAGACACGGTGACGCATGGTCAGACCCTGATGATCTTGAAATAACGATGGGGATGAAAATGAGGAGAGTTCGTGCACATTCTTCTAGGAAGAAGTACAAGGAATTGTCTTCCCTTTATGCTGCACAGGAATTTCTGGCACATGAGGGGTCAATTTCGACGATGAAGTTCAGTATGGATGGGCAATACTTGGCAAGTGCTGGTGAAGACACAGTAGTGCGAGTTTGGAAGGTGACTGAGGAGGATAGATCAGAGAGGGTTGACATTGCAAATGTGGACTCTTCCTGTTTATATTTTTCTCTAAATGAATCCACGCAGTTGGCGTCGCTCAATACAAATAAAGAGCACATTGGTAAAGCAAAAACATTTGGGAGATCATCAGACTCATCGTGTGTCATTTTACCCTTAAAGGTCTTCCGGATAACTGAGAAGCCTTGGCACGAGTTCAAGGGACATATTGGCGAGGTCTTAGACCTCTCCTGGTCTAGTGAAGGGGTTAGTAGATTTTTGAAGCTACAATTAGGCCTTTGACTTTCACAAGTCTTGTAGATTTCGTCGGTTCTGATTTTAATTGTCTGATTTTAACTTGGTGTAGTATTTGCTGTCATCCTCTACTGATAAGACTGTCCGGTTGTGGAGGGTGGGATGTGACAGATGCCTGATGGTATATTCTCACAATGATTATGGTGAGTTTCTTCTCTGCATGTGTATGTTTTTCCCTAGAAATTGGGTTTTGTTATTTCTTAGTGGAGTCGCTCATGATGCTGACATGTTTTTTTTCATCTGTAGTTACCAGTATAAGTTTCAACCCTGTCAATGAGAATTTCTTCATCAGCGGGTCCATCGATGGAAAAGTACGCATCTGGGATGTGTTTGGTGGTCAGGTTGTTGATTACATCGATAGTAGGGAGATTGTCTCTGCAGTGTGTTATCAATCTGATGGAAAGGTTGGGTCTTTTTCGTGCATTTTCATGGTAAAACATTAATATTGAATTGTTTCTAACGGGATTTAGGTGGATTCATTGCAGGGAGCCATCGTGGGTACCATGACAGGCAATTGCCGCTTCTATAGTATTGAAGGTATTCATCACTTTCCTAGCCAGAAGTTCTTCAATAAAGGCAGTTGATAGTAGATGAATTGCCAATGAGTAGCAATGTTTTGTTATTACCTTCTAATGACGGTAATTTATTTTCACCGATTTGATTTGCTTGCTGTTCTGCAGCAGTTGCAGATTTCATTTTCGTTTTTGATCGTAGGGAAAGATGTGAGAAAAAAAAATTGGTTGGAGACTGTCTGGAATTAGAACATAAACCCCGCATTGAACCAAAATTTCTTTGATTTTGTGTTGCAGTTGGAGGTTTTATCTGTTTTAGTGTGAGTATGCTTGGTCAAAACTTGTACCTAGTACAAGTCTTTATTGTTCTTTTGTAGTAGGGAAGTATATGGGACGTTCAACGACTCAAGCATCTGGTTTACTTTACATATACTTTTGTGAAGAGTAGGTGTCTGATATATGAGTGATTTTTGGCAGTTCATCAGTCCACTTTCACTTTGACTTATACTTAATTTCAGTTGTTGTCTTCCTGAACCTGAACCTTGAATGAGTCAAATTACCTGTTGGAGCATATCGTTAAGGTTTTGCGTAAAAAGAAGATAACATATTTAAATTCTGCCCGCTGTTTGTCAGATAATCATTTGCAAATGGATGTACAAGTATGCCTATATGGTAAGAAGAAGTCTCCTGGCAAGCGAATAACTGGCTTTCAGGTAGTGAAATTTTCTGCTTTCACTTATGATTCAAGTTCTCATTGCTTCTGATTTAGTTATGGAACTAATAAAATTTTAGCGATCAGTTTCCACCCAATGATCCTGGCAAAGTAATGGTCACATCTGCTGATTCCGTAATCCGAGTATTAAGCGGGCTGGATGTAATCTGCAAACTCAAGGGTCAGTTTTCTGGATGATATATGCAGTGATCTATATAGTTTATTTGACAGTTAGTCGACTTTACAAGTTGCAAATGTAAAATCATTACTTTTAAATTTTTATGATTTAAGGCCTTCGAAGTTCGGGGGGACCGATGATTGCGACTTTCACTTCAGATGGAAAACACGTGATCTCAGCAAGTGAAGATTCAAATGTCCACATCTGGAACTACGCCGGTCAGGACAAGACTTCATCCCGGGTGAAGAACATATGGTCTTGCGAGAGTTTCTGGTCCAGCAACGCCTCTGTTGCTTTACCCTGGTGCGGCATAAGAACTATGCCTGAAGCACTTGCACCTCCGTCACGAAGCGAAGAGAGCAGAGCGAGTTGTGCGGAAAACGGAGAGAATCATCATAGGCTGGAGGAATATTTCCAGAAAATGCCTCCGTATTCCCCAGACTGTTTCTCTCTCAGCCGGGGATTCTTCCTGGAGCTCTTGCCAAAGGGATCTGCAACTTGGCCGGAGGAGAAATTTTCTGATTCTAGTCAAACTATGGTCTCATCTCAAGCAATTTCTAAAATGGAATCCAAGTTTCTGAAGAGCACGTGCCACCGCGTATTGAGTTCTTCTCACATGTGGGGCCTGGCGATCGTGACCGCAGGCTGGGATGGACGGATCAGGACCTATCACAACTACGGATTACCTGTACGTTCTTGAAATCCCGAATTGCTAAAATTACGAAGGCAACGAGTTTGTTGGTCAGGCTTTTCTTAGTTTTACCCTATGAATGACGCAGGATGCTGAAGTTCAAGGGGTTTCCCTCAAGTGTATAAGTATACCCCTTATAGATTATGCCAAGTGTAGTATAGATAGTGCTTTTGTCACACCATTCCAAGTGGCAATGTGGCTTTTGTATCTTTAACTGAAATCCGCCGACGAGTGCCGGTTGGCACGGGGGATTTTGCCCGTGTACTGGAGATGTGTATAAGGGTTTAATCAATATGATTCTTTAATTTTTTTTTTTTTGGGGCGAGGACACTGTCATCTTGTAATGGTGCAGTTTCACGTGATGTTTGGGCCCGTGTGGTTGGGAATTTATTCATGCATCATATGGCCGGATGGGGTAGGGTTTCAGGAGGCAGATTGTGCCTTTCTTCACAAAACATTATGCATGAAAATAAGATGTGTGGACGTCTTTTGTGGGAAGTAGGGTATAGGATGTTGTGGAGGGCACAAGAAATGCATCTGTACCTTCGTGTCTTTTTCTTATGGTGCTTGTCCTAGACGGCTCTGCACATCGGGAGGTAGCATTGAGAGTGAGTCTCGCGCTCATTAGACGAGTTGAGTCGCATGGATGGATCTTGGACTCTGACAATCATCGAGAAGGGATCGCTCCGTTGAATCTTGTTCAAGACTGAAGATGAAACTTACAGATAAAGCTGAAGGACTTCTCTCTCTCTCTGTATGTGTGTGAGTATGTGTTTCCACATGTGTACGTACAACACCAAGGACATAGGAACCAAGCAATGAAGCCGGCTAGTTATGCTGTGGCTAGAGTTAAGCAACAGGTGGCCTGGCCAATCCACATGGGCGGTCTACGATTTTTGGACTCAACCAATGGTCATACCGGGCTTGCGCATGGGCAAAATTGAAATGATATGGTCGAATCCACATGGGTTTAGCCTCACACGTAAGTAGTTGTAATCTCACGTAGGATGGGAGAAGGCTTGTGACTCGATTTGTAAAAGTTTGAGCCGTCTCTTAATGATAATTATCTTAAGTGGCGATAGTGAATTACCCCTTCGGAACTTTGGACAATGCAGAGTTAAACGGGTCTAGATATTTTAGATCATATAAAAGTATAACTCTAGCGGTGTGTGGTTCGAAAATAGATTGCATCCTTGGCAGAGAACCATAGTTGCGGGCGCAAGCGATCGAACAATCATGATAGGCCTCTATAGTGGCGAAAGTGAAGCAAGGAATCGTGTTGCGTGTCGAATCGCAGGCACACCATAGGTGATATGTGCTGACCCAACACTAATGAATATGTTAGTGTTGATGTGTAAAATATATGGACACTAGAGGAAAATAAATTTGTTCATGGGATGGTTGTGAATAGATATGTTCATTAAGCAAGCCTAGCTGCATTGAAAAGATATTGAGCCTAAAAGTCCTTGCTAGGTCCGGGATTTAATTCCTGTGAGCACCGCATACATATGTACATAAAAGAGAGGAGTGGAAAAAAGAAAACTCCACTGTGGTTTGAAAAGTAGTTGCATTTTCTCCATCAAATGATAGGGCTTGAGCGGGCCTAAGATGAAGATTGCTACCTAGGCCCACCCAAATTATGCTTCAGTCCTTATCGGCGAGGGCGGGCCCAGTGGGCCGCTTAAGTCCATGTTGTGAACTTGTGCTTTCATGGAGTTGATCTTTGGGACATTGTTGCAATAAGTGGATAGCAAGTTTTTAGATTGTTGTCTAAAAAAATGTCTTGATGATCTTGAACTTTATATATGATGATTTTATGAATAGAGCTTTCCCGAGCCCGAGAAGAGAAGCAACTTAACTTGTTAAAGACTCCGACTTGATAATGGTTTCAAGGGATGGAATGAACTCTATTATAAGAAAAACAGACAGAGTCACTTTATAGTAATGGTTCGATCACCGGGGACTGAATCTAATGATCTGTGGCCCTAGAGTGTGGGATATTTGTCGTAGTGTGGTTGGATTCGAACATAAATCAGATTTTTGGCAAGTCTTAAGCCCATACCTCAGGTGGGCTCGGGCTACTCCTTTCGTCGCCCGAGTGGACTTGGGCCCAAAATCGGGCTCGGAGGAAGGGCCTCGACATATGAAATCAGTGATCAAAGGGAGATTTGTGGTGAGTTCCGGTGCCCGCACGAGCCGCGGCAAGCTCGCCACTAATAGAGATCGGGGTGCTGGAATAGGGGCAGCGAGGGCGCTGACGGCAGGGCCGGACTGCCGTGGCGAGATCAGCCTTGAGGCGGCAGTTTAGTAGCGCGAGGTGCCTTGAGCCGTGTGTGAGGAGAGAGGTAGAAGAGTTCTTAATCTCTAATAAAAAAGTCTTTTAAGGGTAAAAGATCACGCGTGGTCCAAGAGCATGGACTAATGTCTTGAATCAACCAATCAGAACCGAGCGGCGGCTGCTCAAGCAATAGCTAATTTTAGTCCTCTTGGAGGTGGCTTTCTGCTTCAGTATGCATTACAAAGAACAGAGAATTCAACAACATCTGTATCAGACATCTAACATTTCTCACACACCTCCGCACGAATGAGGAATATGCATGACGAGTCGCATCGTCGCAAATCGTCTCTACTCAGTACCATGAAAAAGGACGCCACTTTCGGCTCGCAGAAGAAAAAAATGGGCACGCTTCGGCGTACACAATTTAACCGATCCACCGGTTCCTAAAACATGTTCATGCACGCCGGCGTTTTCACACTTCGACAAGCGACGCTCCAAAACGGGTTCCGTCGTTCCGAATCCATTGAACAACAGAGCCCTTCGTGTCGGAATCGAGGGATTTTCTCATTTGGAGCATGAAATTCAAGAAGCAACCCCCCCGGCAAGGGGGCAAGAACAATACTTGATCTGAGGTGCGAGCTTTGCCCAACCTTCTCCTTTAGTTTCTGTCAGTGGCTTGGGCAGACCATGACCATCCATGTCATTATGGTCAAACAGTGGATCGGTCTGCTCACATCACATTGGCCATGTCAAAATGTGAAAACCAAGCAAAGCCTATGATTATGAGAATAATAACCACGCAGTTTGTAGATTAATGTAGGTGGCAACAAAGAGGGAAGGGGAGGGGCGGGGAGGTGCGTGGAATCATGTCTCTGGCTTTGGGAATCCAACCACCCCAACCCCACAGCCACAGCCTATACTGTCCCAAAGAGTCACCAGACAATTGTAGCAGGGAGGGCAGACATTCTCTGGGCGAAAGCTTTCACCGAGGTAACAAAAAGTTAAAACAACGAAGCTCTCTTTTTCCATCCTCTTTTTTTTTTTTTTTTTTTTTTTTTCTGTGGGGGAGGGGGGGGGGGGAAGGTAAAAAAAAAAATTTAAAGGGGTTAGTGAGTGTCGGGGAGAGTGGGGCCCACCGGTGCTGTGGTGTTTCCGAGGTGGGGCCCCACCCCCCTTTTGTCGTGGGGGTGGGGGGACCACCACCTGGGATGGACCGAAGGGGGGACCACCTTCGACAGTGCCGTCCCCCTCCCCTCCCCCCAAAAATAAATAAATAAATAAATGAGAGAGAAAGAAGAGAAGGGAGATGGGGAGATGATTGGATCATTAAGTGGTTTCATACGGCCCCCTAATTGCACTCCTTGGGCCTTCATCTTTTTCCTAACGAATGCTCCATTAATAAGCGCCCCTCCCACCCTCCCTCTAGTGTTTACTCTGTTGGCCAGCCAACCAAAAAAAAAAAAAGGAGAGAAAGGAGAGAAGAAAAGGGTGTGTTTATTTATTTATTTTTTTTACTTTTTTTGTTTTCATCTCTGGTTAAAAGTTCCATGCTTGTCAATTTGAAGGAGTAAATGAGTGGTTTATTTAGTTTTTTTTTTCTCGAGAAAGGAGAAGGCGAAAGATTGGGGCTTTAGGCCCGCTCGAACGGGTCTCTATCTAGGACAAGGCTTTTGTCGCGCGGGATGTTTTATTCGTTTATTTATTTATGTATAATCGGGGGCACGAGGCAAAGGCCCTGTTACCTGAAAACTTGAGGAGAATCGTGCGAATTCTACGATCCGGGTAAACTTGGGTATTTTATCGGTGTAACTGACCTTGGTTAAGAACCGTTTGCACACGATGAGGAAGATTTGAACGAGTAGTCTTCAAATCCTGAGTTGGAAATTCACCCGATGAACTACATCATTATCATCCCCCCAACCCCCGTTCTTGCTCCATGCGTTAGGGGTGAGTAAAACAATCGGACTAAATCGGTCGATTTTGAGAGATTCTTGGTTCCAGGTGTGGACCCACTTACTAGGACCACCCAGATTGAACCAAAATTTTTTTTAATTCTTATTATTCCAAATTTCCAAAACCCCATTTCTCACTCAGACTTAGTCATAGATGCTTGTCGCTCACACCTCTCACTCTCACTTCTCTCAATCTCAATCACGTGGTGCTAATGTCTCCATCGCGGCTCGACGCCTCTCAGAGATGGTTTTTAATGATCATTATAGCTTTGTTTGTGGAGACAATCATCATTTTTAGCTTATCGCGAGCTTTTTCCATTAACATCACTAGTGTAGTAGTTTAGACTACACAACAACACTTACAGTCTTGCAAAGAATAGGAAAAAGAAAAGGAGATACAACCAATTCCTGGTTTGGCTCTCGAGTGGGCCCAAGACCAGGTCGATCGGTTCCCGGTTCCACAAATTGGAAAGCGGCTCACCCTTGAACCAATCACCCCTACCATGCATCGTGCATAGCAATTTTCCATGCCCTCTCTCCACCTCGCAAAATGACACATGCCTTATCTCCCACCCTGTTTGCCTTAGTTGGCGATACAAAAGAATTGGAAATATAGTTTATTTTGAAGACGATATTAGTCTTTTAGATAATGGTGCCAGTTTTATGCACTCCGGTATGTGTTAGCCCAAAATGGGATGGACAAAACCTATAATCAATTTTAGGTTGGGGATGTGACAAATTACACATTTCGTAGTTGCGGCGGTGCGGGGATCGATCTGGCTGCCCTACCCCTTAAACTCGCCCTGTCACTGGCTATGATCATACGATAAGATATTGCGTACTCCTAGTTTTAACCTAGTTTTGCATACGAGTTGTATAACTTCAGATAATATTTCCTTATTTTCTCCATCGGACGCAAGTAACACTAGCATACATAGAGGCAAGAGAGTTAAGTTACGCCGAGAGAAAATAGGGGAAACATATGAGCTGATCACCTACTTCATCCATTTCGTTTAACAACTATTCACACCTTTAAACATGTTTTAAATCTTTTAATATTGTCGCGGGGAAAGGCGATCAAAGTAAAAGAAGTCGGGCTACAGCTTGCATCAAGATAAAATGATTGGTTGTGCGCATAAAACAAAATGCTAAAAACACATTTGGCCAAAAAAGAAAAAAAGCAGTACCCAGGCAGCACAGAAAATTTGAAAGAATCTGACCGGTCAAAGTAGAAAATTTGTGCGGCAATCCTCTCCAGGTTGATTCTCAAATCATTTACTTTTTCAGGATTTGATTTTCCAGTCTAAAAATTACACGACCAAACAATGTTCTTGTCACTAGACATGGAATATGCACATCGATCTTGGATTCTTGAAGACAAACCAAGAAAGCAGCTTGAGAAGACATGTCGAACACCAAAAAGGAGGAAAAAAAAACCGTCAATCTATGGACATGAAAACTGGAAAAAAAAAAGAAAGTAAGATAAGAAAAAAGAGTTTGTAAAGTTCCGTTTATTTCTTGTAAAAGTCATAATATTTATGATCGACGAAAATTTTTCTTTAAAAATAGAAAATCATGTTCCATGATATGAATATGACTTTCACATTATATGCAAAATACGGCCAAACATAATACAGATGAAATAGTTTTCTTGGAAAATAAGATTTCTAGAGAATATTCGTCAAGAAAATCGAGAACAATTTGCTGATCAAACCGGTACGACAGGGAGAGAGAGGTGGTCCGGGAGATGGGCTGTATGTGTTTCACTTTTATTGGGCAGTCTAAAGCTTTCGTGGCAGATCTCAGTGCCTTGTCAGCTTTCAGTTTCTGACAAAGGGCAGTCAGATTCCCCACCTCCCCAATCGCCAAAAGAAAATCTTTTTCCAAACTTAGCCCAACACAAATTCACATGCAAAGGATAAAGATATAGATGATTTTATGAACGTTGGTTCAATATATAATGTGATTTTTAAAATTTAAAATTATTTAATATAATTCATGAACTTTAACCCAATATATAATACCGTTTCTGAATTTTCAATTTGTTTAATGTGATCCTTGAAATTTTGGTACATGTTCAAGTTAGTCCTTGAATTTAAGGATGATATTGTCATTGGGCCAAAGTTTAGGGATCATTTATGTCATTTACCCTAAATCCAAATAATTAATCAAGGACCTAATGTTGAATTATATGGAAGGCTTCCTGATGCATATGCGCACAATGACACAAAAGACCACTTCATTTTCTATTTTCGGCTTGCTCATGTAAGTTGATTTATTACATTGTCCATGTCGGATATGAACCCAATTGCATTTTTGTCATGTGCACATAACGCGTTTTGACTGGGGTTATTTCATCCTTTGTTGGGAAAAAAAAGGGAACGCTATTCGGATACAATTTCATACATTTACATATACTTATTAGTTATTACGTAGAGGTTATTGAGATATTTGAACGCTACTTTTTTTTTTTTTTTGAAATATGTATCTTGAGTTATTTCCATGTTCTCATTTGGTTTCCTTTTCATTATTCTTAGGAGTTGCTTTGCGACGGCGAGAGTTGTATTCTTGGCGCTCCACAAGCTAGTGATTTCACTGTGGAACACAAGAGCATCTGATGTACCTCTAATTAATCTTCTCCGAAAATTTGTGTTGGTAATTAAAGAACCCAAGAAGAACTTGCAATGGGGGCTTCTCCCCTTGCCAAAGTCGCAAATTAGTGGAACTTACCAAGCTCAAGACGTCCTTATACCAGTCCGCTTTTAGAATGATCAAAATATTAGAATAAAGTAAGCGTTGTGGACATGCATTACTAAAAGTTATGAAAGGTGTGAATGATGGAGTTGTGAAGTCTGATAAAGAAAAGTAATAGTAAAACTCAAAGCTTTTACTACTAATGGTATATATGTAATTTTCATCATAACTATGTATGTCCTAGACTTCTACTATATATTGGGGCAATATCTTTTGTAGTTGTAACACTTTGAAGCTTGTAACTCTGATACCGACACTGATAATAAAGAGATTGTTTAGTGCGGTACCGTGATTTTACCCTTTCTGATTTTAATGGGGTTTTCTACGGAAAAATCCGCTTGTCCTCTTCTCAGTTTTTTTCCTTCAAAAATTCGCGTTCCGAACGGTGTACATGATGAAATTCAAGTGTACCCATCTTGCGATTATAAGATATGTAGGCAATGAAAAATGAAATTTTCTGGTGTTTATAATCTATCTCGAGAATTGAGCCCCATAAAGAAATGCTTTGTTGTGGATCCATCAAGCGAAACATTTCGGTGCTAACATTATTGCGTCGGCCCAGTTTCTAGATCGGATGCCAATCTTATATTTCCTGAAAATACTTTTGGCAATTTATTGAGCAGCACAAATTAGAGTGAAGTCCACCTTATCACAAGTCAAAACCAGCAAAATAAAATGGACAGAAACCAAATCATATGTCTTGAAACCTTTTGCTTTTTGCCCTTTTGCGTTCATCTTTTTTTCTTCAAGAAATCAGAATGTTTTTGACATTGCGTTCGAAAGTAAACATGAACATAATAATTGACCCGCAATTATAATTTTTGTCCCCTTTCCCTTAAATTGGCCTTCAAGACCTATCTCAATTGAACAAAAGCATGTCTTCACACAGAGAATCTAATCCAAGACACTAACAATCATATGCTCAAAGCACATATATACATATGCATATATCTCAATCATCATAAGTAGGGCCTCTCACTCGATTCGTGTTGTCACCAATCAAACACGTTGATTGTTTATTCCAAACTAATTTCTGTAAGAATTTTATTCGAGCAGGCCAATGGCAAAAGGGAGATGGAGAAAAAGGGAAGGACATGATCTAGCAAAGCTAAATCTCACAGTTGGAAAAAGAAGAGGATTAAAAAAGGCCAAAGCATATTAACTTTCGATGCCGTTGACTTCGTTCTCTCGACGGTCATGATGAAGCGTGTGTCGTCTCCAAGGGACAGAATGATCATCATCCTTTGCTCGCTAAAAAGAGGAAAAAGAGGCCCTTTTCTTTCTCCTCTCAACTTCTTCTTTTTTGCTCGTTCTTTTGCTGCATAAGATAATTTCGCTGTACCTTTTTGTTTACCATTTATTAGCGTTAGAAAGTTCTAATCAAAGGGGGAGATCACATCCATGCGAAGCCCATTAAAACTTTGTAATCTCACTAAGTGGATAGTACGTTAATAGGTAGGTTGACTATCGAGCGACATCGGGTTTTGTTGTTCGCGACAAGGCGACATCTTGTTAATTTGAATGGCCAATTCCGATCCATCAAATGTCGTTTGGGTTGTATTTTTCCATGTTGAAGTTGTTGTAACAACATAAGTTAAATGTGAATTTTCTTTTCCTTTGTCAAGGATGTTGGAGTCAGCTTTGTGTTTGGAATCATGTCACCCCAAAAGAACGAAACACTTTGCGTTTGGAGGGTCTTTTCTTACTCCTCTTTTCAGCGACACTTCCACCCACTGAAAAGAGGGGAGTCTCTCTCTCTCATGGCTTCGCAAACCAGACATCATCAAAGATGTTAACTAACAAATGAACAAGAGAACAAAGGATGTTCAAGAAAATCTGCAGCGGGGGATGTTCTCAATCATGCTTTTCCTCTAGAAATAATGGGATTTTTTTGCCAAGTCCAATCATAAAATAACAAGAGGAAAGGAAAAGGGTGGTCCTTGGCTAAGTGATGTTGTTATTGGAGTAGTCTGTGACTAATTCGGAATGGAGGACAGAGCATGTAAGAATCCAAACCACAAAAGAGGCAAACTGAGGGAGGGGGAAAGTTCGGGTTTTGGGGGTTGGTGTGTGAGTGTGAGGTGGGTTTAGGTCAAGATTATCATACTAAGAGTGGGATTGCGATATGGGGGACCCAATTCCTTTCCGTCCCTCATGCGATGTGCAAAACATTCCTTTCATTCTCTTATGGAGAATTATGGGTGTCCCCTAACCTTTTCTAGATCTTGGACGCCTTGGATACCCCACACTCGGAGAGAGAGAGAGAGAGAGAGAGAGAGAGAGAGAGAGAGAGAGAGAGAGAGAGAGAGTATAAATGAGAGTATAGAAGAGTATCAGTAAGGCTGAATGTGCATTGACTTGGAGAAAGCAAACCAAAAGTTGCACTACTAAGCATAGGGGAATCTTTGATTAATTTACATTATTTTATAGGATCCGGTGATAGTATAGATGACTACTATCAATTGCGTTCAAATTGTTCTCAACTAAATCATTTGCACAAATCAAAGGCCTATGAATAATTGGGTTCCTAGGACTTGTTGCAAGGGCCTCTTCATATAGTTAGGTCTCTGCGCTCGTGCCATAGTTGTTATATGTGTGTGCGTATGCATTTCAGGGTTTGTCTATTCGGCAAAGTTTACAATCTCTTTTGCTGGTAAAATTACCAATTTTGTCATAAACCTATTATGTTAATTCAGTCATAAATATTTTTCAATATGAAAAATGTAATATAAAACCTTAGTATAAAATTCCAATATAGTCATTTTGGCCAATTACTTCAGAAAATCGCCGACATGGTGTCCAATCATTGCCGGCCATTTTACATGGCATGCTAACATGTATAACTTGTGATTGGCCGATGCGTCTGCCTTGGAATTTCATACAACTGTTTAGAACTATATTGGCAATATTGCAAAGTTTAGGGCTGAATGTTATTTGTTCAATAGGCTTAAGATTGATTGGGTAATTATCTCGTCTTTTGTTCTTGGGGGTAAAGGAGGAAGAGTAACAAAAGTCAAACCATGTTGGCGGTATAATATGCCTTTTCCACTTGCTTAGCCCGAAAGGATTAAACTGTGATTCAGTCTATAAAAAAAAAATGGGCGGTGAGAGGTTGGCCCAAAAGAAAAAGCTTTTAGACGACCGTCGGAGAATGTTAGTGTATATTGCCCTATCAATCGACGTCAACTTTGATAATTTCGGTAGCTCATATAGATTCAGCGTGAGATCTACATGAGGCCGGTTCAGTAGGCTTTGATTGGCGATTGATCAATTATTGTGGCTACAAGAGCCAAACTTTCATCAAATTTGAGGGGGGACAAGGACAAAGTCCGATGATTGAGATAAGATACGCGTCAATACCGTTGATGTTTTTTACCATCTGGGTGACTTTCAGACTCTTTCCAAGAGGCCTAGTTAATTCTAATATGTGGAAATGAAACTGTCGCCACACAGATGCAACGTTGTGATCCAGCTTATGTTTAAAATCATGCACATGATCACTTGATAGTAATACTGTCACTACAAAAGAAACGTCTTTTTTCCAACGAAATTTCCAACGAAAAATTGAGAAAAATTCGTTGGGAAACGAATTTCCAACGAATTTTCCAACGGAAAAAAACTCGTTGGTAATTCTTCGTCGCAAATTTTTCTAACGAAAAATTTCAATTTTCATTGGAAAATTCGTTGGAAATTCACTACAAAAAACCACTTTTTTCCAACGAAAAATTTGAAAATCCAACGAAATTTCCGACGAACAAAAATTCATCGTCGCAAATTTTTCCAACAAAAAATATAAATTTTCGTTGGTAATTTCGGACAAAATTTTTTTGTTGCAAAATTCGTAACTAAATTTATTGCAAAGTTTTGCTAATTATTCGTTGCAAAAATGTGGCAAATTTTTTTTTTGGTCGAAAAATCGTGGCAAAATTAATTAGTTTCGTCGTGATAAAAATCGTGCGAGCAAGGGCTAGCCTCATCGCCGGCGAGCTCGGCCCTCGCCATGGCCGGCGAGGGCCAGTCTCGTCGCCGGCGAGCTCAAGGTTGCCCAGATCTGAGCAAGCTCGAGCTCGCCTAGATCTGGGCAAGTTCTGGGCGACCTCGAGCTCTCCGACCATGGCGAGCTCGCCCCTCGCCATGACCTGTGAGGGCCAGCCTCGTCGCCGGTGAGCTCGAGGTCGCCCAGATCTAGGCAACCTCGAGCTTGCCAACCATGGCAAGCGTTCTGGGCGAGCTCGAGGTCCCCCAAAACTCACCCAGATCTGGGCGAGCTCGAGCTCGCCCTCCATGGCGAGGGCCTGGCTCACGACGGTTGCGCTCGGCCTCGCCGCTGCGAACGCGACGAACACCGCCCCCTTCATCGGTCGGATGCTTGGCGGCAGCAGGGGGAGCTTGGGCCCGGTGGTGGAGCAGTGCCTCAGCGAGTGCGCCGACCAATACGCGGACGCAGTGGAGCAGGTGGAGGCGTCGATCGCGGAGAGAGAGAGAGAGAGAGAGAGAGAGAGAGAGAGAGAGAGAGAGAGAAAATGTGGAAATTGAGAATCGTTGCAGGAATAATGAGCACGAAAATGTTGAATAAGGAAGGAGTAGGGTTTTCGTTGCAAAATTCGTGGGAAATTTTCCACGAATTTTGCAATGAAAATTGTACACACTAAAATAATTACTTGGAAAATTGAAATTCATGGGAAAATTCATTGGAAATTTCCAACAAATTTTCCCACGAATTTAAAAAATGTCGAACAATACCGGATTTTTTGTGAATTCATTGCAAAATTCGTTGGAAATGTTTCGTTGGAAATTTCCAACGAATTTTGCGACGAAAAATTTTCCTTGGAAATTTCCAACGAATTTTGCAACGAAAATTGTACACACTAAAATAATTGCCTGGAAAATTGAAATTTGTGGGAAAATTCGTTGGAAATTTCCAACGAATTTAAAAAATGCCGAATAATACCGGGTTTTTTTGAATTCGTCACAAAATTCGTTGGAAATTTCCAACGAAAAAATTTTTCGTCGCGAATTTCGGATGAATTTTACTTTTCATTGGAAAATTTGTCGCAAATTTGCGACGAAAATTTTTTCGTCGCAAATTTTCGTGGCAAAAATCCAGTTTTTTTTGTAGTGTGTGCACGAGAAAACAGTTTGATCCATTAACTGGAAAACGAAAATCATCGTGAAAATTTCTAATTGCGTCATCTTTGGATGACTCCCGCCGTTATCTTAATCTGTGAAAGTATTCGAGGTTTGTCGATCATGTCCTTTTACTGCTTGTAACAGAATTGTCTATTGAGAAGTAATTTTGCATTTAGAATTGCTGTGTATGTGTATGTTAATCGATGATCATGGTGTCTGGATTTAGTTTTCCAGATAAGGCGAACCGTCCTTAAAAATAGACAAACACTTGTTGATCTTGGTATCTGTTGAGTGTTTTTTTCCTCTGTATGCACTTCGTGTTAATTCTCGTTTATTTAAAGCATCCTTAACGTCAATTCCTAACCAATATGCTTAGTAATGTTTAGAGCCACGCGACAAACTTAGTTCTTCGTATATGACAAACTTAGCGGCGCTGGCCACTAGTGGCCGTGATTGCGAGGCCATCGGGTCGCTGGTTATGAGCTGGGTAACTTCCCACCAGGCGTATATCGTTCCTTTTTCCCCCTTCATATTTTTGCATATATAATTTTCGTTTTTATATAATTATTCCTTAACCTTTTGATTGATGGATAAATAGTTTGTGGAGATTCATAATGGTTAAGACTTCAGAAGAGACTTATTGTTATTCTCTAATTTGGATTGATAACGTTTGTGGATTCTGTTGCATTGATTTCTATTATAAATGTTATAGATTATGTATAAATGGATTTAAGTGATGTTTGTGAAGAAATGGATGGGTATAAAAGATGAATGGCCTTCCGTGGGGCTGCATGCTAGGCGATTGTTAATTGTAAAACAAGTCTTACAAATTAGGAAATTGCAAAAACAGCAAGGGTGGAATTCTGTTCGGAAAAGTATAAAAAAAAATTATAAACCTATTGCATTAGTACCAATTTAGTCTTAAAGCTTTTAATTGGATCAATTTAATCTTAAATCTTTTGTATTTGTGCCAATTTAGTCCATTTGACCAATTTAGGTAGGAAATCGCTGACATGGATAGATGCCGGTGATCCTACGTAACACGACTGACGCTGAAGTGTACATTTTTTAAGTAATTTTTTTTCTTTTCCTTTTCAATTTGGCAGTGGCCGATCACCGAGCACCGGCCCCAAGCCAGGATTGGTAGAGCTGGCCTCACTTATTCTTGACTGCCACAGGCAAGGGTTAGCCCCGCCGGGCCTCATTTGGGTGAGGGCGAACGCTGGCAAAGGCCCCTCTCACCAAAACTAGCGAGGCCGACCCTCGCCTAGGCTGAGGTGAGCTTGCCGGGTGTTGTTTGAGCGAGGGCTGACCTTGCCGGATCTCTACCTCTCTCTCATCTCTCTCACATTCATTGTCGTTGATACATGTACACAAACTGTGCTCTCATCCCATCTCGAATGCAACATTTGTGTCTTGAATTATTGTTTCACAACCCCAGGGTCAGTGCTATTGAGGTGCTTGGGGACGTCCACCAAACTATGTGCAAAATGCTCTATGTCGGAGCCATGTACACAGGTCAAATGCTCTAGACTTAATCAATTCATGAGATTTTCAGGAAGTTTGATGGGCCTTCAATTTATCGAGTCTCCACACCAATGCCTTTGGATTATAAAAAGAAAGATTTAATGATTATGTGTAGATATTGCATAGGGACAATGTATATACATATATAATAAATGCCTGTGGGAGGAACAATCTGAATTAATTAAAAATGTCATCAATCAAGATGACGAGGAGCACAGTTAAGCTTTAGATAAGTGCGACAGCCTATAGCCAATAATCCTCGACTTTTCGCGTAGATAAAGCATTTGTGTACATTAATTTATCTGCATGATATAACTTATACAACTAGAGAAAAGTTGACTACTTTAATTATATTAATTGTCGCGACCACAAAGAAAAACTATATTAGTTGTTCCGACAAAAGAAAACTATATCAATTGTCGGGCGATTCCATTTATAAATTGTCCGTTTCATATTCACCTTCTTGATTTGATTTCCTCAAGACAAAATACCTTGTAAAAAGACAAAAAAAAAATTGGTGGACTATAGTGACCCCATTCTGGCATCCCAATCCGATGTCGTTTAGGAAAAAAAAATCCAAGTTATGTTAGGATCACTTGAACATATGTCCATTGCAACTTTCTATGAATACAATGATCGATTGCTTCTTTTTTTTTTTTTTTCAGGATAGGTTATTGGTGACCTTTTTATCCTAATAACTTCTGACGATTAGTCGAGTAAAAAATTTGAACCCGCCATTTTATCCTAACAAAATAGCGCTCCCATAATGCTAAGAAAGACTATTTTCACCTTGAAAATTATATATTCAATGTGAAAAAATTATGTCCTTATGTGCATGGGAAATATCATGAGCTAAGACTGCAATATATCGATTTATGACTGTGGTTCGGAAAAGAAAAGGTTGCTATTAAGATATGAGCGCAGCAAACACGCATGCTAGTTTACAAATTAATGTTACGGACGACAAGTAGCTTCTTTAACATGAAGTCCGTCATTTATGTAATCTTATATATCATATGATATGTCTGATATGACGTCATTCCAATATAATCATTATATTTCTATTTGTTTAAAGACCATGGAAAAGGTGCGAACCGAGGCCATACATTGTATTACATAAGTATGAATAACACTGTCGCCCAAAAAAAAAGTGCGATTAGCACTTGATAAAAAAAGTGGAATGCATTCAACGACCAACTTATGTAATCCTCTATTTGATATCACGAATAATAAAACAAATGGTGACTGAATTTCAAACTAATGTGTAACGTGAATTCTGAACTTTTAATTTATTCAATGTGGTCCATGAATCATAGCCCAATATGCAAGTGGTCCCTAAACTTTTAATTTATTCAAAGTGATTCATGAACCGTAGCCAAATGTGCAAGTGATCCTTGAACTTTTAATTTATTCAAAGTTGTCCCTGGACTTTTGGTACATGTTTAACTCAATCCATAAATTGTATGAAAATATCCAATGTTGTCTATGAGACTAAATTGAACATGTATAAAAAGTCTAGATATCACATTGAATAAATAAAAAGTCCAAGAATCATATTGCACATTGGATTACAATTCAATGACCATATTGAACAAATTAAAAGTTCATGGATCACATTGCACATCAGGCCAGAGTTCAAGAACCATTTGCATCGTTTTCCCTTGATATTACCACAAGATGTGTATACATTTTGATTTAACAAACCCTGGAACGATGGATGTTGAATTTTTAAAAATAAATAGCAAGTGCAGTAAAATTAGCTGACGAAATGAATAGATTAAGTGATGTCATCAGTATTTAATGAAAAGGGTTATTACAGTCCACTTATTTAATTCTATTCTGGCAATTTAATTGCGATAAAATATTTCATATGCGGCGGCACAAACTTCAGGACGAGTAATCTTAGATGTCAAGGCATTTAATTCATGTTTTTTTCTATTTCTTCTTTTTTTTAGGGGGGGGGGGCATAGGGGGGTATTTCATGATGAAGCCAGGGTAATTAGTACTGAAGGTAGTGGTCGCTGTCGCGAATATAATTAAAAGGACAGAGGAAGGTGTGTGTGTGTGTGTGGGGTGTTAATTTCATGTAAATTTGTCACCCCCCCAAAAAAAATATAAAACAATAATGATAACATAAATAAAGAAAATAATTTGGGAGGAAGGTATTTTTGGGGAATAAAAAGGGGAGGAGGCAATTCCCTGGAGAGGGTGTCAGAAGTTGATCCCTACAAACCCCACATCCCTATTCCAAAAAGAAAAGAAAAGAGTAGGGACCGCTTTTCCACTACCCCTTTTCTCGTATCTTCCTTTTTTTTTTTTCTTCCCCTCGAATTTTTTGTTGCATTTTTTTATTTTTACTTTTTTTGTAAATTTTGTTTCCAAGTTTCCTTGGACTGGGGACCCCCGCCAGGCACCGGCGGCAGCCGCCCCCTCTCGGCCGTCCGGAGTATTCTCTGCCTGCAACTCAGGTCGTCGCCGCCCCCACCGGGGGGGGGGGGGGGGGGGGGGTGAGTGGAGTTCCTCTTGTGGGTGGTGCATAATCGAAATCCTAATCAACTCATTCGCTATTAATTTCTCTAATTCGATTCGACTCATCGTGCTACTCTTTATACAATCTTTTTTTTTATTGTAATTACGTGAATTTTGTCTCACATTTTAGTTGGGGTATATACAGTCGCGTACCTAGAAAGTGGGGAACACGTATGAGATGCCCTTATGCATCCGATGTGCACATACGTTGTACAGTAGCACTTACTGATGAAGAAGTAGCGATGACAAATACCGCTACGTTCACTTGATCACTCGGCCATTTAGAACCTTAAAAGTTGTATAGTCGAGTTTGGCATTCATGCGAGACATGTTTGTAGTCTTTTCCAAAAAAAATGTTATAGGATTCGAGATGGCTTTTAGAACGGTTTTGTTGATCGTGTTAGGACCTATATCCAAGGAGTTATATTGCCAAAATGTCGTTTTCATAGAGGTTAGGTTTTTATGTTTTTTTTTGTAAGGAAATTTTTTTTTGGTAAGGGAGGTTAGGTTTTATGTTGGTACTCTTATTACCTAAAGAAAAATTATTGTAAGAGGATTGCAGCAGTACATTGAGATGTCATACGATTCCAATAGTATCTAGTCGGGGTCGATTATCTCGAACCTTGTCCCGCTACCATCTCGAGCAGAAGGCAAAACCTCATGATGTAAGTTACTATTTCGAAGATCATGTTTTGTTTTCTGATGTTGCGGGTAGTTAGTGTTTCAAATCAATTTTCCAACTTTCAAATTGAAATTGGCCTTCAAAGGCTCTAATCAAAGATGGGCGAGACTTAACTAGAATAGGGAGCAATGGGATGAGCAGAACGTGCAAATCGAGGAGTCTACTAGTGCTTACTGTTCCACTAAGGTGTGATAGTCAAGATTTGATTGTGGGGTTGGTGGCTCAAGTTGGGGGATGTTAATCTCTTTGGGGATTCAATGCATGAGCTCCTTTTTTTTTTTTTGATAACCCAGGGAACCCCCGTACGGCCGACAGCCGGGAGGTAAACCCTGGGGGCGACACGTGCTAGCCACCACACACGTGCACCAGTTAAATCACCCTGCGGCGTCCGGGATTCGAATACTCAACCTTTTGCGAGAGGAAGAGTGCCCTCTCCAGCAGCGCCACCCAGTACATGAGCTCCTTTCCATCGCTATCAATTCCCAAAAACTTAACCATGAAACCATGGCTTGATTGATTAAAATGGCAATTTTTAAAATCTTGGGTGGCCGGGACTTGATTGGGACGTGTGAATGGTACCAAATGCTCCTGGGGTTGGCCTTTTGGACAGTGACCCTCCCCCTCTTTGATCATTCTCGAGTGCCAAACTTCCCTGTGGGAGGAGGGGGCGTGCGTTTCCACACTGCCCAAAACCCACTAATTTCGACAAATTCTCTCTTAATTCGGAAAAGCGCATGGTTTTCGCGAAACCCCTTTACGCAAATAGTCGTATAAATCGATTGTACCGGCTTGATTACACCGAGCAATTCGCAATTTCACGGACTCACCTCGTCGGGTAATTAAAATTCGTAATTATGTCATCTAGCTCGGTAATTTCACTAGCGATCATTAGCTTCTCCCCCTAATCTCTCATCTTACCACACAATGACAATTAGGAAATTCAAGCGGACCGACCGGCTGCAGCCGGTGAGAGGGTTCCATTTGGGGAAACTTCAAGGCAAAAAGGACGGGGCATGGGACCGGTTGTCTCCGGGAACGCATCGACGGAGAGAGAGAGAGAGAGGCTTCATTTAATGGCGAGGATGTGCCTCTGTTCCCCTTCGTGCTCGAACCACATCGGATCTCATCTTTTGTCCGTAAACAAACAGCAAAGAGACTCTCTCGCCCAATTGCCCTGGCTCACACTGTACATGCACGTCTCGAAGCGTCAAAGCAGCAAGACAATCACCAAAGAAGGAGCCAAACCCAGCTTCTATATATACACAGACCAGCTCCTGATGCTCTTCTCTCTCTCTTTCTCACAGACCCACCTCTTCCCTCTTCTTTAATTTGGTTCCCCTGCTCGTTCTCAGAACAGAGCACGCCCGCTTCGGCAACGAGAACAACAAAAGACAGAGCTCAAAGGACGTCCCTTTTTCCGTCTTCTCAAGAAAGAACAGTGCTGCTTTTCTTGGGAGCTCAAGATCAAGCTGCGAGAAAGGTTCTTGCTTGCTTCGGGGAAAATCGCTTGGAAAGCTCAAGAACGGCGACACTTGGTTCTGGGTCCGTTTCGCATTCGGTGCGTGCGTGGGTTTTTCCTGATTTTGCGAGGTCGAGTGGAGGCTGGTTTTTGAAGTCGAATGGGGCTTGAGTGACGAAGAAACGAGGCGTTGGAGTGAGCGGAGCAGGGATGGCTTCGGCGGTGAAGACGAAGCTCAAGAGCCTGTGCTGCGACAACGGCTGGTCATACGGTGTCTTCTGGCGTTTTGATCACAGGAACCCCATGTGAGCTCTTCTTCTTATTCATGTCTCTTGTGTGCGTCCATTTCGAGTTCCCGATGAAATTTTTGCTGTTCTGCCTCTTTGTTTGTTGTATAAAGGTTCTTTTTTTTTTTCCTGTTGTTTTGTTTTTGCTTTCATTTTGAGGCATTTATTAGCGCAAATTTCGCGTTTGTATCTGATGCTAATGTTCTTGAGTGACTCGACTTTGTCCCTTTGCAATAGTTTAACGGAGTCTCTGCTTGAGAACAGCTCAAAGTTTAGCTTCTTTATAATTTGTCCCCTTGAGATAGCAAGTGTTCAGATGGCTTTGTCAACATCCTTCTTTTTTAAATAAAATCAAATTTCTCATTTTAAATTTTTGGTACAGCAGGGGACATGGGATCTTCTAAAGCAAATTACTTTTCTGTGTGTCAAGTACTTCTTGAAAAGAGCGAGTTTTAAGGCTTTGGTGGAGTCCTCTCCTCTTAGGATTAATTCTGCAGCTCTTAGCATCATCACCTTACATCCTTTTTGGGATCAGCTCTTGCGAAACTGATCTGACTTTCCTGTAATTTGAGTAAAAGTCAGTAACGCCCCGGGCATTAGAAGAAGAAAAAGAAAAAGTAACCGACATCAAATTAGTAACAAGAGGAAGGGAAGAAAGGAATTGACTTTTTCTTGGCCTATGTTAGAGTTATGGGAAGTTTGAACTTGGTTAATTTTCTCACTTTAGTTGCATTTGGATTATACTCTGACATTTCATAACACAAAAGTTGAGAATTTGAAATGGATGTTGCCAGGTTGTTGACCGTGGAAGATGCTTATTTTGAAGAACAATTGGAGACGGCGGTGAACAGTGTGATCCAACCGGTGCACCTGCTGGGTGAGGGGTATGCCTTTAAATTATTTGTTTCGTACTTTTTCCATTTATTCTGTACCTTTGCTACTTCCGAGTTTTATTTTTTTTTGGTAAAGTTTGCTACTTCCGAGTTCCAAACTCATTTTCCAAATTTTACGCTATTACTGATTGTTTTATCTTTTCCTACCCGTGGCCACTTCTTTCATGTAGAATTATTGGCCAAGCTGCTTTCACGGGGAAGCAGCGATGGATAAATGAAGATGTTCGTGGAGAACAATTCTGTTGTGTTAATAACACTGTTCTCCAGGTTACTATCCCTTATTCTTCCCGCTTTTGAACTAGTGTTGCCTACTTAGTCAATCATGAGATAAATCTGAAAGTAATATCTTCTAAATAGTGTGAACTTGCTTATCTTCAGGATGAGTCTGAGATGCATCGGGAGTTTTCAGCTGGAATTAAGGTGGGTCTTTTTATGACCATGTATATAGTGAATATATCTTCCGTGTAACATGTTGAGATGGTTGTACTTCCCTTGAACTGATTTTTAGTGTGATTGCATGAGCTACGTTTGTTAATGAATGCGTTCTTGTGCTTATTTCGCAGACTATTGGGGTTATCCCTGTGGAAAAACTGGGAGTCGTGCAAGTTGGAGCCATGAAAAAGGTTAGTTGAAAGACTTCCTCAAAGTTTGTGAATGCTAATTACGTGAGTTTAAATCCATCCCAGTTTGATCATCTAGAATCCGGTCTCTCTTGTGTCTAAAAGACAATGCTGCAGAGACTAATAATGCGTGCTCTTGTGCCATTTTCTAGATCTGCTTCCAAGAAAAGTAGGAGCTTCGTTTAAATGGCCAATGGATACTGATTTCTTTCCCGATTTTCAGATGTACCCGACTTTTTAAGGGAAATATTTATATATATATATATATGTCGAGATCCTAAAACGAACTGCATATCTGAAACAACATAATCAAAGGGATGGTCTGTGCTTGCTGTTGTGCTGCTTCATTATGGATGTTCCTGTCTGCATGCTTTAGATATAAAATGATCTAACATGGAGTTTAATATAGTTCACTTCCTTCTTGATAGATGCTTATTCTAATCAGTTGTAACTATTACTTCTCCAGATTCCAGAGAGTTCGGAATTCTTGGATAAAGTAAAGAAACTGTTTCGAGAGACGGGAAATATCGATGGCAGGCTTCACTTGGAAAATGATCCTTCGTCTCTGAACAATGACGGCCATGTCCTGAATGGGCTGTTTGCTTCATTACTCTTATCTCGGAACTCCCACAGCGGGAATCTGATGTCAGTGAACAGCGACAACCACACAGATCTGACAGGAGATGCCCGCTCTGCAGAAGATCTGATCCCATTATTGGGACATACGTGGGACAAATACTCTGGAGACATGGTCTCTATGCTTGGGGGAGTTTCAAATTTTAACTACCAAATGCAAAAGCCCATCTCGCATCCCGACATGCCTATTGCTTCTCATGAGCCTCGGCATTTACAGCCAACCTCTCTCATGAAATACGCATCTTCCGGAACTTGCACCAGTTCATGGAGCGGTGGTGGTTCTGCTTTAACTTCACACGAGCCATCATTGCCACAGAATTTTCCTCATGCGTACTCTACAAGTATGAGAAAGAACAAGTTAACGTCCTTTAGCGGCTCAGTGAAGAGTTCCTGTGCTTCTTCCGCTGTCTCAACACCATCATCATCATGCGACAGAGGACTGGTAGAGAGGAAAACAATGCAAGACATCTCGGGGAACTCTGCGAATAACCGACAATGTGCTCCACACATGCAAGAAATTTGTGGTCAACTTCCAAGTGTATCATCTGGCCAGAAAAGATCTGCTGATTATCTTCAACAAACCGAAGATTGTTCTAATTCATGTCTAGTGGATGATCTTTCTGAATGGTTTTCCGATTTGCCAGAGCACGGCCTCTTTGGAATGGCCAGCTCTTTGGATAAGAGCCTTGCACATTCCACGGCACTTTCCTCCATCTCATCTGTCATCGATAGAGGTGATTATACTTGCGAACTTCCGATCAATCAAGCAACTGGCTCTCCGTGGAATTCCATTTGTAATGCCTTCACAATGGAAGAGAAGACGATTAGTATTCAAAATGTTGAAAGAGAAGTGTTTGACGATTTTGGAGCGAATGCCGGATGCAAACTCGAGCCTGAATATTATGAAGATGGCGGCCCTTGGAAAGGTCTATTCTCCGAATTGGGATTAGAAGAGTTCTTTGAAGGTAACCAGAACTCAATGACGGATTTAGTTTTTCAGGAATCACCTCCCTTTGCTCAAAGAAAAATGGTAGAGCAACCGTACAATGATTCTAAACAGTTTCAGTCGTCGAATCTTTCTTGCTCTGGGAGTATGAGGACCTCTATGAACCCCATGCACTATTTATGCAAGGAAAAAGATATTGTTCAAAGGGAGGTGGTTTTCCCTAAGTCGCAGGTCGGCTTATGGATTGATGATAGCTATAGCATCAACACAAGAGGCGTGACTGTCATGCCACCAAAGAGGACAGAAGAACCCATGAAAGCCCACAGGAAAAGGGCTAGACCCGGTGAAAGTACAAGGCCAAGACCGAAAGACCGTCAACAGATACAAGACCGCCTCAAAGAGTTGCGAGGGATCATCCCTAATGGGGCAAAGGTACCAACTATGGAACTTTATAACCGTGAAAATAAGTTGAGAGCTTCAGCTTGTCATGAATACAATAAGTTTCTTTTTTAGCTAACATTGTTGTTCTTCTTTGTGGGGTTATATTCCAGTGTAGCATTGATGCTTTGTTAGATCGCACAATCAAACACATGCTCTTCTTGCAAACCATGATGAAGTATGCTGATAAGCTTAAGCGCGCTGATGACTCAAAGGTCCATTTTTGTCACCAATTACCCATTTACTACCTAAAGTCAGATGCCTTACTTGATCGACTTGTGCAGCGCTGATTTTTTGCTTGATTTTGTACAGCTGATTGGCCAAGGTAACAATTTGGTCCTCAAAAACGAAAGAGATGGGAGGGATGTAGGAGATGGCAGCAGAGGCGGTGCTACTTGGGCCTACGAAGTTGGAGGTCAAGCCATGGTGTGTCCTATAGTAGTCGAAGACCTTGGCCCGCCGGGACAAATGCTTATTGAGGTAATGGATGAAGGATGAAGAAGTGACCGAGTATGCCCCTACTTTTCTGCTGAACTTGATTATCTAAACCTGTCATTATATTTTGTTCCAGATGCTTTGCGACGATCGAGGATTATTTCTTGAGATAGCGGATATAATCCGAGGCTTTGGCCTTGATATATTGAAAGGAGAGATGCGAGTTCGAGAGGACAAGATATGGTCCCGCTTCATTGTTGAGGTATGTCCTGGATGATCCGTCAAGTCTAGTTTCAGTTGTCAGTTTTGGGCTAAAATTCCAATAAAGATGCCTTTTTCCACCCTGTTTTTTGGAAAAGCTTTTGACATCAGGTAATTTTGGAACATCTTACAGGCGAATAGGCATGTGACAAGGATGGATGTGTTTTGGTCCCTTATTCAGCTTGTCCAAGAAACAAATAGCTGCGGTGGCAATTTAACTACACAGCCTACTGATGCCGCGGATAGCCGATTCTTTTCGTGTAATGACTACAAAGAGTCGCTCTTGCCACTTCCAATCAGCTGATCGGGACACTCCCATGTCCAGGATCAGTTCACATCCGAAGATATATTTGAATGTCTCGATCGTACATAGTGATAGACCGCCCTCTGTTTGCTAAGAAAGTCACGTCAAAGCGCAGTTCATCCTGCGTCTCCTATAAACAAGGAAGACAGGCGGAAGATCGACATATATATAGTGAGAACGATCAAGGCACTGTGAAAGATCATTTCGCTTCAGAGATGCATGACCAACGGAGCAGGAATTTCGGAGAATAGGCACTAGACCGATCTAGACGGCGTATGAAGATTTTATCGGGTTTCTCAGAGTACAATATGCTAGCGTGATGTGTGACCGTTTGGTTTTTAGCTTTTACTTTCCTTCCCGCTTCTTTTCACGGCCTCCTAATGATTTGTGGCGTAACTGTTAATACCCTTTGATCAATTGGCTAGTTATAGGCTAACATCTAACGGGTTCCTTGGCCTTCATGCCCCTGTATTTGTTTCATTACATAATTAATCATATGTATCTCTCTCTCTCTCTCTCTCTCTCTCTCTCTCTCTCTCTGCACTTGTGCATGTGATGCTATACCTAACTGTTTTAGGTCTCCCTGTGCTTGGCGCCGTGAGAAAGAGCCTTCAAGTGTAAAGAAAATGTATGCATACATTGGTTTTTCTAGTTCTCCTGCTATATGGAGGTCTCCGTGCAGTGTCGGACCAGATTTTAATCTTTATGATCGTCAAGATTACTTTGTTGTTTCTAGTGTTTATTAGAGGACCTGATCGAGGGCGAAAAAGAGAGTAGCATCGTCAATCATCATTTGCTGTGAAGTAAAAAAAAAAAAAACAACCAAATTCGCGAGAGAGTACAAACCTTGAAACAAGAACAGAAGAACTTAAGTTACAATCATGGTAGGTTGCAAAAAAACTGCGCGCTCACTCATGCCCCACGGCACGAGACGAGGTCTGCTACCAGAGGATTGACCAAGGCTTATTCAGCAAATTGACTTGGAGAAAAGTTTGCTGGTGTATTAAGACTTCTTGACAAGGATCGCGAACTATGAAGGGAAATCCAATATACAGATGAACAGAAATCTCAGTGCATAAGGTGGTTCTTCAGTTTCGTTTTGCTCCCCGGAGTCTTTGTATGTGCTGCATGATTATGCTAATTCATTCCCATCGACAAACCATTACAGAAGAGCTGGCTTGAAGATTTGGCACACAAAACTACAGTAAGGTATTGCTTTTTAGCTCTTCTTGCCAAGCCTCTTGTTTGTTATAACTTGGGCTTTTGAAACCCAAACTCTGTTAATGCCCTTTTCTTGTTAAATGAAACTCTATTGAAGCTTTAAAAGAATCTAGAGATTGGCTTTTAGAAAATGTAGAGTCACAATCCCTGCTAGCAGATGAAATTTAACATACATTAAAGCTCAAAAAAATTACCAAAAAAGTCCTAAATTTATTGCATTTGTGCCAATTTAGTTTGAAATCTTTCAATTTAGCCAATTTAATCCTAAACACTTTGACGATTTGTCCATTTAGTCATTTTGGTTAATTTTGATAGGAAGTCATTGATATGGACACCGGTTATCCTATGTGGTACGGCCGGCGCTGACATGGATTACTTTTTATAATATTTTTAGAAAATTTTGAATTTTTTATAATATTTTTTTATTTATTTTTCTTTCTTTCTTTTTCTTTCTAAGCTCGGCAATGGCCAACCAACCCTCGTTGACCATAGGCAAGGTTGTCGGCCATTGGGCGAGAGTCGCGGCCTTCTTCCAGATCTAGCGAGGGCCGCAAAGCCCTCGCCCAGTGGTAGTCTGGGCGAGGGCCGCAACCCTTGCCTATTGATGGTAAGGGCTTCGCGGCCCTCGCGAGATTTGGGCAACGGCCGGCAACCCTCGCCTAGCGGCCGGTGACCCTCACAGGATTTTGTAGAAAAAAAAAAGAAAAGAAAAGGAAAGAACAATTATAAAAATTGTCTAAATTAGCGTCAGTTGTTCTATGTGGCACTTGCTCGTGTCCACATAAGCAATTTTCTGCCAAAATTGGTTGAAAGGACTAAATTAGTAAATTGTCAAAAGATTTAGGCTTAAATTGACCACATTTAAAGTTTGTGATTGAATTGATACAAATATAATATATTTAGGACCTTTTTAAATAATTTTCCTAACAAAGTTTTCTTAGATATTTTCGCTAACTAGTGCGCAAGTTGTACTTAATTTTGTAAGTCGTTTCGTATCATGATGGATTACCTTACGTGACTCCAACACTAAGTACTGAATGTTTCTGCCATTTCAATTTTCGCGCTTGATTTTTTCAATCTATCCCTTTCCTTACTCTCTATTTGCACTCTAACCGGATCTTTTTCTCTTCTTTGATTTGCAATAACCCAATTCAAATTTGTGCGTGCCAACAGAATGATGCATTGTGTCGTTATTGTACTTATGTATACACAATCTCTTGAGTGCCACAAGATGGAGAGCTACAAAAAGGTTACAATTACCTTTTAACTTAGCCTACTAATGTTAGGACAAGTGCTTCATTACGTAAATGAAAGTCACACTGCATTAAGGCAAAAAAAATATTATTAAAAGAAAGCAGAAAAAGGAAGAATTGTGCGGGAGATAGAAGACAAAAACCTTTTTGATAGTTGAGTTTGCCTTTCAAAATCAGTGGATTTGTGGAAAGAATTCAATGGGAAAAAGGAGATAAGTGCTCTTTTATTTTCGTTTCAAGTGAAACCAGTGCAGGCCAACAGGATCGAATTTGTTCCAGTAGTGCTCAATGTTGGAAGCGTGCCGCATAAGGCCGAGACCACCATTTGAGAAGATCGCTAAGGGAGAATCTAGGTTCGAGGTCATTCACACTATGAAGGCTGCCCAAAAAATGAGATTCCTACCTCTTGGAGATCCAAATGTGAGTCTATCCGCTACTTGGAAACTACATTGTTCACGAGATTCATTCCGATATATATTGGGAATGGCCATTTTTTGGGAGCGCACAGTATAAGTACGAGACCTTCATTGTCAAGGGAGAGAGCTTAAATTCAGGCTCGTCAACATATTAAATTGGGAAAATTACCAAAAAAGTCTTAAATCTTTTGCAATTGTGCCAATTTAGTCCTAAACCTTTTGCAATTGTGTCAATTCAATCCATCCGGCCACTTTTGGCCGGGCAGCGCTGACATGGCCACATGCCGGCTGACGTGGCGCCGATGGCGTCCACGTGGCAATATTTTAATATTTTTTTTATTTTCGAATTTTTCTTCTTCTTTTTTTCCTTCTCCCCCTTGGCCTGTTCGGCCAGAGGGGAGACTCGCCGGCGAGGGCCCAGCTCCGACGAGGCGGAGCTCGTCATGGTAGGGCGTGCTCCGCCTCACCAGATCTGGGCAAGGGCGAAGCTCGCTCAGCCATGGCGAGCTCTGCCTCGCCGGAGCTGGGCAAGGCTCGCCCAGCGGTGATGAGGTCCCAGCTCGCCATGGCTGGGTGAGGGCAGAGCTCGCCCAGCCATGGTGAGCTCGCCCAGCTCGGGCGAGGGCCCAGCTCGCCTCGCCGGAGTTGGGCCCTCGCCGACGATCCTCCCCCCTGACCGGACAGGCTAGGGGGGAGAAGGGAAAAAAAAAGAAAATAATTAGAAAATAATTTAAAAAAACATTAAAATATTGCCATGTGGACGGTGCCGGCCGGTCAAAAGTGGCCGGATGAACTAAATTGACACAATTGCAAAAGGTTTAGAACTGAATTGGCAAAAAAAAAGGTTTAGGATTGAATTGGCACATTGCAAAAGGTTTAGGACTTTTTTGGTAATTTTCCTGATTAAATTAGACTCACATTCACTCAAAAGTTTAAGTCAATCAGTTATAAGTCAACTAGTATATATTAATCGTTCCGTATCACACTAATTTTCCATTATGAAATTTCTAACAAAATTTATACGTGCATCTCATGAGACTATTGGACTGTCAAAATCATGACCTAAGTTGATTTTGCCGTATAAAATTAATGCTTTTGTGGAAAGACCGAAAGGAGATGAGTGCTCTTTTCTTCGTTTCAAGTAAAATCAGCACAAGCCAATCGGGTTCGGATTGATCTTGTTCCACTAGTGCTCAATTCTATTGGGAATATGGGGCAGTCCAAGTCATGACCTAATTTGCCAATAAAATTAGGAATATCATCAGCTGCAAGGTGCACTAGAACAAAAGAAAACCACAGTTTAAGTTGATTTCTCCTTTTTGTTTGTTTTACTTTCGGGCAACCTAAACAAATGTTTTGGAGCTTTCCTAAGACATATTGGGGTTGTCACCTTGGTGGATATCTAGTAGAGGGAGGACTCTCTAGTGTCTTGCATGCACTGTTGCCTTTTTTCTTTCTTTCTTTCTTTCACAAGAGCCTATTGGGTGCTTTAGAAACAAGATTACATATTTCTCTCCATTTAAGTCAATCACACAACGTCGATTGTTGTTATTCTGTAAAAAAAAAAGAAGAAAATATACCATGATATTCGACATTCAATGATTGCTGGATCAAGTATATCGGTACATCTTATGCTGTGAACCAGGGATTTCTGGCAACTTTCCAAGATAGTGGATCTTGTTTGGGTAGAATGGGGTGCATATGTTCTATAGATGGCAGATTTTTAAGTCACTTTGGCAAATTTCCAAGATAGTGGATCTTGTTTGGGTAGAATGAGGTGCATATGTTCTGTAGATGGCAGATTTTTAAGTCACTTTGTCGAGTCTGCCTCGTAATATAACCATTTGGTTGTTTTTTTTATGTGCTATACGTTATCATCAACACTTTCTTAGTGGGTAGGCAAGAAATGCATGCAAAGTAGAGGATAAGTTATCAGCATAAATAATACTTTGTATTCTCGAAGCAGAACCCATGGCCATGACCTAACGGTTAATGTGGTCCACATAAGTATATGAGGTTGACTCTGGCCATACATGTCAAGATTTGAGATTGATGATGGGGGAGAGAGACTGAGACAGGGATAAAATAATGCCCTAGTGCCCTGGGAAATTAAAAAAAAGGACAACTTAATGCAGTAATGTGGCCAAAGTTATAGGCCGTTAGGTTCTAATGTCAATGTCACGAATGTGATCGATATTGTCTAAGGTATGCGTGTGTAAAGAACAGAAATTATATTATATGACACGATTAATAGGAAGCTAAGATAACATAGAAATGACATGCCTATGTTACAAACTATTAAGGGTCTCCTTACATAGAGTTTGGAATTTGGATAAATCGCTTAAACTTTCCGTGTTTTGTGACAATTCATGTCATGTCATCATATTGATATCATTTCATATCATTATCAAAATATTTCAATGTGATTGTAAAGTAGTATTCATTTAAAATTGTGTTAATACGTGGTAGTGTTGAGTTAATCGTGTCGTGTCACGTAGGATTAGGATTTGTTTCAGCAGATCGATGACTTTTTTTCGAGCAGTGTTCTAGTGTCGGGTCAAGATTTGCCACCCCTTAACAAAAGAAGAGACTGAATAGTGGGAATAAGCTCAAACCGGAAAGAAAAACCACTGGGCTGACAGTTTCGAAATGAAAATAATTACAAGCAAAGAGAAGGAAAATGAAAAGTCAGTATTGCAGTGGAGGTTTCCGATCTCTCATTTTTCTATACTTGTACGTAAAAGCAGTATGTCATCATATTTCATCTATATATAGTCCACCACAGTCAGCAAGCCCTGACCATACTAGTTTGGTGCTGCCAGATATTGCTCAGCAGTGCCATATAAGTGACATCAAATTTCTGTTTCATTCAGATCAATTATTCCACCAGCCAAAGCGAGAAGAAAGGATGTCTCAGGCAAAGGAAATGAACGATGGACTCGAGTGGACGATAAAGATGGTGGATGGAACAACCCAAACATTGGTTCCTCACGAAGGGCCGGTCGTGAAGGCTTGGAACTGTCTAGTCAGCCTGTTTTCACGGCTCGTCTTGAAAATTTGGGGATTTCTTCTGAAAGCATGGAACTTGGGAGTCGCCGACCCGAGGAAAGTGATTCACTGTCTCAAGGTTGGGATGGCGCTCAGCGTGGTGTCGCTCTTCTACTACATGAGGCCCTTGTATGAAGGCGTTGGCGGGAATGCCATGTGGGCCGTTATGACCGTCGTGGTAGTTTTTGAGCAGACCGTTGGTAAGCAAACTTCTTATCCTCGAGATTTTCTTACTAATGATTTGATACAGTTCATGAGTATTGATCTCGTAGTAACTGGCAAATCCTAACTCTTTAACTGCAGGTGCAACAATGTGCAAATGTTTGAATAGAGTCTGCGGGACCTTTCTCGCAGGATTCCTCGGTGCTGGCGTCAACTGGGTGGCTGAACGATCTGGAGAGAAGTTTGAGCCCTTGATCATCGGCGCTTCCCTATTTCTACTCGGTACATGAACTGGGCGCAGTCGCATTTTAACTGTGTTATAAGTTCATTGCCTAGATATATATGCAATCCAAGCTCATGACTAACTAGTGCTTTTATCTTGGCCAGCTTCTGCAGCCACCTTCTCGAGGTTCATTCCGACGGTGAAAGCCCGGTTCGACTATGGCGCCATGATATTCATCCTCACCTTCAGCTTGGTCTCGGTGTCAGGTTACCGGGTGGATGAGCTGTTCGCCTTGGCCCACCAGAGGATATCCACCGTCATCATTGGGACTTCCCTGTGCATCATCGTAAGCATGCTCGTTTGCCCCATTTGGGCCGGCACCGAGCTGCACAATCTGATCCTCCGGAACTTGGACAAGCTCTCCTGCTCTTTAGAAGGTAAGCATCAGAATGGAAAATGACCGCCACTAATTCTTAGTGAACTAACTTGCATCTTTCTGAGAACTTTTTGACAGGATGCTTTTTCTTCCTTTTCTAGGTTGTGTCATCGAATACTTTGATGGTAGTATTGAAGGCGGCAAGAATGAACCTATCAAGAACTTACAAGGCTACAAATGCGTGTTAACTTCAAAAGCAACTGAAGAAATTATGGTATGCAATCTAACCAACAGTAGCATGATGCTTTTGACGACTTGTGGAAGTTTGCCTTTAGGTTTCTAATTCCCTTTTTAAATTACTTCCTTTATAGGCCAACTTTGCTAGATGGGAGCCGGCGCATGGCCGTTTCAACTTCCGGCACCCGTGGAAACAGTACCTCAAAGTCGGGGCATCGATACGTAGATGTGCATATTGTGTCGAGGCTCTCTATGGTTGCATCTATTCAGAAACTCAGGTAAACTAAGAATTCTTCCGTTGGAATGTAGATGTGCCATTCATATGAATCTTTGTCAAATTTCAACCTGAATTCTTCAGTTGGTATACCGTGATAAATTGGAACGTGAATTTTAACAGGCCCCAGAGTCGATAAAGAGCCATCTTGCGAGTACGTGCTTGAGAGTGAGCTCCATATCTTCCAATATCATAAAAGAACTAGGGAAAGCAATCAAGGCAACGAGGAAATCGTCAACGATAGATTTTGTGGTAGGAGAAATGGATGACGCTGTGAAAGACCTCCAGAGTTGCTTAGCAGATCTTCCTAATTTGCTTCTTCCATTACCATCACCTGAAGTTAGTGGCACCGAGAGTGAGAAAGCAGAGAGATCAGCCGCATCATTGGCTACAATGCCACTGTTGGATGTCGTCCCACTAGTGACTTTAGCATCTTTACTCATCGAAATTGCCGGAAGAATCAAAGGAGTTGTGGATGAGGTTGAAGGATTAGCGGAGTTGGCCAAATTTAAGCCCGCAGTCGAGGAGAAGTTGAAACACAATCAGCCCACGAACGGAATCGCTCTGCAGAAACAGAATGAAGAGGGAACACAGAAGGCCCTTGAGAGGGTATGAATGACAAGAAACAAATCTTTTCACACGTATTGATTTGGTTAAGTTATCACCGATCAAGAACATTTACATGTTTACTAGATCAAGATTGACCCCCAGGTAATCTGTGAAGACTCGATATAGTTCCAAATAATGAATCTCAGAATCATAATTAGAACAGATCTCATATGAAATAGTCTGTTGGGATATGGATCAAAGTTTTAGGTGGGGCAAAATTTGATTGCTGTTTCACACCACACAAGAGCAAGATGATCCAACACAAGGAATTAATGGTCCAGAAGATCTGTAAATAAGAGAGATGAAAAAAGCTTCTTGGTTTCCAAAAAAAATTCTTGAAAGGAGACCAAGGTGAGATAGCGTTTGTTCTTGTTTCCAACCAATTGATGATTGGTGTCCATTATTCTGGTTTGAGCATGTTAGGGTACTTAATCCTTAATATTGTGGCACCAGATGTAACAGTACTGTTTGGTTAGATGTTTCCAGAGTGGAACCTTTTCTTTTTATGGGTTAAGTCAAATTTTTACTGTCACATCAACTTCATGAAACGACTAGTGTCTATATATAACCAAGCAAATTGAAGCATGCAAAAAGCAATAATCTTCCACCAAATTACAAGAATCCTGCCCAGGAATAGAAGACAGAGTACAGTAGAAACTGCAAACTTCTCCTCCTAATCAAAATTCACATGCCACTTAGTACATATCTCAGAAGCCAAGCTTGAATGAATCGTTTTCCTCAATGGCTTCTGCCCTTCGATACTGACTTTGACAGCAAAAGCAGCCGTCTTGAATACAAAATTCACAGAAGGAAGAATTTGGCTGTGCAACAATTCATTACGAGCTCTAGAGATGGAGCAAGTACACCCATTCCAAGCCAGCCTCAACACTCGGGATTTAAGATTGTTAAGATTTGGCGCACAATCACGAGGAAAAAGATAGTAAAAGCAAGAAAAAAAAATTTGAAACACAAAATTTCTATCTTGGTTCACCTTTAAATTAGCGCTACATTCAGTAGAAGATTCCACTATAATTAGCACATCGCACATCTACGTTACATCTCTCAATTACAAAAAAACGAAAACGTATGTAGACAACAGTAGTTATTCATTGGTCCAAACCTAAACTATCAATAAAATGCAGACTCAAAATATAAAAGCCCTTTGGCTTCACGGGGCGCTGCACCATACGACCACTATCGAGGCAACTCCCCAAACCCTACCTGCTCAACATAGAGCGGTTGAACAGGATCCCTCCTGTTGTCGATGGAGAGCATGAATCATGGCTCAACAGAAGTAGTCCCCTTCGGGATGGGATGTTGCTTCATCCAAGTTATTTCCAAGTTCCATGCACCAGGAGCACTGTCGACAGCACGTGGTAAAAGACAAGTTTGAGAACAGAAATAGCACTCAAAGAGAAGAAGTTATCCCGGCCCACGGCCCACGCACGCCCAAAAACGGCGCTTTCCTTCTCCAGCTTTGCCGGCCCGAGAGCAACTTCTTCTTCTTCTACTTCTTCCCTGGACGGCGAGACGCTTCCGGTGTCTTCGAAAAACACCCGCGTTCTCTCTCTTTCCGCGGCGAAGAAGAAGGTGGCGAAGTAATTTAATCAATCGCAGAGAGCAGCGCCCAAGCGCAGCCCAATCGCTTCCGATGGCCGACGCGGTTCGGTCGCCGCCCGCTCCTTCCCCTCTCGATCCGCCTTCCCGCACGATCTGCCTCGTGTACGTCGCTTCCTTCGGCTATTCACCTCCCGCTGTCTTTTAACTTCGTTCGTTTGTTGATGGGCGTCGGCCACCGGTTCGGCTGCACGATGCTCGTTGCTGGGCATCGATGGCAGCGTGCTTCTGTTTCCATCCGTCGGACAACTTTTGAGTGAAATACTTAGTTTCCCCTTTTCTTTTTCTTGTTTTTACCCCTTTTCTTCCGGTGGGCTCATTGCAATTCTGGATTTTTCACGGTCTTTCTTTTGTGGGTCTGTTGAGTTTGAGCTCGGCGGCTTCTTGACGTTGTATTTTGGATTCATGGGTAGGTGCCAGAAACAATTCTCGCAGTATACTTGCCCTCGATGTAACTCCCGGTATTGTTCCCTGCAATGCTACAAGGTAAATTAGTAATGCCGATGATGAATACTTCGAACCATGTAGCAATCGAACTCGTGCGGTTTCTCAAATGAATTTCTTTCCAGCCATTTCTTGCTGGAAACATCCTTAATTAATCAACTAAAAGAACAAGCTCTTGGCGCCTTACCGGCTCATATGGTTGGCTTTTCATCTTATTCTGTGTTACAGTCTCACAGTGTTAGATGCACGGAATCTTTCATGCGAGAGAATGTAGTCCAGGAGCTGCGCCACGTCCAATCGGACGATGTGACCAAGAGAAAGATGTTGGACATACTTAAAAGACTCCATTCAGAAGAGGAGGAAGACAGTATGCATGAGGACGGTATGTACCTAGATATTTAATTGTCTAATTGAGACCGCTCAGTAATGATTGGTCATCTACATGTTCTAAACAATTGGACTTCTGTGCAGTGTAGATTTTATGTATAGGCTACTGAGTACCGAGAGGAGTGCTGTACTTTCTAGATGCATATCCGTTGAAAGTGGTCTATTAGGTTTAACCTGAGACCTTTTCCCTGGGCTACTACTTTTCCTTTCAATCTGAAATATTATTTTCTTTTCATGACTGCAACAAGAAGTCACAAGTACTTTAAGTTGCCTCTTATATGTAATATGATTGATGTGTTCTTTTGGCAACATGAATTTCATATTAAGATTTAAGATCACAAGAGATGGTTGCCGGTTGCGTTTCTGCGAAACATAAAAAAGTAACTGATTGCAGTAAAATCTTTTGCAAACCTCATAACAATATGTGTCTGATCTCCTAACTCGAGCATAAGGAAGCGGGTGCGCTGTGCTAAACCATTTACAGGGTTTTGTTATTTGTTTTACAAGTCTCTCATGGTTATCGTGTAATGTCTTTTCTATAGTGACAGTGTATTATTACCTAGACAAAAATTATAAAAATATCAAATAATTCAAATGATAGAGACCTGAGAGCCATGGCGTATTGTTTGCATCGAACTGCTTGTATGCTGGTCATGTGGGGTGTGCTTTTTCTCAAGTGCTAAGCGTTCATACTTTGAGAGCTTTAATTTCTACCCAGTTTCATCAATATCTGTAACCAATCCTTTTATGTACTGAAACTGGTGATTGTGCTTGGTTACGCTTTGCATTAAACTTTGTTTATGACTATGGAAAACAAGAAAATATGTAGTTGACTTGGGGCGGCATACAGGTGAAGATTTGGAGCCATAAAAGTAGAGTAAGAGACCACTGCAGTACCCTTTCTTTTCTAAATCTGTAAATTATGGAAGTAAATTTAGATTCTGGTATCAGTGTTATATAACAATAGGAACAAGGCGACAGTCCAGGTTCCTGAATGAGAGCTTATCTTGGCCTTTTACTTTTTGCAAACAAAAGATTTTAACTGATTGTTTGTTTGATGTTAGGTGAAGATTCGGGCCTCTCTGAGGAGATTATAGAAAAGATTTTATCAGGTACTGTTTTGCCTCAATCGAGACAATGTTTTGGATATGATGCTTATGTACAAATCAGGTTTTTCTCCCCTTAAGCTATGATTCGTCATGCGAAATGAACAAATTTGATGATTCAATATGGTACTGGTACTCGTAATGTTATGCATATTCTTGCATTTCCACTTTGTGTGAGATGATGCAAGCTATGATGCTATGGCAATGCACAGGTGGACAGATCAGTTTGGACGATCTATCTACGGAAGAGAAGAAACGGTTTCACAGAGCTGTGGCATCTGGAGAACTGAGCAGGATGATTGATCCATGGGAACCATGGTGGTTGAACCCTTCTGCTGGAAAAATACGTCTTAGCCAAGACGGGACTCAGCTTGTTCAACCGCTTGCTAGGGATGAAGAATCAGGGTTATCAGATGCTGATACTGGTAGTTCCTATTTGAGTGACATCCCTCCTGGCCCTGACACTCCATTACTGCCACTTAGCAAGCTTAGCTCAACACCGCCCTCTCCACTTCTAGCTGCTCACTTGGTCGACATCGTATATAGCTACTGTTTCACGGTTCGCCTCTACAATGGAGATTGGCAGGCAGATGTGGTGGGTTCGTCGATGGTCCTTCTGGGTGTGTCTTCTGTCCTGGGTCAAAGTGGGCAGCCAGAAACCATGCTTGAAGCTTTTTCTTATTGCCTAGAGCAGACTTGTTCTCCAGCTTATCGACATGCGGGTGGCTTAAAATTTGGGATAGCTCTTATGGACGATGTCGTGAGCATCCTTTCTCTTGGAACCCCTGCTTTAATCTGCCTTCTTAGCGACCTTCACAGGCTTGTTCAGGCTGGAGAGAGGGAATTGAAGCTAGAGAAGCCGAAGAGATCAAGGAGGACAGAAGTCAAGAAGAAGCTTAAGCTCGCCGAAAGGAAAGTTTATTTCATCATGTGTTGGGTCCATGAACAGCCCGCGGAGGCTTGGACTTCCTTAGCAACGATTGTAGCTGCCGAGAAAAAGGCAGCTCTCGTTCACGAAGACGGCAAAAGGGTAGAAAAAAATGGTGATAAAGGTGTAATCCGGGGAAAGACTTTGATCGAGGAGGTCGAGTAGTGCCGCATAATTTGCCTAGAGTTTTGACCTTTTGCTGGCGGAGTTTCTTTGAAGCCGCCATTCCAGTGCAACCTGTCAGTTAGGTGCACATCTTGTCCATGTCGGGATCTCAGGAAAGAAATCTTTAGATCTTTACAGTTTCTTAGTTTTTGTTGGTTGGGATGCATATGACAGAAACCGAGGCGAAAGTCTCTGGGATCGAGAGCGAAGAATGTAGTGGAGTTGTCTAGCTGTGTGTGTTGATTCACCAAAAAGTTAACCAACTTCGTGTTAAACTGATTAAGCAACTGTTGCTTTCAGCTTCGGGTGATACCGTGATGGGCTTCTGGTTGTTCATTGCTAGAGTATAAATTACAGGTGAGAGATCTTATCTGTATCTAGGACTCTTGAGTCTGGAAACAATATATGTCCATGGTCGAGCTAGATTGAAATTCTTGAAATTTTCCAATGGGAACCAAATGAAGAAATCCTCTTCTGTACGGCAAATCAATTAATTGGAACACCAGAACTAGACCTCTTCCTCCAAATATACTATAAAAGATAGATGTTTTGCTTGGCTGAAATGGGCATATACCCAAAGACAGGAGCATTATCTTCTCAAAGGCCCAAAAGGGTTTCTCTTCTTGCGGGCACGCGTACCAATACGCGGCCTTGTGAGTTCGACGACAGTGGAGTCATGCGGAATCACTCCTGTGCTGTCTATACGTCAGGGTATGGTGTCCCAACCCCCAAAATGGTGTTCTCGTGCAACGGGCACCCAGATTAGGTGTTTGTATCGCAACGAATTTGATGACTCAAGAGCTATAACTCCAGAATCCGATACACTCGCGATCTTCAAGCTTTAAGTGCAGCAGATTTCGTCCGTTCAACGTATCTCGACCTATAAATCGTGATTGTTTACTTTTTGATCCACTGATGAAAATCCATGGAGTTGCGGTATCCATAAGGGACTGTGGATTTATGGTCTTTTCCGAATACTTAAGTTTTCTTTGCTTTGGTATCCGTAATAGGTTTTTTTTCCTTTGCTTAAGGTATTACTGGATGAAAAACCGGGGGGTGAAAAGGGTCTTTGGACAATTTACCCTCTTCCTCGAACTGAGACGTGTTACCATGTTTTATGTACAAAAGTATCGCCTCAAGCATCCTTCACAGGTTTGTTACAGGAGTGTAGGAAGCATGGGTAGTTCGGAGACTTTTTCCGGTTTGAATGCTGCACGAAGAGCATGAGCCGGATGACGGAACGGCAAGACCTATATTTGGACGGCCGATATCCATTCGTGACCAAGTTTTGTATCAATTTTACAGCACTCTTGTCAAGAAAAAATGAGTCCATTCGCTATGAACATCGCTCTTTTTTCCAAGTGATTGTTCATTATAACGCGCATTTTGTCTTTACTTCTACTGGTCCAATCGATTTCCTTTTTTGCTGCAATTTTTAGCTATGAAGGAGCATTTGTCAATTTGTAGCTTATCAATGAGACATATGGGTAGCTGCAAGTGCAAGGTATGAAAAAGATTGATTTTTTTTTTGTTTTCACATCTCTAACCTCATTTATTTATTTTTTATGTTTTCATGTCCCTCTTCAAGTTGGACACTCGATCTAACTTATAGTCGCGGTATTTTGGAATTGAAAACCGCAATTGAATTGTTGGAACCAAAAAGGATGTAGAAAAACTTTGAAGATTTTGGTGAAGAGCACACAAATATACAAACAAGAGAGAATAATATTCAAAATACCTTTTTTGCGTAAGCTTTACACAGATAAGATACAAGCTTAGCTTTACAAGCTTTTTCTCTCAACTCTCTCTTATTTCTAAGGCTTTCTATACGTTGACACAAATGGGGAGGATACATGCCTATTTGTACTACTCTTAAGGCGGTGAAGTTTTCTTCTTTATTAAGCAAAATTTGATCTTGTCAAAACTTTTGAATCATCTTGCGATAGAAAATTGTACATCAACTTGTTCCTCAAGAAAAGTTATAGCAAAAACCCGAAAATGGTTTTAATATTTCTAGCAGCGCGTGGTGGTCACAACCCGTCGCGATATCGGGAATGGCTGCCGAGGGAGGGACCGCCGGAGAGCCCTGGGAGGCCCGTCCAAAGACCGCCCCACCCGTTTCGCCGGTTCTCGCTCACCGACAAGCCTGCCCGTTCCTCATTGACCTGCGCAAAACCGGTTGGGAGTCGGGTGGCACTCTCGTTATTTCACGCCGAACCGGAGTCCAGTTTCGGCATTTCCCCCTCCCCCCCGAGAGAAAGCGCAATCCATCCATCCCCGAAACGAACACTCCAGTCCTTCATTCCGGCCTAAAGCCCGAGTCGCAGAAGACGAAGAAGACGACGACGAAGAAGACGAAGAAGGAGAAGGAGAAGGAGAAGGAGAAGGAGAAGCAGCAGTTAGCGCGCGCGCGCGCTCGTCCGTGTCGCTGATTGTATTTCGCGATCTCTCTGCAATTCGCTCGTTCATCGATAGAGAGGGAGGAGAGAAATGGGCGATGTATCCGATAAGGTGGCGTATTTCCAAGCGATCACGGGCCTCGACGACGCCGATTTGTGCACCGACATCCTCCAGGCCCACGGCTGGGACCTCGAGCTCGCGATTGCCTCCTTCACCGCCTCCAACCCCCCCGACGATCCCCACTCCGCGTCCTCCGCCGCCGCCGCCGCGGGCGGCGCGGGGTCCGGGAATCGGCAGCCGGAGGTCGGGCGGCCGTCCGCCGCCGCCCCCGGCCCCGGGGGGCCCAGCCTGACTTGGAGGCTGATCACGTTGCCGGTGTCGGTGATTTCTGGCGGCTTAGGGTTAGTTTCCGGCGCGATTGGGCTCGGGATGTGGATAGCCGGCGGCGTCCTGTCTTATTCCCTCGGGATGGTGGGGTTGGGTTCCGGCTCGGGACGGGGCGGCGGGGAGGCCTCGGCGAGGTTGGTCTCGGTGTCGGCCGCGGCGGCCGAGGCTATGGAATTCGTGGCTTCTTTCGAGAGGGAGTATGGCGCGGCGGCGAGGCCGAATTTCGTGTCCGAGGGTTTTATGGATGCCCTGCAGCGGTCGCGGAACGAATACAAGTTATTGTTCGTGTACTTGCACTCGCCGGATCATCCGGACACACCACATTTCTGTGAGCAGACTTTGTGCAGTGAGGCGTTGGCGGCTTTCGTGAATGAGAATTTCGTTGCGTGGGGTGGGAGCATAAGGGCCAGCGAAGGGTTTAAGATGAGCAATAGTTTGAAAGCATCACGGTTCCCCTTTTGCGCTGTGGTTATGGCTGCCACTAATCAGAGGATTGCTTTGCTTCAACAGGTACTTCTATCTTGCTCTTAATTGTTGATATAGAAGTGCAGGGCGATTTCTTCTTTTAGAGTGTCTGGAGCAGAAAGGGGCCAAGTTGTTTATAGTAATGGTGATCCGAATGTGAAATATGTTTAACCATGAGAGGTTGTTTTAGCTGCCTCAGTAAGGTGTAGAAGCAGTTGCAGCGAATAATATGTACCTTTTTAAATTCTTAAAAAATACTTGCTTATTGCTGAGCTTGTTGAAGGAGAGCAGACTTGTCCCCCAAAAAATCGACAAGATAGGGCATGGGAGGTTTTGAGAAAGATAAAAAGGAACATAGATTAAGTGGCATGCGGGATGGATAGTACTTTATCATGTTGGTCACATTGGTTAATTGGCGAAGCCTTTTTCGTTCAACCAGAAAATGGTGATGGGCATATAGCTAGTTCTGAAAACCATCTTTTCCACTCTTCAGAGAGCAGAAACTTTCCCTTGGATGAAACATTTCGAGCGTATTATTTTGTTGAGTGATTTTGCAAGGTCTTAAGATTATAGACATGATTCTATCACTTATCGACTCCTAGGGGGGTAGCAGAATGGCAAAAGACACCCTGGGGGGTGAAAATAGAACGTAAAGGTTGGTTGCTACTTTGCTAGTTTGGCACTTGTCGATTCGGTTGGCTGATTAAGGTTTTGCTTTGAGGGAAAAAAGAATCTGTCGTAGACTGTTCATATAGGAGCTGGTTAGTCGATTTCATTGGCATCCTTGTTTGTTATGACTGGGATTGTTGATGTTAGGTCAGGCAGTGTCTGTTGGAAGATTATTCAAACTACCCTCAAATTTTTAATTTTATCAAAACGTCATCTTGCGTTAGTGAGATTTTATTCTTGCTATCTGGTCATAGTCCATTCCATTGTAAGTGGCAGAATCCACCAGAAGTGCTTTGAAGAACTTCGTCATCTCTGTAACTATTACCAAGATACAGGCTAGTGCTGTTAGTTGTTTGCACGGTCCATATATCGTTGAGATCGGTAATTATGTCTGCTCCTAGGAGTGATAAGGAGGATATCTTGCTTGTTCTTACTCGAAAATGAATTGCGATGCTTTCTTATTTTCTTTTCCAACATTTTTTCTTTGGGCTTCGATTCATGTGCTTATTGAGCTTTACTCTTGCAATTGCTACTTCTCTTTTAAGTTTTATGGTTCGATGTTTAGGGGCGAAGAGCTTGATTAGTTGATAGCAGTCACACAATAGCTTAAGGACTGTTAAACGATGTCCTGGAAGGCATTTGCTTTGAATATTTCTCTTTTGCTATTCTTCAGTATCGCAGGACATTGTCCTGGACAATGCGAAGGTTGGGTAAATAGGTGTTGGCTTGTTCTGTTATTCTACTCTTTCTATGTTTTAAATGTAATGTCAAGGCTTTTTGTGCGATTTAGAGTCAGAACTTGTTCTTGGGGGGACACGGCAATCTCAACCTGTTGTTGGTTGGTGCCATTATGTTACGATAACGGCGTTCTGGATGTGTGCTTGTTCTGATATAATTCTTCTTTTTCCAATTGCGGATTAACTGGTTTTATTCTAATATTTGGTGTCATATATCGTGTAAATGGGGCATAAAAACTGTTGGGGAAACTTTATTTCAATTTTGGAGTTGATTTTATTTATATGATGACTTGTTAGCATGGAAACATATCCTGACAAGTTTTTGGCCCCAAGACTCTTTATCAATGGACATGTGCTTGAAGTTATTGCCATACAGGTTCTTAAGTTCCTGAATCGTCCCTTTTGTGACCCTTTTTTTTTCTGCGAAATGGTTGAAAGTCCAATTTAAAAGGAAAAGGTATTAGATGGAGGGAGGCTAAATATGTGTAAATCCTGAGGAACTTTATATGGAAGAGAGATGGGATACTTCAACGCCCCATATGCATTTTAATAGATGTTCGGATGGAGCATGAAATGACAAATGGGAATAAAAAGATAAGAACCACACGTGACACAAGACATCAAATGGCCCTACGAACAACTGAAACCTGGCTTTGTTTTCATGTAAGAAGATCGAACAAAACCACTTAAATTATTAAGTGGAGGAAGACTACATGTGTGTGTAAAGCCTAGACAACCTCCATAAACAAGTTACGTGGGATATTTTAACTCAAAATAATTGCCTACTTAACACAAAGTCTCGATGGTCCTTTGAAGAGCTTATAGCGTTATAGGTCTTTTGGATATATGTGTGTAATTATTCAGTACCAGTACAAAGTGTTGAGATTATAGCATCATAGGTCTTGTGGAGTGCGCAACAGAAGCACCTTCACTTGGGAGATCACCAAGTGAAAGCCCAAGCTCGAGCAAGTCAACATATCCAGTTCAATCTACCTTCACTCAAAAGCTTAAGCCACTAAGTTATGTGCCAATTGGGATATATTAACTATTCCACATACACTAATTCTCCGGCGTGGGACATTTTCTAATAACTCACACGCGTATTTTAACACAAAAAGCATCGAGATTCCTGATTTTTCCATTTTCAGTTGAGACTCTCTTTGTTTGAAGTTTTATTACCAACAGACTAAAACACGCATTGCTTGGGCTTGTTCACTATATACTTTTGGAATTAGTTTCCTCACTGTTTTCTTAATATCTTACGGGTAGTCGTGTCATGAGGAACTAGTTTTGCATTTGAAATGCGGAAATTTGCTTTGTCTGCCATAATTTTGATTTTTCCAACTCTGTAAGTATATTGTGGACTTCCTGTTTGTTATAGAAGTGTCAGTGTGGACTATTGCCTTACGTAGGTTTGCCTCTTCCTCCCTCATCATCTATCAGTTTACTTGAAATTCCTCGGAAGATCAACTCTCGGTATTGATTGCAGATAGCCAGGGAGAATGCCATCCCCAATTGAGTATTGATTGCTCCCCACCTTCATATTTGTACATATATAATGAATTATGTCTGCACTTGTCTTCTAAAAAGAATTGAGACTTTTTCAATCAAATTTCTTTACTAAGATGGAGGATTGAGTCTTCCTCATGTCTAACTCCCTCTCCATTAATTCAGATTTGTAGTTCTTTTACTCATAAGTCAAGCATATGTATTTCCTCTTGCAGGTTGAGGGCCCAAAATCACCTGAAGAAATGCTTGTGATACTTCAGAGAGTGCTGGAAGATAGTGGCCCTGTTCTTGTTTCAGCCAGACTTGAAGCAGAAGAAAGAAGGACTAACATGCGGTTGAGGGAGGAGCAAGATGCTGCTTACAGAGCAGCTCTTGAAGCAGATCAGGTAGATTACTGGGTGAATTAGTTTCGGTTTCTTTTGGGTATTTCATTATGGTTAGGAGGAGACTGTGATTTTTATTTTTCTCACTAGAAGTATCTACTTGCTTGATAATTGTCCTTGTGGGGCCTACCGGCAATCCCATTGGCCCTAATGATCTCCTTTTTACCCTTTCTTTTCCATATCAGGCTAGGGAACGGCAGAGGAGAGAGGAGCAAGAGCGTTTGGAGAGAGAAGCTGCTGAAGCTGAAAGGAAGCGCAAAGAGGAAGAGGAGGCCCGTGAAAGAGCAGAGCACGAAGCCGCTGAAAAAGCAGCCGCGCTAGCTAAACTCCGGGAGGAGAAGTCCTTGTCTCTTGGGGCGGAACCTGAAAAGGGACCAAATGTAACTCAGGTAAGTTTCCTTTCCTATATGCGAAGTCTTCTTCCTTTCTTGTTATTCACTGTATTATACCTGTCATAATGGCTTTTAAGTCCGCCTAGACTCCTAATACTTCGATATTTTTGGGGAGTGGTGGTTTCTTCTCCTTGCTGAATGTCTGTGATTGGGTGTTGATTGTTAGGTGTTGGTGCGATTCCCTACTGGAGAACGCAAAGAGCGGAGATTTCACAGTGACGCCACAATACAGTCACTGTACGATTATGTCGATTCTTTGGATTGCTTGGAAATGGGGAATTACACCTTGGTCTCCAACTTCCCTCGCGTGTCCTATGGTTCGGACAAGCACTCATTGTCATTGAAGGAAGCAGGATTGCATCCTCAAGCCAGCCTTTTCGTGGAGCTAAACTTGTGAGGAGAGCCTGATATCATACTTTGTGATTAGTGACAGTCCCAAAAGGAAATTGCAGCAGTAGAAAATGTTATATCCCCATGCTTTCCTTTTCCAAGTTGATAGATCTCACATAGATCTTTCTTTTTTCTTTTTCATGTGCTCCATGTTCTTCTTTTTTTGGGCCACATCGTGTACTCCTGTTTCTCGATAAATTTCTGGTTCGATCCATCAGCTGGCGTCAACTGAAATAATGTTTGGTCTTGCTCCTTAATTTGCTCTGGGGATTGCTGGTTAGAGCTTCTATTATTATTATACAGCGGGCAAAGAATTATCATTATATTGGTTCTGTTCGTCCATTTCTTGAATGCAATAGTCAATTGATGGTAGGAAAGGTTTTTCTTCTCAAATGCTTGGTTTGTATAGCACATAGGCGATCATGTTTCACCCCTTTTCGTTCTTGTTTTCGATACGTGTATTTTACCAATTAATAGGTGATCAACTAGAGCGTGTGACATTTCCATGTCCATGAAACTGCATAATTTGTTTTTCCATATCGAAAGGGAATACTCTCTGTCAAATTCTTGGAAGTGCCATGATTTCAAGGCAGTGGTTTTAATTTCAAAGTTTTTTTTTATCTTTTCAAAGAAATGTACCCTGATAATGCTTCATTCACTATGGAAATTGTTAAAGAGATTGCAGAGAGATACAAGAAGGTCGCAATTTGATTTACCTGAAATTTTTCAAAAAATAATTTGGAGTTTAATGAAGTTACAATTTTTCTTGTCTATTACGAAGTGGAGGTGTCCACATTAATTTTTTTCCCTCATATCGAGTGCCAAAATGCGAGCCACATCACGCTCGATGACTTTACATTTTTTGAATATGACGACGGAATTAGTTGGGGCTTAACGTTACTCGTTAATTTTCCAAAGGTTGTCAATGTGGATCTTCTCTCGTTTGCATCTTGCTTTTTATTAGATCTGTCAAATGGGTGGGTCGGGTCGGGTTTGGATCGGGTCATAAATGGTCCGATCCAAATTGACCCATTAACCCGTTTATGACCCATTCATGCGCAATGTAATTTTCTTGACTTATACTCGACCCGACACATACCCAACTCATATCCGATCAGACTCATATTGTTAAAACATTTTCATATTTAATTAAATATAAAAAAATTCATATCCAAGCTCAAAATGAGAGTACGGAGTGAGTGAGTGCAAAAATGAGTGTGGGCGAGAGAGATGAGTTGAGTTTAAATCAGTTATAAACTCATTTATGATCCATTTATGACCCATTTAACATTAATATAAGACTTCTACCCATTTATGACCTATTTACTAAATATAACTAACTCATTTATGACCTATTTACTAATATATGGGTTAAAAAATGGGTTTATGACTCATTTTGATAGGTCTACTTTTTATAAATGATAAGTCAGGAATAAAATTTAGTGAAGAATCAATGAAACTTGAAAAAAATAAAATAAAAATTGTCCTATGAATTTTGCGACAATCACTAAGATTCTCGAAGTGAGGCCCATTTCAGATGAACCTGGGACGTCCTCGTTTTCAGGAAAATGGTCAACTCTGCATTTTTTAAGGACACTAAAGAGAACAAGAAAGTCAGTTCGAGGTTTCCCCATCTATCTATCTATCTGACTCTTGTGCTTGGTAAACTTAATTCACAACTGCCTTTTCTTCTTTTTTCTTTTCATGCCAAATTCACAACTGCTGCATTTGCATCTTCAAAATGTTCAACTTGACCGAAATCTGATCTCTAATTAAAATGGTTTAAGATGTGCTTTCGATTTTAAATGTGGGTTTTACTTACCATGACTTTTATTTAAGAAGTTTGCAATCTCCCGGTTTGAAAAACACAACATGAAACTATAGGTAGCAAGCTTTCAAATGTATAAGAAACCAAGTCAATTGGACCTCAAAATGTAAGAGCAATTGTGATTCGAGACATGATTGTACCAGGTGGTTTTTGAAATTACCCTCTTTACGGCGGATTTGACAAGAAGATCTCGTCACAAGTTTTCCACTGGCATTGAAATCATGCAAGTCTTACATTAGACAAAAAGTTAAGAGCTGAAAAGAATTAGTTCTGCAAAGTTTTTCATATTTTGGTTACTCTTCAAAAAATCATTGTCTTCTTCATGTGGGGTGTTTTTAAGGATCCTTGATTACTTACCAAATGAATGTCTAACGCTTCGATGTCTGTCAGATAAAAAAAGAGAGTAAATCTTATCCATTGATCATAAAACTTTTGAATGTTTTTGTGTGACGATATTTTGTATACCAATTATGAAAAAAATTGCAAGGAGTTACGACTCACGAATCAAGTTTTCGAGAGACCATACAACTATCAGTTCATGTGATAATCGGTTGGACGTGTGAGATGACAACTGGTCGAGCATCTCACCAGTATCCAATGATCAGAGGCCTTGATGGATTAGTCCATCTAGGGTTTGTCAGTCATCTCAATGCATGGGAGTTTTTTGCTGTTTTGAAATAAATCAACTTTTTTTTCTCCTTATACTTGAAATTCTTTTCTTAATTCACCCTGAAAGAGAGAAATTACTTTGACGCAGTATTCATCCCCCTTTTGCTACGACACTAGAAGCACCTCAAAGAGCTCTAATATCTTGAACTCAAACTACACACAAGCTCTCCTCATGATTCCCAAGATTCCTCTTATTTTGACAATTGATTGTCGCATGCTCTTGAAAGGATTATGAAGTGCATAAAAGTTAGACACGAATGAGGCGTGTGACCTCTTTCATCAACAAGAAGAAATCTCGTTAAGATTACCGATAGAGTTGATCATGACTCAATACTAAACCGTATGTCAAAGGTCGATCCTCGTTGCAATCGAGAGACAACTCCTCAAGGCCATAATCCACCTAAAAAGCCTCTTGTTTCGACAACTTCTCTCATTGGTCATGGGACCGAGATCCTACTATGATCACTCGGATAGTCTAACGCTCAAAAAGATCCGCAAACCCAACAACACTCAAAAAAATAAAAACCCATCAAATTGTTCTTAACGCCAATTAGGGGTATGCAACCGGACCGGGTTTACCCAGAAACCGGATTGGCCCACCCGAAAAATAGGTCTAAGAACTAGTTCATGTTTGAACTGGTCCGGGAACCGATTCCATTTTTTGGGAAGCGGTTAATACCGGTTCGATTTCCGATTCCAAGTAAAAACCCACCCGGACCGATTTTAGAACCGGTTTTAGATAGAGGTTCACTTGCAATTTTATATAGCCAGAATTCAATGCATTATATCAAGAAGGATGAGGGAGGTAATTATTTTTTGTGGATAGTCTAACTTAAGGGCTTGTAAGCATTATATAGAGCAATTTCCTCTTTCTTAAAATTTTTTTTCTGTAACGAAAAAACTACATATCCAACTGAAACCTCTGATGTTTTATCACGTCCATTAAATTATTGGGATTAAGATAATATGCTTTTGTATGAATACTTAATATTGTTTGCACAATCAAACTTATAATCTTTGATTTGACTTATAAGTTTTCCTATTTGCTACCGGGAAAAAATGAAACCAAAAAAAAGGAATAGAAAAAAAAAACAGGTTCTTGGGTAAACTCTAAAATCGGACCGAAAAAACAGCGTAGGTTTCAAAATAGGATTTAGAAAAAACAGGGTAGGTTATAGGTTCCAAAAATTAGGAACCAGTTATAACGGGGTCGGTTTCGAGTCTAGAACCGATTCGCTCTGAAACCGATCACCCCTAACACCAACTTATTTTTTTATTTCACCCGTGATGTATAATAGATATAACAAGACTCGTCTATGAAATTACACAAATAAAACATGAATAAGCCAAGCAGCTGGCAAGATTCTCCAACATCATTTTCATAAGCTAACTTTTATCGTCCTTGGTTTTTATTTTTATTTGGGTTCGTTATGAATTCATTATCGCGGGGTGGAAAGCCCTCTGAACTGAACTGAAGTCATAACCGAAAAAACCAGTCAAACAAAAGGATCAGCTGTAGCTAACCACACGGTTTAGGTTCTGCAACAACTCACCTTCTCAAGAACCTCCTCCTCTACTGAATCTTCCACTCATAGTAAAACAATCAAAACTACAACTCAACTCTCTCTCTCTCTCTCTCTCTAACCAACCTTTCCATCTTCCTTTCCATCTTCCTGTTTGACCCCAAAATTCTGATACCACTTTCCATAGTTTAACCTGCAGTACCCCATATCTTGGAATCTCATCACCACCCAGGTTCAGCCCAGAACAGAAAATATATAAATGACTTAGAGAGAGAGAGAGAGAGAGAGAGAGAGAGAGATGGAAGAATCACCGGGTGAAGAAATCAGAGCTCCTCTCAGTGAGTCCTCTTAATCCCCATTTCTTTAGATGGAGATGGAAGAATCACTAGGTGAAGAAATCAGAGCTCCTCTCAGTGAGTCCTCTTAATCCCCATCTCTCTCTCTCTCTCTCTCTCTCTCTCTCTCTCTCTCTCTCTCTCTCTCTCTCTCTCTCTCTCTCTCAAGCTCCTTCATTTATGATTGATTGTAATCTTGCTTTTTGCAGTATCCAAGAATGGGGACTCGATCAGCCCCGCCGCATCATCCTCCTCGCCGGCTCTGGATCGGGTCGTCGAGGAGCCGGAGGAGAACTCGCCGGTCCCACAGGTGGCACTGACGGTGCCCACCGCTGACGACCCGTCCCTCCCAGTGCTCACCTTCCGGATGTGGGTCCTTGGGACGGTGTCGTGCGTGCTGCTCTCGTTCCTCAACCAGTTCTTCTGGTACCGGACCGAGCCGCTCACAATCACGGCCATCTCGGCGCAGATTGCCGTGGTGCCGCTCGGCCGGCTCATGGCTGCGAGGATCACGGACCGGGTGTTCCTCAAGGGGACCCGGTGGGAGTTCACGCTGAACCCCGGCCCGTTCAACGTGAAGGAGCACGTGCTCATCACCATCTTCGCCAATTCCGGCGCCGGCACGGTCTACGCCATTCACGTGGTCACGGTGGTGAAGGTGTTCTACAAGAGGCACATCACCTTCTTCGTGTCATTGATCGTGGTCATCACAACCCAGGTTTGAATTCCCTTCTTTTTTCCCTTTTCTTTTTCTTACCAATCTTCCTTTTGCGGCTTGAAAAAAAAAGGTACATTCCGTTAACAAAGGGAACAATTCACGAAATTATTTTTGTTTTTAGAACAATTTTTTTTTTGTGAACTTGGTTAGGTTAGGTGATATGGTGTGAGGTTGACCATGTGATTGCATAAGAATGGAGTTATTTTCAATTGCTTTGTACAAAAATTTGGCACATGTTTAGCTTTCGTTTGTTTCGCAAAAAATGAATAATTTACCTAATCGATCGTATCGCTTGCAAAAATGAATGAAACGAGAAAAAAATTATCGTTCACGAAAATGATCAAACAGAAATTGTTATTGATAATGAGAATAATTTTCATTGATTGATTAATTCAAGCGATGCGAATGATTATTTTTTAGAAAATATTTTTTAAATTATTTAATTTATGCGAAATAAACGGGACCTTAGTAGTCAATGAAACACAATGGCCTCACAACATGGAAGAGAAACTTTATTTTGGACAAAATGATGCACGGTGACGAAGTGCTAATTGATAGTCCCGCAACTTGGAACTCCTGAGTTATGGGGAAAATGTCGATTCTTTTTTCTTTTTGTGTGTTCCCAATAGTAATGAAAATTTTCCTTTTCTCATATTGAATATTACAATGTTATGGGTGGGAGGGTCCATGATGGTGTGTAGGTGGTGGGGTTTGAATGGTAGGTGTTAGGGTTCGGATGGGCCGGTATCTTCAGGAAATACTTGGTGGAGCCTGCGGCTATGTGGTGGCCAGCCAACCTCGTCCAGGTCTCTCTTTTCAGGTACCAATTTCATCTTAGCAACTTTACCATACATGTACACACATAATTTCATCTTTAGCAACTTCAATTATATATAAGACGTAAAATATAATGCCTTGAATGCTGCAATCTCATTCTTTTCTAATAAAATCCAAACATTACAAGATGAGATATGAGTTATATTGCCTTGGCAGTGTATCGCTCTCTCATTGTGCGTCCTTCTTATTTCTGTCCTGGTTGATCTATAGAAAACATAGGAATGTTTGTTGTCGAATCTCCCGGAGATGCGTGATTCGTTTGAATGATTGGCACGGCAAGGCTTCGTTGCGTAATGACTGCAGGAGGACAGTCGCGGCTTGTGTCTTTTCTGAGGTTGTCAAAGTTCGGACGTTTTCTGTTATGGGACGTACTGGAGTCCCCACCATGTGGGACATACGAGAGTCACATTTCTCCACTTTTCCACGGGAATAATTAAGAAAATTCCAAAGATATATGAGATCGGCTCACGAGAAGACCCTTTACCCGCCACTAGTTGTCTTGTAACCCAGTGTTTAAGCTACAAATTTGACTAATCCTCTGGTTTTATATACATTTCTGTTTAGTTATACAGAAAATCTTATATGAATTCGCAATAAAACCTAGTGCTTCATAGTGCCGGGCATGTACGATAAACCGACAAAACTATTACGGGTCATGTCTTAATGGGTTTGTCGAGAGGTAAAACGATCGAGATTTCGAACCTCAAGAAGCGTGAGATCTCTTGTTTGATTCCTACTTAATGCAATTATTTGGTATCAGGTCACAGGAAATTTACTCCCCACGAAGCCCTCACTCCTTAAGTGAATGACCTACTTTTGATCGGACTAAGAAGGTAATATAGTTTAGTGCATGACACCAAAAAAAAAAAAAAGGAAGCCTTGGTTTGCTCGAACACCTATCGATTGTGTTGACACTTAAATCTGTTGTATTCGGAGTCGTAGATACTTAAGTTAAGCTACCCATTAACTGTGTGCTTATTTTTATGAGTTAAGCGATGCTTTTAACGGTTGGTTTGATTAGTCGTACGTGTATACAGTTTTTTTGACTCTCGGATATCAGCTTCTTTCATTTCTCTAGTAGTCAAAGGTTAGGCAGGAACCTCCACTGGAAGAAGAAAGCCTCCGTAATAAGAGATATGCCAGAGCAAGAACGTGCATGACACCGACGACCATTACTTTTTGAAAATTTATAATAATAATAACAGCAATGATAAAACGACAGAAAAAGAAAGAGTCCATGCTCGAGATTTTCTGATACAGTTGTCTTTGCATAGACCCTTTTCGAGTACCATCATTCCTGAAGTTCTGTTTCACCGAGTGACATCAATAATTCTATTCTCTTCCTGTGGAAGATTCAGTGAAGAACTACAACAGAAAAAATAAAGAAACGGGGGACGTGTACGATGTAATTGCCTATTGAAATTTCACTCATCTAGAGGCGAAGTTGTGATTTTTAGTTCTAGGTGTCTTCCCTCTTAGGTATATAAAATGAATGAACAGCTTCTGGTCAATTAATCTAATCGCAAGTTTGTAATATGTGTATGTTAATATTCTTCAGGTTTGTGTATTAAAAGACTTGGATCAACTTTTGGTATCTTGCGCCCAATGCTTCGTGTATTTACTGTCGATCGCAGGGCGCTTCATGAGCAAGAGGAGCGGCCGAAGGGTGGTGTGACGCGGACCCAGTTCTTCCTGATCGCCTTCATCTGCAGCTTCGCATACTACGTCTTCCCGGGCTACATCTTTGAGATGCTCACCTCCCTATCCTGGATCTGCTGGATCTTCCCCAAATCCATCCTGGCCCAGCAGCTCGGCTCGGGCCTCTACGGGCTCGGGATCGCAGCCGTCGGCCTGGACTGGTCCACCATCTCTGCCTACCTTGGGAGCCCGTTGGCCAGCCCGTGGTTCGCCACCGCCAACGTGGCAGTAGGCTTTGTCTTCGTGATGTACGTGCTGACTCCGATCTGCTACTGGCTCAATGTGTACAAGGCCAAGACGTTCCCGATATTCTCGGACGACCTGTTCACTTCTACTGGCCAGGAGTACAACATCTCGAGCATCATTGACTCCAATTTCCACCTTGATCTCGCGGCATACGAGAAGGAAGGACCTCTCTGCCTCAGCACGTTTTTCGCCATGACTTATGGGGTTGGCTTTGCTTCACTCACTGCCACCGTCGTTCACGTCCTTCTCTTCCACGGAAGGTAATACAGAAGTGACAATTAAGTTAGCCAACGAAGATCAGTTTGTTTGTTCGCGTCATCCGAAAATATTTACTTCGAAAGTTCTAATCATTATCGTATATGCAGGGAGATTTGGGAGCAGAGTAAGGCAAGTTTCCAACAGAAGACAGCTGATATACACACAAGAATGATGAGGCGCTACAGGCAAGTCCCGGAGTGGTGGTTCTGGTGCATCCTGGTGGCGAACATTGCAGCCACCATCTTTGCCTGCCAGTACTACAACAGTCAACTTCAACTCCCGTGGTGGGGCGTCTTGCTGGCTTGTGTGATCGCCATCGTCTTCACTCTTCCCATCGGCATCATCACTGCCATCACGAATCAGGTAAGACCCCTTCTTATGCAGCGGCGTTGATACAAAGAGGCGGTTCCCATATTGTCAATTATCTGATTCCTTTTTCTGTTTTTCTTCCTCTACAACAGACTCCAGGGTTGAATATCATCACCGAGTACATAATTGGGTATATTTACCCCGGATACCCAGTCGCGAATATGTGCTTCAAGGTGTATGGGTACATAAGCATGACTCAAGCCATCACCTTTCTGCAGGACTTCAAGCTTGGCCACTACATGAAAATCCCTCCTAGAACAATGTTCATGGCTCAGGTAATTATATCAGCCTGCTTCATCCTTTTGGCTTATGACTCTAGGAAAATTTTCCATTGCAACAATATTATGACTTCAAATTACCAACGTACTCCAAATGTTGATCCTTTTGTTCACTAGGTAGTGGGGACTCTTATAGCTGGGTTCGTGTACTTGGGCACGGCATGGTGGCTCATGGAGACGATCCCTGACATCTGCGAGACAACCTCCTCGAGCAGCCCATGGACGTGCCCAAGCGATACTGTCTTCTACGACGCGTCGGTGATCTGGGGCCTGATTGGGCCGCGGAGGATCTTTGGCAACTTGGGCACCTACGGGGCCATCAATTGGTTCTTCCTAGGAGGAGCAATCGCACCCCTACTCGTCTGGCTGGCCCACAAGGCCTTCCCAGAACAAGAGTGGATCGGGCTCATCAACATGCCGGTCCTGATCGGGGCAACAGGGTACATGCCACCAGCAACGGCTGTGAACTACACGACGTGGATCATCGCGGGTTTCCTGTCCGGGTTCGTGGTGTACCGGTACCGGCCGGAGCTTTGGAAGAAATACAATTACGTACTCTCTGGGGCACTGGATGCTGGGCTTGCATTCATGGGGGTGCTACTGTACTTCTGCTTGGGGCTTGAGAGCGTTGATTTGGATTGGTGGGGGAATGATTTGGATGGGTGTCCACTGGCTACATGCCCCACTGCTGTAGGAGTTGTGGTGGAAGGCTGCCCTGTTTTCACTTGAGAGTGAGGCGGCATCCGTCAAAATATTTTGAACATAGTCTTCAAGAACAGCGGGCGGATTGATTGGCATTAGGAATACAAATCACAGAAAGTCCTCTGTGAAAGAGAAACATTGTTGGTTCAATATTTCATTTTTCTTTACTGAGATAAAGATTCAAAGAAACCAGCGAGACACATCTTCGTGTTCAAATGTGTCGAGGGCGCTACTTTGCGATACAAAAAAGTTCCGAATGTAATACTCCAATGAATAAGATGAAGACTGATACAAAAGGGAAATGAAACAATAGCATTACCCAAAGAGAAGTTAAAAGAAGTTAAAAGAGAAGTTCCTAGGGAAAAAAAGAGAACCTGTTCGTGCATCCAAGCTCACACATTACTCTTCTTGTTTTACTTAAGAGTGTGATTTGAGACCCTCAAACAGGAGAACAAAACTAAGGAAAATTATATGGTCTGATAAATGCAACTCTAACCTTAAAACTTTTATCAGTAAATTCCATGGACGCCTGTTCTGTTATTCAAGATGAATTGCAGAGGACAGAATTTGTTATTCATAATCTATGAAACATATGAATACGTTTGCACCGAGACATCTCTGATCTACATAGCCGCTGCGCGCATCCAATAAGCTGAGTCGCCCTCCCAAGCAATTGGATAATCAACGGGAAAGTACTTTAAAATTAACTGAAAAAACCAAAACTCAGAATTTTTTTTTTTTTATCTTTGCAGCGTGAAATGCCATTCAAACTTCCGTGCTCTGTCACTCACTCACTCCGATACTTCTCATCAGCATCCTTCCCATCCACCCTACCGCCGTCGCCGTCACCATCACCGCTCCGATCCTCCAACCCCATCCTGACCCACTTCATGTCCTTGACGGCGGCATCACAGATCAGTCCCACGTCCACCGCACCCGACACCATGTGTAATATTTGGTTTAAAAAAAAAAGTCAACAAGTCAAAAAGCAAAAAAAAAGCTACAGTGAGCTCCTTAGCCGAGATAGCAACGAAAAAGAAAGAAAGAGAAGAAAAGAGAAGAAAAAGAAAGAAGAGAAAGAGAGGATTTGGTGGCACGGGGTCTTGCCAAGCCGATTCGAGTTCGTAACGTAACGTACGATAAGTACTCACGCCTCTCGTTCATCTAATCGGAGTATTTTCTGGGTTATGGCTCATATTTCGGAATTATGTGTTATTTGAGCAGTGAAGTTCGATTTTTGAGTTGTTGAGCTGCGTATATATATAGAATTGGTAGTTTAGGGTGTCTTGGAGCCATGAGATTTTACGGATCTTGATTTGGACTTACGGTTTGCCCAATATGAATTTTTGAAATTGGCCGCACAATGTGAACAGTGCGCGATCAGCAGCTTTTAGGCCGATTTTCATCGGTTTTCGACTCAATTTTGGGATGGCCATATTAGGGTTCTTGTAGTGCTCTGAATGGGCTTTCTATTGACTATAAGCTGGCTTGAAACGGGATTCGGTGGAGAAGGTTATGGTGCAATCAAGTTTCGCACTCAAGCTCCGCATTGCGGACGGTTTGGATAATCGCTTTGGATAAGTAATTTGTGAGTGCCTTTTGAGTTGTCTTGTTAGTGTTTAAGCATCGTTTAACCGTTTCGTAATTGTTGTAGTATTTTACTTGATTTTGACGTCGATTCTCGTTTAATTGTTAGGATTATGAGATCGTCGGTTCAAGTGAGCGTCATTATTTGATTTTGGAGATTCCAGGTGAGTGGTACTATCTCTTTTTTAAGTTTATAAACTCATGTTTGAAAGTGATAATGATTTAAGTATTGTATGAGTTATTAAAGTATGTTTGTTGCATAAAAGCCTGGATCAGGCAATTACTACCTTTTAATATTTGAGGATGGTTTAAGAATGGTTTTATGAGAGGTATTGTGAAATAATATAAATGCCACTTTGCGAACTGGTTTATGGAATGAGTTCAAAGATGATTTGAGAAAAGTTTTATGAAAAACGTTACAAAAGGTTATACTTATCGATTTATGAATTCGGTTTATGAAATGATACGAGAAATGCTTTACAAAAAAGTATTTCTATCGGATGAACTGAGTTACGAAAGTTTGTATGATTGGTTTGTGAAATGTATTGTGGATTATTGAATTTCTGATATTAGATGATGATTGTTTGATGCTCAATATTGTTGTGAGCCCAATGAGGGGCTTTGGGGGTATTCATACGGAGTTTAGGATATCCTTTTGGGCCGAGCCACTGGCTTTATAGGTGGAAACCTTGCCAAGGGGGAATCTTGATAACCTTGTCACAAGATTTTATGTCGTGACCATGATTTGATATTGAGCAATAGATTGGTCGATGGAATAGACCATCGATGTGTGATGTGATATGAGATTAACCAATGGAATGGATCATTGGCATGTGCTTTTGATGAGATTCATTAATGGAATAGACCATTGATGTGTGATTTAAGATTAGTCAATGGAATTAACCATTGACATGGTTTTTAATAGAGATTGATCAATAAACTTGACCGTTGATGTTTATGATTATTTAAATGAGTATTTTTCTGAATTTGTATAAAGTTTTGATGAAATGCAATAACTCATATTTAATATGATATGTATATGATATTATAGGTTTAAATTATGAGTTTTTTAGTATTACTTTATATATGTATAGTAGTTGCTCGATCTGCTTAAAAGAAATACACACTGCTTACTGAGTTGTAGTTGCTCACTCCTTTCTTTCCCCAATCTTTTCAGGTTCTTTAGTTAATAGCCAATAGAACGAAAGCGATATCGATATCATGGGGAGTTTTTGGTGGTTTGAGGCTACGTCCTTCGGATGAAAGGACGGCCGTGCCATCCCCTATCCTGGTAGGTTTCGGGGTGTGACATCTTGTGGTATCAGAGCTTAGGATATGATTTTTGGGTACATAGTCTATGGGACGCTGCGAGGTATTGTGTTAGAACGCGTCAATCTTTTGTTAAGTACTGGGATGTATGATTCATTTTGAGTCCACAGGGTTATCGATCCTGATTCAGAGAAGCACACTTCACTTTGTAAAGTAGTGATTTCTTAGTTGCGAATCATGTGTTCAAGAAGTGTGTTTCGAATGGATGATAAAGAGTTGCATGGAAATCTGGTGGAGTTGAATATACATGATTTCGATATAATTTCAAGTGATTGATTGGTTATCCTCACATTATGATACTGATGTGATTACCTGGCCGATATGAAAGACACAAGAAAGAATGTTGTGAAGTTGGAAAGTATTGTTGTTATCAGATGTGTTTCTTGAGAATCTACCGGGTTTATCTGCTGATAAAGAAATTGATTTTTGCATCGAATGGACATTGGGTGCATCAATTTCTTTAAGACGCCGCATTGCATGACACTTTCTGAACTTGAAAAAGAAAAGGAGACGATGTGCCTAGAATTGTTTTCGGAACAAGATATGGCAATTAGGAATTTCTTATCATGCGTCTTGGATTAATGAATGTGCCTTCTGCTTTCGTGTTTTTGATGAACTAAGTATTCACAGAGTGTACAAATAGATATATAGTGGTGTTCATCAAAGACATATTGATGTATTAGAAGAGCCTGCAGAAAGACAAATAGCACTTGAGGATTTGAAGCAGTTGGTCAGTAGAATCGCTTTACTAATGTTATGGAAGTGATAAATCATGAACATTGTCCTGATAAGTTGTGATCTCTAGATAGCAAGTTGGGATTTTGAGAATTACATCGTGACCGATTGAGATAGATTACTATTTCTTGGTTAGAAAAGGAGAATTTATATTGGAAGTCCCGATACGTGTCGATATTTGGTATGATAAGAATTGATCTTAGAAGTTATAAGCTTGAATTGACATTTGAGACAGAGATTTACTTGTGGTAAATAAGTGCGATTAGCTTGTGAACTTCTAAATAGTAGGTTACGATCTTATTCTAAAGAATTTTTGTGGAACTAGTGGAGGCTATCAATTTCAATTGTGGTTTTCGGTAAAATGGTAACAAGAGGTGAGTATTTCAGTCTTTGAATTAAGAAGTAGAAAAGAGACAACATATTTACGGGGTTAATGAGTTGGAGAAGCACGGGGGTGTGTCGATTTTTATACTAATTTTAGATCAATTCAGTGAAACCTTAGTTGGGAGTTTACTAGTTGCTGCCATTGTCTTTTGTTTTGGCTTGGTTGGATGGTGAGGAAGGTGGAGAGATACAAATAACTGCAATTGTGGAACTCCTTGTGATTTTCTTGATCTTTATTGCGAATGCCATTGTTGGAATTTGGCAAGAGAACAATGCAGAGAAAGCACTAGAAGCATGCTTTGCCTTGTAAGGGATAACAAAAGCAAGCAAGTTGTTGCCTTTGATACCGAGAATGTACCCTAAGATTTTTGAGGAGCGGTTTTGACGAGGAGATAAAGAGGGCTATTATGATCTAAATCCTAACTCGCAAGAAGCAGAACAAGTTGGATAAGGAATTATACTATGAAAGATTTAAATTTGAGATCGAGGCGTGTTCTGTGATGTTTAAGGGTGTAGAAGACCTTGAATATGCTATGAAGGTCACTTTGGGCTTGAGGAGTCATAATGTAGTGACTGCGCAAAGCTTTGATGCTCTCAAGGTAACAAATGACAGTGTTACTATGACAAGGGTGTTAGAGTTCAAGGACAGGTCCTAGCCTTGTAAAACAGATTGCAAATGCAACCAATGATCCACATGCACTACAATCCTCATACAAGCAATATTCACTGAGTGATGCAAGTCAATTGTAGCTGGATGAATGCAATAGACCTAAGATATGGCCTCACCAGTAGTTGGTGTAATGGTAACAAATTTAGAAAGCAGAGCACAGACATAAGAGGAGATTGCATGGGTTGGAACAATATCAACTAATGGTGAGAGGGAAATTGGTGAATTGATTGCTAAGGTCACGGAGAAAGGTTGGCGTGGAGGGTGTTACTATAATCTCTTCTCAAGGTGTTAGTAAGGACAGGAAAAGTATTCAAAAGTTTTTGTGCAATAAATAAGAATTGATTTGCACGAATCTTCAAGTGGATGATGTGATATTCTTGAACTATGTACGTAATAGAAGTGAATGGAATGTTGAAAGGAGAATCAACAATGTGTGAAAATTCAGGTTGTGATATGTTTGATTATTTGGATATTTTGCGGTTTATATTTCAAGTGATGGCGAATGATAATGAACTTTTTGGTACTGGAGTAAATTGTCGTAACGGTTTTTTGTTAATTGATGATACTTTGGAGATATTAGAGACTATGTAGGAATTGATAAAAAGAAGAAGAAGAGGTGTTTGGATGCTAGACTACTTTGGTAGCGTGATCTTTTAGGCATGACAAATTGTAAGTAATAATTTTCGGTGGATTGATTTGAGGAATGCGAAATGGAAAGACTAAGCAATAGATGTGAAATTAGAAAATGTTTAGTAGTAGTGGACGGAAAATGGAATTTCAGAATTTTGGCGATGCAAATGGTAAAGTTGGGCTTATGCTTATAGACAGTTGAAATCATATGGCGGCATTACTTGTACGAAGAAAAACTTGGAGTCTTTATGGATCACAAGAGCTTAAAGTATATTTTTTACTCAAGCAAAATTGAATATTAGGTAGAGGAGATGGTTGGAGCTTTTGAAAGATTATGATTTGTTCGTCCATTAATACAAGCAAGGCAAGCATAGTAGCAAATGCCTCGTAAGTCTTCTGGAAGTCACAACTTTACTCGTTACTTGGAAGTCTATTCTCGAGGATATGAGCAAATTGGACTTGGAATGCTACATGAGCGATTATTGATTGATTAACCAAGTTCGCGCACTTTTTGTCATATCAATTTAGCCTTTGACTGGAAATTATGACAAGGTGATATGTCAATGATATAGTGAGGCTTCATGGAGTTTTATTAAGTGTCGATTCTAAAAGGGATCCAAATTCGTGTTTAATTTTGGAAGAATTTATAAGAAGCATTGGGTACTAAACTCAACTTAGGTATAGCTTTTCACTCACAAATAAATGGACAGTAAGAGAGAATGATCTATACGCAAGAGGACATGTTAAGATCCTACGTCATTGACTTTGGTGGTTCTTGGGATGAACATCTACATTTGGCTGAGTCCTTTTATAATAATAGTTATCATTTGGATGACGCCTTTCGAAGTTCTGTACGGTCGAAAAGGCATAACTCCTATATGTTGTGATGATGTTGGTGAGAAATGACTAACTAGCCCCTAAGTTCATTCAACAATTGAAGGAAAAGTCAAGTTGGTCCGGAACGTCAAAAACAGCTCCAAGTCGTCAGAAAAATTATACAAATCTTAAAAGGCACAAGATGCAATTTGGTCCAAGAGATCATGTATTCTTAAAGGTTTTGTACTATGAATGGTGTTATGAGATTCGACGTACATGATGGGTTCCATTCATCTTTATTGCGAAGATATGTGTCAAATCCTCAACATGTGCTAGATTTTACACCATTGAGGTTAAGGGTAACTTAATGTATGAGGAGCAACCTATTTGCATTGTTGATACGAAAGATCGGGTGTTGCAGCGGCAAACTATTTCTTATTTGAAAATCCAATATTATAACCACATGAAAAGGGAGGCGCCTAAGGCGAAGGCAAGATGCAAATATCCTTATCTGTTTGTTGATTGAGATAAGTGTAAATTTCGAGGACGAAATTTCTCTGAAGGAGGGGAGAATATAATATTTGGTTTTAAAAAAAAAAAGTCAACAAGTCAAAAAGCAAAAAAAGAAGCTACAGTGGACACTCGGCCAAATTAAAAGGAGGCCGAGAGCTCCTTAGCCGAGACAGAAAATGAAAAGAAAGAAAGAGAAGAAAAGAGAAGAAGAAGAAGAAAGAAGAGAAAGAGAGGGTTTGGTGCCATGGGTCTTGCCAAGCCGATTCGAGCTCGTAACGCAGTGTACGGTAAGTGCTCGCGCCTCTCATTTGTCTAATCGGAGTATTTTCCGGGTTATGGCTCATATTTCAGAATTATGTGTTATTTGAACGGTGAAGTCCGATTTTTTAGTCATTGAGCTACGTATATATATAGAATTGGTAGTTTATGGTGTCTTGAAGCCGTGAGATTTTACGGATCTTGATTTGGACTTACAGTTTGTCCAATATGAATTTTTTAAGTTGGCCGCGCAAGGTAAACAGTGCGCGATCAGCAGCTTTTAGGTCGATTTTCGACTCAATTTTGGGATGGCCAAATTAGGGTTCTTATAGTGCTCTAAATGGGTTTTCTATTGACTATAAGCTGGCTTGAAACGGGGTTCGATGGAGAAAGTTATGGCACAATCAAGTTTCACGTTCAAGCCCCGCATTGCGGACGGTTTGGATAATCGCTTTGGATAAGCAATTTGTGGGCGCCTTTGAGTTGTCTTGTTAACGTTTAAGCGTCGTTTAGCCGTTTCGTAATTGTCGTAATATTTTACTTGGTTTTGACATCGATTCTCATTTAATTGTTAGGATTACGAGATCGTCGGTTCAAGTGAGCGTCAGTTATTTGATTTTGGGAATTTTCAGGTGAGCGGTGCTATCTCTTCTTTGAGTTTGTAAACTCATGTTTTGAAAGTGATAATGATTTGAGTATCATATGAGTTATTAAAGCATGTTTGTTGCATAAAAGCCTAGATCGGGCAATTACTACCTTTTAATATTTGAGGATGGTTTAAGAATGGTTTTATGAGAGATATTATGAAATGATATATGTGTGTCACTTGGCGAACTGGTTTATGGAATGAGTTCAAAGATGATTTGGAAAACGTTTTATGAAAAATGTTATAAAAGCATGTTTGCTGCATAAAAGCCTAGATCGGGTACTTACTACCTTTTAATATTTTAGGATGGTTTAAGAATGATTTTATGAGAGATATTGTGAAATGATATATATGTGTCACTTTGCGAACTGGTTTATAGAATGAGTTCAAAGATGATTTGAGAAACGTTTTATGAAAAACGTTACAAAAGGTTATACTTATCGATTTATGAATTCGGTTTATGACATGATACGAGAAATGCTTTACGAAAAAGTATTTCTATCGGATGAACTGAGTTACGAAAGTTTGTATGATTGGTTTGTGAAATGTATTGTGGATTACTGGATTTCTGATATTGGATGATGATTGTTTGATGCTCAATATCGTTGTGAGCCCAATGAGAGGCTTTGGGGGTATGCATACCAAGTTTAGGTTATCCTTCTGGGCTGAGCCACCGGCTTTGTAGGTGGAGACCTTGTCAAGGGGGGAATCTTGATAGCCTTGTCACAAGGCTTTGTGTTGTGATCATGGTTGGATATTGAGCAATAAATTAGTCGATGGAATGGACCATCGATGTGTGATGTGATATGAGATTAGCCAATGGAATGGGTCACACAGCATGTGCTTTTGATGAGATTCATTAATGGAATAAACCATTGATGTGTGATTTGAAATTAATCAATGGAATTGACCATTGACGTAGTTTTTAATAGAAATTTATCAATGGACTTAACCGTTGATGTTTATGATAGTTTAAATGAGTATTTTTCTGAATTTGTATAAAGCTTTGATGAAATGCAATAACTCATATTTAATATGATATGTATATGATATTATAGGTTTAAATTATGAATTTTTCAGTATTACTTTATATATGCATAGTAGTTGCTCGATCTGCTTAAAAAAGATACGCACTGCTTACTGAGCTGTGGTTGCTCACTCCTTTCTTTCCCCAATCTTTTTAGGTTCTTTGGTTAGTAGCCAATAGAGCGAGAACGATATTGTGGGGAGTTTTGGGTGGTTTGAGGCATATCATCCCTTATCTTGGTAGGTTTCAGAGTGTGACACCATATGATACCCTCTCTTCCTCATAACATCCGGCGGATCAAACAGCATTCTGAAGCCCATTAGATATGCCCCGCCACATCCCAACACTGCTTTCTCAGTCACCTCATCGTCTTCCTAACCTTCTTGTTCTCGGGATCCCAGAAGTACCCCATTCTCACGCTAAGGTCCAGCGACCCCCTTTGGATGCAGTCCACCCCATCGACGGCTGTGATCTATTCGACATTTCGGAGGCCTTTTTGGGATTCAACCTAACAAAGAAAGTATTTCATGCATCATTTATACGGCGCATTTGTACCGGTTTAGGATTTTTGATTACCTAAAAATTAATTTATGGTAAATTTATCATAAGTGTATCAGTTTAAGATTTTTCATAGTATTAATACTATTCAATGACCAAGATGAAATAACTTCTCCTAATTATAATTTACTTGATACCCAAAGCACTGTTTGTAATAGGAAAAATTGTCCAGAATGCCTTAAACCTATTGAAATTTTATCAATTCAGTCATAACATTTTAATTGTGCAAATTAAGTTATAAGTATTTTCATGTTTTACCAATATAGTCCTAAACCGTACGACGTAGAACGGTCGACGTCCACGTCATCAATTTCCGACCAAAATCGGCCTGCTGAACTATATTGGCTAAATGTGAAAATGTTTAAGATTCAATTGGTACAATTAAAAGATTTAGAACTGAATTAGCAAAAACGCAATAGATTTAGAATATTTTGGACAATTTTCCCCTTCCAACCTTTACCTAAAATTCATTCTTATACCGGACACATGATGAGGAGCTCCTCCTCGCAATTACTCAGATATCTTTCCTCGATCCCGTACTTGGAGGCCTGGGCCACCGTGTGGACCCCCCGGACGCCGCCAGGTGGGAAGCAGGAGTATGACACTGCGTCTCGGGCCAACTCCGAGCTGTGGATCATCGGGAACATCAGGCCCTGCGGGCCGAGGCCGAGGGCCTTCTTTGCCCAGGTCGGGGAGCTCTCCGGAAGCCGTACGATTTTTGGGGTGCCGGTGCCGGCGAGGGCACGGAGGCAGTGGAGGGCATCGGAGAGGCCGCCGGGGCCGTGCTCCATGCCCACGACGGCGAAGTCGTAGCCGGCAAGGCCAGCGATCTCGGCCACAGTGGGGGAGAAGGAGATGAGGCGGATGCCGTAGAGGGTCCCGCCACTGCGGAGGCGGGATTTGAGGGAGAGGGGGTTGATGGAGGAAGAGGAGGAGTGAGAGAGATCGGAGGGGTTGGAGGCGGAGCGGACCGGGGTGAGAGTTTTGGAGTGCGGGGTGAGGTGGAAATGAGGATGGAGTGGAGAAGAAAGGGGAAGGCTTTGGGTTTCTGAGAGTGGAGAAGGATAAATTGGTAGTCGGAGAGACGATGGCGGCGACGGCAGTGGTAGTTGCGGCTACCATATTTGGTTGCTGTGACGATTAATAGGGTTCTTATTGGGCTTCAGGTGGAGAGACAAGAGTGACGAGATCAGAAGTCAGAATATCACTCTTCCGTTACCATATTTGGTGCCTGCACCCGCCAGTTTTTGCTCCAGTCATCCTGCACATGCAGAGACGTCACTGTTTGTTCAAACCTTAACTTTGTTCGGCTTATGTCCCTTGTTGAACGCTCTCGTCCAGAAGTCCTTGTCTTCGTCGTCGAAGCAGAAGCCGGGAGATGGGGATGGTGGTTATTTAGGTGAAGTGCCTGCTGGTTCTTTTCAACCACCTCCTAATGATGCTCGACAATATCGATCCAAGCATCAGTCCCGAGTCGCCGGAAGAACTGGTGCCAAGCTCTACGTGTTCTGATGATGATAAGGGCTCTGTTTTCTCTACACCATAAATTTTACCTAGATCTCCAGCTATCGATGATTATTTATAAGAGATAGAGAATTCAAATCTTGATTCATTTCATATTAGGTCAAGACTGCCGAATGCACCTGATCAAAGTTTTGATAATTGAAAAACAGAGCAGGCACTATAAGTTGTCTCCATAAAGTTTTCCCGTGAGGCAACTTGCGAACGGACCTGATCACATGCATGCAGACACCAAATGATGTCTCGATAAAGTTTTCTGGTAAGGCAACTTTGAAGACATCTCGTAAGTCGCAACGCAACTGGTCTGCCTTTTTTTCTTTTTGGTATGTACTTATTTAAGCATGTTGTCTTCCTTTCCCTTCCACCTCTTCCACCTCTTTTTCTGTAGCCAAGTTGACAAATAAGCGGATGATGCATTGCACTTGCCTCACGAGAAAACTTATTGAGACAACATTTAGTGGTGGAGATAATAAATTTACAAAAGCAAGACATGATATCGTACGCTCTGAAAATCAAAGGAAAAAGGTAAAAAGAATCAGCATCGGAGGTATTAAAAAAAAGACTAAAAGATCGCTGAAAACCAAGTAAACCTTACATCTAAAAAATTGCTGCCAGCCAAGGACATAGCTCGCTGCAATGCCTCATTCACCTTCTCCAAAGATTGATCGGGATCAATCCAGTCCAAAATGCTAAACATGGGAAGAATAAGATACAAACCATGTTGACAATCAAGAAAATCTAGACCACCATCAATGCGAAAATATAAAAACTGAAACAACCAGGTAGACGCTTAAAGCCAGCCTAATGGAAATGAGGAAAACATTCGGGTCAAACCAGTACCTTGTAAACCAAATCGGCACTGCTGAGCTTGGTGGAAAGCCCATGCCCAAATACCTCCTCAAAACCTTTCTGGTGATGATCATACCGGTCTCTACTCGGATCATACACACCCCCAACATCAAGTACAGCATGAAGGCCCTCCAGCACCTGCATTCTTCACTTCAATTAATGAAGCCGCCGAGGGCCTGCTGCGGACGATTTCGATGTCGGAGAACTTGTTGGTGAGGCCAATCATGAAGCAGCCGAGGGCCTCGTCGCAGTGGAAGGTGCCATTGTGGGTGCCCACGCGCTTCAGCGGCGGGTTGGCAGAGGAGGAAGCAGAAACCCTGGAAGGAGGAGTAGCCATGCAAGGACAGAGTGAGTGAGGAGACGCTGGAGGCAGAACAAGCAAAATGTAGCCAGCTGCTCCCTCCAAACATCAGATGATGAGACAAGCAAGATTTATAGGTCTTGCCATCGTGTTGTTCTCTCATCGTGCGTCTTCATATCCGTCTGGTTATCATTAGAAATCGATTCTGGAATGTCCGATAGAGGCACGATTCATTTAATGATTGGTACAGGTGGTTTTGATGCCTTAATTTTTATGAGGACAATGAGCTTGGCGTCTTTTCAGAATGTCCGATGTTTTCTGTGATGTGACGCATTGAGTACCCGGAAGGCAGGAATGAGTAAATCACATTTCTCAAGTGAAAGAATCGAAAAATTTAAGATAAACCAGACAGTCTCAAGAGAAAGACCTGATCCACTTGTCTTGGCAACCAATGTTTGGACTACAAAGTTTAGTTATAGTTCTCCGATTTTACGCACTCTTTTGCTCACTTATACATCAAATCTGATCACTTTATGATAATCAAAACATTTCATCATGTCGCAGTATATGATAAACCAATAGAGATATATCTAGGGTTGGTTAACATATTTCATCCTAGTACTCTGCAGCTAGACCTATCTCTATCATGCAAAAGGACGGCAAAATGGAATCATCTAACCTGGCTTATTATTGTTCAAAAGATTTGTTTCTTGATTTATTTATAATGATTAAGAATTGACATTTGGAGCTCAAGACTGCCGTGGCCACATCTTAATAGGTTGGTCGAGTGGTAAGACAATTGACATATTGTGCTTCAAAAAGTGTGAGATCTCGTTATCGATCCCTACTTGGCGCAGTTGTTTGGAATCAGGTCCTAAAAGAAGGAATTAACTCCCTGTGAAGCCCTAACTTTTTACGTGAATGGCCATGATAGCAAAAAAAATGAGGTGTCTAATGATCATCAGGGATTTGATGGCTTGATAGTATAATATGATTATGTCAATTCAGTTCTAATTTTTTTTTATCAATTGAGTCCTAAACCTTTTATATTTGTACCAATTCAGTCTAACTAGTCAATTTTGGCTGATCGGCGTTGACGTGGATATTTTTAATAATATTTTTTTCGAATTTATTTATTTTTCCTTTTCTACTTTCTTTCTTTCTCTTTCTTTTTTTTTTCTTCCTTCTTCACTTCCTTCTTCCTCCAATCAATTGCCATACCTCGGCAATTGGTTAGAGACGAGGATCAGCGAAGTCAACCTCACTAGCCACTAGCAAGGCTAACCTCGCCGTCGCTAGGCAAGGCTTGGCCGACAAGCGTTTCCTAGCCATAGCAAGGTTGAGCCTCCCATAGAGACAGCGAGGTGGGCCTTGCCCGATGCCAGTGACCAATGAGGTCCACCTTGCCTCGCCTTTGGCTAGCCGCCAAGGTCCAGATATTGGTAGGAGGAAAAATGGAGGGAAAAAGAAAGAGCAAGAAAATAAAAATAAAAAAAGGAAATAAAAAAATTGAAAATTATTATAAAAAATATCCACGCCAATGTCGGCAACGTTATGTAAGACGGTCAACGTCCATGTCAACGTTGGTCAGTCAAATTTGACAAGATAGATTGAATGGGCAGGATAGATTGAATTGACATAAGTGCAAAAGATTTACAACTCAAGCAACAAAAAAAAATATTTAGGATTGAATTTGCATAATTGTAATAAGTTTAGGACTTTTTTGATAATTTCCTAGCAAATTACATGACTGTGATGGGTGTATAAATGACAATATAACTTTTCAAGGGAGTTTAGCCATTTCAAGCAATTACGAGCACTAATTTATAGCCAACAGCACTTTTAGTCTTTTTCTTAAACTCAAGTTTATCGTTATTCGAATTATATTGTTCATGGACTTCATCAATGCTGACTGATATGTCTATTCCTAATTATTTTTCTTTCCTTAATCCGTCCCAGTTTATCTTATTGATTAGTCAGCATATTAATGGCCTATCATTGCCTACCGTATCAATTTCCATCAATAATTACTCATCTTTTTATAGCAACATTCTCATTGCACTAATCTCTCCCCTCGTTATTACTATTTCTCCATCAAATTTATCTTTTCATGGCTTATGATTTATGAATCTAACGAATAAAATGTAACGTAATTATATATAATATTAACTCGACTTTAGTCATTACAGAATTTATGCTTATATATCTTAGAATATCAGCCCCGCAAACATACCGTAGTCATTAAAGATATGTATTCTAAACATAATAAATGATACATAAAATAAGCGATGGCATCACGTCCACGTACTCGTGTCGTGTGCTGAGTAACTTGATAAATTTTTTTCGTTTATTTTTATAATCTTATACCATTGAGTAGTTCTTTTTTTTCTTTTTTTTTTTTGCTTAAATGTTTGCCATGGAGATCCTACAAATATTTTTTTTTAAAGATTTTATCAGTTAATCATCGAAAAATTTATCTTTTTATTTGGGAGAAAACATGTAAAAATGTTTCCTTTCTGAAAAACAAACGATCCGAACTCACTTTTCCTAAACCTTAAACGCTTCAATCTTTGTCCTTCAAATCTTCCTTCGCACAACAACACGAACCTGAGACTCCTCGAACGCCACCGATGGAGACCCGACCGGACGGCAAGGAAGGCGCCGCCGCCGCCGCCGCCGCCGCCACCGTCAAGGACATGGCTTCGCAGCTGGAGTCGCGGATTCACTCCACCAGCAACGCCCAGCTCCAGCTCCTCGCTTCCCTCCAAACCCTATTCCCCGACCTCGTCTCCTCCATCGACCTCTCCCTCAAGGTCGTCTCCGCCTTCAACCACCGCCCCTTCACCCCCGTCCCCACTCTCCCCAGCCCCGATCCCCTCCCAAGGAAACCCTCCGACCCGAATCGCCCGCCGACCCCCGACAATGCCGCCCTGCCCAGATCCTTGAATTCGAAGGGGGCGGCGGAGCCGAGCCCGGTGTCTCGGCCGGAGAGCGAAAAATTCTCGCTTGATGAGAGCAACAGCCCCTTGTCCGTCGTCAGGTCGATGGTGGCGGTGTGCCTGCTGGAGCGGGTCCCGTTCACCGCGATCGACTCGTCGACGGTGTTGAGGAAGCTGGAGAACGATCAGAACGCGACCCCGGCGGAGAAGGCGGCGCTGAGGGAGGTGGGCGGAGAATCGGGCGCGATATTGGCAGTGGAGATGGCGCTGCGGTCGATGGCGGAGGATAACGGCGGGGTTGAGTTGGGGGAGTTTGTGGTGAGCGGGAAGTCGCGCGTGATGGTTTTGGGGATTGACAGGACTCGGCTTTTGAAGGAATTGCCGGAGAGTGGGCAGGATCAGCGGCAGCAGCAGCAGCAACAGGAATCGAGTTCAGGGGATGATAATTCTAATCATAATCAGAATCGTGGTGGGCTGGGGATTGGTAATGGTGGAGCTGATGTGAATGGTGGGATCTTCGGGATGGGAGGACCAGTTAGGCCAATGCAGGACATGTGGATGGGAGCCGGAGGCGACCCGCACATTTCAGGGGTTCCACCAATGTATCCAGGGGGTGGACCACCTGGAGCACTGATGGGACCTCGGAGTGTGCCTAGAGTAATGGGCATGATGGCAATTCCTAGAGGAATCAGCATTCCTCCGATGCATAGACCTCCTTTAGTGCCGAATCCAAGCGGGTTGTCTCAGAAGCCAAGGACAGAAGAGGATGATATGAAGGATCTTGAGGCATTGTTGAAAAAGAAGTCTTTCAGAGAAATGCAGAAGTCGAAAACTGGAGAGGAGCTTTTGGACCTGATTCACCGGCCAACTGCAAAGGAAACTGCGGTGGCTGCCAAGGTATTGAGATTCATGTTGCTTTTGGTTGACTCTATGGATGCTTCGCTCTGCGCAGGCACTGGCATTGTCCGGAAGCTTTTCCAATTTGTATTTGGAGTTGTATTTCAGTGAACGTGATAGCTTATCTGATGAAGGTCTTCATTGAATGCTTTCTGTCGCAGTTTAAAACAAAAGGTGGGTCGCAATTGAAGGAATACTGTTTGTCACTCACTAAAGAAGATTGCAGACGCCAATCTGGGTCCTTTATAGCATGTGAAAAGGTACTCAACAGGTTGTTTGTTAAGTAATTGTATTGCAAATACTCTGGTTGCTGGATTCATTCTCTGTGGCTAGGCTGTGTACAGTGGATTTTTGTAATTTTGTCAGTTTTTTAAGGAGCTGATGGTGACATTTGGCTTCTAAGTGTTTCTTATGTGGGAGTGCAGCACATTCACACTCTGACGTTTTTACTTCCCTTTTTGCCAGTAGTAATTCCACAATGGAAGTCTTAAACAAGCAAACAGCTTCTAAGTAATTACTAGAAGGTACCAAACCCCTAGTAGCTGCTATGGTGGTGCAAGTGCAGTTGTCATATGTGCAACTGTTGCAACAATGCATGCAGCTCCAAGTTGCAAGCCTTTACTTGTTGGGCTATTGTTTGCATACATAACTTTCCTATCAATGGCTGCTTCAGCGAAATTTTTCTGCATTATTAACCAGCTTAGAGAGTGTTATTTGCTTCATCTGCTCTTTTATGATTTTGCATGTATTTAGAGACTATTAGTATTAGTGTTGGTTTTCTCCTTAAAAGATACCCTCCTCAGCCTTTTCATCCCCCAGTCAGAATTCATAATTTGGAGACACCCTCTTTGCCTTGCACAATCAAACTGGGACAAATTGAATGAATATCAGACCTATGCCTTTGTGATGTCAGTGGTCTTTTCTAGGGCATTTGGGTCTTTGTCCTTTTTTACTTAAGTTTGCATTATGCACCATCTAAATTGATGGTGTAACAATATACTTGTGGTGCCCATAAGGTAAATGTGAAGAGAGAAAACAAACTTTAAGAGCTATGGCTTCAAATGGCTTGCTTGGATGAACAACGGTTGAATGTTATTCATGGACCGATACATCTGTAAATTATATTTAGCAATATCAAGTGGTTTAAAATGTGTTGTTTTCCTGTTATAAAGACATTTAAACTGAGATATTGGCCCTCCACAAGCTTTTGTTATTTCTTCCTCATGTGGTACTTGTGTGACTACTTGACCGATGTTTCATATGTTCAGATTCTGTATTCACCTTAAGAAAATGTCTTCTTTCAGGTTCATTTTCGGCGAATAATTGCTCCACATACTGACGTCAACTTAGGGGACTGTTCTTTCCTTGATACTTGCCGGCACATGAAGGTCTTTTTCATCTCTATCTTTGATCCTTGGGCATCCTCATTGCAGCTTTAACTAAATCTGATTGATTTTTCTTTTCCACAGACATGCAAGTATGTTCATTACGAGCTTGACCCAACACCAGATGCGCCACCAATGATGATGGGGGCAGCGGCAGCACCTCTCAAGCCATTAAAGCCACAGCGTGCAGAGTACTGTTCGGAAGTAGAACTCGGTGAAGCACAGTGGATCAATTGTGATATCCGGAACTTTAGAATGGATGTGATAGGGCAATTCGGAGTTATAATGGCAGATCCTCCATGGGACATCCATATGGAGTTGCCTTATGGGACAATGTCAGATGATGAGATGCGAAATCTCAATGTCCCTGCATTGCAGACTGATGGCCTGATATTTCTATGGGTCACTGGGCGTGCCATGGAGCTAGGACGAGAATGGTATGTTCTTGTCTATTTAAATGGCCCGATTTAATTCAAAACATTTTTAGTGCATGTGCCTTTGTTATTTGCCTGATAAAGTCTTTCCATGGGGAAAGAAAGGTTAGATACAAGTAATAACCTCCACGGAGGTTGCATAAGTGCTTGTGTGGAAGTCACTAGATGGGGTAGTGGCTGTCCAGTTGTTCAGATTTGTTGGATTCCTCTAAAACATTATGAGTAAGTGATGCTTTGTCATTTCCAAAGGGACCCGATGTTAGAGCTCACAATGCTATTTACGAATGAAATCATGCTGTTCATCATTTATCTAGCTCTTGCATAATTAATTTGTCTTCATGTTTCAGTTTGGAACTTTGGGGGTACAAGCGTGTTGAGGAAATCATCTGGGTGAAGACCAATCAGCTTCAGCGGATCATCAGAACCGGCCGCACGGGCCATTGGCTCAATCACAGTAAAGAGCATTGCCTTGTTGGAATTAAGGGGAATCCCGAAGTAAACAGGAACATTGATACTGATGTCATTGTTGCTGAGGTTCGAGAGACTAGCCGTAAGCCAGACGAGGTTAGTGAATAACACGCTCACTAATTCTTGGAACTGATCCAAACGGTGTGAAATATGTTTTTTTACTGTCTTCTGGGTTTGCTGAGAGCACTTTCATGATCTTAAAATGGTGAATGTGTTTATATATACCCGAAGATGCTGGTGCAACCTAACTTGTGCACCGCAGAAGCCACATCTCTCGCGTTTTTCAAATACTATAGAACGTAGATTGTCCGTTTTAATTTATGCTAACGAAAGCACTGTTTTTGCAGATGTATCCAATGCTGGAGAGGATTAGTCCGAGGACAAGAAAGTTAGAGTTGTTTGCCCGCATGCACAACACTCATGCAGGGTATTGTTATTCAATTTACTGTCCTTCATTTTTTGAAATAAGAAGAGGCTGCCGAAGTAAAGTGAAACTTGCATATTCCTCTTATGGACAATGGACGGTGGAAGAGTCTAGGCATTTTGGACCACTGTATATATCTGATGAACAAATAATTTCATAATGATTATTAAGTGGGTAATGCATGTTTTTTGCCCAGAACCTTAGGATTGTCACTCTTCCAAGGTGAAGGCCCTCTTGTCATGTATATTGATTAATTTTGAAGCAAAAGAATCTCATCCTGGTATTATCGTTGCCTTTGAGGTCTCTTTTGATGGTCTCTGTCATTTTTCAGGTGGTTGTCTCTTGGTAATCAGTTGAGCGGCGCACGATTAGTCGAAGAAGGGCTGCGAGCAAGATTTAAGGCGGCTTACCCTGATGTCGAGGTGCAACCAGCATCTCCTCCAAGGGCTTCGGTGATGGAAGTTGACTCGACTGCTGCTCCAATGAGGAGTCCGTTTGCAGCAGCGGACCCCAAGTCTGCTTCAGCGCAGTTTTCAGAACCTGCAGTTTCTGGAGCTATGGAGGTCGATATAGTGAGCTAGAAGGACGCCATCCGGTGGAGTGATGAAGTAATTAAACATCAGTTCGACTCTTTGCAACGTTACTGCCTTTTGGGTGTTGGCCATTTGTTCCTTGTAATTGTCGATTGGATTCAACAATTTCGGCCACAAATGTCCATTGGATTATTCCGTACAATGATGTCAAAGTGAGACAAGATCGACGGGGAATTCCCGCCAGATGTTGTCATTGATGCATCCTGACGTACTGGTTTTCGGCTTCACTGGTTTTTGTTGGTATATCTGTAGTTAAAGCCTTGATGTAATATGTCAGAGTAAGATTATGATATATTGTTAGTGTCATGTGTACACTGTACTGCCTTAATATTCTTTTATAGTGTAGAATGTCAATTTTAACCGTTATCTGCATTGAATTCATATGGGCTTGAAGAATATCATTTGCTTTCGAGGATTAATTTCTTGGACAGCAAGAAACTGGCTGGGAAGGGCGTAAGGCACGAGAGTACGCATGCCCAAGTTGTTTCCTTGCGAGGATCTTGTTCAATGTCATAGAAGAATTCGAGTGCACGCAAGACAGAGTTGTTTATGGTTCCAAGTGACATTTGCAGATGCATAACGCGATACGAAGATGTAACGTTGGAACATCTGAAATGGAGCTTTCTAACACTACATGGTTTTAAAGCAGATATCTTTGGGGTGAAATTATATAATTCTTAGGATCTTCATTGCCAGAACCGAAAAACATTGCTGCAATCAGAAACAAGGAAAATTACAAACTTCAGTCAAGGAAAGCGAGTAAACTTCATCTGATTCAGCATTTCTCCAGAATAAACATTCCACAAAATATACAAAATTGATTAAAAAGAACGAAAAAACCGAAACTTGGATATTTGTTTTACTGCAGCTTGAAATGCCATTCAACTTGTTCCATGCTCTCTCACTCTCACTCGCTCCAGTACTTCTCATCAGCATCCTTCCCATCCACCCTCTCGCCATCGCTGTCGCTGCTCTGACCCTCCAACCCCATCTGAAACCTCTTCACGTCCTCGACGGCAGCGCTCCGGAACAGCCCCACGTCCACCGCACCCGACACCATGTGATACCCTCTCTTCCTCAGATCGTCCGGCGAGTCGAATGGCATTGCGAAGCCCGCCAGATATGCCTGGCCGCATCCCAGCACCCCCTTCTCGGCCGCCCTCATCGTCTCCTTCACCTTCTTGTTCCCCGGGTCCCAGAGGTACCCCACGCTCGCGCTCAGATCCAACGGCCCCATTTGGATGCAGTCCACACCGTCGACGGCGGCGATCTGTTCGACATTTCTGACGCTTTGTTGGGATTCCACCTGACAAAGAAAGCATTTCATGCACCATTTATACCATGCTTGGAGAAAACAAAAACTATGACAAGCAAAAACTGGATGAGATATTCATATCATGCCAGGGATCAAAACAGCCGGGGCCTCAGGCCATCGCTAAATTAGTGCATGAAGAACAGCCACAACCTCGATTCAATACCAAAATTTTCGGAAGTTCTAAATGATTTGTATATTTCTCAATTATCGAATTTATCCTACACATATGATCACAACTTTCAGGAACATAATAGTTATATAATGGTCACCAGTCACATTTTTATAGTTTAGAACTTATACCAAGGGGGTCAGTTCGTTTGAAAAAAAAAATTATTTTCGAGAAATCATACTAAGGGTCAGCTCGGAAAAAACTAACTGATCTGAGGAAAACAACAATCTTCAATCGGGCAAAAACGACATTCCCTACTTCTAAATCAATTTTCTTAAAACCGCATGTTTTTTTCACGAAATTTGTAACCTTTAATTAAAATTCATTTGATGTTAACCTGACACATGATGAGGAGCTCCTCCTCGCAATTACTCAAATACCCTTCCTCGATCCCGTACTTGGAGGCGCGGACCACCGGGTGGGCTGCCCCGCGGACGCCTCGGGGCGGGAAGCGGGCGTACGACACGGCGTCCCGGGCCAGCTCCGGGCTGTCGATCATCGGGAACATCAGCCCCTGCGGGCCGAGGTCGAGGGCCTTCTTCGCCCAGGCCGGGGAGCTCTCCGGGAGCCGGAGGATGGCCGGGGTGCCGGTGCCGGCGAGGGCGCGGAGGCAGTGGAGGGCGTCGGAGACCCCGCCGGGGCCGTGCTCCATGTCCACGACGGCGAAGTCGTAGCCGGCGAAGCCGGCGATCTCGGCCACGGTGGGGGAGAAGGAGAGGAGGAAGATGCCGTAGAGGGTCTCGCCGGCGCGGAGGCGGGACTTGAGGGAGAGTGGGTTGGCGGAGGACGAGGAGGAGGGAGAGAGATCGGAGGGGCCGGAGGAGGAGCGGACCGGGGCCAGAGTTTTGAAGTGGGTGGCGGTGAGGCGGAGGGGCTTGCGATTCGGTGGAACTGAGGATGATGGGGTGGAGAAGAAAGGCGCAGGCTTTGGGTTTCTGAGAGTGGAGAGGGATGAGTTGGTGGTCGGAGAGGCGGCGGCCGCGGCGGTAGTTGTGGCCGCCATGGTTGGTGGTGGGTGCGAGGGTGAAGAACAGGGGGGTTCTTGTTGGGCTTTAGGTTGGAGAGAAAGAGAGAAACACAGACGGTGACGAGATGAGAAGTCAAGAACATGAGACGATGAAGAAGAAGATGGCTCCCTAGATTTGTCACGTGCGAGCTTGTCCTGTACTTGCCCGCGCGTGCTAGGCACCCAAGCAGTGCCGAAGCAAAAGCGTCCTCAAAAGTCGAGCCAAAATAGAAGGCAAAACATGTTTCATTAGCTTTGATAAGAGTCTCGTTTGTGTCTACATTAGCTGCTGTGATGCTAGGCAGGCTCTTGATTTTCAATAACATTGAAGAAGCATCCTGGTTTCTGTTTCCCTTCTACAAATTTTTATCTGTGCACTCATCTGCGAGTGATGTCTCGAATCAATTTTCACATTCCTCATCAACCGTTTCAAGAGATTGCAACATTGTGCTCCTTTCCTTTTCGACTTTCTTCCCAAATTTGAGCTTAGCTGCAGGACTTGCCAATGAAAAGAAGTAAAGCTGGAGGACTTCAAAGAAGAGTTTACGCGGCATGTTGTGCAAAAGCTGAATTAAGAGCCAATCTCTCTACCTAACCTCACATAAATTTCCTCGCAAATCCTGCTCTTCTTCTGTAATAATCAACCCATACGAAGTGTACCAATTCAATCAACTGAACCTCGTATAAAGTTACAGGGCACTGGGAAAGGATGAAAATTGCAACTGAATACGAGCGCAAGTTGTTAACACGATACTCTAAAAAAGCTCGCGTCCCATGAAATGGTGAATCCAATCTTTCTTTCCGTTTAGAGCTTTAAGCCGCCCCTGGCCATCGCAAGAGCGCCCTCGTAAGTTTGATTCCCACCGATGAACCCACTCATGTGGACGAATACACAGCCAGGGATGCCCGACTCTTTGGAAAGCTCGTCATCTCTCAGACCACGCCACTGAGCCGGAAGAGCCTTTCGGCTTTCGAATCTGTCGGGAGCCAGCGCAACTGCCTGCACCCGCCAGTTTTTGCTCCGGTCATCCTGCACATCAAGAGGCATCACTGTTTGTTCAAGTAAATACTCATATGATCAGCTGCCATTCTACGATTTCTCTAAGAGCAAAGCTTAACCAGCTAGAAAGAAAAGAAAAGAAAAACAGCTCCCGGTCATCATGCAACAAAGAGCATGTGCAGTAACGAGGTGCATCCATAGAATCTTAGCTTTGTGTCATCTATGATCTTGATTTTCTTTGACTTGATTGGCGAGTGGTATAAAAACCCAATAGTGACTCATTCACCCATGAACTATCATAGGCACTCACTAAAGCCACAAAATTCTTCCATTAATGATATGCATAAAGAAATCTCCATGTATTCTATGTAGGTTTCCTACACAGCCAGGAAAAATCTCCACGCAAATCTATGTCTACAAGGTAAATCACCAATTAGCCCATTGGCTCAAATTTGTACCTGATAAAGCACATATTTGATGGAAGGTTCAATTTTCATCTCCTCCTCAAGCTCAAACAAATGAAGCTTCCACTACAAAGATAGGCAAAATCAAACATATTAGACAAAAAAGTACATGGCTGATAACTATCCAAGAGCTATCCGTCATCAGATGAGAAACAAATCGTAGTATAGCCTAACAACTACAGCAGTTAACAATCTGCTACCAAACCAACATTTATGATATACCTCGTTCGCATACAAAATCCAGTTCTATCTAAACAAATACAGTCAATTCTCAAGTATGTACATGAGTCAATATCATATAAGATTCAGTTACTTACAGGACAAAATTGATTTAAAACCATAATTTCTCCACTTGAGTCAACACCATATCTAGCCGCAAGACACTGCATTACAATGGACCTTGCAGGTAACCATGACCTTGCATGAAACCGCACACTCTGAAAATCAAAGGAAAAGGTAAGAGAATTAGCATAGGAGTTGTTAAAGTGACTGTTAACCATTATACCACCATCAAGACCGCTTCAAGAAAACCATACATCTAAAAATTCGCTGCCAGCCAAGGACATAGCTCGCTGAAATGCCTCATTCTCCTTCTCCGAAGATTGATCGGGATCAATCCAGTCCAGATTCAGTTTTCCGACTCTTGAAGACAAATACGTGTTATTCACATATCTTGGAGGCTGGTCAGCGTCATACTGATTTATACCGTTGTCAACAGCATCAATTGCCTGACATTATCAATTAGAAAATCAAACTCATCAACCAGCAAAGAGAGTGAACATGCATTTATGTATCAGTAAGATAAAAGAACCCCAAGGAAACAGACTGAGCAAGATACGGATAACTAGATACCAGAAAATAGCAATGACAAGCAAGCAAGAGTTGCTGTGCTCAAGCTCTACATGTGAATGTCACGCATTACTATCACACTTGAACATCAAATAACTTCTACCCGACAACTCATCCACTATTGAAAGAATCTTACGATTCACAACTAGCGAAATGACATTTATGATTCACAATTCACAGCTCAGATCTTGACAACAACACTGTTTTCTGGAACTAAGTAAAGAGATGTCTCTTACGCTTAGTAACGCGTAAAAATGTTCCACAGCCTTTATATTGATGCAACTAATAGAAATGGATGACCAAGGCCAAACTGATTTATGTTTGCCAACAGAAATTATACTCCAGCAAAAGCACAGGTTAAATTGCAACCACACCGTTCTGTGCTAATGATACAAAGGGAAGCCAGTACATCTGTCACTGCTAGATTCAGTCGGTAAACATCGAGAGAAGGGGAAAAAACAAAGTGTCAGAAGCAAAAACACATACCTCCATGAAGCTCTTATACACAGCAAGAAACAGCCGAAGCACATCCGGATGATTTTCATCAACCTGAAGCTCCTTAGCTATTATCTCCTTCCCAAAATGCTAAACATGGGAAGAATAAGATACGAACCATGTTAACAATCGACAAAATCAAGACCACCATCAATGCGAAAATCAAAAACCGAAACAACCAGGTAGTAACTAAAAGCTAGCCTAATGGAAATGAGGTAAACACTCGGGTCCAACTAGTACCTTGTAAACCAAACCAGCACTGCTGAGCTTGGTGGAAAACCCATGCCCAAACACCTCTACAAAACCCTTCTGGTGATGATCATACCGGTCTCTACTCGGATCATACACACCCCCAACATCAAGTACAGCATCAAGACCCTCCAGCACCTGCAATCTCCAATTGATTCGCATAACACATCACATAAGAAAAACAACCCACAATTCTTCTGGCCAAGAACCAAGTGTCAACACATACCCGTAAAACAATAGCCAAAAAAAAATTGCCGCTTTCACCCGCTGAGCTACTAAAGATACCAATTTTTTTCAAAATTTCGCTGCTTTGTTTTTCTCTGAAAAAGCCCAAGAAGACGAATAGGGGGAGAAACAAAAAGGAAGAAAGGGGAAAGACCTGGGGGTCTCTGGTGCGGACGATTTCGGCGTTGCAGAACTTGTGGGTGAGGCGAATCATAAAGCAGCCGAGGGCCTCGTCGCAGTGGAAGCTGCCGTTGTGGGTGCCCACGCGCTTCGGCGGCGGCGGCCCGGCGGAGAAGGAAGACGCGGGAACCCTAGAAGGAGAAGCGGCGGGGGCAGGAGGAGAAGCCGCCATGCGAGGAGAGAAAGCAAGGAGGCGCTGCTGGAGGTTGAACAAGCGATGCGGCTGCCGCTTCCAAATGCCTCCTCTTGTTGCTCCCAGCATCCCTCTATGGCGAAAGGTTAAACCTTTACAGCGTTGGGGGAGGTATATGTAGTTTGCGTGGAACCAAAGATTGCACGTTTCTTAAACAAAACAAAATAAACCAAGACGACAAAGATTGCCCAAAACGTTGCTGAAATTTTCGAATTCGATTTCGCAAAATTACTCCGGCGTTCAACTCCATTCTTCCGATGTTGGAAGTGGAGTTGAGATTGGAAATACATCCACGAGCCTATTTAGATAATTGCAATTCTATGTGCTTTAATTAAGTAGATATTTTGTAAATAAAAAAGATTAGAGTGTTGCTTCTCAATTTGGGACTACTTCCAAGGATTTGAGTTCGAGTCTTCGAGTTTTAGTTTAACTCACGCTTAGCTTGGGTACTTTCGAAATTTTCTAACAGAACCCTCAGTTGAACTCCATATTATTTAAGTGTCGTGTTATGTGAAATTGTCAAAAGAAATATGATATAATGAAGATAGCATTTTATGTGAGTGTCATGTTACGTGACGACGACACGTTAAGAAATTACCTAATAAAAAAAGAGTGTTTTAAAATTCAATTGCAGTAATTAGCATTTCCAATTGCAATTACTCTTCCACTTCATTTGGAGGGACTTACCAATAACGGAAGAATCACTTTCGATCGAATGCCAAAGTGTGAACAGCTAGGTGAGTTTTTGTTATGAATATAGTTGTGTTGGAGAAAAGAAGCACCAAGGGGTGGTGGCGCAGTTGGCTAGCGCGTAGGTCTCATAGCTTCTGAGTTATCCTGAGGTCGAGAGTTCGAGCCTCTCTCACCCCAACCATCCTTTTTACCTTTTTTTTCTTTCAAAGAACTTCCCATATTCAATCCTGTCAGCTTTTGCAATGCACGTCCAGGAATCTTTCATCTTCTTCTTGTTTTTGGCCATTAGTCAGCCTAATTTGAGAGTTTCTTGCCACTTTGACTCTGAACAAACAGTCGAGAGAGGCTGCCCTCCCCACTCTTCTATGGTAGTTTCGAGCAACAGAATGACTTGCTAGATTCTTGCAAAAAGCCTTCGTCTCAGCTAATCTTATTGAACCATAACCGTCTGCATCACAAGCGCAATCAATTCACAGCGCGGCTGCCCTTACTACTGCAGACACAAGCTCCCGCGATTCCTGTTTTGCATTGCGCAACCCCAACATGAGGTTGGTCCCTGAAAACTTATGCGTTCACCAATCAGGAGGTGGAAGTTGAACGATAAGTCTCCTGAAATTTTTCCTGTTTCATCTTGTCTCAAAATGCATCCGGCAGCGAAACCGACTCAAGGCATTAATTTGCATATCGCGAACAGCTATGTTGATCATCACATAAATATGCACGTTTTAATGCGCGCACGCCCATATCTCTTGGTAAATACAGAATGTCGCCAGACCAAACCAAGGTACGGGATAGAGAAGTGGAAAAATCTTATTCTCCCGTCCCAATAATCAGCTTTGTTCACGACATGCCCCTGACTACACCTACTTAACTTGCTAATCCGGACAAACCAAGAGAAACTAAAACAACAGAGTCATCGAAATTCCAACTTGTTTGAAACAGAATTGCTACAAGCTAGTCTAGGAGGCAGGACTAGCCACCGATGCTAGCTGAAAAGATGCTTGTACATTTGTGAACGATTGGTAAATCCATCAACAGTTGCATCTTTCATTCGAGTCCACCTACATTTTGGCACCTCGCTAAGTTACTTCTCCTTTCTCTCATCGTCATCCCAATCTCCATTCTTATGTTCCTGATCTTGCGAGGATCTTCTAGGAACATCCCATTGCCGAATCTCATTTCTTGCTTGCGTATCAGAAGATGGCAAATTCATGTGCTTTCTTTTGCTCTACTTGACAAGAAGAGACTATTAGATACAAAAGGCTAGTCTATGTTAGAGATGCATACACGTTGTAGTCGGTAATACCTCAGAGAATCCCTGATGATCATCTTTCTTTCCGGACATCGAGGAGAAAAGCTTTGCAGCCTCATTAAACAATTGAAAACCCTCAATGTCTCCATTTCTGATGCTTGCCTCCAGCTGCAAAGAGAACATGCTTCGGAGATTTGCAGATAACCATATTTAAGTTTCAGCAGGACAGATGCACAAAAAAGAAGCCCCTGTCCCGGGCCCATTTACATGCACATCAGTTTGCCTTTAATAATTGTAATGCAATGTGGCCTGATAACTGTAATTCAAATGCAAGGTAATATCTTCATTTGGTTTAGAGTTTGTACCTGAACGTGCACTATGCAAAAAAGTATACTAGCAATTGGCAGCCAACTCTCTTCAGGTGACAGAGATAAATTTGACCTGAAAAAATGACAGGAAGGATACACTTATGACAAATACTGTAAGAGCACATTAATCATTGAAAAATAAGAATATCAATCTAGCCCATTAAGACTTCAGAGGGCTGCATCGATTACGAATAGAAAAACCAATCTAGCCCATTAAGACTTCAGAGGGCCGCATTGATTACATATAGAATTCACCCAGAATAGAATCATTCAAGATGTACTCATCCAGGTAAATGTGATACAAAGAAACAACCATAAAATGATACTTAAAATGGTCATAAAACTGCACGAGCAAGAATAGCACGTCCTTAACATCATCATCACATCACCTAGCTCAAGGCATGAATAAGAGAAAGTTTGAAGCAAAGAAATACCTTGAGCTGAGGACAAAGAAAGCCCATTCTCAATTTCTGATGAAATAGGTATGTATAAGCTATGAAACTTAAATAATTTACAGATTATAAAATATTTCCTAGTATAGTACAGATAATGATGCTGATAAAATGCAGCACCTGATTGACTACATAAACAATAACAACGTAGCAAACACATCCACTTAAACTGAATTTTACAATCTACCAAAAAAAAAACTGAATTTTACAAGCACACAATTTGATACTTAACACATCAAGAAACAGATAACTTTCACGTGTTCGGTTGAATATACACGATGACACGTTAATGATATCAAACTAGCAACCTCAGCAAGCACTAGAATGAGATGGACTCCCTTCTCTTAGACATTCCTCCCGAACAATACAAGCTAGTAAATGCCAGAAACATACATGCATCTACGATGTACTGGATACTGGCAGTTCTAAATCACTGTATCCATCTCTCAAATTAACTCGGTCCAAACAGAAGGCACTGTCATTTTCCTCTCAACTAAAGGTGGACCAATACTACGGTCACAAATATGCACGAAATAAGTGCTAGCTAGGACCATCCAAGACTCGATTCTCTGCAACAAAAGATCCATTGAAAGAAAGGTCACAAAGACAACGCTGGAAGTAGCATGAAGTTAATATACGTCAAATTTCAGGAAACGAAGAGCAATCAATGACAGCGGCCGCCGAGGCAAAGAACACATTGAACCACAATTTTATTGGGTGATTTTAGTCCTCTCTCGTCCCAAAAGCTAGCTTAAAGGGTAAGACTTTCCCACGCACTTACAAACTGATCTCCTGCCTCTTTGACGACCCATGCGGGATAACCCAACAAATTTCTCACACCGATCAACAAGCAGGGCTTAGAAAAGGAGAAAAAACCCGAGCAGTGTCTTCAAGAGTAGAACCTCAGGTACGGAGCCAGGTAAACAAGCGCATACACAGCATAACGCCGTTTCCCAGTATCAAGCCACGCGAACACCCAACTCTGCACAGAACAAAGGAACCCAACGCCATCCGTTAAAGAAAGCAAACGAGCGCTCTACCAAACACACAGGGGGCGGAAGCCGCTCGAAATCAAGAAACTTTCACCAGCCAATTGAAGTAGGGGATGAAGCTGACGATCCCCATCACGGCGAACCTCGCGTCCGCGGAGCCCACGGCGGCGCCGTCGTCCTCCTCGTCGTCGCCGCCCCCCGAGCCAGCGGAGGCGGGGAGGACCAGGGAGGAGAGCATGCACGCGCCGATCGCGGCGGCGAGGGGCGCGTCGGGGGAGAGCTCCGCCCTGCAAGTCCCATTCCCGATCCTCCTCCTCCTCCTCCTCCTCCTGCTACCTCCCTCGATGGGGAGAGAAGAGAGGAAGGGCGTCGCTGTAGCTTTGACTTTGAGGGGGGGAAGGCGAGTCAGAGAAGCGATGGAAGTGAGAGAGGCCATGGCACTATCGTTCATCCATTCATCAGTCCCACTCCGCACAGAGACAGAGAGAGAAAGACGCAGGAAGGTGTCTCGAGTTTCTCACATTATGTTTTGTTTTTTTTTGGGGGGGGGGGTGTGGGGGGGAAGGTGACGATTCATACAATTGCCCTTGACTCAAGTGGCCAGGGGAATACATTACACAACTTTTTGGCGGAGGAAAATATTTTCTTTATTTTTTCATGAATCGCTTAGAAAACGAAAATTTTGTGTTTAAATTCAAATATGACTAAGTATGTAATCTTAAACCAGAAACTCTGCTACTGTGACTGAAATTCAAATGGTCATTCTCAGGTCACCAACATCTAGCCGCCCAGGCCCTGGTCCATTAAAGCTAGAGCCTCCGACCCCGGTGTTTGTACCCGTGTCCCTGGCGTCCATGCCCAGATCTATTGCGGTTTGGCTGAGACATCGGTACCGGTGCCTAGGTCTCCAGTGCCCGAGCCTAGGATCATCGAGAGGCCGTGCCCAAAGTCCCACAAAGGCCAAATTAAGGATGATGCCACGTAAGTCACTTCTAAACACAAGCGGACAACTTTAGGTACAGTTTTTGAACGAACTTCATTGCTTTTAAAAAAAAAGAAAGAAAAGATTTAGGACATACATAAATAGACCGAAAGATTTAAGACTTAACTGCATTTAATAGATGAGAGTTACATCCGGTGTATTTTTAAATAAGATGAATTGGCACATACAAGTATCATATCAACAAAATTATAGATGTGGTAGCTACTAGCTATCCACAAGCATAACTAACCATGAAGTTAACATTTTGAGTCATGTAAGCTCCCCCCCCCCCCCCCCCCCCCCCCCCCAACCAAAAAAAAAAAAAAGTCATGTACGACTTGTATCGAGCCTTATACCGTTAAAAGAGAGACATCAAACCACACTGATAAAACAATAGGGATAGGTGACACCTCTTTTTCTCATAATCTAATCACCTGATGAGATGTAAACAGCAGATTTGCTGAACATGTGAGGAGAATTCAATCATTCGAAACTCTACACTGTCCCACTGAATTCACCCTTTTATGCAATGATCCATCTGAATTGGAAGAAGAACACAACTGACAGTTGATACGACCACAGAATCGACATAACCATGAAGCACATCGTTCCTCAGCTGTTTTAATCACATGGGAAGCCATCGATAGGCGTCAGTTTTTCATTTATTCAACAATAATACAGCAGAAAATGTTTTCAACACAACAACAAAATCCGTAGTCATTACAAAGAATGACAGGGAAAGAAACAGCAACACAGCTCTACAAACCCAATCTATACAGTCTCTCTTTTGCTTAGCAGATAGTCTTGAAATATCATTGTTGAACATATTGATACAGGATACAAAAATACAATATATCAACCCAGGACTCGATTCTCCTCATGACCACTGCAAAAGAATTCTTCTGCAGAACAAGGAAAAGTCCTTACATAAATTTAATGCTTAACCCCAAAGGGCTTGTCCTCTTCGCTTGTTTGACAGATTGTGGTTCATCCGTATGAGATTGAACATAGTTGCAGAGGAGAAACTTGGGATGCTCGCTATGTTGCTTTCTCGCGCTAATGTGCACAAATCTTTTCAGAGGGTCAAAGAGTGAGACCGTTTCCTGTGTCATTTACAGTTGCTAGCTGAAATGTACATAGTGACACAAATTTCCGTGAACCCAAATCAAATCTCAGACATCCCCTTCCCTTTGACCACCATTCTCTTCCTGGATGGATAAAGTACTTAGCTGCTGTTGCAACTGGAATGAAATACTAACTCATTAGTTCCACGCAAAGACTCTTGAAAAGGTCAGTAAAATTGGGAGAACTGAAAACAAACTCGAGATCTACTCACCTGCATGTGTTTTAACTTCTCAGCAGTCAATTCTTCTGTCAAGTTGGCCATCCTGCAGATATAGAGAGAGGCAATTCGTCAAAACTTAAAAACATAGGTTGAACATATGACATCAATCAATGGATATAGGATGCACTGAAAATCATTATCAAAGACGACTTTGACAAAATCTACCATTCGTAATTCCATCAATTACTCGTCTATCAAAAAAATGAATTAGTTCCGCTACAGATTGGTGATGACAAACCTAGATTGAAGTTCTGAGATCTTGAGTAGCAATATTTGTTCCCTTTGAGAAGCTGCCAAATCAGCCTATCAAACAAGCAGCTAAATCAGAGAGGAAAGAGAGGAATGATCGTTTCAGAACTGATTATGATCCAGAATTGCAATTTGATTGGTACTAAATATGCAGAAGATTACTTAAGAAAAAATTCCTTAAGTGAGATAGCTCTTCTGAAAAAATTGGTGACTACATCCTGGCAGAAGCATTTAATTTGACAGAAGCATGCTTTATGGCAGTCTAAAATCTCACTATGGCTTGAGCGTAAATTGAGAAAAGTATTCCTCACAGCAAAAGAAAAAAGAGCACCCGCACAAGAGAAACAGATATCCAAAATACAAGCAAAATATCTTGGTAGAGTAAAGAAAAAGGTAAAGGAGGATTAAGAGATTTTACGATTCCGTTGCTTTCCGAACTACGAGGCAAAGGGGGCAACTTTCCATTTTGAGTAGCTGAAAGGGATAAAAGCAAGTCTAAAGTTAATTCTCATAATGCTTCATGGATATTTACAAAGTATATTAAAAAAAAAATAAACGAACAAATCATTCACTCACCATCAACCTCGGCAGTTTGCAAGCTATTCAGCAAACTCATAATTAGCTCCTATCATCACAAAAAAATTAAGCAGATTTTAGAGGTGGTCAAAACAGTCACAATATAGTCATTCCAACAATGGAAACACAGAACACATTTTCAATTGCTTGTAAAGGTACCTGTTGCAAGGAGGTTTGCTGGAAGAGATTCTGAAGATGAGGCATTATGACACTTGCGGGAAAACTGCTGCAGTTGAGCTCTTTTGAAGACTGACAATTAGGCTGATAAAAAGAGAAAGAGCAACAGTTAAAGCTTAAACCAGTAAAGCTGATCAAATCCTATGTGTCTACTTCATAATGCGGAAATGAAACAGTCTGGATATTCCTGCTGAAATCAATACGGCAAGTTAAGAGCTGGCAGCACACATTTACCAGGCAAAAACAAACCATAAGACTGTCAACTAGATTAGTCAGCATGTTTGAAAGAGTCAGATGCAAAGACAAACCATTTGCCTGGATTCAAATATCCAGTCCCCTACGCTGGCAGATTTTCGTAAAGGTGATCCCTGCAAAATACAGGAGGGAAGTCCTATTCAGAAGTTCTAAGGTGTACAATGTGAAGAACTACAGCACAACAGCACTTCACCAAGTACCTGTGAAGATCGACGTTGAACTGCACCTATTGGAATATCCTATTGAGATATTCTTAGTTAGCAGGAGTCGTGTGTTAAAAAGAAAGACAATTTTTACAGAGTAATACCTTTACAAGATCCAAATTTTCAGATGTCACTGAAAATCGTCCTTTAATCTGCACCAAGTTAGCCTTCGACTTTTCATCCAGAGAGTCTCTAAACCCTAACACAGCAGAAATGTTTAGAATAGTAATGACAGTTGCGGCAGGTGTTGATAATGTAAGTATGAGCAATGATTATTACACAATTTCGGTACCTCCAGAAGATTTTATGGGAGCTGACAAACTGTTAGCTGAAGCTCGATTGGGAAGCATCAGAGGACCGCTAAAGCTTGGTGCCCTTCGCACTTCAGACTTAGCTCTGTCTGTCACTTGCAAAGTTTCGCCATCACCCCTATTAACAATATAGAGAGGGGAACTTACCTCCACGTTCAAAAAAGCAAGTTTGATATGATCTCACAGCAATAAGTTCCAGAGATAATTTTCATTTTAGACGACCATGCAATGTGCAAGTCCATTGATAATTAGAGAGTAGAGAACAAACTTGGAACTTCAGTAATTTCATCAACCCGAACAATAAGGTAAAAGAAGTAATTGGAGTCCTTTAAGGAAGGAGAGACTAACTTCTAATTCATACCCAATGACTTGTACTACCAGTATTCTCCTCAGCATATGAAGTTGTTAATAAAGTGAAAAGAAAAGTATGCAAGGCTCAGAAGGGATATCCCTTTCTTCCCTCTTTTTTCGATAAACTGAAAACAGTATTTTGGCGGTCAACATAAACCATATCCTCATTGGACCGAACCCTCAAAAGGTATCCCCCAATACACTAGAGGGCACTAGAGGGGAGCAGTGTCACTTCAACCAAGGACTTGGCCGAGAAAACGAGCGTGTCGCTATCAGGCCACCACCCTGAGTACAAAATGCAACCCGCGATTGTAGGGCTAAAACCTAAGAAATTATATCAACTCTTCTTTTAGGCAAAGAAAATATGTATCGACTTGATTGGACCAAATGTTTTCACCAGGCACATAAAGATTGAAATGACAAACATCAAAAGATCACTGGATCAATACTGAGAGCGGCCAACACACTGCAGGCAGCTTTGTATCATAGTGCACACATTGACAAACAGACCTACTTCACCAACAACTACTGCTTTAGATTGGTAGTCAAATTGGTAAATTAGCGAAACTAACATGACAGCTGCTGAACATACAAAAAGCAAATAGCAATCTGATTCAAAATTCAAATGTTGCTTCAGTAATGGTCATTGAAAATTCAGGACCAACCTTTCAGAAGTTCGGCCTTTATCAGAAAGTGAATGGCTGAGCACCACATTTTGCATGAGAGGCCCACTATGAGTTTGACGACTCTTCATTGTTTGATATTTACCCTTGGCCTGTAATTCCATTTCCGATGTCGATGGCGTCATCTCATTGCTTATACCATTTTTCTTCAAACTAACCTTTCCAGGACAAGCAGATTCTACAAGATCACTTTGGTGAATCTTCCCCTTTATATTTAAGCATTCAGTTGATGGTACTTCATCCCCATTTATGTTTCCTTTGCTTTCAGCCGGTAGTAATTCACTGCTGGTACCCGGTTGGCCCAAGGAAGATCTGCAATCATTTGAATCCTGTTGAAGCAATGAAAGATAACAAACTACCTGAGCACAAAAAAGAAATAAATGTCCACACAAGCAGTATAACTAACTTTTAAACAGTTAGAATGAGAATGAATGACGTCAAAACTAGGAAAAATATAAGACAAAGTAAAAAAAATACTAGCTGTATATACCTTATCGCAGGTAGAGGTTGTAGATGTCTTTATCATCTCATCATCATCCTTACCCTCAGGGAGGTCGTCATCATCTCTAATCTAGCAAATACAGTACAACAAATAACATTTATTTTGTTAGCTGATCATATAGACAAATAAAATCTAACTTATTAATCAATTCAAGGTGGATATGCTGTAGGTATATGCAAATAGAAGTCGTACCAGTGATGCTTGGGCTTTTAAATCCTCGATATCAAAATTCCAGGCACTGACTCCTCTGTTGTACTCGCTCTGAAACAGTAACCCTCTAAAGTTAAACGAGCTACTAAAGTGACTTATGAACATACACCTACAAAGGTTATCCCCCAAGGTTCATATTAAGCATGCAAATAAAAACACTTTCATAGCCGTATGGGGACCAACCAACATTAATTGTACTCTGGGCAGAATTAAATACTATAAACAGCTGAGTTACAACTATCAAAACCAACTTAACCAATTTACGAATTTCCATTATGTAGCTTAAATTGCACTGTCAATCTCTCTATCCATGATGTTCACTAAATATGTTCTTCAAACTGGGGGGGAAGAGCAAATTGCAATACAGTTATGTTGCATACTCAATCGAAGAAATGGGAATGTACAAGGAAAAAGGGGTAGCAGCTTTCAGATTGCTGGGTCACTGATACATGAACATAGAAGAATCACCAACCTCTAAGAACTAGAGAGAAAATGGGATATATGGGAGGTAGAAAGAGGAGTTCCCAGATGTCAGACAAGCTCTAGTAATAGTCAACAATAGCAGTAGAAAGGGATAACTTAAAAGATCATGATAGGATGATCCTAAATCACACTGACTCTGAGGTAAATCATGTGGCAGATTGAAACATAAGTAATGATAAATGAGCTTGCTTAGAATTTGGGAGAGGTAAGTTTTCAGGCAATTCTTTACAATTAAGTGGATTGTGGAGATTAAGTCAATATAAAGTATAACAAATGCAAGAAACAGGTAGTACACATAAAATATATTTTAAATTCCTTGTTTCCAGATAATGTTTCTCACCTGTGATAATGCTTCTTGCTCTGCTGATGGCATTTTCTTTAGAGCTAATTGTGCAGCATCTTTGAGCTGAAATATTTCAGCAAGTTAGTCAAACAATGTTCCTGAGAAAAGAAATGCAACAAGCTTGATCATGGCAGTGCAACGTCCTACCTGCAAAGCTTTAACTCGATTCCATAGTGAGGGCAAGTCAGCAAATAACTTTGTCAAAGAAACTTCTGGAGGCTTAGCCTGCTTGAAAAATGCGTGTTTCAACAGTTTCTCAGCAGTTGGCCTCTTCGTTTGATCTTTCACTAGGCACATAGCAACCATCTCTTTGAAAAGCTGATGACAACTGGAAAACCTCCAATTAGAACAGTACTTACAAAGAGAGCAACCCAACACGGTTACGGATCAGCACCAAGACGACTGGACTCCAACCGGTTAATCCAAGAAACTATCTATAAAGACCTAATTGACCTTCTTAACTACTAATTAATGGCAGAGTTACATCTATGAAGCAGCACCAAGACTCTGCTAAACCATACTAACTTTGTTAGAAGTCAAAAGACCAATAAATATCAATGGAACCTTACCAAAAATAAATAAATATCAATGGAAGCTGCATATCAAAGATAAGACTTCAGTCCACCAAAAGCCAATACTAGATAGGCACCCATCAACCAAGGAGTTTGACATCCTCAAAACTAAGCTCTCCTATTTCCTCTTTCCATACACACCTAAAGCTGGCCCAAAAAATTAAATTATTTTTCTTTTCTCATACTTATAGAAGAGGATGAATCCACATTAGCTCATTCTCATCAGGTTCTGTCCAGAAAGAAGTGCAAGTACCTTTGAAAATTTTTTATCTCGATCATAGTCTAGGCCAGGTGGGGCATTTTGGATGGTCATCAGCAGAACCTTAAGCAGGAAAATAATGTCAGGAGCAAATCCTAAAATTCTTCAATAGCTCATACCATCTGCACATTTATACAGGCGTTGGAACCCCTATAAGCAAATAATAATAAGTACCTTCATAGGAGGGTACTTTGAAAAAGGTGCATGGCCATGAGCCAATTCCAGCGCGGTTATTCCGAATGACCAAATATCCGCCCTGCACATGTTGGGAAATGGTAACCAACCAAAGGGAACGGAAATGATATCTCGCTATAAAGATGAGAAAAGATATTCTCAGTAATCAAGATCAAGTAAAAGGATGGCCCCAGGTAGGACTTTCAGAGCAATTGTTACACAATTTTATAATTATCCAGGAAAACCATCGCACAAGTCAAATAAAAAGTTGACCCAATTCCAATGCAGTTATTCCAAATGACCAAATCCGCCCTGCGCATGTTGGGAAATGGTAACCAAAAAGAACGGAAATGATATCTCACTTTGAAGATGAGAAAAGATATTCTCAGTAATCAAGATCAAGTCAAAGGATGGCCCCGAGCAGGACTTTCACAGGAGTTGTTGAACAATTTTATAATTATCCAGGAAAACTATCGTACAAGGCTAATCAAAAGTTAGATCGCCTTACTTTTGTGCGCATGACACTAATGAATATTACTGTTTCTCAGAAAACGAAAAATCCAAATGCATGATTGTATCTCTAAGCTGAGGAATTCATCACGCTTTACCCCCATCCAACTAGAAAATTCCATGCCGAGATAGATAGTAGCTTTCAAATAGTTAATCCTATGGACCTACAGCAACTCGTTTTAGCAAAACTATGACAACAATGGAGCCACAGAAGCTGATGCAGCAGCAACATCTTCTTGCAAATCCTCCCCAGAAACACTTCTTTACATAGAACAGAAAACTTACTTGGAATTATATCCACTCCCAGGCTGTAGAACCTCCGGTGCCATCCTATAAGCATAGTTAAAGTAAAAAAGCAGTGGTTTAATCTTAAACAACAAGAATCGCCTGAAACATAACTTACCAACAGGGAGTTCCTACGAAAGTATTTCTGGTACGCTGTCTCTCTCCTGTATCAAACATGCATGCTGAAACACCAAAGTCAGCTAGCTTTACAACCCCACTGCTATCAAGTAGTATATTTCCCGCCTGCAAGTATTGAAGTATAACTTATTTTCAAATGACTTGAGTGCCAATGGAAGTGGTGAAAATAAACGAATACAAACATGTAAAAGAGTCAAATTATGCATTAAAACTCACCTTGACATCCCGATGTATATGCCCTTGTCGATGGAGGTAATCTAGAGCCTTCAAAGTCTCTTTAAGTATGGTACAAATAGCAGCCTCCTCGAATCCATCTGGGTATGCAATCTTCATGAGATGTAAACATGAGCCCTCTGACATATATGGCATAACTACCCATAAATTGCGATCGACCACAAATGAGCAGTATGCTTTTATGACATTTGGATGGTCTATCAAAGACATTGTTTGAGCCTCTCTACGTATATCATCCTGCAAAAAATTGACGCTACAACAATATTACTTCTTGAAAAAAAAAATGCACGGGGCATACAATATTAAGTGCATTCCTTAATTTCCCTAATGAGTATCGATACGAATCTAAGTCTAACCAAAAAGGATTAAACAGCACAGAACCATGCAAAAACGTCTATCATATGATCGGTTCAGCATTGGATTGGCAACAATATGTAGCTCATTTCACCCTGACAAGGCAACAAGTAGCAACATCTGATTTGGTGGATCAATGTATATCAGCGGGATGTTTTCTGAGGCTGATACAGAATATGGAGAAACACATAAATACTGATGCAATATAATAGCAATTAGAAAGGTATACCATCACTTTACATAGAAGATGAAGAACTTCAGCCTATCCTTCTATAGACTAGTAAACATGACCATGATTATCCATCAGTTGACTGTTACACCATATTAAATTTGATGGCCTCAAATCCTAAATATAAATCTCTGTACTGATTATGGGTGAGCAAAACATGTATCCATTCTTAGAATCCAGGGTCTATCAATTTTTAAGTCCTCAAATGCTAAAGCAGAAAATCTTTGTACTGATAATGTGTGAGCAAAACATGTATTCATTCTTAGATCTTGGCTTGTCCAAGTTCCGTTCTTTTTGTCGTTGTCTATGACTCTTGAAAAAGTCGCACCAGCTATGGCTAATCAACAACCATCAATACCTATGAAAATTAAGAAGAAGAAGAAGCAGCCGATATTTTTAAGCCCCCAACTTTCCAACATATCAAACATGAAGCCATCAACTGCTCATCTATCAAGTAGATATCAAGAAACTTTAATAAACTGTATCGGGAATTCATATACAATTACTAGACGGAACTAACTTCGAACAACACTTCCACACAATATAGATAGGATATTGCATCTCTAACTCGACACGAATGAAAGCATAAAGAAGACGACGGGCGGAAAAGAATCACGACCAATTGCTACATTCTCCTCAATCACAACTATTTCATTCTTGGCGTCATCTTTTTCCCAAAAAATAACCCAGGTAATTGTAGACAACCCCTAAAATCTGTATCCCCCAAGATCATAGGACAGCAACATGTTTACCGGTTACAGTCAGCTCGGCAAGTTTGAGTTCACGAGATCACTAGACAAACAATATACTGAAACAGGGACAATGAACAGGATTCTCCGTGACGTTCCAGTTTAATTGGATGCCACCGAGAGACAGACATAGTTTCCTTCAACTGTCCAACCGAATCATAAAATGTTATCATCGATCTAATCGGGCACCAGATCTCCTTCCCCCGAGCCTACCTCGTACCCATTCTATCGAGATCTGGACCAACGAAAAAATTCCAAAACAATGCATCGAATTCAGCTCAGCGACCCCATCTCATCCCCTCCACAAGACATAACGCGGATCAAATCTACTCCCCGAGTTCGCACACATCGCTCGATCAGCACTTCAAGCGAGCAGCAAAAACATCGCCATCTAAGCTGCGACTAGCGGGGAAAGGAGCCGGGGAAACGGCAGGAGACCGACCAGATTGCTGTTGCAGCGATCGAGATCCAAGCACTTGACCGCGACCACGTCGTTGAGGGGGAGGTAGATCGCCCGATACACCGTGGCGCTGGCCCCGTAGCCGACCTCCTCGAGGATCCTGTAGTCGCTCGCATTCGCGGAGTAGGCCCTCGGGTTCGCTCCCATCCGCCCCATGAAAACCCTAGCCGAGCCGAACCGAACCGAACCGAACCGGAGCCGACTCCGCGGCCTGGCGGCGGCGGCGGAGGAGAGATCGGGAGGCTGGGAGGGAAGCCGGTGACGATCGGAGGGAGGGGGACTAGATTGGAGTCGAAATGGAGACTAGGAGGAGGACGGGGAGCGACGAGTCGTCGGGGGTTTCCGCTGGGGAGGGGGACGCGTTGACCGCCATGGGAAGCGACGGAGAAAGGGGCAAGACATGAGCTACAGAGAGAGAGAGAGAAGGGTCCTCCGTGCTGCTCCTGGGCTTTGCTGAGGATGGGGGGGGCAAGCTCGGGAGGAGTGCGGGGAGGGGGAGGTGGGGGATGTGGGGGTGGGGGCCATGCTGACGTGGCCGGGCTGCTGGGTGGCCGGGATGTCGACACGTGGATTGGACGTCGTGCGGGACGGCTGCGGCCCCGCCATTTCTTGGCCATTTTCCACTTAAACCCCAATCGTAAGGCGATACAACCAAAAACCCCGAACCGGTACGTCCGTTCTGTATTTATCTCAAAATAGTCACAAAAGTTCTCAAATCCGTACACGTTTAAAACTACTTTTGTGTGTCATAAGAAAACCCTAAAATGTTGTATTTGCGCCGCATCAACTCCAAATTGTGTTAAAATTAGGATTTTTTTGGGTAAATGTAGCGTGGATGTATAACATTAGAGGTTTTTGTAGCATGAAAATTAATTTTGAGTAACTATGACACGAATTTTTCAATTTGGGGTAAATATGGCTCGAATGTACCGGTTTGGAAGTTTACCAATTAGTTTTACATAAATGCGATACGATCGCACCGATTTTGAATTTTTTGAAGATATTAACCCTCATCGTAAAGATACGTGGCATAATTCGAGTTTTGTGCATTGCAATGAGATCACTATTGTATCTATTTGAAGTTATTTCTTTGTTAATTTTCTCTCATACTTTAAATTTTATTTAGTTTATTGATCTATAGGATTGCATATGATTTGTTCATAATTTCTTTTGGAATATAGATTTTTTTTATGATGCGCATAAAAGAATTGCTTCACCAAATGTAACATGGGCTTTGCTTTCAAAGTCAGGCCCATCAAGCCCACCAACACTAGCCACTTTCCTTTATGTCTCTATAGTGTCCAATCTTAAAAAGTATTTTTTAGCCTTTTTGGGTTCTCCGAACCATCTCGTTTTGATTATATTCTCTTCTTTTTCTTTTTTACCTGCTACGCAAATAATAGGTCATTAGGTAATTTTCTTGTCGCAAGCTAATTTCCTTTTTAATTTTTCGGATTTGAATATATGAGTAAGTTAAAAGTGCATATATCGAAGAATGCATCTAACATCCACGGTGACCGCAATATTATTGAATAACAATTAAAGTATCATCAGAATTTAGACGTGAATTAAGGCAATACGTAATTACATTCATGAGTGGCCGGGATTCGATTCGGTTTCAATTTAGGTAGTCCTTTAGGTTAAGTTTTCATTTTTAGGGATTTAGGATTATCAAGATGCTTGGCAATACTAACTATGCGAACGTTGCGCTTATTATTTCCTGTCGGTAAAACTTTGGCCCCCTTTTCCATATTCTTTGTACGGCCACGAGCCTTAAAAATTCGACGCGTCGAAAGTACGTAAAACACAGATATAAAAGGAAATTTAGATAAATCGGATCAGAACTTCGAAATTAAGCATGTCTGGCTAAGACTTGGTACTAAGATAAGTGTCCCCTCGAGAAGTCTGTCGTGTTGCGCCCCTCTGGAATCTTTCTCAGAAGAGGAAAGAGAAAAGACGCAACGTGTGGTGACCATGGAGTTGCTCCACCTCCATAGGCTCTTGATCATGGAAATGGAAGGGCTTCAATCCATCGTTTTACGTCTTCTGGTGAGTCCTTGAAGGCCCACGAATGGACCTTGCTGAGGTGGGGATCAAGTCTTTGTTTTGGAGGTATAGCCTCCCGCCGTCCATAGCACGATCCGCTGCCGGCCGCCCTTTTAGGAGGTGACTGCTTCCCAATCCTCGCATCTTTTTGTTCCACTCTCAACACTAGGACAATTATTCCCTTGTTTTTTTTTTCATTAGGAATAAGTACACCGAAAGTCCTTAAATTTATCGCGAAAATTCAACTGAGTCTTTCAATTTGCAAAGTGTGCAGTCAAGTAAAAAAAAAAACTTGTCAAATTGGTGTAATCCGGTCTTTCCGGTAATTTTGTCCAACCTGTCTTGACATGATTTTTATTTAGTATTTTCTTTTTCCTAAGTGGCAATGATGTGGTTAAAATATGAAACAGGAGGTTAAAACGACGTTATTTTGGTCTAATATGATTTTTTATACAAAACGGCGATGGTGTGGCAGCCCTTGCTGCTTGATTTCCACCTCTTCTTTTTAAAAAATAAAATAGTTTTAATTAAAAGGTTAAATAAAAAATCATATTTATAAAATGATATCGTTTTAACTAAAGAAAAATGCTGATGTGGCTTTTTTAAATATTTTTTCCCTTTTACGTGGCAATGGCAATGGCATCGCTAAGACGACAATGTTTTCATCAAAATCTGATTTTTAATACAAATTTTATTAAATTTAGAATTAACTCGAGTTAAAAAAAAAGAAGAGAGAGCTAGAAACTAGGCAGTGACGATTGCCCCACCATCACGAGGATAAGTTTTAAGACTTCTAGTATACTCATCCCTTTTTTATTTCTAATTTTTTTGGTGGCTAATTAACAAAAGAACAGGAGTAGCACATAGACTTGGCAATCGCGAGAGGGGAGGGTGGGTGGGGGATTCTAGGTGAGTCGATTCGGTTCGGTTCGGATTGGATTATGAAATGAGTTACAATCAACCCAGTTACTTGATCCTATTCAAATTAGGTTCACCCTTTCTTGACCCTAATTTTTTCTATGAAAAAGAGACTTACCTTTCAGCAGGCAAATATTTCACACAACAATTATCTTCACAAAACCCTATAACTAAGAATATTCATGTATCTACGATAGCTTTCAAATAATCCCATATCTAGTTCGCTCGGCACATTGTAACAACATACAAAGATAAGTTCGACATTTATTACAAATCCTATAATTAAATAAAGTATCAATTTTTTGACAAAAGAATGTTTCAAAAATCACAATAAAGCCGATCTCGCTCAAAAGTGATGCCAACATGGTACCCCAAACTTCACTTTTTTAACCAAAAAAAAGAGCACCACAAAAACAATAAGAAAATGAAGCTCCTACGATGCCGCGTAACTTTAGCTTTTCATGAAAAAAGAGACATCTTCTGGCAATTAGGGGTCTAGGATATCACACGCAACTCTTCATCGACAGCTTGAATATATACTTCATAATTTAACTATTTAAAATTTCCAACTACACATTGAAAAAAATAAAATAGAATGCTCACGAGTCGAGTCGAGTCGACTTAAATGGGTTCGACTCCATCCAATTCACAAATTATTTGAGCAAAATCACAGGTAATGAGTTTTGTTTGTTCCGTAATTGCAGTGGTAATCTGTAATAGCTATTTAAACGTATCACTTAGCAAGTAAGTTTTAGGGCGCGTTTGTTTCGCAAAAAATAAATGATTTGAAAAATATTTTCTTAAAAATAATTAGTTGTATTAATTACAAAAAATGAATAAACGAAAAATATTTTTATCGTCTACAAAAATAGGAAGAACTATCTAAAAAGTCATAAGCCTATTGCATACTTTTCAATTTTGCCAATTGAGTCATAAATTTTTTCACATTTTGTCAATTGAGTCCTTCCGGCCAATTTTGGTCGGGATTCGTTGACGTGGACGCCAGCCATTTTATGTGGCACGCGGTCGGCGCTAATGCGGATAATTTTTAACAATATATATTTTTTCAATTGTTATTTTGTTTTTCTGATTTTTTTTTTCTTTCTTCTTCCTCCTTTTACCAGTGACCGCCCACTAGCCACAAGCAATGGCTAATCACCGGCCATGGCTAGGGTAAGGGCCGACCTTGCTCAATCCGGTGAGGGGAGCCCTTGCTTAGCCGGGTCTTGCTTGTGGCGGGCGATGGCAACCTCCCAAGCGAAGCTAGCCTGCCTGGCCCTAGCCAATGATTGGTCACCAGTGAAAGAAAAAAAAGAAAAAAAATCAGAAAAATAAATACAAAATCGAAAAAAATATTAAAATATTATTAAAATTTATACACGTCAGCGCCGACTATGCCATATAGGATGGCCGGCATCCATGTCAGTGAATTCCAATTAATTTTGGCTGAATGGACTCAATTAGCAAAATATTTATGACTCAATTGAAAAAATTAAAAGGTTTAGGATTGAATTGGCAAAAGTGCAAAATGTTTATGAATTTTTAGACAATCTTTCATATTTTTATTGTCCATGAAAATATATAGACATTAATTGCTATCGATAATAAAGACATAAGAAGTCATTTTTTAAGAAAATATTTTTCAAATAATTTATTTCCGTGAGCCTTAACAAATTAGTCTTATTCTATCTAAAATTAATCCGAATCTAATCGACTCCCGTGCTCGAATGGAGCAAAATTACATAAATCATTAAATTTTCTTTCTCGAAAAGACTTGATTACAAAAGTGAAAGGTACTGCACGTGTTGGGTTGTGCCGCGAGTCGAGAAAAAAGATTCCCACCCACACTTGCTCAAACCGCACTTGGAGAAAGTGGGAAATCTTGACTGACCATGTTAGGAAAACGATATCCAAGAAAAAGAACTGTGTTTCGATATTTTTTAGGATTTTCTGATTTCATGCAAGAAACCCATCTATTATTATTATTATTATTATTATTTGTTTCTAATTTTTTGCCTAATTTCAACGGGGAGCAATCAAGGAGCAAAGACCACATAATGTGGGAGGGCCCACTTTTACCTTTTTTAGAAAAGCCGGCGACGATGTCGGCGGTGCAAGCCCCTTGATGTGAAGTGAGTGAGTAGCAACTTTTGCTTTTTAGAGACATCTCTCGTTTTCGTTTGCTCTTTATGGATAAATGGATTAACCCCATCATACGTCTTTGTTGATAATTCGTCACAAACTTTGTAGTCCAGATGCTCGCATTACGGGTGAGCAACATGGACAGATCGAATTAGGAATCGCCTGAATCAGATCGGTGGTTCTCAAGAGTGTTGATCTGGTTTCTAATTCCATAAAATTGGAAGTGATGATTTTCGATATGGTCCCCAGTTCCGAGGGAGAACCAGACCGCTCGGACTGAACCGATGTTTCTCATTTATTTTATTTTTTTTATTTCTTACACAAATTTCTTTTCCTTTCCCTTTCCCTTTCTCTTCTCGTGTGTCTCACTCAAAGCTACTTCGCTATTTATCTTTGTCCTCTGTGTTAAGCCGCTTATAAAATTAACCATTGTGAGTAATCTATAAACTCTCAAAGGGAGTACAATACCGACCATTATTATCATAATGGGTTCATACTGTGGTCAAATTCATAAACTTATCGCTAGAAAGGAATAGTTTGGGTTCTTAATGTCTGGACACAATTTTGAATTCATCTTCATCTTCCATTGGACCGCTCAGGAACCGGACTGGTCCGGTCCTCGGTTCCAAAAACTGAGAACCGGTTCTTTTGATCCGATTCTCGGTTCCTGGTGGGATTGGACAGAATCGTAAACCAATCACCCCTAGCTAGCACGTGATCACACGCAAGGTATGTCTTGTTATCTGAAAAGATTAAAAACGATATTTATTTCATAGTAATTATGCAATGGAGTAGGATGGTTCTTAGGTATTGATACAAAAACAGGATTTGTGTTCCCAAAAAGCATAGTAAAATTTTTGTGTTTCGTCCTTTTATTTCAAGGAACAGTTGGAACAAAAGATTGATTTCTTTTGCCTCGAAATTCATACGACGAAATGGAATTGATTGAATCATTAAAGAAAAATGTAAAAGGTGATCACCGTGTGCAACTTCTGGAGAAATTAAAATGAAGGCTTTACCAAGAGAAGTTATGGTGCCATATATGCTTCTTTGAATTTTATTTTGTCTTGATAGCAAAAGTGACGGGCATCTCATCCGTGGCAACTCAGTTAAGTAAGAAAAATCTCGTGTAAGACATGTTAAGATAGGCACGTAGAAGCAGATTTTTGATTGCCTCTTAGCAGAATATCAATAGTTGGTAATCATTCGGGCTTTGCTAACATAACAGTTTTTGGACCACTATGAAATTAACGATTTGGTTTTCAATTCCACAAGTTTAGAACCAGACATGACCGAATTGGTCGTTTGTTTCTTAGTCCCTTGTGTGGAACTGGACCAACCAAACCGACAGAATTGGACTTGTTCTTCTTTCTTTATGGCTTGGACAACATTCTCATAGCAAGCTAATTGTCTAGACTTGTTTTATTCGACTCACTTGTATATCCATTGGATGCTGCCAAAAAGCCTACCAAACTAAGAACTAATCAGGTGTTCTTGTTTGCTATTTAACCGTTTACTGTTTTTAATGGATAAAATGGAAAAATCTGTACAATGAATGAATCGAAGATGGCTTTTGTGTAGAGCCGCTAACTTGGGAAAGATGCTGTAGACCTTGTTAAACCGAATGAATCAATATGCCGTACACTTGGGAAGTATTATATAAATGAAACCAAAAAAAAAAGGGAAGATCGCATATTCATGGGAAAATAGCATCAGTTCCTGGTTCCACAATCGGGAAACCGACCTTGTCCGCTCCCTAGAACGTGGGAAAATAGCATCAGTTCCCGGTTCCACAATCGGGAAACCGACCATGTCCGCTCCAGTTCCAAGTTCTAAGACGGGAACACACGTCTCCTGTGGAACCGATCACCTAGACACGACGCAGCAATCTTAGAACACCTAGACACGACGCAGCAATCTTAGAAAAGTAGGGGGGAAAGTGTAATTTGGTGCGGTTGTGACGATAAGTGGCATTAATTTAAGCAGAATTTAGCCATAAATGTAAAGTGGTGACAAACACACGACAGCGAATGAAGAAAGGAAAGAAGAGAAAGTGGCGCTTTTGTGTTCTAGTGCTCTTGGATTCCAACTTCCACTATCGATGGTGAAATCAATAGGCGCATCTCCATCGTTCAAACGCGAACCCCACGAAGACGCTGTTGCGTTCAACGAGGAAAAAGAAAAAGAAAAAGAAGTGACCTTTCCGCGTTATAAGAATTTGAGTTTTTTATTTCCTAGGAATAATATTTCAGCCAGAAGGATTAACCTAATGGGCTGGCAAAATTCTTTATTATTGATAATTTATGCTATTTAGAAATTGGTTGTCTTGATATGCACATGTGAGTTGGGTTAGAGAAGTCTCACATAGGAAAATTGGCGTAGAATAGTTAATATATGCAAATTGACTCATAACTTATTAGCTTAAACTTTTGAGTGAAGCTGAGTCTAATTGAATATATTGACCGACTCGGACCTGAACTCTCTCTTAATGATCTCCTCAAGTGAAAGTTATTAGAAATCTGTTACGTGCTTCCAACAAATAGTATTAGAGCCGATAGTTAATTGGTGGCCAACTTTCAATATGTATCATTATTTGGTAAATATCTCAAGAATGGAACTTAGTGATCAATGTGGTTTCCGAGCAAGTGGGCTTTATGGTGTAGCAATGGGGCTCGATGACAGACTTCATGATTCAAACTAGAAAAAAAGACTAGAAATGAAGTTGGGCATTGGAGATTCAATTTGAGATAAGTTAGTGCAGAAGGATACCTAAATTAAGGATGAGCAAATCTAACATTGAGTTTGGAGATTTAATTTGAGATAAGTTAGTGTGGAAGGATATCTAAATTAAAGAGGAGCAAATCTAACATTGAGCTTACACGTGAGGGGGAAGTTGCTGAGAAACTTATGTGAGTTATGTTAGAGAAGTTTCACATTAGAGAATTGATGTGATGTAAAGCAGTTAATATATCTAAATTGGCCCATAACTCATCGACTTAAGTTTTTTAGTGAAGTTAGGTTCAATTGGATATATTGACTGGTTTGGACTTCAGCTTCCTCTTAGTGATCTTGCCGAACCAAAGTATTGGACTTCTGCTACACGCTAATGATCCTCGCTTAGTCTCGCTTTCTACTACCTCTTTCAAACTTTTTATTAGTTTTTAATGTAATTTTCCATTACTTTTATACAAATTGTCTACAAATATAACCTTGACAATAATTGACAAACCATAATGCGGTAGACTACAGTACACCTCTGGATCTTGCTATAATATGATTTACATTGATTGCATTTGTTGTGTAACATATATATTTGTACGTAATTTATTTTTTATCCTACGTGCTTGATTTGTTGATTCTTGACGTGAAATTAACAAAGCTGGTTCCATAAGAATTGTATTGGAATAAAAATCGCATCTACCGATCCTATGTTAATCTCATATCTTAGAAGTCATGTACGTACTTCCAAACTTATAACATTAGAAGGCATGAATTTTTTCATAAGGAGTAGACTGCACTCTCGAACTTTTTACCAATGTTTCATATTATAGAAATTTTCTGTTTGAAAGATTAATAAAAAATGACTATGGTCAATGTATATACACTCACCTCACTAGTAGCAAGAAATATGTTTTAATAGTACGTTATTCGAAAGTACCACATTTTTCTGACAGAAAAATGAGTTCACTGCATATATATTTTCTCAGTTCTAGATGTTTATTAAAAGATTGCTCATGTTACATCTTTGAACCATGGGAAAGAGTCTATAAAAAATAATTCAAATGTATTGCAAGTAAATTCCATGGCCGGATAATTGCAAAAGAACAAGCGAGCCCACTAGTTGGAAACGTTTCTGTCTGCTCCTCTTCTGTGTCGACCTTTCACTTTCTGCAGACCTCAGTACCCAGTTGCCGCCCCCAATGATACAGTGTGCGAACTTTTTGAACGGATTCAATCTGATAGGATCTCTCCCACTGCCCCAAAAAATCGCACCGTCCTCCATGATGGAGAGAGAGAGAGAGAGGATAAGGTCAACTCTGTCAAGCCAGTAATGATATTGCAGTGATAAGGTCCCGTTTGTGAAGCAAATGATTTTGTACGGATAACCTGGTGTGGGTTAAGTTGGGAGCTAATTTTTTTTCTGGGATAACTTAGAATGCTTTTGCGTAAGATTTAGGGTTTGGAATTTAAGGTGTAGGGCTGGTTTCGAGATCTTTGGGAGCTTCAAATACTGTAACATGAACTTACAGGTACAAGGTAACATGTGTCTGACGCAGGACGGTCCCCAAAAAATGGCAGACATGTATGCGAACGTACACTGCGCGAGTGAACCGGCTGCATGCGCATCTACTACTATTCAAGAAGTGCAACCCGCTGTAGTTGCACCTGTCAATCTTGTGGAGCTCGTAACTTTCTGATTCTTCAATGGGGCTTCATGATTAACCCACTTGATGATTGATGAGTTTTGTGGTTTGGATCTCTTTTACCGAGACACCAGTTGAATTCTGAAGTGCGGTGGCAAGATGAAGCTTTTTCCAATGGGCAAGCACGTCTTAGTTCAAAGTGAAAAGATCTCTTAGGACCTTTATTCTCAAGAGTTTCCTAAGAACATGAATTATAGAAGAATTATAGAAAAGGAGAGTGAAAGGCACTACGTGATTGTACCTAATTAAAATTAAGATGGAGACACCCTGTGATGGTTTGTGATATTTACACATTCTCTAAATGTTGTATTGTGCCGAGGAAGAGTACCTCACGCATCGACGGACTGAGGAGGCTAGTAGGAGCCCCCGCCCCATGATGGCTTCGTGCTTTATGTGATTTTTTTTAATGGAATATGTATAGTAGTCCATGAAATTTCACGTAACATTTCTATATCTCACCTCTTGAGCTAGGTATAATAATTTTTTATTGATCTCGGCTCCTGAGCTAGGTTTCCACGTCAGCCGCTCCCCCCACAATTATTGTTGAGTATGTCTTTAATTATGTTTCGGGTATTCGATTCAAATTGAATTTTGATACCTGTATTGAAATTTGTGATGACCTGACTTGAGAAAAATAAATGGAGGTTTAGTGTTGGCAACATGGGTCGTAGCCCTATGAAACAATATAAATATTAATTTTTTTCTCAAGTTATTAGGTTTAAAAAAAGTTGAGACGAAAAGAGTTTTATGATTTTTTTAGCCACCTTTTATGATCCTTAAATTTCTATAGTGGATTTTGTTTCTTCTCTTCGCATGGTTTTTCCCACAAGAGTTTTTCATGTAAATCCGTGTGTTCTTTCATTCCTCTCAATTTAATTTCTTTGTAGTTTCCACATTGATAATAACAATCTAGTATCAGAGTCGATGATCAATTAGTGGAGGGTTCCAAATCTATTTCGGTGTTTGACGGATGAAGTAGAGCGTGATTTCAAGGCGGTGGGTGTTGTGGTGTAACAATGTAGGCCCGGTGGCAGACTTTATATCTTGCTACAAAATGATACTTGAATTAAGGGAAAGCAGACCTAACGCTAAGCTCATCCGTGAAGAGAAGATTATTATGATGTACGTGTGAGTTGTGTTAGAGAAATTTCAAATTAGAAAATTAGTGCGGTGTAAAGTAGTTAATATATCTTAGTTAGCCCATAACTCATTGGTTTAAACTTTTGAGCAAATGTGTGTCTAATTGTATATGTTAATAGACTCGAACTTTGGGTTCGCTCTTGGTGATCTCCCCTGATGAAAGGTATTATGTTTCTGCTGCGGGCTTTGAACAAATTTTATTGACGAGCTCGGACTTGTTGATAATCTCCGATACCTTTCCCTTGAGGAGATCGCCAAGAGGGAGTCCAAGTCCGAATTTGTTAACGTATATAGACATACATTGACAAATTGCAATATATATCATGGTCACTTCAGCTCTCTCAGCCACACGCAGGCATTATTCTCTTCCATGTGCACGAAAGATTGTTGGTTATGTCCTTGAGAAAGATTCGAAATTGCATTAAGTTCAGGGCTCCAATGACTTAAGCAACTTGATAAGAAGAGACACACATCGAACTAGTTCACAGTCATCCAAACACATCTCATAGCTGTCCGGATTGCAAAAGAGTTCTCACCAGCGGGGTGTTCAAGAACTTGAAGCACCAACCTCAAAACTCTCTCGCTCAATCCGGGTGATTTCAATATTTTTCGAGTGCGGGTTCGACTAGTCCTCTGAATCTCTGAGCTTTCTTTACTACGATGGACAACACGGAAACCATGACCGAAAAGAAGGAAATCGAGGGAGAGAACCTGGAGGAGGAGTTGCCAGAAGGGTCGGAGTCGAGTGGCTTGGGAAGGACCCCGCCATGGACGAGGCAGCTGACGCTGCGTGGGGTTGTGGTTAGCGTCGTGATCGGGACCATCTACAGCATCATAGCCATGAAGCTGAACCTCACAACCGGGCTTGTCCCGAACCTCAACGCGTCAGCCGCGCTCATCGCCTTTGTGTTCATCCGCACGTGGACCAAGATGCTCCACAGGGCCGGCTATGTCACGAGGCCGTTCACCAGGCAAGAGAACACCATGATCCAGACGTGCGCGGTCGCGTGTTATAGCATTGCTGTTGGAGGTTAGAGGGACCTCATTTGAATCAGTGAATGACTTAGCTACGGTTTTAATCAGCTCGTTCTTGATTCCTTTGTTAATCAAACGGCATGGATCCTTTTTTTTGCGTTCAGGTGGATTTGCCTCATATCTATTGGGGTTAAACAGAAGGACATACGAGTTATCAGGAGTGGACGCCGAGGGAAATTCCCCAAAGGCTGTGAAGGAACCTGGGCTTGGTTGGATGACTGGTTATCTTTTTGTGGTTTGCTTTGTGGGTTTATTTGTGCTGATTCCACTCAGGAAGGTACAATGAGTTTGATAAGGTCAACATAGAGTTTGTGTTTATAATAAGAAACTATTGTTTACAAGGAGTTTTGTCATACCAGATACTGATTGTCGATCTCAAATTGACATATCCGAGCGGCTTGGCGACAGCGGTGCTCATCAACGGCTTCCACTCACAGGGAGACAAATTGGCCAAGTATATATACATTTTGCACCATAAATACGCGGAATTGTTCATAGACAAATGTGAACTCTAAGCGGCAATGACGGTCGTTGTGCGCAGGAAGCAAGTTCGTGGGTTCATGAAGTGCTTCTCTTTCTCATTCCTGTGGGGCTTCTTTCAGTGGTTCTACAAGGGCAAGGATGGTTGCGGGTTCGCGCAGTTCCCCACTTTCGGATTACAAGCTTGGGAGCAAACGTGTGTGGTTTGCGCATTTTTTCCGCTCTTATACTCGGAACTTTAGCGAGCCTATTTATGACTAGCTAGTTAACTTCATTGTTCTTGTTTGATGAAACGTTGTTCTCCAGATTCTTCTTCGACTTCAGCATGACCTTCGTCGGAGCGGGAATGATCTGTTCCCACCTGGTGAATCTGTCTCTGCTTTTCGGTTCTGTGATCTCCTACGGCATCATGTGGCCGCTCATCGATCACCACAAGGGAGACTGGTTTTCCGATGGCCTGGAAGAGAGTAGTATGAAGAGCTTATATGGCTATAAGGTCTCTCTCTCTAGTAAAGCATAGGTGAAAGCGAAGAAACGCCGTTCTCAACTCTACTCGCTCTCTTATTCATTTTGTTCTTTGGTCTTGCAGGCGTTTATCTCCGTGGCTCTGATCCTTGGCGATGGGCTCTACAACATTCTAAAGATTACGTCTGTCACAATCATTAACATCCGTGGAAAGATGAAGAACCGAAACCAAAACCCTGCTACAGGTAGATGATGCATAACCTTCAAGATCAAATCTTCATGATTGCCATGGCTTGTCTAGTTGGTCAACAAATTCATGTTGCACAAATTAAGGTGTAGGCCATAAGGACTGGCATTTCGCGGGATCTTAATGATCAAGCATATTTAGATGGAGTCGAATTGTCAGTTTTTATGCCTTGCTGTGGAAAAAAGTGATCAAGACAGCATTTATTATCCGTGACATACCAAGCTTTAGTTCAATTGAAGTTACAGTGTTTTAAGATGCCCATCATGGAACTTCAAACTTCTAGCACATTTCTTCTCTTTAAGCAAAAAGGTGTGTGCTCGTGCATTCCCTAAGTTTGACTCCTGGATACTTCTTTTTGATCTCATGTTTCCACTTCAATGCAGCTGAAGAAGACGCGAGCAAAACCCTCGAGGGCAAAAGACAAAGCGAAGTCTTTCTGAGAGAGAGCATCCCTCTGTGGATTGGACTCGCCGGATACGGCCTCTTTTCCGTGGTATCCATAATCGCGATCCCCATCATGTTCCCTCAGCTTAAAAGGTACTTCGTCGTTGTCGCGTACATTCTCGCTCCTTCCCTAGCTTTCTGCAACGCATATGGAGCCGGACTCACTGACATGAACATGGCCTACAACTACGGCAAAGTGGCTCTCTTCATCATTGCCGCCACAACGGGCAAGGAAAATGGCCTAGTCGCCGGCCTCGCAGGGTGCGGCCTCATCAAGTCCGTTGTCTCTGTGGCGTGCATCCTGATGCAAGATTTCAAGACGGCCCATTTCACGCTCACATCCCCTCGGGCGATGTTTCTCAGCCAGGTCATCGGCACAGCCATAGGATGCGTGGTGGCTCCCTTAAGCTTCTTTCTATTCTACAAGGCATTTGACATAGGAAATCCCAATGGAGAATTCAAAGCCCCGTATGCTCTGATCTACAGGAACATGGCGATCTTGGGTGTTCAGGGGTTCTCGGCTCTGCCTCGCCATTGCTTGCAGCTCTGCTACGGGTTCTTCGGTTTTGCAGTGGCTGTGAACCTCATAAGAGATCTCGGGCCACCAAAGGTAGGGAAGTGGATGCCGCTTCCGATGGCCATGGCTCCCCCGTTTCTGGTGGGGGCATATTTCACGATCGATATGTGCTTGGGGACTTTGGTCGTGTTCATTTGGCAGAAGCTTAATGCAAAGAAGGCGGAGTTGATGGTCCCTGCGGTGGCTTCAGGGCTGATATGCGGAGAGGGACTGTGGATTCTTCCAGCTTCGGTCCTAGCCTTGGCCAAAATAAAGCCTCCCATTTGTATGAAGTTTTTGCGTTCCTAAAGGCCCTAGCGTAAACGCTACATAGTTACGATAGAAGATTATTTATCCACTAAGTAGATGACAGCATGGAATCTACCATTGGAAAGCTACTGTAATACGGCCTAGACCGTGAGAGTCATAGATATGTGATGATTAGTCCTTCCACTAGATCCTAAACAAAGCAAAAACCATATCCACGGTTCTGTAGCTCTCCAAAAGATGCCTGAAATAGCCGTACGAGACCCGGAACAGTGCCCATGTAACAGAATAAGCCCATCTAACAGTATGTATTTTGCAGAAAATCGATTTACATGTGAAGCGACTGATCAGCTGATCGTCCTTTATGAGAATAATGTTGATGTTCGCATAATCATGGAGTCGAAGTTCCTTCATTGCCTTACATCATATATCCGTAAAGTAGAAAAAGTGAAACGAACAATTGAACAATGACAAGAGTTGACAGCATAAGTTCAAACAACTAATTGAACAGAACCCCACGGATGTTGAATCAGATAATTGTCAAAAACCACTTTTGTGGGAAAAGAAAAGTGTGAAATATACAAAAAGTGTCTGGGAAACCGCATTTCTATAACTCATCACGATCTCAAGAAGATTGTCTGGTAATACATCCATAAGTGATATAAAAATTTCAGCCTGTTATGATACCTGCCAATACATCACTCTTTCCTCGTGCATAAATTGTATATACCAAACGGATAGCATCGAGCCAACCATCCAAGGACTCCCAGGAATCAGCTACCTGAATGAATCATGGGTAGATGTCACATAAAAGTGTCTTTAAATAGAATCTAGTGTACTCAGTATAATTTATACATTTAAAGAGACAAATGTACCTACACCAAAAACATGCAAAAGACATGTACTGAATTTCACTATCCCATCTCCATGATGCTTTAGACTTATCATCTCAAAAGCAAGAAGTATGCATTAACTTCTTAACTGAGAGATATTCAGTTAATTAAAAGCACCATTCACACTGAATGTCACAAAACCTTTTCATGTTAACAACATCAACAGATGGTCAAGATCACAGAAAATAGGAAAAATACTTTCAATGAGTCATTGACACAAGTCACACAACATTGTACTTTCATGAGAGTTACATGCCTTGCCTTTTACATGCCATAACATCATCCAACTAGTTTGCATCATAAACAAGATACTTCAGACAAAATGCTGATTGGAATAACTGTCAAAGTCAGCCAGTCAAAAGAAAAGAGAATAAGGATACTAGATACTAGACATGAGTCAACCTCACTGTCACTATAAAAGGTCAAACCAGCAGTACATTACATCTGAGTTATGAGCCACTTACCATGAAAACTGGTCCATGAATCGTGTCAATACAGAGGCCTGGACCAGGTGGTAAAGTGAGATCCGAACATGCTGAAACAGACACGATATCTGGAATGTTGACTTTAGTTGCTCTTCTGTCAGTATGGGCTAACTCTCCAGATCTGTTGGAAAGACCTTGAGGCGCTTGTTTTTGGTCAACAGTGTTGAGCTGCTAAGAGAGAAGGGAAAGAAACCAATATTCAGCAGAAGCAGAGCAGTGGACCATTTTCTGGCTCGATAACAAGATGGGCACAGCTAGTACATGGCTCAAGGTCTGACTCTGTTGTTGAATCACTAGGAGGCTTGGCATGTTATCATTTTTAGATTCAAACAACAACCAACCTTCAGATTTAGTAAAATGGAAGGCAAGAAATGATAGGCTTCTCAAATTGGAAGGATAGTTCTAGAAACATATTAAGAGTAGACATACAAGAAATCCACCAGAAAAGAAAGATATACAACACCTGAGCAAGACCTTCATGGTTTAGAACAAATTGCGATCTCTTCCAATCACTGTGAGGTGCAACTGGGCTCCCCACAGGTGGTGCCGTCAAATATCCGACCTTAAGATAGGGCAATGGTAGCTGCCAATGCCAGAATAACAATAATTGATTCATTAAAACAAGGAAATCAGGTGCAAAATGAAATCAAAATCCAATATTTGTTCAATTAGAAAGTGTAATCAAGAGAAACTCTGCAAGTATTAAACTGCAAGTGTGATCCACTTAAATAACTTAAAGAATTATCGGTGTCAGAAAAGTGTGCAGAACAAGAGAACTTTCAAAGCCATAAAACAAAGATCAGATCTTTAACGATGTTTGTTCCAGTTCTATCTTATTTCATAGAGATGGAGGTCTAGGTAGGCCCATAGAATGAATAAACCAACATGGGATCTTTAGTGTTTATACACAAAAATAATTGAAAGTTAAGATAAGCAACGTCATCCAAACTCTTTCAACCCATAAGGCACATTTAAGCCCATACTGCACACAGTTGTCTAAGTTCATTCAGAATAACTGGGAATAGATTTCATCACTAGCTTAAGTCTCAATTGTTCACTGAGTACAGAAAACAAAGCAGTAAGATGCCACCAACAGGCCTTATGAGATAGAGGGTCGATGAAATATTAATTCCCATAACTGGTATACAGTATTACTAACCATGGATCGTACGAGCCTCAAGGCACTGCTGTAAACCTGTAAGAAGGAATAAACAATAAAAGCTTAGTACCAGGTCAAACGTGAATTATGTAAAACAAATGCTCAGGACCACCCGCTAATTTCAAAATTATTCTAAGGGCAATTTCAGGAATTTCAGGATATCGCACCTGATCAGCAACACCTTTCCTGTATTAACTTGTGGGGGGGGGGGGGGTGTAGAGAGAGAAAGAGGGAGAAGGTCCTAGTTTATGCCAATTTACTTGATGTCTCAAGTCTATGTTTGACAGATTTTCTACATTTGATAACGGTATAAAGAACTCCCACACAATAAGGACAAGCACGTTAGCTAAGCAGACATTTCAGAGGCAAACGAGAAAGGCGAATACCGAGTAACTTGGTTTTAATGCATGAGCAGCAGCAATATAGATAGCTGATTGGCTGTACAGTTCATTAGGAGAAATTTCTTTTGCATTGGCTGATCCCCCCGTCCTTAATGTGTCCTCTGCCAATCCATACTGCCAACATTGTTCCAGCAAATAGAATAAATATATTCTCTCTCTAAATATATCATGCAAAAGTTGCAATAGAATTTTACATTTGGTATCCGTATGATACACATTGTTTAACTACCTATCACAGTAAATATATTAAATTATACTAACCAGAACAGTCCCAAGGTTGTAAATTGCTCGATGGAAATCAAATTGTAACTGTATTGCTGCACGAAACTGCATCATAGGCAGAAAAGAGACGCAATGAAGTAGAGTTGACTGAAATTTTAGAGGAGAATGAGGCTACAAAATTAGATAAGCTACCCCTACACAATCAGTAAAATTCTGCTAGTTCTGCAATAATTTGCCCACCTTGCTTATAGCAGTTCTCACTATGGTTTGTTTCTCACGAGCAGGAACAATTGCACTGAGTTCCTACATAGAATGCTCAAAGTTAATACTACAAGAAAAATTTTCATATTCAGCTTAAATAATTTGCCGATATCTGCAGGAATAAAATAATGTGAATATGGATGACTACCCCTCTGAAGTTTGAAGTCTTTTTGCATAAGGGGCAATACCCCCTCAGTACCTTTTATACTATAATTTTCCTTATCCTACAGATAGAAAAAAGATCCAGAAAAGGAGCAAACAGAGTACTTTTGTGACAGTATTGTGAAACTACTAGCTGTTTAACGAAACGTACCTGTAAAGCAAGCCCCCAGTTGTTAAGTGCCTGCAAAAGATGGTGTGAAGGTTTTGTCAATTTATTGATCTGCAAATTCTCGGCTTCATTGAAAATCACTTCCAGAATAAGTCATAAAAAACCACATTCAAATGCACAAAAAATTGTAAAACATGAAAGCTGTAGCAGATATGCTTAAGATGAAGTACCCTACTGCGATGAGCATACCTGAGGACTGTTCCAATTAAGTTGGACTGCTTTTTCATAGTTTCTGGTTGCCTGCAAAACAAGGTGAACAATAACTTACAATGCAAAGCAGCGTGGAGATTTTGAGCAAAACAAATAAATTTAATGATTTGAAATTGGCATACACTCTAGGTTCTGCCATTCTAGACAAACATAGTATCTCTTTGTATATGCAGGATGGTTCTTTCTTATCATAATCGAGGAACATCGACTTATTTAGGCTCAGAACTACAACCAGTACTACTACCAAGACCTCATCCATGGGCAAACCTACGCTGGCCAGTTGAGTACTCATTGCCCAGGCCCACCCGTGACTTAAGAAATGTTATATTTTCTTCATCAAATGACCGGGCCCGAAAAGGACCATGCTTGCCTAGACCCACCCAAATTCTAAGGCCCAGTGGGCCTGGATGGACTAGCTAGCTACCGAGCTACTATTGCTACTACTACTACTATGATGATAAGGCCTTATCCCATTAAGTCGGCATCGATTATATGGATCCTCTCACACCATTTCACCTAATTTTGCAGCAAATCGTCAGTTAGCTCCAAATGATCAAGATCTCTTTCCTTATAGCCTCTGTTCATGTCTTTTTAGGCTTTCTCCAGCGCCCTTTAACTCATCTCTCCAAGTCAATCATAGAGTCGCATTCACGCAGATGAGCATAATGAGTGAGGGCGGAAAAGACAGAACACAGTCCAAAAGTTGTCGATGAGAGTTCTTAGTATAGAAAAATTTTCTTTGACAATGTGGAATAAAAACTTCAATTAACAAAATACAGATTGCATATCACAAACTACAAATGTAGTATTTATGTGAGGAAAAGAGAAGTCTAGGCATGTGAGTTGCAACCAGAAGTGCTTTAGAAAGAAGATCAAAGAAGGTTGTATGGTATTGTGGGGCTCAAGTCTAATAGTGGTGAGGCAGATGTGGATAAATCTTGAAACCAGCTTAAAATATATAATCCAGGTAACTAACCATATCTGGTGGATAGGCTTTGATACTGGTGTCACCTAGTTAAATTTAAGACTAATCATAAACAGGAAATGCCCATTTTAGAATAGCAATAGGGTCAAAAAGGAAGAAATATAAAGTTTATCCTGCTGTCGAGAGATCAAACTTAGAGCATGAATGCCCTAGCTGTTCCCAGAAAATCTTACAGGGATGTGTCAATATAGCTCCAGATGGAGCATATGCCTCACCTGGAAACTACTCTATACACCTCTGCAAAAGTACAGTTGTAATTGAGGACATAAAGATCGGTTTCTTGTCTGGAATAAAAATAGGTAACGATTTAGATAGCGTCTAACTCCCATGACCAATCATCACTTGGTTAAGATTTTGATAGTTTGAGTATCTAGGATGTAGTCATTGGTCCAGTTCCCAAGATATCATAAATTGAGTAGTTACTTCTTGTCCCTGCTCTAGTTTGATTGTCATTTTCACGAGTTCCTACTGGCTAAAGCATTAAAAAGCATTTCCAATTTGCAACCAAGGACTTCTTAAATTTCAAATAGCTAATAGGTACAATGTCAGTTTCAGGGGTTTTTCTTTAATCAAAACATTTACGAGATAAACAGCTACAATTTATTGAATGGACTGCATCCTGTGAATGCAAAGCGCTTGATGCTATGTTCGAAATTTTAAAAGAATGTCGCACTGTAATTTATCATTATGGCTCCATCAACTAATAGCTCAACTAGATGGCAGCAGAGAAGACTTAACAGACAAAGCAAAAACAACCCCAAATACAAGAAAACTATTGAAACGAAGATGAGGTAAAAACCTGCTTCCAGAACTCTTCAGCCTCCTTTGTACGACCTCGCATTTTAGCCCTGTCAGATATAGCTATTGCCCAGTTGTAGAAAGCCTGCCAGAATAGTAAAACAAAAAGAAAGCGGTGACCAATGAGAAAATACATTCACGAACCAACAAAGTCATAGATGCAGGCACACGGTTAGATGTAGTAGATTGTCCCATTACCTAATTAATTCATCTAATTAATGTGTAAACAAGCAAGACCTTGCAAAATGCTCATCAATAAATTATTCATAATGTAATTCATCTAATTCAAATGTAATTCTTCAGCTTCAAAGTATTCTCCAACAAAAAATGGGTTTCTCACAGGGTCCTTTATTAGTCAACATGTCAGTCTATCGAAGAAAAATTTTGCTTGCTTACATCATGAAGTGTAGGGCAAAGACGGGTAGCCTCATCATATTTTTTACAGGCCTCCTCAAGTAAAGCGTCCTTTGAAGGTGATGTGGAATCAGGACTAACAACATCCGCACTTTCCTGCATGAGTCAAACTCTAGTTAGACAGAATAATCACATAGCATAGAGGATGACTACACAATCTTCTGAAGTGGCATGACACCGATGACACTTTTTATAATTCTGAAATTACATTGCAGAAGAATACAAAAGAAACTTAACCATATGAGCATGAGACCATTGTTAGACTCGTCAGAGTTCTTATCACATATATGTTATGCTAGACAGCATAGAGGAAAATAGAGAAAAAGGCTGTGCCAAAGTCAACCTTCTACTTCAATATTGCAGTTAGCCAACTGTAACTAACTTAGGGAAATGTAAAACATAATAAATTATGCCCGCTGGCACTTGGTGTCTTCGTTTCATCAATAAATAAAAGTCTCATGTTGATAGAAAGCTATCACGTATGCTCCAGCAGTAGTCCATGTACAATATCACGTAGGCACAATAAGAATCATCATTGTCCATGAATAGGACATTTCTATAGAACTATGTCACAGCTCAGAGGAGACTTGCTGTGGATCCAAGAAAGTATTGTAAATTTATACAATGAAACAATAAATCAAACAGAATCCAGACCTGAAGCACCAAAGCCCAATTATATAATGCATCGTAATCTCCTGGATTTCTGGAAATTGCACTAGCATACCTACAAAATATCATTATTCATTAAGTATCACATAAGTTATTACCTATGGAATTACCAAAGAAGCTTAATCAAAGACAATGCTAGTGCTGATTCACACGCAACCCTCTATTCTTTTATGACGGAAAGAAATATGATTGAGAAAATGTCATAGGATGCAGTCAGATGAAATTTCTCTTAAGCACTAAATATGTTGGAGAAAAGGCCTCTGGTCATGATTGAATATCATAGTTCCAACTGCTAGTTATTCTGATACATGTCAGCACCTTCGAGCGGCATATGTAAGAATACGTTGACGAGACCTGCCCTCCTCATCAACACCAGTAACGCTATCAATCAACTCCATTGCAGCATTATTCTGCTCCGCATTAGATTGTTGCATGCTTTCTTGACTGAATAATACAAAAAACACACAATATGAGGCTTTGCAAGAAGTATCAGAACAAATTAAAGTTCACAACAATGGCTTCAACTTCTCACGCTAAGACAATAAATAGAGCACAAATTGCTTTTGTAAGAAAGAAGCAACGGAGGCAGCTAGAACTTGACAAGATTATAAATTCATGCAATTATACTGGCTACTTAACTCCAGGAATCAGATATATCACAGGCTATGAAAATCATCATCAGCTGTGACAAATGCCATTAGAGTTCTCAAAGGCAAGATGGTAATCATTATTAAAGACAGCCTTTTCATCTTGCAAAATCTTAACAATCATTGCAAATATAGTGAAAGTTGAATAGAGCTTGTTTTTGTTGCCCAATAGATGTCGATTTTAGACCAAGGATCCTCTAATTACCTAACAATCTCCTGCAAAATAACATATTCAGCTAATTATTAGCACAAATAATGCAGGATATAGTAAAAGTTGTAGCTTTAAAGCTAAAGCGAACAGCCCGCCATGCAATTTCACAGTGGAATGCCTGATTCACAACTGAATCATCTGGTAAACTTAAAAAATTTAACCACATCAGCGAAACAGCTGCCCCCCCTACAATTGATGTAAATTTAGAACCATGATTGCCCTCGACGAGAATACATCATAATTTCTCGATCTGAATTACTAAAAACTGCGATAAACGACCAATAATTATTGGTTTAGAGCTCTGACAAATGCTTCAAACACTCGCGGACGGTAGATCAAAAACCCCTAAACCCTAAAAGTTCAGATTTTAACTTGCCCCAACGAACTTGAAACTCCCAATCTTAATAACGCCAACCCAGAATTTCCATAGAACTTCACCGGTCCTCGAGGATCCAATTAGGAATGGACAAAGCATCAGCTCCATTCCGATCCTAACCACCGCGACCAATCATTTCGAACACACAATCTCAAGCCCAACCCATCAAGCAAATCGGAGCTCTGACCTGTACGGAGAACTCACTTCTCGCCTCTCCCCGTCCGGGTTCTTCGGGCTCTCGGCCGCATCGTCGTTCTTCAATTCGTTCAGCAACTCCCGCATCGTGAACGTGCGGTTCCCCTCGTCCTTCCGCAGCTCCGGACGCGCCGGCGCCTCTTCCTCCGTCGGAGAAGGGTCGCTCCCCGGTTCGCCGGATTGGATCGCTGCTTCTTCGGGCTCTTCCCTCCGGGCATCTGCATCGCTCGACGCTATCTCCGCCCCTTCCGGTTCGGGTTCGGGTTCATGGTCGGGCCCTTCGTGCAGTTCGGGTTCTTCGGTGGTCGCAGACATTGGCAATGGCTGATCTAGAGAGAGAGAGAGAGAGAGAGAGAGAGAGATCTGTTTAAACGTGCTTATTCCAAAAACTCGTGATTTCATATTTGGTCCTCTCTAGACTTGTCATTATGCAACGGAGTCCTCCGATAAATCAAACTTGTGCAATTGAGTCCCCTCTCCCTTCGACTGAACTGGAAGAGGACGAGCCGGAGGACCGAGTGAGGCTCTTTAAACTTATCATTATGCAATGGAGTCCTCCGATAAATTAAATTTGTGCAACTGAGTCCTCCTCCCATTACGGCGTAAAACCGCTGTTTGGCGCGCGGCCGAATTGAAAGAGGATGAGCTATAGAGGAGAAAGTGGAGACCAAAAAGTCGTGAGGAGAAAGTTATGCAATCGAGGGATTGTTGCATCTGACAAGGGTCTTTGGCCCCATGCCCGAGCTATGACACGAACAGTCCATGGACTTTGGCCCGATATGCAATTTGGTCATTAAATTTTTAATTTGCTCGATGTAATCTTTGGAATTTAGTCTAATGTTTGATATGATCCTTGAACTTTTAATTTGTTTAATGTAATCTCTAGAATTTTAATACATGTTCAATGTGGTCCCTGAACTATAAAATTTAGGAACTTATCGTGCCATTTTCCCAATACTCAATTGTACCAACAAAACAAGTTGAAAGATCAAATATGAAATTTGTCACATTTAGAAAGTGTCAAATTCCTAAAAAGCATCAACTTTAATTCGAGTCTCAATTTTGATCCAACATTTTTTCATCTCGTAAAAAAGGCACTACTTTAGCACGAGTCCCAATGTTGGCCCTAACTTTTTTTGACTCATAAAAAACAATAACTTTAGCTGAAGTCCTAATTTTTGCCCAATTTTTTTTGCTCATAGAAAGCACCAGCTTTCATTAGTATCCAAATTTGGCCCTCGTGAAATTTCTATCCAAACTTTAGTCAGGAATCACCGAGTACACATGGAATGACATGTCGCATCTTTAATGGCATCATTGAAAGAAAACTTGACAGGAGCCGGATTTGGGCACTGACGAAAAGTTGGTAATGTTTTACAATACAAAGAAAAAAGTTAATACTTTTCACGAGACAAAAAAAGTGTGGGCCACAGTTAAGACTCAGGTTAAAGTTAATGCTTTTTTTACGAAACAAAAAAAAATTAGGCCAAAATTGAGATACGAGTTAAAGTTGATTCTTTATAAGGGAGCATTCGGCCTGAAGAATCTCACCAAAATTAAGAGAATTAGTAAATAGGTTTAGTCTATGGTGCCCTAAAATACTTTGTCTTTTTGGAACGTGAGACAACCTCAGCAATCTATCCTTTACACATTGAGCTTGAGTTGGAACCATAACAACCCAAACTCTCATGTGTGACTGTCGAGTCCACACTTATTTACAACTTGGGCTCTAATACCAGTGTTCATTGTTTTTGGACCTCTCTCACCTCAAAAGCTAGTTCAAAGGGTGAGGTTTTCTCTTACACTTATAAACCGACCACCATCCCCTTCCACAACCGATGTGGGACAACCTTGACACTCAAGCCATATATCAGTTCAGCTTTCTCATAGTTAAAACATAAGGGGTAATGGATTGTAACATTTGTATCATAGAGTTCTTGCTTGTTTCGTGGAAAATAAACATCTTAGGAAATACTTTCTGAAGGTTATTTATATTGCTTATCAAATGAATTAATGGAAAATATTTTTATTATCATCGAAAATGTCTAGGCATGTATTATTGTCAATAGCAAACATACTTTTCACTTATTCATTTTTCATAGCGATAAAAGCAATTAAAATTAGAAACTTATTTTCCATACTCCACGAAATAAGCATATTGTTAAAATTGATTTAGTGCAGACATCTTCTTTACATTGTAAGCAAATGTTGAACATCATGAATCACAATTTCTTTTATCATATGATAATTATTTGCGGCATGTCTATTTGTCTTGTGTGGTTAGGAAATGACATGTTCTTTCACTTGAAAAAAATTTGTGAACACATTTCATTAGCTTCGAGATAAAGTAGCTTCCAAAGGCTCCGAGGAGGGGGGGTAGGAGGTCCAAATTCGCGGAAGGCAATTTGTTCTTTGGGCATTGACAACCCAATATGCCACTCGGTTGGATTTTCTGTTAACATGGGCCAGCCAACTTCATATTTGAATAGGGCCTTAAAAGATCATGGGCTTCACTGATAAGTGCGCTCAGCTGCCAACTGATCTGTGCTGTTCTAGTTAGGCTAATTGATCTGGTTCAACTTCAAGAGAGTCTTCAGATCGGCGCTTGAAGTACGCAAGGGCCTTCAATCAAAGCCCTTACTTTGACCCCAAATAGTATTTAAACTTTGATCCGATGTGCAATCTGATCCTTGAACTTTAACATAATGTGTAATGTAGTTGCTGAACTTTTAATTCGTTCAATGTCATTCATGAACTTTTGGTACGTGTTTAATTTAATCCATGAACTTTTGGTACTTTTTCATATAGTTCATGAACTGCATTGGATATGAACCAAAAGTCTAGGGATCATATTTAATAAATTAAAAGTTTATGGACAACATTGAATAGTAGGCTAAAGTTAAGGGATTACATTGAACAAATTAAAAGTTCAGGGACTACATTGCACATTGGGCTAAAGTTCATGGACTATTTAGATCATTATCCCAAGTTAATTTCACAAGGAGAGCTGCTGTTTCCACAGCCCAAATACACTGCTCAATTAACATTTATCCATCTAAATAGCAAACCTACCTAGGGGTGTCAAAAACCAGATTGAAAACCAAATCGAAACCGGAACCAAATTAAAATTTCGTGCATTTTCGGTTTGGTTAGGGTAATTGAAAAATAACAGTCATTTTCTTCCGGTTCGGTTTATTAATTGAAATTCTCAACAAAAGCTGAATGCTCTTTCTCACCTCTCTCAAAATATCCTGAAAAATCTTAATATTCGATTTTCTCATCCAATCTGAAATCTAAACCTAACCGGGGTTTTTGTTTCGGTTCATTTTCAATTCGGCATGAGGTTCGGTTCGGTTTGATTTGGATTTTCAAAAAACCGTTGACACCACCCCTAAATCGACCCCTCCCCCTAAGTTCACCATTCCACTTTCTTCTGTCACACCAAGCTAGTCCGACAATGTGAGGTAGCTCTTCCGTCTTCCCAATCGCGCGCGGCAGATCGTGGGGAAGATGGATATGCTACCTCGGCACGGTATCCATCTTCGAGGAAAAGGTCAAGATTGAAGCATGAATCTCTTAACCCCAAAATCCTGGCGAATGCCGTTGTTGTTGGCTCTTTTGCAGGATAGATAGTGATGACAACACCAACTGCCACCGCAATTGAACTATACGCAAGTGCCAATATGTTGAAGAATTGAACTCTTGAAGCGTATGCGTACACAGAATTGCATATTTTACCGTTTCTCTCCACTCATTTTTTATTCATCATCTGCATCGTTGCTTCGTTATTTTCCAACCTCCATGTTCGTGATTCATATGTTATCTCTATTAATATTTATTAAACCATTGGTCATGACTTGTTCATCCGATTTCTTATAGTTCGAGAGAGGCTCAACTTGTGGATATTTAATTTATAATTCTACTCTTTTGGAAGAAGAATATCACAGGTTAAAAGTAAGTGTATATGCAAAATAATTATTAAAAGTCATTTCAAACACACGTAATATTTGCAATGACTCGGTCTAATTTCCCATCTTGCTTTTCTCCACCTAAGAGGGAGAGTAAGTTCATACAGGGACCAAAGAGGTGACCCACTCTCTTCAAATGGGACCCCTATCAGCTTATTGTTCAATTTTTTCTATTTAAAACGCCCGCAGCAAAAGTAAAACTTAGAAATCTTATAGGAAAGAACATAAATAGACCAATGGTAGGCAGAAGTTATCCAATTCACCCCCTGCAAGTTTCATGGAATCGGGCAGCGACAAGAAACAAAAGTAGTCTGGCATTAATGGGTTTACTTAAAGCCCTTAAACACAAATTGGAATGGTCACCAATTAGGCGTTACGTTAGGTTAACAAATTCTATTGGCTCATACCAATTCAGCTCACCAACTTCCTCCTCCTCACATGGCCCCCGTCACTCTTTCTCCCTCTTTATATGCTCAATAAGTCGATAGACTCAGCACCACCGTTTCAGTCACCTCCGGCGTCACCAGCAGCCGTCTTTGGCTTCTGCTCCACCGTCGGAAGATGTCCAGCAACAAGACGGCCGCCGCCTCCGAGCGTGCGGGAGCGGAGATGGTGTACGGCGCGGAGGAGTGCTACCGCCACTCCGTAGAGCTCCTCCAAGAGCTCGGTTTTCCCAAGGGTGTCCTTCCACTGAAGGTGAGGCGTTCGGCACGATAACCTAGTTCGATTCGGTCCAGTCCGGTCCAGTTCAATTCAATTCGATATTACCCTTTCCCTTGCCCCCTAAGTTCGAACTTTCTTAAATACTGTTCAATATTTCGTTTCTACAATGATATATACAAAATTTGAGGATTAAGATTTGTGTAAAACTGAAATTCACGATCCACGGGTCCTTGTTCAGGACTTGGAAGAGTGCGGGCGCGTGCGGGAGACGGGGTTCGTGTGGATGAAGCAGAAGGCGCCGTGCGAGCACTTCTTCGTGAACACGGGCACGCGCGTGAGCTACGCTGCGGAGGTCACCGCCTACGTGGAGAAGTCGAGGATGAAGAGGATGACCGGAATCAAGAGCAGGCAGATGTTCCTATGGGTCCCCATCACGGAGATGAGCTTCGAGGAACCGACGGCCAGCAAGATCATGTTCAAGACGCCGATGGGGATCGGCAAGTCCTTCCCGGTCACCGCCTTCATGACGGACGAGGAAAAGAACAAGTACTTGCTGGAGAGGGGAAATTGAAAGATCGGTTCGCTACAAAAATAAACGAAAGTCACTTTGATTTCTGCTTATTCTGCTCTTATTTTGTCGGAGATTCTCCAATTTGTTTTCTTGGATCAGACCATGGATATCTTCTGGTCATTCTGCCGATGATTAATCTTTGAATTGCATGGCATATTACAGTCATTGTTTTAGTTTCTTGTTAAAGTGTCCAAGTAATCTGATCTTGTTCGCCTAGATTTTGATTGCATCTGCGTAAGCTACCATCTTCCAATACCAAGGCCCGTATGTTACGCCGAATCGCCCGAGACATTTGTCACATGGGTCCTGACGACGTACCTTTGTGTCTGTTCTTTTAAGGTCCCGAAGGATTTCTTTTTTATTTTTATTTTTCATGAAAGTGAATATGGATGGTACGACCGCTTGCGGTCGACGAGGGTCGCCGGCCAGGGGTGTCAACGGTTCGGTTCGGGTTTTCTTTGAAAAGCCGAACCAAACCGAACTGTTAGGGTGTACGCTTAAACCGAACCAAATCTCGAGCTGAACCGAATAGGAACCGACCCGAACCTTGATCGGATTAGTTCGGAGGAGAAAATCGGATATTAGGGTTTCTCATGGTAATTTTGAGAGAGGTGAGAAAGAGCATTCGGTTTTTGTTGAGAATTTCAGTTCGGTTGGGTTAACCGAACTGAACCGAAATAACCCGAACCGGAAGAAAAGATGGCTATTTTTTCATTATCAACCAAACTGAAAATGCATGAAATTTTGGTTCGATTTTGTTCGGTTATTGGTTTGGTTTTTGACACCTCTCCCAGCGACCCCTGCCGGCCATATCCCACCCTTGTTGCCCCTTGCCGGTGATGGTGGGGGCGGCCCTCATTTTCTTTTAGCATTTTTTAAAGTTATTTTAAATAAATAAAAATAAGATTTTGACCAACATGACATCGTTTTAACTACATCGTCACCACGTGAGAAAGGAAAAATATTAAAAAAAAAAAAGGCACGTGAGATATCAAGTTTTTACTGCGTGCTCCCAACAGGAGAAAGCAATGAAAATTAACAAACTAAAACTTAGCCTTTCCACCTATCAATGGGGTGAGGAATAAGAAGAATATATTCAGAACTGATGAATGGATGAGTTTCTTTCTCTATATTTCCATTTTATTCTTTTTGTTTTTGCATGAAATTGATAGTTCACGCCTTTTGCTTCCAAATTTAGGATCACTCCTTCATAATGTGAAGTTGTAAAGGCTTTGCCATTTCATGCCGAGCCATTGGACATAATTTGATAGGGTGATCGGTTCCCGGTCCGATCCAGTCCAATGGAACCGGTCAATATAGAAATTGAGCCGCATTTGAGCAAGTATTTGGGACTTTTGGATGTAGGCGTTCGACTTCACGTCTGTTGTATTTTCACGTCAGCAGGGGCAAGAAACTTCTATGGGAAAGATGGTGGGTTAAGTTGCAAAGCCATCTTCCTTTGATGGGCTTGTCCGAGAATTTTTTATTAGAGAATCAATAAGGAATTAGGCCTAAATCTCAATTTGTTTTTTACTAAGAGATAACTTAACCCACCATCCTGCCTGAGAGAAGGGCATAATTTGATGTCAATTGAGTTTTACAGCAGAAATAATAATATCTTTTTTTTTTCATTTTCATTTTGGGAGCTCCAAATTTGCCAATGGGACTATAAAAATGATTAATAAAACTATTTGTTAAGGTGTTCAATTGATGTGATGACTATAGCTTTTCATGGGCCTGATCGGGCCGCATCTTCCGCCTCGCTTTCGGCTCAAATCGAGAAATTCAATTTGGATTTTGATTGCATCTGCGTAAGCTACCAACCATCCTTCAATTTGGATTTCGATTTGTCGTATGGTCCTGACAACGTATCTTTCTGCTTTTCTTTTAAGATCCCAAAGAAATTCTTCTTTCTTTCTTTTTTCCTTTTTATGAACATGAATATGGATGGTATGTGGGACGAGTTCTACATTTGGAAAAACTTGGAACTGCCAAAACGTCAAGACAATACTGCTGCTTAGTACCCAATTCTTATCCACATGGAATTGTTTGATATTAAATGATAGTGCTCCAATCATGTAGTAGGGTACTTGTATTTGTCAAAGTCGAAAACATCCTAGCGATGCATTGTGCAGCTTTGCGAAGCCAACTTAGATCAAAGAGGCAAGGGAGATTACAATGAAGTGGGACACTTAAGTATGCCAAATAGGGGTCATCTTTTCCAAAAAAAAAACCGGTTCCCAACTTAGAATCGAGAATAAACCCGATGACCTAGGGTTTCAAAAGATTGGAATCGGGAATCAAATTGGCCGATTCGATCTAGTTCCCGGTTCTTGATCCATTGTATACTTTAGATTAAAAAAAAACCCAAATTGTTATGATAAAATAGAAAATTTGCACAATTTTACTACAAAAACATTTATCGATCGAGCGATTATATGTTTATATTATAGTTTGTCCATGTTGAAGGCGACGGTTCAATTTCGAATGGGTGAAAAAGTACCCTCTTCCCCTAAAAGAGGCTTCAAAAGCATTTAGGACTGATCTGATTCTTGGGTTTAGCCATCATTTCCGACCTTGTGACCCTATAACGAACTGGTTCTTCATGGAACGGGCCTTGAACTAATCAACATAGACTCGTGTGGTTCGATTTTCGAGTTGAACCAGATCCGGTGCTCACCTACACGTCAAAGAATGCATGTGCATGCAAGTAAAAGAAGTTGAGTTGAAAATGTCACGAGTAACGTGGCTAAATTTAAGCAAGGTGAGTCAATTAAAATATATTGATTGCTATACACCACATCAATTTTCCGATGCGAGACTTTTCTCTTACACAACTCCTACATGCGACTTGACACTCCATATGAGCCTAACTAACTTGGTCTCAAGTCTGCTTAATTTAAAGGATTCCGAAACTTACCATTTCCAATGTTACGTCGCTATTCGACACGCTTTCCATGACTGCGTGTGATGCAAACGTGTCTATCTACCTCATCATCAAAGTCAATTTGGGTAGTCATGTTTTCAAAAACAACTATCGGAGATCAAAAAACAATTAATTAAGTATTAAGTCCTGACTTAAGTGTACTTATGTATCGGTGACAGACTAGTCAATTTTTCAATGAATTGGCGTGGACGTTCCGACAAGATAACGTGGGACATGCAAGACCCACACATCCGATAAGCCCGAAACGTGGGAGCATTTGGTGCTACTCGCTTTGGCCACCTTCCTTGCGCACATTCTTCGCAGAAAACAATGAAGAAACGAGAGCAGACAAAGGTGGTGGATGATGATAAATTGATGATTCGTCGTGTGACGCTCGTAAGTTGTAATGGAAAATGTCAGCTTCTGATAAAGCCCGCCGATAACATGAAAATGAGAGAGAGAAAAGATCAGCAGAGGTGCTCGTTTTCCACGAGTTCATTGAGGTTTTGGATAAGAATTAGATAATCATTAGTAGATAGAACCGTCTGATTGGTCAGTTCAATTAATCCACGTTTCAATCATTCCACTCATACAATATCTAATACTCTTAAGTTTAGACATTGCCCTGTTTTATTTTATTTCATTGGATTACTAAGATAACTGTTGAGAACTTCTACTACTATAATGGTTCCGCTACTCACTGTCCTGAACTCGTAATTTTAAGTCAAAAAAAGCCAAAGAAAAGAAGAATAGATAAAAATCTATTGACTTTGAATATGTATGGGTTGGGACATTTGAATAGGCAAACCCCCAATTCCCGAGTTGGGAATCTTTTTACATCCGAACCAATTACGTTGATTGTGGAAATTGAGAGTAATTCTTTCAAGAGAGTAAGAATCTTGCACGCAAACTCCATTACCTGTTTTTGAGATGAAGATTTTTTTTGGGTTATGAGATAAAGATTGATAAGACAAAAGATATCGAGACAACTACATATTATGGGGCCCGTGTAAATCTGCACGACTTAAAAAGTTACTTTAAATACAAATCTTGATGTCCTTTTTTTATGTCCTTTAAAGTAGGAGATAGTCCATCATCGAATGAAAGGATAACATCAAGCTCTTAAAATTTTTCTTGAATAATTCTTAATGTTAGGATTCATAATCTTGCGGAGCAGATGAGGATGCTAAGCCTAATAAAAGAGAAAACGAACGTTATGGATGAGTCATCCAAAAAGATGCCATCTCATTTGTTGGTCTGTGTGAGGAAACAATTCGAGATTCATAAAGCGACATGCACAAATGGTGCTTTCACAGGCATGCAATTACTATTCTAGTGATGAGTTTGCCTAATTTTCGGTTCATCGAGTCACGACACATCAAGCTTTCGACAGGGGACTTCAATTGTTTCCAGAATTAAACTCTTTCATGGTGGTTGGTGTTGACAATTCGAAAGTTTTAATTACCCATAGCCTTCATATGCAAGCTTTTTTGCTAAGGCAGTGGACTAAGTAATTGACATAAATGGACAGGTTTCCATCATTGAGAGCAATGTTTTCGTCGCTATATTCAGTGTCTTCTTGGGGTTTATGTTGTTCATCCTGTGATGAGGGGATATCTCCATATTTTATGTTCGACGGACTCTCTCCATTCATCCAGTCACTAGATTTTTATGTCACGTGATACCTCTCTCTCTCTCTCTCTCTCTCTCTCTCTCTCTCTCTCTCTCTCTCTCTCTCTTTCTCCATAGCCGCCGGAAGGCAAGCACCCCCCACACTCTACGAACAATGCTGCCGCCGCCCACTAGGGCTTGGCTCAACCACGAAACGAGGACTCGAATGCAACCTCAAGCCACCAATAATTAGCAGTTCCGTCCGCTCCATCAATAATATTGGTTTAATCCCGTAGAACGTGCATTAAGCCCACGGAACACATCCTATAGTCCACAAGTCCCCCCAATGACCGTAAAGGTGTTGTAGTCCTCCAGAGATCATGGAAAATAGCAAAAGTTTTCGAAACCAAGCAATAGCGATCTGTTATCACTAACCAAAGTACAAAAAGCGACCCCATCTCATTAGGAGTTTTGGGCGGCGTTTCAATCCCGATACGGCTGATCATCCTATTAAACCGGCGCATCGGCCATAAGTCATCACCACTGATCCTCGGTATACATATTGAAAAGGGAAAAGAGAGATACGACTATGCAAGAACTGTATGGGAGCGATGGATAGAGCTCAAGACGTGGATCTCCCATACTACTATCGAGGGGGATATGGGGAGATATGATAGGACACGTCCCAAGTGCGCTGGAAGTAATTTCTGGGATTCGAATCATGCCCAAGTTTGGCAGCCTGCTCATGGAGGAGGAAGCCGACAAATTTCGAAATCACATGAAAGTTTGGAAGAGATGAACGAGATAAGAGATGGGGTCGTGTGGTGGTGGGGGCTGCTCTTTCTTTTTTTTTTTTTAACGGTAGGACCGCGCTTGCCTGGCTCCATCGTGCCAGTGCGTACGAGTCCATTTCATTTACTTAAGGAGAAACAATCACTTTTTGATAAATCAATCAATTTAAAGAAATTTGGGTTTCCGATATTGTCCGTAAATTATTGATTATGAGTGGTCGACTTTCCTACCGGTCGATATTGCTCGGGATTACGAGTATTAAGCCGTCATTATCATTCCATAATAATTTCTAGTTCGGACATCAGATATAATCCATGGCGTGCGACAAAAGTGAGTGTCTTTGTCCCCCCTTTCCTTCCCCACTTGCGAGCCAGCAGCACGGTGTGAAAGGTCCCCAGCATCTGGGGCTGCACTATTATCAGCAGGAATATGCCAGAAAAATTTCTCTTTGGAAGATTAATTAGGGCGAGGGACTCGACCCAGCAAATATCTTTTCCTTGAGGACGGGATGATTATGTTTGTTTATGAAATTACGGAAAAGTTAAGTGGATTTGGAATGTTCAAGTTCCGTATATTATGCTCAGCTAATGTGGCATCTCATTAATGGACAAGAAATTTCCAACTGATGGCTTTGATAAATTCATTTGGCCTCGTGATGAAGAGAGAGGACGGCCCCAAGGCCGGTCGCCATCGGCGACAATAATCACTGTGAAGTGGTTGCGGCTCCCTACTAGTCCTTGGAGGAGGGAGAGAGGGTTCCGTTGGAAGGAGGGCAAGATCGAAAGGGATCGCAACGGACCGAGGGAGAGAAATAGACCTAGAGAGAGAAAGAGAGAGAGAAAAATGTTGTGAGTTGGATAAGAGACGCCGGTGACCGACATTTAGGACCGCCACTGAGGTCGCCTTCCTCTGGTGTCCATCGTTGTGATGTTATCGGAGACGGTGGATAGAGGTGTCAACGGCAAAGGCGGCACTCGTTTTTTGTTATCCCTTTGTTTTAACGAGAATAAATTAGAGCTAGACCATATTCATGCACATTAAAACTCATCATACTTGGGCCCTGTTTGGTTCAGCATTGGGAATGCTCATTTGGCCTTAAATGACCATTCCCAAAATGCTAAACCAAACGATTCAGCATTGGAGTTCCAAATGCTCATTTGGTAGCATTTGGAATGTTGACTGTTTCCAAGAAAAAAAAAAACTTCTTCTTTAGCAAAGCATGGCCGGTTAGGGCGGCCAGCGAGGGGCTAGCGCCGCCGGCGAGGTTGCATGACCTCAGGCGACGGCCGCCTAGGGTCACGCGACCCTCACCACCTGGGGCGTGTGACCCAGGCCGTCGCCGCCTAGGTCACGCAACCCTAGGCGACGGCCACCTGAGGTTACACAACCTCAGGCCTCCTCGGGCGATGACCGCCAGCGCCAGATCTGGCTCATCGACGGCCGTAGCTCTTCGTTAGAGTCGGCGAAGGGTACTTTTAAAAATAATAAAAAAAAACCTCCTAAAGCCCATTTGTAAAAAGAAATAACCAAACACAATTGCATTTCCTCAAGTGGCTTTCAAATAATTTTTTACCAAATGCCATTTGTATTTTTTCAAGTGGCTTTCACTTAAAGGTATTTGCATTCCTCAAATGAGCATTCTAAAAGCTAAACCAAATGGGTCCTTGATTGGATTGTCTTTTACAACCCATCTCAACCTATTTTATAAAAGTTTGAGTAACCCATTTGCCCACGGTCCGACCAAAATGAGTCTAGATTCATTTTGCCACTTCTACCTCGTAATTTTTAAAGTTCGTACTGATTAATTAATTTGATGATATATGTGGCTAATGTTATACGGTATGCTTTCAGAGATGACATGGAACAGCAAGTGAGAGTTTAGGATTCTAGTGTTATTACCCCTTTTATTTTGTTTATCTGTGTAATAATTCTTGTCATCGGCGTTCATCCAAAAAGAAAATCGTCATTGGACGATATATGACTCCAAGTTCAGTAGCACCAAACAATCATGACTCAAAAGCACTAAAGTCCACTTTAATTTGAGTTTCAAATTGGTAGTGGATGCAGTCAATTTCTCGCAAAAAGCTGGCCCCAAATGGAAAATTCCACACGACAATAATATAAGGATTTTGTTAATTAGTAGTCCAGGGACATATGGTAAGCAATTAATTACGAAAATTTTTACAAATTTTAATGGATCGAATTACCCTCTCATTATGCACATTCGAATTGAAAATCGAATTATTCTAAATAAAATATACATAATAAGTGCTCCGGACGTACTCGTTAGGAAAAACACATGTAATAATGACAAATGCACGCGCATCACTCTTTAAAATCTACTTGTGGGGGATACCGTAGTTTATTGAATAAATGTTCCAAATAGTCTTGCTTATTGAGCAAATCTAGATCAAACAAATACCAATATTTTTTAGAGTTAATACCACAAAGAACCTCGAACTGGTATACCTACGATAAATTTATCTTCCATTAGTTTTTGTTAAATTTTATCGTTAAATTGTTGAGTTGGATGATGTGTGGCAGTTGATTGGTGTACCAATTTAGGATTTTACCCCTTTGTTTGTCATAGGTTTATCGGTTTGTGATTTTTCGTGATATTAATCCAATTTAACGGAGAGTAAATTTGTCACAAATATACTAGTTTGGAGTTTTTGGTGGTTAAAAAATTAATTTTGAGTAAATTTTTTATAGGTATATCAATTTGTAGTTTTTCGTGGTATTAACCATACTTTTTAAAGTTGCTAGTTCATTCAATGAATGATATGTTTGACCGACATAATTAATGACAAGATGTTTAGCCATGTGCCAATTGTCTCACAAAATACTTCTGCATTAATACAACGTTGTTTGTTAATTATAATGTACCAATAAATTAGCGTGTAGTATAGTCTAGCAATATACGATTCTAAGCGGTATACTTAGATGCAATATCTGTAGAAGATACTATTACTATATATTTACATGGATAATTAGCATTCTTATAGCAGCACATGGCTTGTGAAATTATGGATAGTTGCCAGTCAAATAAGTCGACCTTAGTATTTGATCTAATAACAGTTTTGGTTACCTAATATTAGCAACTTTGCTCAAGCCAAAATGTAGACTCAATAGTGATTATTATAAAAATGGCCGACCGACTGGTTGCCCTTTAACCACTTAGTATATTTTCTACAGATTTTTTTGCGTACAATTTTTTTTTTCTATCGATTTTCCAATCACCGAAATCCGCATTTGAATACGCAGGAAGAGCAAAAGATAAATTTCTTGAATACCATACTCCTAGTTTTGGAATTTAAGCCATTCCTTCATCGATGATGTTGTTTTTGCGCAGTTAGATGCTCCGGTTGACGGTTTCCATTCCTGACCAAATTTCTCTTCTTCTTCTTCTTCTTCTTCTTCTTCTTCTTCTTGGGGGTACTCAGTGTTAGGGTTTCATAAAGTTTCAAGTCAATGGATGCGCCGGACATAAAGAATGGATAGGGAGAGAGAGAATCAGTTGTTCTCCTTGATCAATTCTTATGCAATGCGCCATCGTTTTAGAGCCGAGAAGCCTCTTCATTTATGTAATTTTCCACTCTAAACTTAACTCTCTTAAAACAACAAACCACATTAGATAGTTTTTATTAAAAAAAATCATCGTAGGATTCGTCGTCGAATAGATAATACCAAAATCACTCAAGTGGACGGTTTTTGTAGAAGTTATGTTATTTGAATAATAGGTAGATTATGACACCAAAAAGAGCAGCGTACTCAAGTTAAGACACGGATGTCATTTTTTTAATTTCATTATGTGCAACTGCAAGGTCAAAGGTGGTTCCTCAACATCTGTGGCTACAAAAGGAGCAAAAAGGTCCAGCTAACGTCAACCCATGCCAAGGTTATTTTCTCCACATTTATGGTCATATACGTTTTCGAGAAACGACCAAGTTCATTGTACCTCTGGAAATTTCTCTTGGGAAAGAGACGTATTCGACCGCAATTCCGGTAGAAATCAAGCTCACATGAATAAACCGAAGAATCTTGTCTCTGTCAAACGACGTGTTTTATCTCATATTATTGTTGGCATATAGATAGTGTTACTATGAAGCATAGGTCAGATCCTCGGAATTTAATGATAATGATAATGAGTATCTCAAAGATACTTATAAATGAAAAAAAATCGAAATATTTCGTGATTAGATGATTTTGTTTAATCTTACACATGTCAATTCTTGCACACACAGTACGCGTGCGGATATTTTGTGGTCTTGACTACACGAAAAAAGAAAGTAACTTTATAGTATCTGCGTCTTTTGTGAATGTTATGTCATAGACTGATGTAAACAAACTGGCGAGATAGTAATTTTGTATTATCAGTTAATCCCATAAAATAATTACTCCTCCAAATTGACTCACTTGACATGTACATGGATAACCCAGATATCTTGACATAAAAGGACACTGAATGTATCCAAATTGTTTAGGAAGGTTATAAATTTCTCTGCTTGGCAAATTTTCTACTTCCTGTCCGACAGTGATTAGGTTTAAAGTTCCCTGTAGTTCACGTCAAACAAATTTGCCGTTCTTCCCCTCTTTATAGCGCTCACCCTCCGCCATCTCCACCACCGCCACCGCAACCCTCCTCTGCCATCTCTCTCTCTCTCTCTCTCTCTCTCTCTCTCTCTCTCTCTCTGGTTGTTTTTCAGATGGCTGAAGCGAGAGCACATGGGTTCATTTTCGCCAGCAAGAAGAGGCCAGGGTCCGATGACGCCGATGGCGGGGAGGACGCGATGGTGGTGGCCAAGAAATCGATGATGTCCGCGCCCATGGCCCCGGGGATGTGGGAGGACCCGGCGGCGGCGCTGGCGAGCGTGAGGCACGAGTTTGGGGAGCACGGCGGGGTGAACATGTCAATCGAGGCGTCGGCCACCTTCACGGTGATGGAGCCAGACACGATGCGGCGCATGTTCGCCGGGGAGCTCGGCCCCGACCGCGACTTCTTCATCTACAGCCGCCACTTCAACCCCACCGTGCTGAACCTCGGCCGTCAGATGGCAGCCCTCGAAGGAACCGAGGCCGCCTATTGCACCGCTAGCGGTAAAAACCATCAGTTCCCATCATTGATCTTGAATGAAAATTTCATCGGATACCAGCATCTTGAACTTACTTTATGACGTGTGAAGAAAAGGAAAAAAAAGAAAGGCGATGACGTCCTTTCAATGTGTTTTTATCTGGGCGATGCATGGTGCTAATCCTGGAGCTGATGCAGGAATGTCCGCGATATCGTCGGTGCTGATGCAGCTGTGCAGCAGCGGGGGACACGTGGTGGCATCCCAGTCTCTGTACGGCGGGACCCACGCCCTCCTTACCCACTTCCTCCCGAGGGCGTGCAACATCACGACGACGTTCGTGGACATCCGGGACCACGCCGCGGTGGCGGCCGCCATGGTCCAGGGCCAGACCAAGGTGCTTTACTTCGAGTCCATGTCGAACCCGACGCTGACCGTGGCCGACACCCCGGAGCTCTGCAGATTGGCCCACGACAAGGGAGTGATGGCGGTGGTCGACAACACGTTTGCACCCATGGTCCTGTCCCCGGCCCGGCTCGGCGCCGACGTGGTGGTGCACAGCATCTCCAAGTTCATCAGTGGCGGGGCCGACATCATCGCGGGTGCGCGATCCTCTCTTTCATCAGTACACATCTCCTTTTGCTGGGACTGATTCCGGTTTCGTCACATGTTTGCATCTTGTTAAAACCAAGAAATCACCACGAACCTAAGCTTTGAATCGTTCACGAGACTCTTGCATGGCCCCAACTGATTGCACAAAAAGTTATCTTTTTTCTTTTGAAGTACTTTTTTTTCCCAAATCGAAGATAAATAATCCCCATGCTTCTAGGAGATAGTTGGAAACTTTGGCGTATTTGACTCGATTTAGGCTCACAAATTATGATATTATGATTAGAAAAATAGATGGACGACATAGATATATTCGTAGATGAATATATACCGCTTAAGTGCTTTCAGGTCTAGGAAATATTGAAGTCCATAGTGGACGACAGGATTATTGGCTTTTTGATTCCTTTGGATCGTGAGAGTGACCCCTTAGTGTTTGGACCTCTTAGGACTAACGCAGTTGGTCTATTCCATTCTGATTGATGGTGTCCTCCTCTGAACAACAGAAGTGGACTTTTATCTTGTCTAGACTGGTAGATCGTCATTGCTATTAGCCAAGATTTCCATGTGCAGTAGTAGTAGTGGGTGAGCTTTTCCTTTTTGGTGTTGTTTTTGATAATCGACCAGTCTTTTATACATTCTCTTAGTCCTGACCACATCTAGAATTCTTAAAGGTAATTCGCTTTCTGCGCTGGCAATGTCTTGTTTCTTTCGACATTTGTGTATCTTTCGACACTTGTGTATATGTCAGAAGCAAGGCCAAGCACCCTTTGTTTGATCTGGCGCATCATAGTGCTAATGTTTGTCCTTTTGTACTTAGTGGTGCCATTCTTGATTCCTCCAAGATAGAACAGGCCAAGACTTTGAGTTTGATCTGTCCTTGCCACGAGACAACATTCTGCAACTGGAAAAACATATTCTTCTTTTGTCTATACTGAATGTTGTGTATACATATTCAAACTTGCAAAGGAAAATATTCCAAAGAGGTTACATACTCGAAATAGGAATGATGATATTTCCAAAGTGCAAGTAATCTCTCTTTACAAGTGTATTAGGAGTATACTTTTGAACATTTTCCGGTGGAAATAATACAGGCGCGGTCTGCGGCGCGGCAGACCTTGTGAACTCGATGATGGACCTCCACCAGGGGGCGTTGATGCTCCTTGGCCCGACCATGAACGCCAAGGTCGCGTTTGAGCTCTCCGAGAGGATCCCCCACCTAGGCCTTAGGATGAAGGAGCACTGCAACCGGGCCCTCACCTACGCGACCCGACTCAAGAAGATGGGCCTTAAGGTCATATACCCGGGCCTCGAGGACCACCCGGATCACTTGCTTCTCAAGTCGTTGGCCAACAAGGACTACGGGTTCGGCGGGCTTATGTGCATCGACATGGAGACGGTGGAGCGGGCCAACCGGCTGATGCACCACCTGCAGAACGTCACGCAATTCGGGTTCATGGCCGTGAGCCTGGGGTACTACGAGACGCTCATGTCGTGCTCGGGGAGCAGCACCAGCAGCGAGATGAGTGAGGAGGAGCAGGCGCTGGCCGGGATCTCCCCAGGTCTCGTGCGTATGTCGGTCGGGTATGTCGGGACACTCGAGCAGAGGTGGGGCCAGCTCGAGAAGGCGATCGGAAGGATGGGTGACTTTGGGTTGCTCAAGAAGAATTGATGGCTCCTTTAGAGAAAAATTAGATAATTAAGATAAGGAAGTAGGTGAGTGATGCGTTGGGGTGTTTCAATGTGAAAATGGTGTGCTATTAAATGGGTGGCCTACTACTTTATATTGTAAATTTATCGGATGTTTTGCTTTCTTTTGGCTAAGAATGCCCGTGGTTTGTTTTTCTGCAAATGCTTAGCGCTCATATTAATCGCATTCAAGTGTTAACCTTCAATCTTTGAGGAACTGCATTATCATTGTACGAATATGTAGGTGTCACGGCTCGAAGAATTGGATTGTTCTCGAGGTTTTCTAGACGGTGGACCGTGACCGTCCCATGAACAAGAAGGCGGGCCTCAAGTGTTCTGAGTACTAATATTTTCTTGATGTGTTCTAAAATACTCCCAGGGGCTGGCGATACAGTAATTATACCCTCCCGTAATAAATGCAGTTGGTGAGGTAGGTGGGGTCGTTGGGAGAGTACAATCTCCACTGTTAAATCTCGGAGAGATTTACGAATACGGTTAGTCATATACTTGTATATAATGGAATCTCCTCCCCCTCATTTACTCACTTCTCATTTTCAAGAAGCAATACATTTTCAGAGCTTCTCTCTCTAGAGTTTATCTTCCTAAAGTTCTTGTGAGTGAGTTAACAAGTGGTATCAGAGCTACGATGGCCAAAGGTGTTACGGAATCATGATCGGATGTGTTGTCCCAAACCGAGAAGGGTGTGGGCGATGATCGTGGGAGGGCTCCCGAGAAGCAAGGTACCAAGGCAAAGAAGGACTGTGCTAGCTCAAGTTCGAGGGATATGGTTGGTGACTTGGAAACCCACATGACAAAGATGGAGATTGCCTTGGGAGACGTCCAAGGAATGAACGAGGATATGTCCATACGCATCGAAGGAGGCGTATCCAAAACGAGGGAGCTTGAGGCCGAGGTGCTAGAGCTCAAATCCGGCTTTGGAGAACTCTGTGAGGAGATGCTAGGCAACCTGACCGACGCCACCAAAGAACTTTAGCAACGGGACGATGCCTTGGAGGCCTTGGTGAAAGCCATGTGCACGGAGATGGCCTAACTTAAGGCAAAGGTCGCCGAAATGAAAGGAGCACGCGTGAACTGGGTGATTACCGTGCAAGCCAATCCACGAGTGAACGCCCCAAAGCCAAAGGAGTTCAAAGGCTCGCGGGTGGCCAAGGACGTGGACAACTTCCTATGATACATGGAGCAGTATTTCCTGGCGATGGGGATCACTGACAGTGCGATTCGGGTAAGTACCGCGACCATGTATTTAACTGACAATGCACTCTTATGATGTCGTCGTAGGAGTGATGATCGGAGTAGTGAACTAATCATTATATGGGAATTGTTTGTCAAGGAATTTCAACCACAATACTATCCTGCTTATGCAGAAGAAGAAGCTCGAGATGAACTCCGTCACCTCAAGCAAAAAAGAGGACTTCGTGAGTATGTTCAGAAGTTCTCGGAGTTGCTACTCCAAATTCCGTCCATGAATGACACAGAGGCCTACTTCTAATTCATGGGTGGTCTAAAATCGTGGGTTAAGCAAGAGCTAAAGCATTGCAACGCAAAAAGACCTTCCGACGGCCATGTCCGTGGCCAAGGCCCTGGCGGAGTACAAAATGACTTCCATAAGCAAGCCAGACACCCGATTGAGGGACAAGGGCATTGGTGGGGGAGATCGTAACAAATTCCATCGCCCAAGTGGAAGCAAACCACCAATGGCCCCTCCAAGGGCGAGGGCGGAGTCGTGGGGAGGAGAATACAAGAACGGATGTATCTTCAAGTGTTTCTTGTGTGACGATGCATACATGGCTCACGATTGCCCAACTTGAGCCAAGCTAGCAGCGCTTGTCAAGGCACACGAGGAAGAACGAGAGGAGAAGCAACTCTGTTTGTGTGAATCCTAAGTTCCTTAAAGTCCAAGAAGGTGAACAAGCCCGAGGGATTGATGTTTGCGTACGTGACGATCAGAGGAACCACAACGACGCCTCTCGTGAATACTAGGGCATCCGATCTATTTATTTCGAAAGAGGCTGCGAAAAAACTCAATCTTCAGGTTGAGAAAGAAACCTCCAATGATGTCCCTACTAGTGGGTTGGCTAAGGGCGTGGAGTTCCAACTCGGACAATGGAAGAGCAAGGAAACGATCGAGCTAATTCTACTTGACGACTATGACTTTGTCATTGGTTTGGGATTCCTTGATAAAATAGATGCTCTTATTGTCCCTTTTGCTAATTGTATTTGTATCATGGACGCACGTTGTCAATGTGTGATCTGAGTCAATCGAGAGTTGGTTTGTGATCAAAAGATAATATCGGCAATACAAGCTACTAAGGGAGCAAAGAAAGGAGAGGCTACTTTCTTGGCAACCTTGAAGACCGAGGAACCTCAAGGTGAAGGGAGTGATGTCCCAACTAAGGTAACCCAAGTCCTCGATTCTTTCAAGGACGTCGTGCCTCCCAAGCTGCCGAAGAAGCTTCCGCCTCAAAGGGAGGTGGATCACAAAATCGAGCTTATGCTTGATGCTCAACCACCCGCCATGGCGCCTCCTGAATTAGAGGAACTAAGAAGACAACTTAAGGAGTTGCTCGATGCATGGTATATTTGACCATTGAAGGCTCCGTTTGGCACCTCGGTTCTATTCCAAAAGAAGCATGATGGATCACTTCGGATGTGCATTGACTACCAGGTGTTAAACGAGCTGATGATCAAGAGCAAGTACTCCATCCCTCTCATTGTTGACTTGTTCGATCAACTTGGAGGAGCACAATGGTTCACTAAGCTTGATCTTCGATCGAGGTAGTATCAAGTACGGATTGTCAAAGGGGATGAGCTAAAGACTGCTTGTGTAACGCGATATGGATCGTACAAATTCCTCTTCATGCCATTCGGCTTGGCAAATGCTCTAGCCACATTTTGCATGCTTATGAACAAGGTATTCCACCCGTTCCTAAATCAATTTGTAATGGTTTATCTTGATGGTTTTGTGGTATATAGCCGGAGGATTAAGGAACACATCGAGCATCTCAAATGAGTCTTCCAAGTTCTACAGGAGAATGACCTATATGTCAAGCGGGAGAAATGTGCCTTCGCACAACGGGAAGTTCCATTCCTAGGACACATAGTCGAGGGTGGACGTGTGCGGATGGACTCGGCCAAGATTAAGACCATTGTGGATTGGGAGCCGCCGACCAAGGTGACGGAGCTAAGGTCACTCCTTGGCCTCGCCAACTATTATCAACGGTTCGTTTGAGGATATTCGAGCATCACCGTGCCACTCACGAATATGTTGAAGAAGGAGAAGCCATGGGAGTGGACCGCTTGATGCCAAAGGGCGTTTGATCAGTTAAAGCAAACCATGACCGAGGAGCTCGCGCTACCCGATCACACCAAGCCCCAAGAGGTAGAGATCGACGCTTCCGATTTTGCTATTAGTGGTGTTCTTATGCAAGATGGGCACCTGGTGACGTTCGAGTTAAGAAAATTGAACAATACCGAATGACGGTATATGGTCCAAGAGAAGGAAATGACCGTGGTGGTGCATTGTCTCCGTGCGTGGAGGCATTATCTCTTGGGATCTCGATTTGTCATAAAGACGAACAACATGGCCATGAGCTACTTCCAAACTCAAAAGAAGTTGAGTCCAAAGCAAGCTCGTTGGCAAGATTTCCTAGCGGAGTTTTATTATGCGCTCGAGTACAAGTCGGGGAAGGCGAACTCTGTGGCCAATGCTCTTAGTTGAAAGATAGAGTTGGTGTCATCCATCAATCACCCCAAGAATCCATGGAACGAGCGGATCAAGGAGAGACTCAAACATGATCCACCTGCCAATGCGCTCCTTGGCCATGCATGAGAAGGCAAGACCTAGCAATTTTGGTGTGAAGGTGACTTGCTTTACACCAAGGGATGACGGTTGTATCTGCCACTCCATGGGAAGCTATGGAAGGAAGTCCTATGAGAGTGCCATGATTCCAAGTGGGCGGGTTTTCCGGGGATCCACCGCGCTACGGCACTGGGGCAACAAGTGCAGACATGCCTTCATTGTGGATGACAACCTTGAAGAATCTGGAGCACTCGTGAAAGGATTCAAGTTCTTCGAAGGAACTGGCCATATGATGTATAACTTTTTCTTTTCATCCTTAGTCATCAAAGCACGATAAGCTAGACGGTGATGATGATCGGTGGTGGTCAAAGGTGATAGCGATTGCATGGTAGTCAAAAGTAATGATATTGCCCTCTGAATTGCACCCTGAACAAGAAGATAGTATTGTTGGCTTATATATCAATTCGGAACTAACTCATTGGTGCAACAATATAGTTTAAAGTGGACATTCTAACGTTATGCATGCTCAAGTGAAAATACTATTGAGACGGATGATCTATCGAAAAGCTCGTGTTAGATCAAGAGTGGTTTAGATCAAGGTGCATGCGAGCACCACTTACTTTCTAGAGCCATGGCTCTAATTCTTTTTTTTGGCGGGGCATACTTAGATCGAAATAGGACGATAACCAAATAATTTGCAAATGTCAAACCCGTCGTGCTTCGGGCTTAAGAAGAGGGAAAATGGAAAAACTAGTTGCGAATGACAGGTTTTTTCTTGTTTAGAAGCCCGATTGGAGAAACCCAACGAGTTTGTCAATGCCCAAAGCCAAAGGGATCACCAAGCAAAAATTAAGGGATAATTGCGCTCAAAATCTTTCTGAATTTTGGCATTAACCTTTGAACTTTGGAAAGTGATAGATTACACTCTTGAACTTTGACGGTGATGCACGGTTGCCCGAAACTTTGATAAGTTAGGAATAGTCCCTCTGAACTTTAATTTTTTGTTTATGTATTTAGTTTTTCTGTCTACATAGCCGTTAAGGTTACCTGAAAATGGATATATTCATTTTTCTTTATCAAAATATTCTCTATAACATGATTGGTGAATTTTAAAAAAAATTCTAAAGAAGCTTTGTGGACTTGAGAAAATATAGTAGCAGTTATTGTAGTCAAGGAAAATGAATTTATCTAATTTCAAGTAACGCTCAATGGCTATGTTAACGGAAATATTTGCGATTGCAACAAAAATCAAAGTTCAGGGGCTAACCTATAATTGGGCAAAATTCACGGTCTGTTCAGTAGTGCCAAAGTGGAGGGGGATATCTGTAACTTTCAAAATTCAGAGGGCTAATGGATTCTGTTTGTTTTTGGCATAATTTTTCGAAACATTTTTTTAGCATTGACACTGTTGTGCGATTGCTTTCGAATTTAGAAAAGTTACAGATTATTTCATGTGGTTCCCGCCTTAATCCGGGTACCCTAACACATTGTGGCCTGATGCGTGCCTAATGCCCAAAAGCTTTTATGCTTTATGGGCTGTTGGCCGAGACTCCAGCCTAAGTATAGCCGAGTTGCCGAACCACCCCTAATCGGGGGCATTCTTGGAGTAATATTTTCTCTCATATATTACCCAATCTCGAGAGCTTCGGGGACTTCGATCCAAACTCCAAAACAACGGATTCGGTAAGGTATTGAGCAACAAAACTCGACAGTGAGGGTAATTGGGTAGAAAAGAGTCCAATTGCTCAAGTTCCTTCATATGTACTATTTAGTTAGGCCAAAAAGGAGGAAGCACCCCCTAGACCGCGATCCATGAAACCAGGTACAATCACAAAAGGGGGTTTTTGAAGGGCTAATATAAGACAAAGCATCATCAATGAAGTACAATGGACTAGCTCCGGTGCAAACATGACATAACGTTTGAGAGACAGATGCATGGAACAGGGCCAAGCCAAAGGACAGATTTAAAGATCCGGAGCGGATTCGACATCGGCGGATGCTGGATGGTGGTGCTTTCTCTTTCCAGAGAAACAGACAAAAAGCCAAACAAGATTTCCTTTTTGCTATGGGCAAACTCATGGTACACTTCGATTCGGACATGACGCATCTTCCCTTCCGTGCAATGTAAGTAGCAGTTGCCCCCAACGTGTGGACAAATCCCCACCCCCCCATATTGAATGCTCTAGGTGTGGTACCTTTCGAGACACCATGTACTGTCAATGTATTTTCATTCACGTGCGTTCCCATGTGATTCTATCTCGTTGCTCTTCACAGGTGGTTGTCGCTAACGTTCATTTCAAGTTTCGTTGTCTTCTCAAATAGGCCGTGTGTACTGTTCAAGTGGTTATTATCCATTCGATAGTTGTAAGACGCTGGAAAAGAAAGGAAAAAAAAAAAGCTTCAGTGGGTGTTTTTGCCGAGTCATTTATTCTACTTGATTTTGATTGATAAGAAGGTTAATGTAAATAGTCCTGCTGACTTGTGGGCGTAATACAAGAGAGATTCTAATTGTTGATAAGCCTGCCTGTTTGGTATAGCTTCACCATTGCAGTTACCGCTGTCACAAGGGTTGCCGTAGTTTTTGTAATGTGATTAGTAAACTACTCAGAGTTTCGGCAACCTTTACTGTAACAGCTTCTAGCAGCTTTCAAAAAGGCTAGTTACCTAACTTTTAGGCATTGTAGCTTTAAAACATGCATTACCAAACATATAAGTTACTGCACAATATGATTAGAATACAACCATAGTTGTACCAAATAGATGCACGATTATATTGTTGATAATACATGTTTTGAAACCGTTACAACTATCACGCTGCCGCGCTTGTGAGAAGTACTCCAAACATCGAATAAAAGTTGTAACGCCTTTCACTGCTGCAAGAGCCGCAACAAAACAATACCAAACGGACTATATCATTGGTAGACAAGGCAAGTTACATAAAATCCCTATATTTTGTACTTTTATGCCTGCCATCGCTTCATGAATTGAATAGGATGCTATTAGTAAAGCAGCCGGATAGGATGTGACATGCGAGATCACATCGATCTATGCAAGATTCAGGTAATTGGATGGAAGTTATGATATCAGGCTTGAAAATACAGCCTCAGTTGTTAAGTGGAAATGGGATACGACATTCTTAGCAGCTACATTACAGAGGGCTAGGCTAATAGAGGCTCGAAAGCAATATAATTATCAATATGGATCGACGAAAGCGAGAGTGCCCAATTGTTTTTCAAGCACGTTTTGTGCTGTCGACTTTGTCGTTCGTCCTTTATCATAGTGGCTTTGTTTTGTAATGGGATAAGAATATTAGGAGTGTCGTAACTTTTGTATGGTGCTCACTTGAGTGTCATAATTTTTATCGCTTACTTGAGTGCCACAAATTTAAAAAATTGATTATTTGAGTGTCATATGTGATTTGTTTTGTCGGAAAATCCGACGTGGATGCCAGTCATCCTACGTGGTTTCATCGGAGTTGACATGAACAATTATTTAATTTTATTTTTTTGCAAATTATTTTTTCAATACCAGCGAGGGTCATCGGCTATCCTCGCCGGCTATGAAGGCCTAGCCCAAATTGGGCAAGGGCCGCCTTGCCCTTGGCCACAAAGGTCCTAGGTGAGGCCGCTGCAGCCTTGCCGGCGGCGGGTGAGGCTGCGACAGCCGTCACCAAATTTGGCAGATCTGGCGAGAGCTTCCGCTGCCTCACTAGCGACCGGCGAGGCCGTGATGGCCTTGCCAAGGGCTTTTGCAACCACGGGCGAGGTAGCCTCGCCAGATTTGGCGAGAGCCTTCGTCGCCTTGCTCGCGACTGGCGAGGTCACGATGGCCTCACCAAGGGCCTTCGCGGCCATACCGGCTGATGGCAAGGTGGCCCTCACCCAGTTTGGCCGAGGGCGAGGCTTCCGGCGAGGGTAACCAGTGACTTTCGCCAACCTTGAAAAAGAAAAGGAAAAATCATAAAGAAAAAGAAAATAGGTAAAGAAAAAAATTCAAAAAAATCAATAAAATAACATTAAAAAAAGCCATGTCGGATAGAAAATTAATTAAAAAATCTATGTACGATGATTTGCCGGAAATAACACTCAAATGATTCATTTTACTCCAATGCGGCATTCAAGTGAGAAAAAAAAAAGTTATGTTACTTAAGTGAGCGCCATATGAAAGTTATAGCACTCTTAGTGTCCTTATCAATTTTGTAATCATTCTTAATAGCTACATTATAGAGGGCTAGGCTAATAGAGGCTCAAAAGCAATATAATTATCAATATGGATCAATGAAAGTGAGAGTGCCCAATTGTTTTTCAAGCACGTTTTGTGTTGTCGACTTTAGGGTTCGTCCTTTATCGCGGTGGCTTTGTTCTGTAATGACCCCATTTGATGGAAATGCCAAGTTGATGAAGATTCCAAGGACAAAGATGCATGGAATCGGCGTTTCGTTTTCTTGAGTTATGTCCAAGTATTCTAAGATAACTTTGATAAAAGTTGTCCCGGGGATGTGGTCAATAGTGTGAACCTGAAGCCTGCGAATACTTCTCTTTAACTAATTTAATTATCATTATTATCGAATGTTAGGATTAAGCACACAACAAAATAGAGAGTAAATGCGAGAAAGATAAATTGAAATACAAGATGTTATCCTGATTTACTCTTAAATTAAGGCTATATATCCAATAGAGGATTTTGCTATAATTAGCACCTCCTGTCTCTTTCTGCAACAACTCTCAATTACAAGAGAAATATATTATATATAAACATGAGCTATTTGTAGGCCCAAGCTCAATCCACCAATAAAAGACATTATCGAAGAGAGTTATGAGCGAATTCGATTCCGAAATATGAAAAAATGTAAATGACATCGTTCAAAGGGTGGTTAACAATGTCTTAAGAGAGAATAATCTATGGAAAATCAGGTAAAGTTTCTCATAATTCATTCCTTAAGATCACTAATAAAGTCTATTCTCGCATCATCCACGGAAGAAGCACTTTTCCTTATCCAACTAAAAGAAGATGGCGATGAACCATACTCGCATTCCACGAAGTTTATTTCAAGGGCACGGTTTTATATGCTCCATAACTTTTTGTCTAGTGTGCACATATGGGAAATTGACATGCATGTTAAGGATTAATTGAGTACTCGAAGAGTCTAGAATGGATCGACAATAGAAACAAAATCATAAAGTTATTTGCGATGCTAATGATATGATTGTAACTGATTTAGGTGATGATATATGCATTAATGACAAGTAAAGGCTCCGTGTATCCAACTGCATTAAAACGTGCCATCAGAACAACTGATTACGAAAAGCAATCAAACGGACGAGGACACGAGCAAGAATATATCATTACAGTACTATTAAAAACAAATTGAGTACGATGGAGGGGTTCATTGGAGTGTCCAACTCGGGTCTAGATAAAAAGAGACATTCCATTCCTATAGCCTGAACAGAAAAATTCCCAAAATGCTTGATCATCATCAGTGGTCCGACGCAAGTGTCCAATCTCCTTGGCCAAGTCACCAGCCAATTCAATGAAATTTGTCCTGCTCTGCACAGTGCGCAACCTTCCCTTTTCCCACACGTCCTGCCGAACCTCAGGAATTTAACTAAACGACAGACACCCCCACCTTCCCTTTTCTCCTTTGCTATAACGTGTTCTACAATCGAGTTTCTGACCATCATACTAAATTCGAGGTTTCTTCCGGAGCAAAAAGTAGGATATCCATGCAAATTAAGTGAGGTAGAATGCGCGTAATACTTTCCGCGCAGCCTAATTTCGAGATGTCATGTCGCGAGTAAGTCGAAACTTACGACTTAACAAGCATTTAAATGACGCAGATGCATCCGTTGCATGAATTCAAATAACCTTCTGTTTACGGGCAATCTTTCCCTCACAAATTCTTATTAGTAGTCACAAGTTGTAATCGGTTCTCATACACATCAAGTCCGTCGATTGTCACGGTTAACTTGCACGTCCGTTTGCAATTTGCCGATCTAAACTAGGTTAGGTTATCAAGAATCACGGATAATTTTAAACATGTGATATATTCAGCGATCTCACAGCACATTACAACCTTACCCAACTTACGATGGCGAATATACAAACATATATATATACACAAACACACTTGCGCGCGAAAGTAGCTGGTGTATCCTCAACCGTAAGATACGGACGTTATTTTCACGATCGCCTTGGGCTCGCTTTGACGGTCAACGGGTTGACCATTTCACAGGAGAGCCTGAGCACTTCAGATAGATTCACTGGGGTGTGATCCACCTGGGCCCACTCGAACTCCTGGAGCAGGCGCCCCACCCAATGAGTCACCGTGGTCAAGCCCAAGGCCTTCCCGGGGCAGACCCTCCTGCCCGACCCGAACGGGGCGAGCCGCATGTCCGATCCGAAGACCGAGAACCCCGCCATGGCGTTGTCCCCGCCCACGAACCTCTCTGGCGCGAACTCGAGCGGGTCCTCCCACACTTTCGGATCCCGCATGATGGCCCACATGTTGACGATCGCTGTCGTGCCTGCGGGCACATGATAACTGCCCACGGTCGTGTCCGCAACAGCCAGCCGGGCCCAAGACAGGAGCGGGCCCGGTGGGTGCAATCGGAGGGTCTCCTTCACGACGGCAGAGAGGTATGGCGTCGACCGGAGGTCCGATTCCATCAGAGGTTGCGATCTACCGACGATGCGGTCGAGCTCCTCGTGGACCCTTGATTGGATGTGAGGATGCAGCACCATCCTAGCTAGGATCCACTCGATGAGAACCGCCACCGTGTCCGTTCCTCTGAATATCATTTCCTGTAATTAAGAGACGCATTAAGAAACATTATTATCGGCCGAGACAAATGAAAAAAATTAATTAACCGCCGTCCAATCAATTGCCAATAAATGAGGAGACTAAGGAGATAATATTTTTCTTTAGCGAAGTTACAACATCCAACGTAAAAAAGTAACGCGTGTGTGCGCGAACCATATGCAAGACAAATCTTTTAATGACATGATATAATATGTTACATGTGTGCATGATACCTATTTGAGGTAGTTTTTAAAACAGGTTAAGTTTGGATAAATTGAAATATCAATGGAAGTTTAACTTAACAAATCCAAAAAGGATATATAAAACGGTAGCTCTTCGCTCACCCAAAGAACAGCGATCGCATCGTGGTCCGACAACTTATCATGCCCCTCAAGAGAGAGCAAAACGTCGGCAAAATCGGAGCTCCTCGGACCGGTCCGACCCTTGTGTTCCTGGATGATCCGGCCCACGAACCTGTTCACCCGGGGCACCAACTCGGAGCACCTGAACCGCACCCTCTGGAGGTCCAGCCCCGCCAGCCACGGGAGGTGGTCGGACCAGTTCAACTTCCCCAGCATGTCGTAACCTTCCTCCACCAGAGCTCTCAGCTCCCGCGTCTCTTCATTCTCGTGCAACAGCTCGTACTCGCGCCCGAACACCGAGCCCATCATGTTGTTCAGCGACGCCCGGCTCGTGATGTCCCGAACATGGAAGCTCGCCCCGCCGTGGCCGACGACGGCCGACACCATCTGCTCTGCAATTGCGTGTCGCCGTGCCTCGCCCGTGCCCACCTCCCTCGGGGAGAAGAGGTGCCTGGCGGCGACCCGGCGGAGCACCTGCCAGTACTGGCCGTAGGGGGCGAACCCCATGGCCCTGTCGAACATGAACCCGTAGGCCGACTCCTTCATGGGGCGGTCTGCGAAGGCGGAGCCGTTGAGGATCTCCCGGGCGACGTCCGGGTCGGAGGCGACAACGGCCCGCGTCTCCCCGAGGCTGAAGGCCATCAGCCTCCTGGCCCGGTGGCGGGCGGCGGCGGCGGCGAGCCTGCGGTGGGCAAGGCCGTGCATGAGGTGCATGCTGCCCAGCACGGGGAGGCCTCGCGGGCCAGGTATGGGGACGGAACCGGGGTTGCAGCCGCCGCCGCTGTTATCGGGACAGTGGTGGCGGTGTCGGCCCCAGGCGGGGCCGCCGGGGTAGGCCCAGCGGGAGAGGGCGCGGAGGAGCCAAGTGGTGGCGAAGAGGAGGAGGAGGAGGAGGAGGTTGGGAAGGGAGAGGTCGTGGTACTGGGAGGGGGGAGCGAAGATCCAGAAGCTGTCGATGTGAGTTTCCATGAGAGAAAGCAGAGAGAGAGAGAGAGAGTGAGAGAAAGGAGGTGAGAATACGAGTGGGGTTTTCCTTTTTTGGGTTAAAACTAGGAAGGTGAAGGTCTGGCTTATATAGAGAGAGAAAGCGAACCCTTGTGTTACCCCCCACCCAATAAAATGAAACGAAAAGGCGAACCTTAGAAGTTAAGAACCGCACCGAGCTGGCGTGAGTCGAGCGAGCTGAGTGTAGGTTTAACCGAGTGGTCGTAACGGCAAAATCTAAAAATCAGCGTGCGCCGCCACCACCAACAGCTACTTTCCAACACACACACCGTGGCCATTCGTGGCCCCTACGCCCACGTCCCCGTCCCCTCGAGAAACTATCCCGTGCTTCGCACGTACTTGCCTCGATCTAGCGGGATTTGCTCGGGATTTTGACGGGACTTTCATTGGATCCGACGGCGCAGACTACTCCCGAGTCCCCCGATCCCTTGGCCTTTGATAATCAGCCGATCCAATATGAAATAACGTCAGCATCGTGTGCTCCTAGGGCTGCATCTTCGTATACAAAACATGTGCGGGCATGTGTTTGGAAGGAGATTACAACGTAAATCTGTCCGCTTTGTGGATCTATGGTCATCGGACGACCTTGTATCTTGGAGGTAGTCAAAATCTTGACCTTGGATAAAAGGTCAAAAGACTTACATATGTAGCTTATCAGGGCGCGGTTCGAGCGGTGTTGGTAGTGGCTGGAGGTAGCGGTGAGTATGGCCCAGGTGGAAAACGATCGGGAACCGCCCACTAAGGACCGGTTTCGAAAAATTGAAATCAGGAATTGTTCGTTAGTTCCATGAACCCACTCAAAAACCAGACTGAGGCACCGGTCAAGGACAAAGACAGAGAAATGGAGAGTCGGAGACGGTAAGGTGAGCATCGACTGGGAAGAATGAGAGAGTGAGAATGAGCGTGAGGCGAAAACAAAAAAAGGTATTTCTTGGCTCAGTATAAGGTTGTGACCGTCAAGCGAGTTAGGTTTAGTTTATGGATTTAAAATTTTTCTTTTTTTTATTTTTAAATTAAAATTAAATAAATATATTATATTATTATTATATTACTGGTCCGGTCTAGGTGGGCGGTTCCACACATGGAACCGGGAATCGAATTGGTACCCACCGATTTCCAAAAATTGAAATCGGAAACCGGATCGGTTTCGGGCGATCCCAAGCCTTTCCCAGTTCTTTTGCACACCCCTAATTGGAGGTGGAGGTGGAGGTGGTGGTGGCCAAAAAGCCAGCGCAGCAGTGGTGCTCATAGTTGATGGTCTCTCGCCCTGATGTCCTTGAGTATCCTCGTCAGTGCCTTTGCTCATGGCTCACTTGGAATTGTGGGTGGGCAGCTGCTGGGGTGGCGGTGGGGTGCCGCGGTAAGAGACACCAAGGACGATGAGTCTTGTTTGAGGCGAGGTTTTTCTAGTAAATGGGAATTGTTGAATAAATTTTTAAAATTTTACAACCAATCAGGATTTATACCACCCCTTACGCCGGGTTTCTTATACCGCATTTTATCTGAATGTATTGATTTATCCGGTCCGGAAAACGTCACTAAATGCCCAATAGGATAATTCGAATTTAAATCTAGACCACTAAATGCAGCCTAAGTAGAAAAGCACCCTCAACTCTACGTGTGATTATGATCCCATGAATAAACAAATTAACTTTGCCCCTTTTATTTCCCCACAGTAGCTAGTTATTTTAGATGATTTTTTGGACTCTATAACTTTTTTTTCTTTGTTTTATCGAGAAAAAGTATAGTTTAAATGGACAATCTCCATCCTTTTATTTTTTTTCTTTTTTCTTTATTTGGCAATTGCCATAGGAGAAACCATCAACCATTATAAATTTCCACGTCGACGAATGTGAAAACTTCAACACTTTGTTTAATGACTCAGCGACCGGTTTATCTTCATATCCTATGTTCCTCCCTGATGTGTTTTTTCTTGCGGGGGGCTTAGAATGCCCTCTCATTTCGACATCTCAAGATCCGGGTAAAGCCTTTTAAAGACGTGCTTAGGACCAATGAGATCGAAATTTCGCATACCAAATACAATCACTTTCCAATTCTTTTTGAGGGTAATCCGCATAGATTCGCCCACAGTGGTCGCACCCCAACAAATTGTTTTCGGACATAAGAACTGCGAAAACGATTTGCATTTTAACTGTTTACAGGACTCGGTCAACATGTTCAGAACCCAAGCATATCTTCTTTCCTCTGAGATTTAACGCTCAAGTTGTATGTTTTTTTAGTCCTTATTTTTGGTTGATATTGGCATAATAAAAACTTTAGATCACGTCCAACATCCTGCAAAAGCAGCTTAAATGCTCTTGGTGGCCTCACAACTATCCTGGCACTAGCGGAACGATTTATTAGGCAACTTGATCATTATATTCACGGTCGATATTAAATTTAAAGCAACATGATCGCTTTTTGGCTTCATCTTTCTGTCAGGAAGGAAGAGATTTATCGCATCCAACAAAGTCGATTAAAATATAATCGAACATATATTGATGTGGTATGCTCCTGGCTATAAGAGAGTCGTTTGAGTTTGATGCGGGTTTTGGTGTAGCATAGATAAATTGATTCGTCTCATCAAAGAAAAAAAAAGGATAAGTGTACTGGAAGTTCTAAAATCTTAATGTGAAAATGTAATTGAGTTTTAAAATTTTCATAAAGTGTAATCAAGTTTTAAAACTTGTCACGAAATTGCAATTAAGTTATAAAACTTTTAAAAAGTGCAATAAATGGAAGGATTTGATTGGACAAATTTGATAAATTTTAGGTCTTGAGTGCATTTTTTGAAAATTTTAGGATTCAATTACACTTTCGTGACAAGTTTTATGATTTAATTACACTTATTGAAATATTTAGAACTCAATTACAGTTTTTAGACAAGTTTTAGGGCTTCTAGTATATTTATCTTAAGAGTAAATAAATAAATGAATGAATGTGTTAGAGACATCGACGGGGATGTAATGGCGATGGTAAAAATTAAAACAGTCGCGATGATTATGTGATATCTCTATTATTAGGAAAATGGTGATATAAATCCATGTATCGATGAATAAATATAATTAATCCTACTTTTATAAAAGTTGAGAATATGGTTTTCTTCATTATTAGGATATAACCCAAAAAAAAAAAGGAATCGCTTTGTTTGGGGGTTTAAATTTGAGGTGCACTTTCTATTTATGACTATCCTTCTCAATTTTACAATTAAAAGATAATGTTTCGAGTTTGCCAATTACTTAACAATATGACATAAGTAGTTTTTACTATGCTGGTTTTTTCTTATTTCAAAGATTTTCGAGTTTTTCGCGTTTAATCATAACCGGATTGTGAAAGTCAACGGAAGAAAAAAAATGTCAAAAAAGTAAGCCAACTGTATTTCACATCTTGCACATTGTTTTCAATTAGATTATACTTATCAGCGCGAGAGAGATGTCTATGTCGTATATAAAGAGACGATCCGAATTGGATGTCCCACTTGGAATTACAAATGCCTTTCCATGGGGCTAATCCGAATTTTTGCAGTTAACCCCACAGGGAGCCGTAAAAATTAGCATTTCTTATTGACTTATGGCGCGGCCGCGATGATTTATTTCCTCTGGCCTTTGTCGATTATGATTTCGATCTTCGACATGTCTTGAAAAGATGCGATATTGAAAATAATAATCTATCTCATCATTCAATGAAAATTCCTCCCTTTTTTTTTTGTTCTTTTTTTTTTTGCTTTTTTCCGGGGTATCCAATGTCCGCGGGAAATGTCCCGCATGATCTTAGGACCGTCGCTGTCTAGGAAGCCGCGCGTGCGAGGCGAAAGCCAGAAGATGAGAACGCCGTCGTGGCTGTCAAAGGGGGGCAAAGCTCCAAACCAACAGGATCCTGGCACGGATTCGTGTCTTTATACTGGTCAAGGCGAGGTCCCACGCGAGCTGCGGGACCCCCAAAAACACCCCCCCCCCCGATGCCACGTGGACCAATCGTGCGCTGCGCACGAGAGCGACAACACTGCAGTGCCAGTGCCCCTCCCTCGAGGGAGTGTCCTCGGGGATGTCAAATTAATATCCACGTGTCCCGCCAAACTCATGAATGGACCGGACAAATGTAGTATTTTCAGAGCATGTAATATATGCGAAATCACCAAAAAAAAAATTGTACGGGAAACGGAACTATTAGAGTACGTCTCCCGTTACTTATCCTATGGCAACAAGGAATCATTTTCGAACAATTTCTTCTTCTTTTTTTCATTTATATTTCGCATATCATTCTTGAGAGAAATCTTTTTATATATACGCAATTATCAGAGAAAATAAGGAATCGGGCTATCGGAGCACATCTCCCAAAACTCATCTTGTTGCAAAAATTTTCTAGATATACACTTGCTTTTCTTGCGAGATGGTTATCTAATCCTAATCAAAATCAAACCGTTGCGTATTCCTTTAGGAAAATGCTTTGAGAGAGAATGGAGGTCGCCGGGGCGATGCGACAGGACATCATGGTCGCGTGGTCCCGACCACCATCTCGCCATGGTTGCTTGAGGACAACAAGCCCTGGGGAGATTGTCGTGGTGTCTATGTTGCAAAAATGAGAGAGAGAGAGAGAGAGAGAGAGAGAGAGAGAGAGATATGAGACTTGATTCTAGCAAAAAAGAGAGATTTCGTACCAGGAAGCAAATGGTACGATATGGAAACCCTGCACCGCTTTTATCTTGACATCGAAGTTTAAATTCCACGCTGGGATGGACAAATCTTGTCTGTCGCAGGGGTTAGCAGACCAAAACTAAATCTTAAAATTATTAGGTGGGGCGAGATTATGTGTACACAAAAAACATATTACATTGATTGTGAAGTTAAGTAGGGTATTACAACACCTTCTCTCACATGTAAGCAAGATTAACGGAGATGAACACACGTGAAAGGTTTAGCACCCGACTTTAATACCATATTAGAAAATTCAATTTTAAGGTTTAAACCATTAGGTAAAAGAAACCGTATACATAGAAAGAACATATTAGATCAATTGTCAAGAGAAGTGAGATATTTCAACAAAGAAAAAAGCTGGAAAGAGACGGTACTTATGCCCAAATGGTGCCGCGTAAAATAGTTTGATTGAATCCTAGGATACCGAGAGCTAATTAACTTCTTGATTTTTTCCATTCTTTTAATGCTTATTGTTGGGCTGGATCTGCTTCTTGTGGGCAACCTTATCATCTTAAAAAGAAGGAAAAAAATAAAATAAAAAGTCAAAAAAGGAAAGAAATAGGGTTGAACGTTCTTGATAGAGAAGAGAGAGAGAGAGAGAGAGAGAGAGAGAGAGAGAGAGAGAGAGGAGCGTTCGCTGAAGAGGAGAAAAGAGGCAAAGAGCATAGCTTCGAAGAGGAAAAGAGCCGGTCCATATTTGACGGTGAAACTTTGTCAGAATTGGCTATAATTTTTGTACGTTCTTTGTGAGATCAAGATCTACAGGTTAATCAATTTTTTTCATTGAAGTTGTTCTCCAAATTGTCTCTTAACTTCTCTGGCAGCGGTTAGAGATTTTTCTTGTTCTTTTGTGTCGATCCATCTTCGCATGTCCTACTGTTCTCGGTGATTGAGGGAGGTTTTTGAGCGGCCCCACGATTCACTAAAACAAGGGGCATATGTATGCCGCATGTGAAATATTATAATAAATTATATTGTAGGTGTCACATCCCAATCCTATCCACCAAGGCTCAGGCGCGTGACTTCTCTTCTTAGGTCATTTAATCGCGACGTCTCAGAAAGCATTGCTGACCCATCCTATTATCTAACAAATAAGCACTTATGGAAGCGAAATCCAAATCACCCAACCAACAACACAGAAATGATAGCATGGGAAACATATTCACCAGAGCATGCTTCATATGTATGCATTAACTAAAGTGGCTAGCAAGGATCACCTAGAGGGGGCGTGAATAGGTGATCTTAACCAATTTTAACAAATTTAAGCGGAAATGAAAGAACATAGTTTGAGTCTGAATAATATTCAGATTCTATAAAGACGGTGCTCTTGAATGTGCAGTATGTAAAGTAAAAATTAAGGGATAGAAAAACTGCATATAAAATTTATAGTGGTTCGGCTTATAGTAAGCCTACGTCCACTCTCCCACGCTGACAGCCTACCGGTTGGATTTCACAATGTAATCAAGAGGTATTATAGATTTAGAGTGATAACACTCTTGTGTATGATAGGACTCTCTATCTCACACAAACACTCTTACAAAGTGTCCATCAAGATTTTAAAGTTTGGTTCAAGAAAGAAAATCAGAGTAAGCTTAGGCTTTGGACTTGATGATTCTTGAATCTGTACTTCTTCCGCTACTCGTTGATCTCCTTAAATATTTCTCCACTTCCAAACTAGCCGTTGGACTGTTTTCAGAGGATCATCTTCCAATCTTCACCTTGGAAAGATTTGTATAGAAGGAATTGAGTAGCCGTTGAGTGACAGATTCTGAATCCCGCTGATTCTGATCACCCATACAATCAGAATCTTGGTTTCTATAAGTAGAGATTAATCCGCTGTGATAATATTTTGATTGTCAATCAAATTGATTTAGATTGAGTCAATCAAAACCTTTCTTGTGTGAAATCCATGTTAGATCACTAGCTGTTGTGTCAAGTTCTGTTTCTGCGTCTGCAAAATTTGGCGTATGAAAAACTTCAACGTCTGAGTCTGCAAAATATTCTGCGTCTTGAAAATTTCAGCGTCTGAAAAACTTCAGTGTCTGAGTCTGCAAAATATTCTGCGTCTGGAAAAATTTCAGCATCTAAAAAACTTCAGCGTTTGGAAAATTTTAAGTCTGAACTTTTTGTTCTGAAAAATTTCTTGTTTTGAAAAACTTGCAATGTCTGTTATCTCCTTCTGAACTTCCAGACTATAATAACCTAGAAAGAACTTCATGTCAGAATTACAAATTTTATACGGAAAGTTTTGTCAACTTCAAAATCCTTTGGGGTTTTCCTCAACAATCTCCCCATTTTTTATGGTGACAAAACTTCCATACAGATTCAAATAATATTGACTGAAATTGAAAAGAATAAACATTTTAAGTGCATGAAATACAGATATCAAAAAGTAGAAAACTGAAAGATATGTGTATTTCTCCTATGCTTGAATATGACCTGTATAACCTACAAATCAAGGTGTGTTAGTATAACATTTTCTGCATAATTTCTCCCTCTTTTGTCATCAGCAAAAATAATAATGAGCAGAATAAGCAATTTATAGAAATCATTCAAGCAACAATGTATCAGAATCAAAAGTTATGGATACAGATTTTGAATGTTTAAGGAAGGAGAGAGCGAAAGGCAAGTTATTTTTTAGAGGGGGTTCGAATAAGCTGAAAATTATCCAGGATTGAAGCAGCTTCATCAATTTTGGTGGTGCATTGACCCAAGGCTTCCTCCATAGTTGAAGAACACTGAGCAATAGCCTCCCTTAATTCTGCTTTATCTTTCTCTGCCTGAAGATGTTGAGCTTGGTTGTTTTCCTCAACAATTTTGCGAAGATTCTTCATATCTTCCTCCAGTGCAGCTTGCTTCTCTTTAATTTCCAGCAGAAGGGTCAAAATTGACAGATTTTCAGAAAACTAGTTCTGGACATTATCTTGTGTAGGCTATTCGAATCTTTCCCCTGTTTCTGATGGAATCTCCCCCTGAAATTCTGCATGTTCTTCATAAGGTTCTATGTTCAATGGTTCTTTAGGATGAATTGGAGAAGGATTGGCATCAGTTTCATGTAGTATATCACCCTGTCTATGCAGATGAGATTCTCTAGAAACTGGTTCTAGAACCCTTTCAGTACCTTCTGGACCAGCTAATCTTCCAGATTCAAAGTCCTCTTCATCTTTATCCTAAAGAAGGATTCTTCGTTTCTTTCTATATACTTTGAATGGAGTGGAAGAAATGGGCTGCTTCTTTTCTGGTTCCTTTTTTTTCTTAACCTCTTTTTCTTTCTCAATCTTCTTCCTGCCTTCTGAGGGCTGAGCTTCCTTGCTTTTGGATTTGCCTGCTTTCTCCCTTACATCATCAAAATTTTTCATCTTCTGAATCATCTTCTCTCCAACAACCATAGAAGGTATAACAGTTTCACGCAACTCAGTTGGAATAGGGATATTCAGAAATGAAAATATGTTAGAAATGAGTGAACCAAATGGAAGTTGTCCCTTTCCCTTCTGAAGTGCTCGATACATGTGGAAGATAATGATATGAGGAAGAGAGAAAACCTTTCCATTTAGAATGACCCATATAAGCTTGACTTTAGATTTAGACAGATCTGTTTTGGACGCAGCTTTGGGTCTCAAATAGTTGATAATGATTTTGTGCAAAATCACAGAGGTTCTGGTCAAGTCAAAGTAAGTGATATTGCGCTTTGAACCTGAAGCAAATTTCTGATTTTTAGAAGCTGATATCCAAGCATCTTCAACACTCACTTCCAAAGGAGTGAATATAGAGTGTTTTGCTCACATTATTAAGGCTAGGTCTTCAACCTTCAGATCATATCTTTTATCACCAACAGTAAATTGTATCCAGTTGGATGATAAAATTGAGAGATTGGAATAAAAGTATGCAGTTAATTCAGCATAGACTTTGGCAGATTGCATACAGTATTCAGAAATCCCTAGCCTATTAAAAAGATGTAGAACATGGATACTAGCTCTGTCAAGATAATCAAAATCAACATTCCGATGGTTCATTACCCCTCGCGCAAGCAACATCTTGTAGAAAACGTTGTGTTCTATACTTTTGAACAGATTGCCAGTGTCTATCATCCCATATGCAATACCTACTCTCATAACAAAGTTCCCAAAGAACTTCGCATCATCATCTTGAATAACGAATTTTGAAATACTTAGCGGTTTAAGGCTAATAGGAATTGTTTTCTCGACATGGGAATAAGACGATTCTCCAACTTTCTCTTTTTCTTTTCTAGAGGAAGTTTTTATGGGAGTAAAACAAACTTGTTCCAGAGTAGTTTCAGAACATGACCGAGTGTATTCTTTAACAAGACTAACCTCATCATAAAAACCATTGTCTCTTAAGCAATCATAAAGAAGAGAGGCAGAGGCATTACTCCGTTTTAGTCTTTCATATGCCTTCAACACCAGATTTATATTTTGGAACCGAAAATCTATTTTACCCGTGGGTTCTGGTGTAGACGTGGACCGATGTTCTTGTTGAGTTGATCCTGTAGGGCTTGGCTGATCAAACTCCGTATTAGATATGTCCATATACTCTGGTGGTGCAGTAGATTTTGAGTCTTGGTTGAGAATCTAGGTGGATTTGATCTTGTAAGGCATGATGAACAGGTTTGGAGAAGAAAGATTTGATTTTTGGAGATGGAGAAAAAAAGTGAGCTCGAGACGGTCAGGAGAGACGAGATGGTCGAGAGAAAAAAAGAACGGAAGATTTTCTACTGATAGGGTTTTACAGAGAGAATGACGGTATTTATAGAAAAAGTTACGGCAAGAGTTATAACAGGTAATTAAACAAAGAGTATATGTTTATATTAAGCATAAGCGATCAATAAAAAAATATGAAATATTTACCTAGCTTGCTTTCCAGAATTAACAAATACAATAATATCCTGCCAAAAAAAAAATTCCCGCCAAGATATTCCTGTCAGAACAGTTTAGGAAGTATCTGTATCTTGAGTCTGAATTATTTAGACGGAGAACCTCTGAGTCTGAAGAATTCTTGTCTATGAGACACTTCAGGAAAAAGGATAAATAATGCACAGTTGAGATCTAATATATTCAAAAGAAGATTTATCAAGTGATTTTGTGGATGTATTAGCTAATTGATTCTTAGAATCAATGAATTGAATATTCACATTACCATTATGAACATGATCTCTAATAAAGTGATGCTTAATTTTAATATGCTTTGCACGAGAATGAAGAATAGGGTTCTTGATCAAATTGATAGCACTTGTGTTATCACATTTGATTGCAATACTTGAGTTTTCAATTGCAAAATCTCGTAACTGTTGCTTCATCTATAGAATTTGTGCACAGCAACTTTCCAAGGCAACATATTCTGCTTCAGCTGTTGAAAGTGCTACTGTGTTTTGCTTCTTCAAGTACCAGGATAATAACATATTTTCCAGTAGTTGACATGTACCTGTAGTACTTTTTCTGTCCACTTTACAACTAGCTAAGTCAGCATCAGAATAACCAGTAAGAGTAAAATCTGAGTCTTTGGAGTACCAAAGACCTAACATTGAATATGTTCCAATGTATTTGATTCTCCTTTTAACTGCAGAAAGATATGACTTTCTTGGGTTAGACTGAAATCTGGCACACATACAGACACTAAATAGTATGTCAGGTCTAGATGCAGTAAGATATAACAAAGATCCTATCATGCTTTTATATATCTTCTGATCAACCTTTTTACCATTTTCATCCTTATCCAGTTGGAAGATTGAGACATAGGAATGTCTGTTTTCTTGCAGTTTTACAGTTCGAACTTTTTGATGATCTCCTTTGCATACTTCTCTTGGCAAATGAATGTGCCATTCTTGGTTTGTTTCACTTGTAGACCAAGAAAGAATATCAATTCGCCCATTATGCTCATTTCAAACTCATTCTGCATATCTTTTGAGAATTCCTTGCTCAATAACTCGTTAGAGGATCCGAATATAATATCAACAACATAGATCTGAACTAATAGAAAGTCCTTACCTTTTCTTTTAATAAAAAGTGTTGTGCCAACTTTACCTTTTGTGAAGCCATTTTTCAGAAGGAAGTTGCTCAATCTCTCGTACCAAGCACGAGGTGCTTGTTTCAAACCATAAAGAGCTTTATTGAGTCTGTAAACATGATTAGTCTTCTTCGGTTCTTCAAAACTAGGAGGTTGTTCCACATATACTTCTTCTTTAATATAGCATTTAGGAAGGCACTTTTCACATCCATCTGAAACAATTTAAAGTCATGGAAACAAGCATAAGCTAATAATAGCCTAATGACTTCTAACCTGGCAACTGGTGCATAGGTTTCATCATAGTCAATGCCTTCTTCTTGAGAATAGCCTTTTGCAACCAGCCTTGCCTTGTTTCTTGTGACTTTCCCTTTGTCATCCAATTTGTTTCTGAATACTCATTTTGTTTCAATTATTGGATGATTTTTGGGTCTTGGCACAAGTTCCTAGACTTCATTGATTCTGAATTGTTGAAGCTCTTTCTGCATGGCTTCGATCCAGCTTTCATCTGATAAAGCTTCACCAACTTCCTTTGGTTCTATTTCTGAGATAAATGCTAGGTTGCTGATGTTCTCTTTGTATTGGATCTTGTTTTGATCCCATCTTCTATATCACCAATGATGAGGTTCTTCGGATGACTGGATTTGTGTTTCCAGTTCTTGTCAAATTTATCCTTCTGAATCTCATCAGACTTTGAATTATTAGCTTGAGTCTGAATAATTGCTTTTCTGCTTTCTTCTTCAGATTCAACGATCTTTGGAGAGTCTTCAGATTCTTCTTGAACAATAGAAGATGGTTCAGATTCATCTTTTTGAGTCTGAATATTTTCATCAAACTTTACATTCATTGTTTCTTCTAAAGACTGAGAGCTTTTGTTGAAGACTTTGTATGCCTGGCTTGTAGTTGAATATCCAAGGAAGAAACCTTCATCTACTTTATGATCAAACTTGCTAGAACGGTCATTTGGATTTTTAAGAATAAAGCATTTACAACCAAATACACGAAAATATGAAATGTTGGGCTTTCTACCTTTAAAAAGCTCATAGGGGTTTTTTCGAGAATTGTTCTGAGAAAGACTCTGTTAATGATATAACAGGTTGTAAAAACTGCTTCTGCCAAAAAATGAGAAGGAATCTTGCTTTCCATCAACATAGTTCTTGCCATTTTTTGCAAAGAACGATTTTTTCTTTCCATAACACCATTTTGTTCTGGTGTGTGTGAAGTAGAGAAATTGTGTTGAAAGTCATTTTCTTCACAAAAATTCGAGAAGCTTTGATTATCAAATTCTCCCTCATGATCAGTTTTGATACAGGAAATAGTATAACCCTTTTCATTTTGAATTCTTCTTGTAAATTTTGATAAATATGAAAAAGCTTCATTTTTATGTGAAAGAAAGAACACCCATGTAAATCTGGTGAAGTCATCAACAATGACTAGATAGTATTTCTTACCACTAATGTTTTGTGTTCTGGTTGGTCCAAAAGGATCCATATGAAGAAGCTGCAAGGCACGATTAGTGGAGACATGATGTATAGGCTTAAAAGAGCTTCTTACTTGTTTTTCCTAGAGTGCAAGCATTGCATAGTTCTGTTTTTCTGTAGCTCAAATTTGGCAATCCTTGTACCAATTTCTTGATTGATATTTTTGTGATCTGCTTCATACTGATATGTCCCAATCTTATGTGCCAAAGATCTTCATCCTCTTTGACTGAGATCAAACAATGAGTGGAGTTTGAGTCAACATCTAGTAGATAAATGTTCCCATGTCTTCTCCCTGTGAATGTTTGAGAACTGTCTTTGCTTGTTCATGAGCACGCATCTTCTTGAAAGTTGATTCTGAACCCTGAATTACATAGTTGGCTTATGCTTATCAGATTGTAGTTGAGACCTTTTACCAATGAGACATCATTGATTGTGAGTCTTCTAATTTCAACAGTTCATTTTCCAACTATTCTTCCTTTATTATTTGCTCCAAAGGAAACTTTCCCACCATTCAGACTTCGTAATTCAACAAATATGCTAGGATCTCTTGTCATATGTCTGGAGCATCCACTGTCCAGGTACCACTTTCTTTTCCTCTTTGTGGTGACCTGCAAAAATTACAACTTCTCATGTTTTCTTTGGTACCCAAATTTGTTTGGGTCCTTGAAAGTTAGTATATGCTGTGTTAACAAAGTCTCTTCGAATAGGTCTCCAGACCTTAGGACATTCATTCTCAAAATGTCGTGGATCTCCACATTTTGAGCACTTTAGAGCACTTCGATCAACAGGTTTAACAAAATTCTTTTTGAAATGATTTTTGTAAACTTGTCAAGGAGGTCTTTGTCTTAATCTCTCCTTGACCTTTGGAAAATCAATTAAATTATCATTCTCCTTTACAAATCCGAGACAGATTTGTTGAAATAAGGAATCTGTACAAAAAGAATATTTTTCAAGGTTATGAACCTTTTGAAAATTTGGAAACTAGTTCTGAAACTTCCTTTTTCAAAGCAGCATTTTCTTTGGAAAGAAAATCTCGACTTTCCTTGAGTTGATGAAATTCTTTTTGAAGGAAATCAAATTTTTTTTTTATGAAATTTCCTGTTGTCTAAGTGATGAATTTTCCTTTTCCAGGGAAGAGATTCTTTTAAGAGTATCCTTGAATTCGAAGCACAATTCATCAATGTAATTTGATACTTCAATAGGCATTTCAGAATGATTTACCTCAATCTCAATTTTTGCATCTGAGTCTGAATCTGAGTCTGCATCTGAGTTGGCCATTAGACAGAAGTTTGAGATGTCTTCATCACTGTCTTCACACTCTGTATCGCTCCACGTTTTTGCTTTTAAAGCTTTCTTTGCCTTCTCAAATTTAATCTTCTTTTTCAAAAGGGGACAATTTGGTTTGATGTGTCCTCGCTTTCTACAGTGAAAACATATTATTTCTTTTGATTTATCCGTTTTATCAGAAGTCTTTTTCTTCTCAAAAGGCCTCTTCCCTTTGAGATTTCTCCCTTTGATCTTCATCTTCTTGTACTTCTTAATGAAGAGAGCCAGCTCTTCATAAAGAGAGCTAGCTCTTCATTATCGACATCTTCATCTTCAGAATATGCATCAGAATCAATGTTAGTCTTTAAAGCAATTGATTTATTACCTTTGGATTCACTTTCTTCATTCAGTTTTTCTGTCTCGTATGATTGAAGAGTTCCAATAAGCTTAGTCACGAAGAGAGGCATGATCCTTTGACTTTCTCGGATAGATGTTTTGATGTTGTCCCATTGTTTTGTCAATCCTCTTAAGAGTTTGTTCACTTTCATTGCATCTGGAATAGGTTGTCCTTGATATGCAAGACCATTTACTATGTTTGTAAATCTGTCATACATATCAGCAACAGATTCTTCAAGCTTCATTCTAAAGGATTCATATTGGCCAAGCAATATGTTAATCTGAGTTTCCTTAGCACGATCTGTTCCTTCATAGGTGATGTAGAGAGTATCCCAAATATCCTTAGCTGATTCACAGGAAGTAATTTTTGTATACTCAACAGGTGCTAAAGCACAATAAAATGAATAAATTGCTTTGGAATCTAAGGATTTTCTTTTAGATATCTCAGTTTGAGATAATGGAGGATCTGCTAGCATATTTCCATTCATCTTCTCTTTTGAATCAGAAGGTCTAGGTCTGACTCCTCTGATGATGACATCCCATTGCATGTGATCGATCGACTTTATGAAAGCCTTCATCTTGTTTTTCCAAATGCTTTATTCCTTGCCATCGAAATAAGGAGGTCTGTTGTTATTTTGACCTTCAATGAGACCTGGACCACCAAAGCTAGCCATATAGATCGTAAGCTCAGAAGTAAAACACTTCAACAGATGAGCAACCTGCTCTGATACCAATTGAAGTGGCTAGCGAGGATCACCTAGAGGGGGGGGTGAATATGTGATCTTAAAAAATTTTAACAAATTTAAGCAGAAATGAAAGAATACAGTTTGAGTCTGAATAATATTCAGATTCTATAAAGACGGTGCTCTTGAATGTACAATGTGTAAAGTAAAAGTTAAGGGATAGAAAAACTGCACACAGAATTTATAGTGGTTCCGCTTATAGTAAGCCTATGTCCACTTTCCCACGCTGACAGCCTACCGACTGGATTTCACAATGTAATCAAGAGGTATTATAGATTTAAAGTGATAACACTGTTGTGTATGATAGGATTCTCTATCTCACACAAACACTTTTACAAAGTGTCCCTCAAGATTTTAAAGTTTGGTTCAAGGAAGAAAATCGGAGTAAGCTCAGGCTTTGGACTTGATGATTCTTGAATATGTACTTCTTCCGCTACTTGTTGATCTCCTTAAATACTCCTCCACTTTCAAACTAGCCGTTGGACTGTTTTCAGAGGATCATCTTCCAATCTTCACCTTGAACAGATTTGTATAGAAGGAATTGAGTAGCCGTTGAGTGACAGATTTTGAATCCCGCTGATTCTGATCACCCATACAATCAGAATCTTGGTTTCCATAAGTAGAGATTAATCTGTTTTGATAATATTTTGATTGTCAATCAAATTGATTTAGATTGAGTCAATCAAAACCTTCATTGTGTGAAATCCATGCTAGATCACTAGCTGTTGTGTCAAGTTCTGTTTCTGCATCTGCAAAATTTGGCGTCTGAAAAACTTCAGCGTCTGAATCTGGAAAAATTCAGCATCTAAAAAACATCAGCGTCTGAGTTTGCAAAATGTTCTGCGTCTTGAAAATTTCAGCGTCTGAAAAACTTCAACGTCTGAGTATACAAAATGTTCTGTGTCTGGAAAATTTCAGCGTCTAAAAAACTTCAGTATCTGAGTCTGCAAAAATTTTGCGTCTGGAAAATTTTGAGTCTGAACTTTTCGTTCTAAAAAATTTCTTGTTCTGAAAAATTTGCAAAGTCTGATATTTCCTTCTGAACTTCCAGACTATAATAACTTGGAAAGAACTTCATGTCAGAATTACAAGTTTTATATAGAAAGTTTTGTCAACTTCAAAATCCTTTGGGGTTTTTCTCAACATTAACAACCCACATCAGAAGTAAGGATAATTACATGCCCACTACACGGGCCATTTTACGATTATATCACAAAAAGGAGAAGAGGTCGGGGTTTACTTAGCTCCTCTATCTATGAGAGCTACCTCAAAAAGAACATGGCTTCCTCCACGTTCAAGCGTGCTATGGCTCGGGGTTCGAGGTCATAGTCCAGATTCGATTTCAGATCACTGACGACACCATCGGGGATGTTTGACACCATAGGGTCCCACGAGATTACACTCGGCACATCCGGGGGTCTGTCAAAGCCCTGGAGAGGTCCAAGTAACTCTCCCCCAAACCAAACATCCCTTGTCTTGAAACGATGAGGAATCAAGTTGGTAAGCCCCTCGTCGACCTAAACGGTCGTCGTATACTCCTCTTACATCGTATCCATCCCCGGTGCTACGTACTCGACCACCTCTACATTTTGGTCTACCGGGATACCAAAACATACAATCCGAGTGTCCATACTAGGAGTTTGAAAAGGGTTAAGCAATAACACATGAGTATAACTCAATAAGTAAATTCTCTAAGCCCCGTATATGAGGATACCTCACCTCGGAAATATGAACGGTAACCTCAACCTCTTGGCATGCCAAAACGCAATCAAATAATCACACGTAAATACTTACCTCCCATCGGCACATACAATTTGCACAAATAATCACACGCGAAGCCTCCCTTCAATTGGCACGCGACAATTACACGTAGTAATTAGTAACACTTCATATCACATAATCATACATAATGCATTTACACGTATTCCGATTATTACGACTACTCATGGCCATGACTAACACTTGCGTCGGTGGTCATCTGACGTAATTGGGCATCATCCAGCCCCATCGGGCATGGCAACATTTCGACCTCACTCGAAAATGGCATTCACTTAAAAGCATTGTTCCGAAATCTATCCACGAACGGCAACAAAATTCCATTGGGCATTGTCCTCCACAATCATACGGATACGGAACCATTTATGTGATCACACAAGCATATCAAGCACTCAAACCACTTATTATCTTTCACTTAAGCCAATGCAAGAGTGTTTAATACTCACACGGTTGGAACATCCAAAATCCCACACACATAAGATGCACGAAAATCAGAAGCATTTCATGAGCAAATCATACAAGATTAATACATGGGCTTCCTCTTCCTAGAATAAGCAAAACAAAACAAGACAAGCTCAAGTAGACTCAACCTAGGTTCGACACGCGTAAAATAACATCTTATCCATGCAGTAGAAGAACTACTTACGAAACCGGTTGAACGACGGTGTTGAGCGGATAACACGGTGGCGGCGACGAATGGACGGTGTGGTGGCGGTAAGGTGGCGATGAGGTGACAAGCAACGAGAACAGCGGCACGGCGATGGCAGACAGTGACGACGCAGTGGCAAGCGACTTGGTGGCGAACAGTCAAACGGCATGGCGATGCTAAGCGGCTCAATGGACGGCGCTGCAACAAGGATTGCGCAGCGACAGTGAGTAGCTCGGTGGCAAGGATGGTGCGGCAAGCGGCTACACGACGGTGGATGGTGGCGACAGTGAAGACGCGTGAGAGGAAGAGAGAGTGAGGAAGAGAAAGAGAGAAATGAGAGCGAATGAGAGAAGTAGGAAGGGTTTCCCCTTAAGTGCTCTTACAAGAAGACCTCAATAATGCAAGTGAATTAATGGCTCAACCACTAAGCCTGGCCTAACTCCTTAATTTGCTTCTAACCAAGCAACTTCATGGACAAGAATCTATCTTGGAAGTCTTCTTCAACAAGCCTCTCCCTTAGGCAATCATGTCTAACAAAATAGGCTCAAGTACTTAGTTAGGAACTAACTAGGGGAACCAAATTAGAAACCAACTAAGTTGGCCTCTCCTCTTCCTCTCCTAAGTGGTGCCCAACCCTTCCAAGACAAGACCAAATTTTGGTCTCTCCCCAAAACAAACTTATAGAAGGTGCATTAAATGCTAAACCATATGTTAATAAACATAGAACACCAATCATGTACATGGCACATTAATGTACAATCTTCTAAAAAAAATTCAACCAAGGGTCAAAAGTAGGCTAGATGGGCTTTACTTTCTTAATTGGCGCCTAACAAGGCCGAACAAGTCCATTGGGTTCGACTTGGCAGCGGACGTTCGTTGGGCTATCAATGCTTGGCTCGTGTCCACTTGTCCAAAATTGACGGTCCCATGATACTTCATTAATCGTCGCCGGATTGAGGATGTCACAATAGGACATTGAAATATAGGGATGTCATGACCAGGAAGCCAACTTTAAATAGATAAATCTTCGAGCCACACGCTAACTTCATGAGTCACATATAATGTGAGCCAAAACCCTAAAGTCGGGTAGCTTGATTGCAGAACTGTTTGCACATTGCGATATGGATTGTTTAAGTCGTGTTATGTGCCCAATTCAAGCTTACAAGTCCTTAATTAAAGCGTTAGGTCAATCCCTATGCTAAGTTTCATACTCTTGCCTTCTTCACTGGCCATTAAATATGATATATCGAGTATGACCTTTGGAGTCACCTATTAATGTCTTCCAAATATTTTATGAGCATATGGGAGATACAATAAGTTTCGTGTCGCCATGGCCATATAACTTTGCTAGTTTGGCTTTGATTGGGGACAAAGTGCATGCATGCACGTAAAGGCATCGGAATGGGCATACCACGAGTTCATGCGTTCCTTCCACGCTTGGTCCTCGTGGTCCTTTCCATTTCCCCATTCCCAATTCAACAACAAAAAACCCTAGATGCATGTACTTGATCCCCTCCGTGTAGGAACCAAAAAAGGATATAGACAAACTTTGATGATTTTGGTGAGAAGCACATAAATACACAAACTAGAAAGAATAATATTCAAAATGCCTTTTGCACAGACTTTACACAGAGGAATACAAGCTTAGTTCTATAAGCTTTTTTACACAACTCTATCTTTCTATGGCTTTTCACACACTCTTACATAAATAGGGAGGGGACAACCTACTTATACTACTCCTAAGGAAATTTTCTTGAATACCAAGTTTGTCAAGCTTGAGGACCAAGTTTATATCAAACTTTAGGACCGAGTTTGTGTCATCTTGAAGATCAAGTTTTTCAAACTTGAAGACCAAGTTTGTATTAAAAATAAAAACAATTTTAATATTTCTAACATCCTCCCTTAAAATTGATTTTGGAAATCAACAACACCAGGTATCGTCTTCAATTTCTCGAACAAATCCGCCTTCAGTGGTTTCGTCAAAACATCTACAATCTAATCCTCGGATCTACATAAATCAAGTTCAATCTCTCCATCTTTGACCAACTCATGGATATAATGATCCTTGATGTCTATATGTTTGCTCTTGCCATGAAAAACAGGATTCTTGGCTAATACAATCGCCGACTTGTTATCACACATTAATTTTGTAGGACCTTTCTGTTCATGCATCAGTTCACAAAGCATCCTACGAAGCCATATCCCTTGACACGCTGCTGAAGCTACTGCCATGTATTCTGCTTCAGTTGTTGAGAGCGCAATAACTTGTTTTTTTTAGGACTAAGAAATTACTCCTGTTTCGAGAAAGAATGCATATCCAGAAGTACTCTTCCACGTTTCAGTATCTCTTGCTCAATCACTATCTATATACTTGTAACGACTCGGATTTCGCGGATGGCGAGGGGACTGCATTACTCTTGTCCTACATTACTTAGGGAGTGAGATCTTGGTGAGTTTATAAGGCTTGGCCCCTAACGCTTGTGTAACGCGTTTTAAAACCGTGAGGACTTAGTATCCAAAGCGGACAATATTACACAAGAAGTGGCGCAGCGGAAGCGTGGTGAGGCCGAGGTCCTTACAAATGGTATCAGAGCCAACTCCCAACCGCATGTAGGATCATAGAGAGGACGTTATGCTCGAAGGAGGGGAGAATGTAATAACCCGAATTTCGCGGATGGCGAAGGGATTGCATTGCTCTTATCTTACATTGTTTAGGGAGTGAGATTTTGGTGAGTTTATAAGGCTTGGCCCCTAACCCTTGTGTAACGCGTTTTAAAACTGTGAGGACTTAGTATCCAAAGCAAACAATATTACACAAGGAGTGGCTTAGCGGAAGCGTGGTGAGGCCAAGGTCCTTACAATACCCCACCAAATTAAAATTGTCAGTGTAAGAATATAAAATTCCATGATCACGAGTTCCACTCACATACCGTAAAATTCTTTTTGCTGCCTGCAAATGTGATTGGTATAGTTTTTCCATGAACCGACTAATAATTCTCACGCCATAAGTAATATCTGGCCTAGTAGAAGTCAAATATCTTAAACTGCCAACAATATTTTTAAAATAAGTGGGATTTACTAGTTCAACAGTTCCTTCTTTCTTCAGCTCCAACTGTTCTGCAATGGGAGTTCGAATTGGCTTGAGCGATTCCGTATTGAGTCGCTTAAAAATATCATGAGCATATTTTTGCTGTGAAACAAATATGCTATCACTTGTCTGCTTCACTTCAAGACCTAGAAAATAGGACATCAATCCTAAATTTGTCATCTCAAATTTGCTAGTCATGGCCTCCCTGAATTCAACAAACATCTTTTCACAGTTTCCTATAAATATCAAGTCATCAACATAAAGACACACAATTATTATGTCACCGTTAGTATTTGACTTGATATACAGTGTATGCTCATGTGACACTTCTGAAAATCATGCTCTAATAGATATGTGTCGATCCGCGTGTACCAAGCACGAGGTGCCTGTTTTAGCCCATATAATGCTTTCTTCAATTTGTAAACTTGATTTTCATGCCCTTTCTTCTCATAACCTTGTGGTTGCTCCACGTAGACTTCTTCTTCAAGGAACCCATTCAGAAATGCTGATTTCACATCTATTTGATAAATCTTCCAATAGTTCTGAGCTGCGAGTGCTAAGACCATCCGAATGGTATCCATTCAAGCCACTGGTGCAAATACTTCAAAATAATCAATACTTGGCTTTTGCTTATAGCCTTTCACGACCATTTTAACTTTGTAACGGTCCACCTGACCGTCAGGTTTGTACTTTGTCTTGTACACCCACTTGACACCAATGGGCTTCTTACCAAATGGTAAAGAAGTTGGCACCCATGTATCATTCTTTTCAATGGAGTGGATTTTTTCATCGATTGCTTGGATCCACTTTTCATCTACAACTGCTTCATCATAGAATATAGGGTCACATTCAGCAAATAAACAAAATTTTACCATAGTTTCATCAGTGATTTCGTCACTATCACTGTCATCGTCCCTTGTGACCACGTAATCCTTGAATTTTGCTTGAGTCTCTCGCAGTCGCTGTGAACGGCGTAATGGTTGTTCTAAAGCTACTCTTGGTGAAGAAAATGCACCGCCAGTTGATGTTGGTGAAGAAAATGCACCGCTAGTTGAAGATGATGAAGAAGATGCACCACTGGTCGAAGATGATGGAGGTTCTTCTGTATCTCCCTCCAATGGTTCATCTTCGATGGTAATGTTTTTCTGGTTAACTTTTTTGTTCCAGTCCTAAGCTTCATCTTCTACAAATTGGACATCCCTGCTGATGAAGATGCACTTCTCACTTTTGTGATTGGGTTATACAACTTATAACCTTTAGTTGTGTCACTGTAGCCAATAAAAATGCACTTCTCGCTTTTGTCATCCAACTTCTTCCTCCGTTCATTTGGTATATGTGGATATGCCATGCATCCAAATACTCGTAAGAACGAAACATCTGGCTTGTTGCCGCTCCAAGCCTCTTCTGGAGTTCTTCCAAGAACACTTTTTGTTGGACACCTGTTCAGCACAAATACAACACAAGCAACGGCTTCTGCCCAAAACATTTTTGGTAAATCTTTAGCCTTTAGCATACTCCTTTCCATTTCAAAAATTGTTCTATTCTTTCTTTCTGCTATACCATTTTGTTGAGGAGTATAGCTAGCAGTCAACTGACATTTTACTCCATGAATTTTACAGTATTTGTCAAATTCATTAGAAGTAAATTTTTCACCTCTATCCGATCTCAACATCTTTAGATTGAAGCCACTATATTTCTCAACATAGACTTTAAATTCTTTAAATTTGCCAAAAGCTTTTGATTTTTCTCCTAAGAAATATACCCATGTTTTTCTAGTAAAATCATCGACAAAAATTAGCATGTACCTTTTTTGTCCAACTGATTCCACCTCAACAGGGCCACATATATCTGTATGTACCAACTCCAAAGGCTGCTTGACTCTTCTAGTGTTTCCAACTGGAAAGAATTCTCGATGCTATTTTCCAACAAGACATCCTTCGCATGGGTGGTCTAGACTGTCGATCAAAGGCATGCCAGTCATCATCTTTTTCTGGACAAGTAATTTTAGTCCACAAAAATTTAGATGACCGAATTGAAGATGCCACAACCACTTGCTATCTTTTGCCATTGCTTGAAAACTCAATAAAGTATTCGTCTGAAGGGATAGAGGGAACATTCGGTTCTTCGTCATCTGCGCCGTTGTGATTAACTTATTGTTTACACCTCTCATAGTGCAAACTCCATTTTCAATATTAACTTTATGACCTTTTTTGGAAAGTTGCCCAACACTAAGCAAATTCCAGAAAAGTCCTGGCACAAAGTAAACGTCTACAATAGTAACATCAGTACCATTTTTTGATTTGATATCAATGTTACCTTTGCCCAAAACAAGAATTTTTTTATTTATTCCTAAAGTTGACTTCACCACGAACTGTCTCATCTAATTGCAAGAATAGCTCCTTTCGGCCACACATGTGATTGCTGCACCCGGTATCGAGATACCAGATATTGGCATCCATGGTACTCGAGTCATCCGTTTTGCATGCTAACACCATGTTTTCATCAGCATCGACAGCATGTACATGTTCTGGCTGCTCATGCCCCATGTTTGCTCGGCATTCGGATTTATAATATCCGAATCTGTTACACTTAAAACACTTGACCCTTGATTTGTCACGTGTTTTATACCTTCCCGTGGAATTCGAATTTCCACCTCTTCCTCGAGCACCTCCACGACCTCGGGCACCATGATAGCCTCCTCGATTTGAGTGAGCGACCCGACTCTGCAATGCTTGCTCGGAATTCGAATTGATGGACTTCTGATTCATTCTTTGCTCATGCAAGCATAATGAACCCATCAACCGCTCCAACGTCATGGTTGATATATCTTGGCCTTCTTCGATCGCCGCAACAACGTAGTCAAATCTCTCAATCAAAGACCTTAAGATTTTTTCTACAACTCGAACATCTTGGAGTTCTTCACCATTAACCTTCAGTTGGTTAACGATAGTTTGCACACAATCAAAGTACAACGAGATAGATTCAGAGTCATTCATGCATAAAGACTTGAAATCTCCTCGAAGTGTTTGGAGCCGCACCCACCTAACACGATCATTGCCTTTGTAGGATTTTTGCAAAATATCCCACGCTTCTTTCGCAGTCTCTGCACTTGATATTTTTTCAAATATCGTTTCATCCATGACTTGAAAGATCACATATAATGCTTTCTGATCTTTCTTCCGAAATTCCACCAAAGAGTCTTTCTCCTCCTTTCTTAAAGCTTCAAATGCTTCAGCATCGGCTACTTCGATGTAGCCATTCTCCACTAGGTTCCACAAATCTTGGGATTTGAAAAGAACCTTCATCTGGACAAACCAGTTGTTGAAATTCTTTTCGTTCAACTTTGGAAGTTGTAATTGAACGGAATTTGTAGATGCCATTGCTGGTTCCGACACCAATTGTAGGAACCAAAAAAGGATATAGACAAACTTTGATGATTTTGATGAGAAGCACACAGATACACAAATGAGAGAGAATAATATTCAAAATGCCTTTTGCACAGTCTTTACACAGAGGAATACAAGCTTAGTTCTATAAGCTTTTTCTCACAACTCTCTCTTTATGTGGCTTTTCACACGCTCTTACACAAATAGGGAGGGGACAACCTATTTATACTACTTCTAAGAAAATTTTCTAGAATACCAAGTTTGTCAAGCTTGAGGACCAAGTTTATATCAAACTTTAGGACCAAGTTTGTCAAACTTGAAGACCAAGTTTGTGTCATCTTGAAGATCAAGTTTGTCAAACTTGAAGACCAAGTTTGTATTAAAGACAAAAACAATTTTAATATTTCTAACACTCCGATCATATTTTATTTTCCTTTCCTTTTCGGGAGACGTTTCAGGCATGCATCTCCAATGCTCAAGCCTTTGTAGATTAAATACAAGGCAAGCATTGTTTTCATGGAAGTGGAAGTAATTTAATCTATGCTCTCTCTTTAATATAAGTCATTGTTCAAGCTTTTGCTTCGGATTCAATTCCGTGGCATAGCCTATTGAAACCCACAACGAAGTAGTTTCTTGCGCATCCTTTCAGTACAGTGTGGATTGTGTGCCTTCAACTTAGATTGATAAAGTCGTGAGTTATTGCTACCGGCTGGCCGGAATACCACATTATATTCTACGTTTAGGGGGTGTGAAATCCAACTTTGTCCTTGGTTTGTCCTTTTTTTTTCCTGTAGTTTTTCTTCTAACATATTTACAAGATCTCATCCGATATTTCGAGGTTCAGACCAAGGCGTGGGTGTATCCAAAATACGTTATTTATTTATGGTAAACAAACTCTTTTTTCTAGGTAAACACTCAAGAAAACTGTTGCATATGTGGGAAACCAGTGCGCGATTACTAGTTATTCTCCCTAAAAAGCAAAAGCCAAACCTGAAAAAGAACTTGATTCTGAGTTGTTTTGATTTCTTGTTCAAAGATATATGATGAATACCTTCAAAGCAATCGAATCCATGACATCATTGAACAAATTATTGTAGCAAAGACCGCTTAAAGATAACGTCGGTCCTCACCAAGCTTTAACCGATAATGAAGCACGTACAATAGATTTGTTCGAAGTGGAGGTGCCACAAAATCCAATACCTGAGAGCCACCATAAACCCTTAAATAAATACTATAATAGTACTTAAGTACGCGCTAAGAAAGTGTCCCATGTCCCTTTTCTTTTCAAGTGGTCCATCGTTTGAACAAATCTTTATCAGCTAAACTTGTTTGCGAATTCTGAGTATTGGGTATCTCAAGTGACATCACATGAATATAGATTTGTCGCATCTTTTGAGAACCGAGAGATTGCATTTTACTGTAGAATTTCCCAAAACTATATATCTCACTTATGAAGTGAATCAAATGAAAACAAAAGTAGTGGATGTTATTGTTCACGTTCAACTTATCGGTCAACAATGCGATCCATTATTCGTTCAAACTACAATTCATAAATCGCAGCAAATTGCACTGGCTGAATGCGCCATTTAGGGGTCCAAATTGCTCGCAGCTCATTCAAATGTTTGTCTTTTCAAGCGTTCTGCTTCTTGACATCGAGGTCATTACTAGGTTGAAAACTTTTAGTTGAAAATAAGGTCAACTTTTGTCCGACTTTTTTCAACAAGTGGACAATTCTACCGCTCCGTTCTCAAAAGACAGGAATTTTCTTTTTGAAACATGTGAAAGTGTAATTTCTCATTGTCATCCATGAATCGTTTGACCCTTGTGACGAGTTATTATGATGACAAAAATTTTGATTAATTTGAGTTGGCAAGTGTTTGGAATGTGTTTTGTGTGGATTTAAACAGGTAAGCAAAAGGAGCGAAAGGCAGGGGTTTAGCTACTTCCGAAGTATTGCAAAGCTTAGCTAGGAACCACTCTTTATCAGTGTCTCTTACAGTAACGACATGGTTTAGGATTGGAACAATTCGGTTAAAGGTCCAATATAGGAAAACCTCAAAGAGAATCTAATGCTAACATAAGATTTCGATATACTGGACTTTTAATCTCTGTCCTGCAAAACAAAGATTGAACTAAGCGTGAGTTCCCAAAACACGGGTCTAGGCTCCATACTACTGCGAGTGTGCCTACCGACAAGTTTTGAGCCAACTCCTAGCAAAAACCTAACAATCGTTTTCCTCTGATCAATAAAAGCTATACTATAACTTTTTACCAAACTTTATCTACTGAATGACGTGATAAGAATCATAGAGTTTATGCTGTTTAAGTATACCTTGCACAAAGTAATTAACTAGTATAGCTCTTATGCCATATCGATGTTAATAAATTACTATGTTCTTCAATTCTCTATTTTTCGTATCTCATGCTCTCAAGAATCTTTTCTTGGTGATGTCCCAGTTAGCTCAAGTATCGGTCATGCATCACCCTCTATAAAAGCCTATCCCATCTTGACCAATCACCAGAGAAATGAAGTGCGTGGAATATGTTCCCAGTCCAACTCCATTACGTGAACATCTTCTCTTTGCGTTTTTTGGGGAATTTAATGATTGCCCACCTCATGATTTCGAGTGCCTCGTAGGTTTGGGACTGTAAACTGAAGAACAGAGTTGCTTTTCCACGTTTTTTTTGTCTGATTGATAATGTTCGAAATCAATTAAGAAGTAAAACTAGGAAATTAAGGTGAGATCTTCCAATAAAAGCTTTGTTACTTTTTTCTGCGCGTGAGAAGATTTGATGCCAGAAATGCCAGATAAAAGAAGCGGTTCAGAGATTTAATAATGGGAAAGTCGAAAGCTAAAGGAGTTGCTCACTGTTGCACGATATCAGCCACGATTTTGTACCTTCAAAAATCTAACGAATGATAAATAAATGGTCAGACGACCATTGGGGTCGCAGATGCCATGAAATAATTGTGAAGATTACTTTAAAAAAGGAAAAGGCAAGATTGAATCTTGAAACTTAGTCTATTCCCGTTATTGACCAGCTCGAGAGAATTTCTTTGAGCTCCATCAAGAAGTGGTTAGTGGAGGGAATTATTGGATGACATAAAAGGGAACGCGAGAAGCGGATTCGCTACAAATATGCACATTCGATGCCCATTTGAGTTTTGTATATCTACAACTTAAGCTTCATAGAAGTGGGTTCACTTGCAAGAATAGTATTGCGGAAGTCAAGCGATCGAATAATAAAATTGACAGAACAAAAAAATAAATCGGACACCAGATTTACATGGTTCGATCATAGTGACCTACGTCCACGAGGAGAGCAGCACAGAATTTCACTATAAATCAAGCGATACAATATAGATTACAACCACACTTAAGTCACTCAAACACTCTCAGCATTTTCCAAATCCTAATTACACCCAATAACGCACGTAGTATTTAGCCCCATAATTCATCACAAAATAATTTCTCAATCTCGCGAAGGAATTATACACAAATCTTACCACAAGATTTAATCGCTTGAACACTAATTCTTCTTGGATGTAATTCACAAACAAGAATTTACTAAAACATCCATTGCCAAGCACTCACGAACGGGGTGCTTCAAGACTGTGCCCGGTAACAGCGCTTCTCGAGCACTCACACGGTATGCACACTTGCATCTACGCTATCAAACCCAAGATACATATCCGAAACAATCTTGGTGGAATCCCACTGGTTGTTCTTTTCTTTAGTTTCCTTCTTTGCTTTTCTTGGACCGGCCTTGAAGGAGTTGGTTTTCTTTCTTGACTCGATCCCACACAAAGTCCATGTTGGACTTTCAAGTTCTGTGGCCGAACTCCGCGGGATAGCATCTATCCATGGATTTCAAAACAAAATTTATTTCCTTGCTTTCTCTGACCTTTGTTAGACCGAGTCAAAGTCCAACTCAAATTCCACAATTCACTTTCCAAATTCAGCCGCTCAGTCCAACGCGCAGTAGATTTTTTTCGTTCTTTTTTTTTTCTTGAAATTTATATTTTCACTTCGGGCTCAAACTCGAGATATATTTTCAACAATCTTCACCTTGGCTTGATGTTTGAGCCAAGTCACAATCGCTTCGATAGAATCTGAATTTCGGTACTACTCTCTCATAGCCCCCAATGGGCTCAACCGCCATAGACGTCTTCCAAGTCCAAGCCTCGCTTGAACTTCACTATAGCCGTGGACCTCATCAGAATACTAACTCTACATGCACCTTTAATCACTCCACAATGATTTTCCGACACAACCTGTCACGCCCCGCACCCTACGAGCGCGCGATCATCCCTCGATGGTCGATCATTGAATGTGACGTCCCAGGCACGTCATCGACCCAACCCCAAACATCAGAAATTAAGCACGAGCGGAAATAAATAGAAACAACTCGGACAATTAAAAATGACAATGGGTAGCAATAGCACGAAACAATAAACGTAACTCCTACACTTGACTAATACATACAACGTCCGCAAAAAGAAAATCCCCAAACTGAGCCACAAAGACAGAATCACACTCCTCAACCGGGATAATGGTTCGCAAGCTTAACTGCTCTACGAAAAAGGGGAACTCAAAAATACCGGGTACTTGACCCGTCTTCGATCTCCGAGATACCCTTGAAGCATCTCCAGTCACTCATGGTTGCGGATCTGAAATGGTTATATAATAACCGTGAGAACGAGTCTCAATAAGCAACCCCCTAAACCCCACGTAGGCCAAGCGTACCCAGACAAGTTGTACATGCAATCTACCCCAAAAGATACATAATTTGCATTATTGAACTTACCTCGTCATCAAGCCCATACCAACACTGCACGTTAGTCATAACATGGTAATGCAATAATAGTAACTAAATAGTACATCGCAATTGCTCAAACGCCAACCACACTTGCATGCAATTCACCTTACTAATTAGACCACACATTCAACCAGTCAATCCAATCACACGCTCAACCAGCCAATCCAATCACACGCTCAATCAGCCAATTCAGTCACACTCAACCAGCCATTTCAATCACACTCAAGTCGCATGCACGTGTCCAACCAACTTTCCTCTCACGGGCTCACAAGCCACACAATTCGATCAATTCCAATGGCCGCCGTCAACACGTCCCAAGCCATACCAATCATACCATACCAGTGGCTGTCGTCAACACGTCCCAAGCCACACAATCAAGTTATTCCAATGACCGACGTAAACACGTCCCGGTCTATCACACCTTTAACGGGCCACCGTCAACACGTCTCAAGCCCGCATCCAATTGGCCCATTGGCCGTTCATGCCTTCACACGGACCGCCGTCAACACGTCCCAAGTCCGTAGCCCTCCGATCGATCCGAGCTTAAAAATCGACAGGCAAGCACACGCCATTCAATTCAATTCATGACAAGCCACACCAATCCACAAACTCGACGTTCAATCGGCCACATACGAACATCAAATCCACCTACGAATACCACAATAGCCAATCATTGACTCACCAACAATAGCCACAAATATGCACCCACAATCATTCCAATTCTAATCCACAAGCTCACGATTCCGACATTCAAGCCGGCCACAATCACACATCAATTTTCCCCACACACGCCCTAACAATACGGATAATTAACCAACTATAATTAGCTACTAATTAAGCCCCACAATTGTCACAATTTAATCTAACAAATACGCACATACGAATATTGACCCTAATCCACGTTTAACCCCTAAACCGGTACTAATCAAACTCTAGACAAGTCTAATAATACCCAATATACTAGGTAAGGTTTAGAAAGTCACTTACCAAGTTTTGGCCCGGGAAAAGTCGACTTGGGTCTAAAATGGCCCAGGTGAACAGTGTGGACTCGGCACACGCGCGGGCACGGCGGTCGGCCACGGGCAAAATTCTCGGTCACGGCTAGGCATGGGCGCGGGCGTGGGCACGGGATATGCGCCGGGCAACGGGCCGGCTGGACGGGCGACGCGCTTGGTTGGACGGGCGACGCGCCGGGCGACGCGCCCGAGCGATGAGCATGGCGATGGGCACGGCAGGCGAGCGGGCGCAGGGCCCAATCGCGTGGGCAGCGGGCCAGCCAGGCCCAGGGCAAGCCTAGGCACGGCTGGGCTAGCTGGCCGGGGTGACGACCGGCGGTGGCGGCGACGCGATGCGACGGCGACTGGCTGGGGGCGACGTGCTGGCCTGCTGGGCTAGCTCCGGCGAGTTGGCGGCGACTAGCTGGCGCGGCAACAACCGGGTGGGTGGCGTCGGACGGTGGCCGGAGGAACTGCAGAGGGGGAGGAGAGAGAGAGAGAGCGAGGGAGGGAGAGCTTAGGGCGGCGAGGCTCAGGCCTGTAGCGACGGGGTGGCACGGCGGCGTCGCGACGGCGGAGTGGAGCAGAATAGCTGGATGGGCAGCACCGGACCGTGACAAGCACGACGACGGTCGGGCGAGGCGAGCTGGCGCGAAGGCAGTCGGTCGGGGCGAGCAGCGGACGATGAGGGGCTGAGCTCCCATGGCGGCGAGCTAGACGACAGAGCAGAGCAAGGCGGCCGGCTGGGCAAGGGCAAGCTCGGGCGGCCGGTGTCGGGCAGCAAGGAGAAGAAACAGAAACAGCGGCGTCGAGCGAAGGTGGCGCCAGACGAACGGCGAACGGCGGCTGGGGGCGATGCACGGTGGCCGGGCAGTGGGCGGCGCGGTGGTCGGGTGCGGCGAGCAGCTGGGCTAGTGCTCGTCGAGCAGGAAGCCGAAGTAGAAGGAGCGGGAGTCGGGGGGGGGGATGGGAGGCGAAGAGACGGAGAAGCAGAAGAGAAGAGCCAGAAAAGAAAAAGGAAAAGAAAAGAGAGGAAGAGAGAGAAGGAGGAGAGAGAGGCCTTGAATGGGGGGAAGGGGGAGGGGACGTGCACGGCAGGGTGGGGGCAGACGCAGCAGAGGAGAGAGGAAAAGAGAGAGAGAGAGAGAGAGGAAGCCACAAAGTCAAACCTAATAATCGCGATCTAACGGACACGGTTCAAATTAAAAATCGATCTAACGGTCTACAAAAAATCCTAATTAATATTATAGGACAAAGGGCCAAAATAAAATAATTTAAAACACCCTACAAGGGAGGTCTACTAGTCCAATTCCGCACCCGGTCCAAAATTTCGCTTTTATATTATTCCTGGCAATCTCGAGGCTGGCCATAATAATATCGACACCGTCCAATTTATTTCGTCCCGAAACTCCCGAAAATTGACTGCCAAGTTCGGGGTCTAAATAACGGTCAGATTCGATCGAGTGCGATTCTAGCAAAATCTCTATTTTAAAAACAAGAACCCGAGAGTGATCAGTTCTCGGGCGAGATTCTATTATAAGCGCACTGACGAATTGCACGTTTTATAAATCCCAAAAATGGGTCGAAATTCGGAATGTCGCACAACCGCCTCAATCGCAGATAAAGCAAAATCATCATTGCATCCATATCTGTTCGAAAATCGAATACGCACCTTGTCAATATCAGCAGTTACAGCAACTATTGGCTCAATAAGCTCCACCTCGCTACAAGTACCATCCGTGTCGATTGCTTCGCTAGTACTCGCTATCTCAGGAGTTTCTAGTTGCAACTCCACCTAAAGCTGAGCACCATTCAGATCCGTATAAACACTGCTATTAACACTCATAGCCAGAAGTACTGAAGACTCGTCAATGTAATTTCTCTGCTAACAGCAGGTGAATTTAATTCCGGACATCACAACTTATAGCCCCGCTCACCTTGTGCATAACCTAAGAACATGCACTTCATTGCCCTTCCATCGAGCTTACCATCACTAACTTGAACATAACATGGGCAACCAAATATTCTAAGAACAGAATAATCAGTAACGTTACCTGACCATACTTCTTTGGGAGTTCGACATTCAATCGCAGTCGATGGGGATCTATTCTTCAGATAGCTTGCTGTACTAAGCGCATCTGCCAGGAATTTCCTAGCCATACCAGCACTAGAGAGCATTTTATGGGCCGTCTCTAGTAATGTTTTGCTCATCAACTTTGCAATATGTTGTGATTTATTGGCACTAGTGTGGTGTCTCACTATGTCTTCCTTCATGCAGAATTTGTTTAACAGCTTCGAGCAAAACTCCATGCTACTGTCAGTCAGCACATGCTCGATCTTCTTACTAGTCTCCTTTTCAATCAAAGCTTTTAACTGTCTGATCCTGACAATAGTATCAAACTTGTGCCTAAGCACAAACACCCAAGTCTTCCTTGAGTAGTCATCAATAACTGTTAGCATAAATTTGACACTTTTCCTCGAAGGAAATCGCAATGACTTGCGAACATCCAAGTGAATTAATTCTACAACTTCCATGGTTTCTCTAACAACTGTACTGAACTGCACTTTCCGCCGTTGATCTAAATCATAGCACCTGCATACATTCAATTCATTAGCAACATAACCGCATGGCAAATTCCTTTCACTTGGAACCTTCAAGCTTTTCTCGTTAATGTGCCCCAAATACATATTCCACAATTCAGACTCTCGAACCAATGCATCCAACTTCTCTGCAGCGAATTCCATCACTATCTCCCCTTAAAGCTCATACATGCCACTATGCTTTGATTCCTTTCATTATCACCAAGGCACCTCGAACAACTTTTAGAAGTCCACATTCTGAAGAATACCAATACCCAACTAAATCCAGGGCACTCAAGGAAATCATATTTTTCTTTAACTCTGAAACATGCCTCACTCCAGTCACTGTCCTCACGGTACCATCATGCATTCTGATTCTAACATCACCAACACCAATAACATCGCATTCAGCGTTATTCCCCAATTGCACTTTACTACTATCTGTGCACCGATAAGTAGTAAACTAGTTCCTGTTTGGTGTCACATGAAAAGAATAATCGGAATCCATAATCCATCCGTCAAACGATGAATAATCCATGACAGACAAGACAAAATCAGCACTATCCAAATTATTATCTTCTATAGCTGCAACATCATCCACAGACTCAACTCTAATTCCTTTACCTTTATCGTTTTTCAACTTAAAGCAATCCCTTCTAAGATGCCCCCTTTTACCACAGCTCCAACAAACAACACCACCAGTCCTAGACTAACTTCGTCTATTTGAGTTCATACTACTCCTGCTGACACATGTACCAGTTCTTCCTCTTCTTTCACCTACTAAAGTAGCAGATACATGTTCACCAGATTATCTTCTACAGATATCCTCACTCAAAATTAAATCTCAAATACCATCAAACGTCAAACTTGTTGACACAGAGGAATTACTAATAGCAATAACAGTAGTATTCCAACTATCAAGCAATAACGACAATAGAATCAAAACACGTACCTTATCTTCAATGTCAATATCAATTGAACTTAATTGACTAACGATCACATTGAATTCATTGATATGATATGCAACTGACGCACCTACGCTCATCTTCAAATTAAACAGATGTCGCATCAAATAGACCTTGTTAATCGCTGAGGGCTTCTCATACATGTCCGACAGGGCTTTCATCAAACCCGCAATGGTCTTCTCATTCACGATGTTAAATGCGACGTTACGTGCCAACATCAGCCAAATAACACCCAAAGCTCGTCTATTCAGCAATTCCCAATCAGCTTGCTTCATCGTCTCTGGCTTCTCCCCAGATAGGGGCAAGTGCAGTTTCATCTGATATAAATGATCCTCAATCTGCATCTTCTAGAAACCAAAATTCTTCCCATCAAATTTGTCGATTCTCACTTTTCCTTTTTCTGTCGCCATCGGTTCGCTTTAACTTAGCCAAACCAGGCTCTGATACCAATTGTTGTGGAAGCCAAGTGATCGAATAATAAAATTGACAGAACAAGAAAATAAATTGGACACCAGATTTACGTGGTTCAGTCATAGTGACCTACATCCACGGGGAGAGCAACACGGAATTCCACTATAAATCAAGCGATACAATAGAGATTACAATCACACTCGAGTCACTTAAACACTCTCAGTGTTTCTAAAACCCTAATTACACCCAATAACGCACGCAGTGTTTAACCCCATAATTCCTCACGAAATAATCTCTCAATCTCGCGAAGGAATTATACATAATTTTACCACAAGATTTAATCGCTTGAACACTAATTCTTCTTGGATGTAATTCGCGAACAAGAATCCACTGCAACGCCCACTGCCAAGCACTCACGAACGCGGTGCTGCACGACTGTGCAAGATAACAGCGCTTCTCGAGCACTCACACGGCATGCACACTTGCGTCTACGCTATCAAATCCAAGATATATATCCGAAACAATCTTGGTAGAATCCCACTGGTTGTTCTATTCTTTAGTTTCCTTCTTTGCTTTTCTTGGACCGACCTTGACAGTTGGTTTTCTCTCTTGATTCGATCCCACAAAAAGTCCATGTTGGACTTTCAAGTTCTGTGGCCGAACTCCTCGGGATAACATCTATCCATGGATTTCAAAACAAAATTTATTTCCTTGCTTTCTCTGACCTTTGTTAGACCGAGTCAAAGTCCAACTCAAATTCCACAATTCACTTTCCAAATTCAGCCGCTCAGTTCAACGCGTAGTAGATTTTTTTCGTTTTTTTTTTCTTAAAATTTATATTTTCCCTTTGAGCTCAAACTTGAGACATATTTTCAATAAATAAATCTCGAATTAAAGAATTTGGAAGATTAACTATGGTGTAGCAAAAACTCGATCTCTCATCTTGTAGAGATCTCTAAGAGAGAGTTCTCAAGTTTGAGCCTTTCATTTCTTTTTTCTTCAAGAGTGTTCTCAAGTTTAAGTCCATTGTTTAATAGAGATCGTGATGAACTACAACAAAGCTACAAGACTTTGTAGTATGGTTAAAATAACTCCTTATGACTTAGTATTGGGTAGACTTGAACCTCTCTCACCCGTAAAATTAACTCAAAGGGTGGGGACTCTCCCCCTCACACATCAGACCCTTGGTCGGAGCGGCAACAGCTTGTTTCTCTCGAGTGATTGTTGGTAACTTGGGCTCTAATATTAGTAAGGGTGTTGTTGGACCTCTCTCACCCTAAAAGCTAGCTTAAATGGTGAGATTTTCCTTCACACATAAAATCTAATCACCGGCCTCTTTCACAACCGATGTGAAATAACCCCAACAGTTAGTATAGACCAAATCTCAAAATTGTCGACATGACTTAGCAACTCCTCCATTGAGTTCACAACGTAGATATCACCCGATTAAAAGCTATGGTTGATGTTATGATTCATGTGGAGAGGGAGAGAAGATATGTTTTGTCTTGCCCAGGTCGTTCATGCCTTGAAAGCTTGTGTTGAACTTGCACAACGACACCATGGGTGGTTCCCAAAATTTCATACATAGTCCGGGATCGTTGAATAAAACCTAGGTAAGAGGAAATAACAGCTTTATGCGATAACATATATCACATTCGAATTTCTGTACGAGCAACCAAACAAAAACTTTAGTCTCGAATTGAGTGATAAAAAATTGGGAAGTTGATTCCGTAAAGACGGACAAAGGACGTGGATCTGGCACAATATTCACTCCACACTTGTCCATTCGTTAATTAAAAGAAGTTTAAAAGAAGCGAAAATGATGGCTAGTATTTCTTTTTATTGGTTAGTAGGTCTTGATATCGACACCTTCAATCCTCATTCGAGGATGTAAAGCGAAGCAAAATCGACAAAAACGAAAGACAACGGGGACCCTTCAACAAAGCAAGCAATGTCGCACTCAACACACCTGTACTGCATGGATACGAACCCTAAATGCGAAGTTAAACAATTCCTGTGGGAGCGTCTGCTCGACCCTAATCTCTCCAATTTGCTGTGATTTTCGGGCGATTCAATCACTTGGTGTTGCAAGACAGACCAGCCAAGAGATTTTGTCCTCATCGTTAAGAGTTTTTGGTTTAGTGGTCCTTACTTGTTGGTGTGATCTTGTTAAGTTTCCTTTTCCATTTTTTATTCTCGTTTTTTGAGTGATTGAATCCCACTTGCTCATCATAGTCGTGGCATTTTGCTCTCTGGCCATCTGGAGACGTTGGGGGATTGATATATTTTCCTCTAATGCGCGTAAAGATCGATCGACCTTTTAATCTCTGTTGTGGTTCGGTGTGTCACCGCACCGGCACTAATTCGTACTATGCACTAAAGTTTGATGTCTAAAAGTTCTGTTGCAAGTTGGATAAAGCCTGGACAATGTCATCTCCAATCAAGCTTTTTCTTATGTATTCATAGAATTTGTTGTGGAAAACGAGATTTGGTCTCTTGGCTTAAAAACACTCTCAACTTCTCCACCAAGATTACATCCACGAAACTTTGTGACATGTTTGACTGTAACACCAACAAAACGGCGCCCAATGCACTAACATGGCACACATAAACAGTTCATGAAGTACTGGTTCATTTATCAAACATCAAACAAACCATTTCTTTGCTTGGCCGACTCCAACTCAAATTAGGAAAGTGGATACCGTATTTTGTTTGGAAACTTATTCCAATTACTTTCTTTCTAATACACCGCCTCGGAAAGTCCAATGCCAAGTAGAATTTGCACACACTTCGATTCGGATCGGATTTTTACATGGGCTCGAACTCGAGGTACGATTATAACAAATCTTCACCTTGGTTCGACATCCAAGCCAAGTCACAATCATTTCACTAGAACTTGAAATCATCGTTGCTTGTTTACTCCTCTTACAGCACCTTCGAACATTCAGTTCCTAAGCCACGTAATCACAAAGACAGATTCGTCTCACTTGGGAATTTTTAAGCTTCTCCCTTCAACGTGCCTCAAATGCATGTGCTGAATTGGAACTCTCGAAGAGATGCATCTGACGTCTCAACACTGAAATTTGTCACTATCTCCCTTTGAACCTCATACCGGCCATTATGCTTACTTCCTCTCTTTATCACCCGGATACCCCGAACAACATTTGGACTCAACCTTACGAAATATATCAACGTCCAACTAAATCTAGAGTAATCAAGGAAATCAGCATGCCTAAAACTAGTCAATGTCCTTGACATATTATCATGCAGGCATCGCCTACACCCACATTATCGCACTCAACATTGTTCTCTAACTGCACTTTATCAGTATCCATGCATTGAAACATAGGAAACCAATACCCTACTTAGTGTAGCCCGAAAAGAATTAGTAGAATCCATAACATATTCGTCAAACTTGATGGATATTTAGATTCAATGTGTGATGAGGTTCCAAATTAAGTGGATAGATGTTGGAATTCAGTGAGTTAAGAATAAGAACGTGGAAGACAAGATTTGGAATTTCCGTATAATTCAATGTCATAATAAAGATTACATCAACCTATTTACAGGCTTTATGAAATGACTATCTAAGGTAACATAAAGCAATCGAGATATGCACAATCAAAGGAGATATTTTGCATAATCTCTAGAGATACAGAAAATCAACAGAATTATTATAGTTATTTCTAATATAAATAAATATTCTAGAGACATTCCTAATTATCACTAACACAATGAAAGAGAGAGGAGATACGAACACCAATGGCAAGAGCAAATCTGCTCGCCTTAATAGTATTTAGCTACATTATGTTAGTTTACTATTTCTAAAAGGAGACTTGTGGGCTGATGATGTGACTTAAATACATGGCACAAATGTGATTCCCACATTATCTAGTCACATTTAGGTCAATCTGTGATGGACCTCCCGGAGCAAAGCAAGCAGCAACAGTGAGTCACTTGATCGAGATCGAGAGAGAGAGATGCACAAGAAATGAGAGGGAGGGAGGAGAGACAGAGCAAACTAGAATAGAGGATGCGGTTGGTTGCATGAGGGCGTGGCATCGGAGAAATAGGGAGACAACAGAGTGGTGGTCGCCAGAGGAGTTCGCGGCATTGCACTTGGCTTTGGTTGCAACAGCGATGGTACAGTTGAATACGGATTCCGTTTTGTCCAATCTCCCCTCCTATTTGTCACGTCCGATCTATCACTCTTAGAAAAATTGATTAGAAGTTATAACAATGCCACTTAAAATTCTCTGGCGAGTAAAGTCACCGTAATAAGTTATATGATCAATTATGAAAAGTTTTTTAGTCTTAAGAATTAGACAAGTTCTGATACGTGCCAAATTACGATTGGATTTTGTCGGGATGCAATGCATGACACTGTGCATTCATTCCATGGTCTGTGTACGAAGACAACAAAGGAAGTCTCGAGAGATTCCTAAGAATATACCACTAATGTGGACTTCCCGAGGACAGGCACACATGATGTATTTGGTCGTGACGCTAGCACAAAGCAGGAACGAATGGCTGATATGTATGGCCGAGAGAGATGTTGTTGCCCTTAGGCCCCAGCAAGAATACCTAAAAAAAAGAAAGGAGAAAAGCGACGTGTTCACATCTCAGTAACATATGAAAAACATGGTGCTTAATTTCTCGTCGTCGTTCCCACTTCCATGTTGGTTACTTCTTTTCCACATGCAATTAACGACAATTTTCATTGTTGTGTGTTGTCAAAAATTAACTCTCCGAAGGGATTAGCCCAGTTGATTAAAACTCAATGGCGATGCCTCGATAATCATCTTGCGATCACAAGACGAGAAAGCTCGTCGATGATATTCATCGAGTGCTCTAAGAAACCAGTCGTCTGACGTCATTAAGAAGCCAATGTCGAATTTAGTTGTTAATGGCTTTTTTATCCATACACATGCATTTCCTCGCCAAACAAGGCCCAGGCAAATAACTTCCCAGCCCCATTCCTTTGTTTGTGGGCTTCTGTGCTGAAGCCATTTGATAGGCCTCTTCATTGTGACAGTAACTTTGCTGTTAATCTAGTTAAGGTCGTGGGCCTAGTATTACCAGACCAGAAAGCATAGTCATGTTCGAATTCCACAGCAACAAAAAGAAATCCTGAGTTTCATGAGCATCTTAGAGTTCCTTGAATTCTTTAGTGTGTTTTCTACACATCCGGTTCAGAGGTTTTCTATAAAGAGTCTCACTTCAGATCCGCAAATTGATGTGAATTGTAGATTGGCAGCATTGTTGGCCATGTTGCAATGTTAGCGGGTCTTTTTGTTGGGTCGCAATACATTCATATTTTATATACATATTGGTTCAGTTGCCCATTTTATAGAGATCAATTGCACAAACTATATAGTTGGTTGTAGAGGTAACCACTAAATCCAGGGCAACCTAAGAACTGATCTATTAGATTTGGTTTTGAGCCGTTCTTTAGGGGCACCGAATATCCTGTGCTCATAAATTGTACGATGATACATAATGTGAGCAACTTATATATCCGCTCCCAGTTCTAAGTGGAGATGGGAATCGGTTATGTCCCATACTCATTAAAATTTGAACCACGATCTTCAATGTGAGCAAACATTCCTATAACCACTAGACCATTACTAGCTTTCTTATTTTATCATGGAAGCTTTTATATTTCATAACCCATGCTCTTATTAAGTTAAGGATGGCCTAACCCTCATCACGGCTCCGACAAGGATCCTAAGCTGCCCAGCGGTCTCTCTTTTTCTCAATTTTCACTACCGTTTTAGTTAAACAAGTAATGAGAATTAGTTTACTTTATCAAAAAGTTCAATTATTTACTTGAAAAGTAAATCCTTATTATGAACAAATAAGGTTTATCACATGTTTTTGTGCTTTGCCGTGATCAACGTGGAGGAAATTTACTGTCTAGAGTTACTCCTAGACCATAACTAGTTTTACAACGAATGGGCCCTCTACACTTTATACAAAAAACTATTATTTCCATTCCGAAAATTGAGAATTAAAGAAATAAATCCGATTTACTTTTTACTAATGTGATTTTTACAACACAAAGATGAATTGGCAAGCAGTTGCTTGAAGTAAAAGACCCCATCGTAGAAGACCTCAGTTCATGTGATCATAGAGATTATTTTTACTGGTCCGTTTCCTAGGGTTTTGATTTGGTACATTGGGAAAAATAATATCAAACAAAGTTGTTAAGGCATTGTTCCATATCGCTTGAATAAGATTTTCAAAACCTTATATACACATATTATGTAGTCTCCCTTCTGTAATGATTTTAAACTTTTGAGTTGGATTTTATAATGTGATGACATAATGAGATTGCACATCCTTCATACCATGTTCTTCAATTCAGCTTGCATTCTTCCCTTCAATTTCATTCTGACTTGCTCATGAGAGAAGGCATTACAATATTATCTCCCATCGCTTGAATGCCGATTTGATTGGATAATCTTTTAATTTAATCTCCTTCTATCTAATGACTCATGCTTTTAGGTTGGATTTTGTAACAAAAACTATTGTATCCAGAAAACAAAGTCCCAAAACACCTGCTAATAGTAACGAAAATTATCCCTAACAGTTTGTCCAGTTTCTCTCCCTTCGAATCTAGATATTATGTCAACATAAGAAATAACCTAATTTCTTAAAAAAAAAAAACCACAACTTAAGGTCCAATCATAATTTTGCCCCAAACTTTTTTTGTCTAAAAAAAAATAGCAACTTTCACTCTAGTCACAAATTTTCCCCCGGTAACCCTTCTTACAAAAATCACTATTGGTTTCTTCAAAATTATCAGTATCACGTGGTTATTGTTATTCCATTTGAATGTAAGGGTTTTGATGAAGATGTAATTTCTGATGATGAACCTCTAAATGGCGTTGATGTTGATAATTTTGAAAAACTAATAGTCATTTTTGAATGCTTGGAATTAGAATGAAAGTTGGTCATTTTTTTCTAGACAAAAATAATTTTATGACAGAACTAGGTTTGAACCTAAAGTTGAGACTTTTTAAGGAATGAGGCCCACAAATAAGTCGGCACGAAGTTTTCCTCTCGTGATCGGTAATGAGAAACGGTGGATGATATCTTCAAGACGAGCATCTGTGGATGGACAATTGACGCATCTCTTATGAGATCTCTTGCTGGTCCAAAGCTCTGTCATTTACTCATTTTATTAATGGATTTGCAAGTCATGTAGTTTTCTATGCTGAATGATGCAAAGACTCATTGAAGTGTTATAATTGTGACATTTATTGCGGTTTCTTCGTAGTTTCCTCTCTCTCTCTCTCTCTCTCTCTCTCTCTACATTGCAATTTCTTGATGAATTGAAATTCGGGCTTCCTTACACGAGACTTTAAAATTAGTGCACGATAGCTTTAATTCTTACACTCATTTTTAAAGCATCAAGAAATATGAAACTTTGTAGGAGTGGCGAGAGAATTTAAGGCTTGGACATGTGTTCTTCACTATCATAGCATCCAAAAAGGGTCATTGATATCACCCGCCTAGGTGGCGTCGACGGTGCGGGCACTTTTCCTCTCGCAAAAGATTGAGTGTTCGAATCCCGAGCGCCGCAGGGTGACTTACCCAGTGGCACGTATGTGGTGGATGGCACATGTGTGGTGGCTAGCACGTGTCGCCCCCAGGGTTACCTCCCGGCTGTCGGCCGTGCAGGGGTTCCTTGTGTTACAAAAAAAAAAAAGGGGTCATTGATTATAATTTTGTTAGTGTAAAAGGTAGAAATGGAACGCTAGACTCCCCTAGGTCTCATCATAAGTGTTTCACACTGATGTTTCATTTGAGCCATAGTTCTACTTATTTTGTGCAAACCGTTAGTGGATACAAATTGTCAGAGTTATTCTATGCCTAGTGTACAAGTCGAACCAACGTTGGTGACCTTGTTCCCATGGAGGCTTCAAACCACATAAGAGTAAGTTTTAGGGAAAATAACACAAACAGTCCATGAACTTTGACTCAATGTGCAATTTGATCGTTGAACTTTTAATATGTTCAATGTAGTCCTTGAACTTTAATTCAATGTTCAATGTAGTCCATGAACTTTCAATTTATTCAATATAGTCCCTAAACTTTTGATATATGTTCAATATAATCTCTGAACTTTACAAAAACATTCAATGTAGTCCTTCCATTAATTCAAGTTCAGGAATTATATTGTACATTTTCATATATTTCAGGAACTAAATTGAACATGTACCAAAATTTTAGCGATCACAATGAATATTAGGCTAAAGTTCAGGGATTATATTGAACAAATTAAAAGTTCAAGGACCAAATTGTACATTGAGTCAAAGTTCAGGGATTGTTTGTATCATTATCTCTAAGTTTTATCCCACTCGATCAATAACCTTGGTGGTAATGGTTCTCTTATAATTTGAACCCAAAGAATCAATTGAAATATGCGATCTAGACATTGCCATAATATCAATATCAATATGTTTATTATGATCTTGTTAATAGGTATCTTGGACACTTGTTAAGCATTTAAATGCGGATATATTGCAATTTTCGGTACGTTAACTGTCCTCGTGATATGCATCAATAATATTTTGAAAATCGAATATTTTTTTTGTCATTAAGCATGTTCAATGAGTTCCTTGAAAGCATTGTTAGCAAGATTCATTCAATTTCCAAAATACCGATTAAACAGAACTTGAGGCAAGTCAGTATGTTGGTAATAAATGCCATGTTTCCTTAGTTCTTTTCTTAACAATTGTATATCCCATGGCACTTGGTTAAAGTTTCCTGAACTTTGAAAGGAAAAAAGCTATTTGGGATGAATTTAAAACAGAACGACGACCTAACTGCAGCATCACGGTTGGCTATTCCTCCTAAGAAAACACGATCCCGGTAGGATCATCAAGTAGGAATGGTGGCAACATGTATGTCGCATCTGATAGAGAAGCATCGTAAGAGGGACACAATTTGAAAACAGCAAATGATTTTCAGGGAAATCTTACATATCCAGAGGACTCTTGTCTTCGAAAACCGTGCACTGGATAAGAACAAAATCACAATGGACCAAGAAACTTAAACTTGAAATGAAAATCTTATCAGAGCTTTTTATAATTTAAACAACTGTTTAGTTATCTAGATCTGATTAAGTCAAAACAACGTGGAACACATTCCAACATCTGCTCAGAGATGCTGTCCCCAGACATTATTAAATAGGGCAACGTAAATGCTATGTGGGTGTCGTGATATTATCATACGCTTGTGATTGAAGTTTCTATATCAACAAAAAGAAAAAAATCACCCACGTAAGCTTTAGGGGTTCCGTTTCTACGTTGTTTTTTGGCTCCTAGGAGAATCTCTCCTTTATAATATTCAAAGATGACTCGGGTGGAGTTAAAGCAAGCTCAAAAGGGTCTTGGCCTTTCTTCCTTTTCAACCACTCTCGCATTATTTTTGTGTCATCGGAGAGAGAGAGCTAATGCTGCAGAATTATTTCCCATTTAACAAGAAAAGCTTGCAATTATTTTCTTGTCTCGACAAAAAAAGGAACAAGGAGAGTCTTGCAAGAATGAAAAAAACACAACCGTGGGTTTTCGATATCAGATTATATAATGTTGCCTTTGGTTAATGTTGTGTTATTATTTTCCCAGTAAACAAGAAAAGCCTGCCATTATGTTCTTGTCTCGAACAGACAAGAACAAGGCGAATCTTGCAAGAATAAAAAGAACTCAATAGTGGGTTTTTGATATCAGATTATTGGATGTTTCCTTTGTTTTACGTCGAATAATTTTTTTCCCCATTTAACAAGAAAAGTTAGCTATTATTTTCTTGTCGCAAACAGACGGGAACAAGGCGAGTCTTGCAAGAATTAAAAAAGCACAAGTGTAGGTCTTTGATTTTAGACTATTTAATGTTGCCTTTGTCTGAAATAATGCAAAAGGGATCTATGCAATTCGTGGCCTTATATAGAGCAGTAGATGAGAGGACATTTTCCAACGTTTATATGTATAGATTTGTGAAGATTGTTGGACATGCGAAGTGAAAAGATCGCAACAATAAGATGCGCGCAAATACCTAAAGTCACTATGATATGAAGGTGTCATAGAAGGTCAGAACAAATATGTAAGAAAAGGTGCTTCACACTACAATTAGGTTAACTGTGGAGCGGAGACGATGCCCTCGAAAGTGTTTGGTAAATGGAAAAGGGAACAGAAGCTAAGGTGAAAGTTCCTGCCTAAAGAGAGTCAAACTAAATCAAATCTTCACGAATGTGGAAAAATTTGTCTACCTTTTGAATGCTTATAGAGTCTGGCGTGTCAACCTCAAGATCCCATGTGACTTTCAGATCTGCAAATTCATAGTAAACTACACGATCTTTACATACAATCCTTTTGTTATCGGTTTTGGACAAATTTTGCTTCGAGGGTGAATCCCATGGGTCTACTCGTTTTTTTTTGTGGCTAAAACTCTAATTTGAAAGGCAGGTCTTTTTTGTGATGTGGGTTTGCTGAAGCCAACACTCCAGTTCTAAAGCCTAAACTACTTTTCGAATTGGAAACGAGAGCTACAAAACCATGCGGACATAGTATGGTAGACGAACTGTTTTGTAAAATAGTAGAGAGTATCATAAATTTGGTCTATCGTGTTAGTAATAGGTTCAGATAATGCAAATATTACCAACAAAGGATGAAATTATATCCACACCTATTTTAGCTCAAACACAACTTTTCATAGTTAAAATTTTTCTTTAGTCTGCTTGTTTAATTTCAGATTTTATGTGGAGAAAATTCGAGTAAAATCATATTTTATAGTTTGAAAAAGCTATTTTTACCAACCTAATCTTGACCTTGTTGGCTTTTTGGCCAGAATAAAGTTGTCTCAATTAATAGAGATTGAGAGTATGCAGTGGCGAACTTAGAGGGCTAGCGATGGCCCTCGCCCCAGATCCAAAACTTTCTTGCTTAATTATGTAAAAAAAACTATAAAAAAAAAGATTTTTCATATACTGTATTTAATTAAAAAAAATGGAGGTTGGCTCTCTTACTACAAGATGTTCACTTTCAAACTCAAATTACTCTTTTGGTAGAAAAAGGAAAAAACCAGCACCAATCTACAAAAGAAAGTTGTGCGCCTATCCATATGTTTTAAACCTTTTATCAATATGACTTTGTCTGTGATAATCTGGTAGAACATTCACAGAACTTATTTTCGATCTCTTGCTTCTTATTTTATGTTCATTTTCTTCCAGTCCCTAAATACTTCAGATGTGAATAATAAACATGTCTGACATGGAATCGAGCTTCCAACATAATGCTCTTCGCATTTTAACTGAGTCGCTTTCTCTTTGTAGGAAGGAGAGAATTTCACTTCGTTTATTAATCTGATGAAAGATAACCAAAGGAAAGGAAAAATAGTGAGATCGATGAAGAAAGAAAACCGACTCTTTACAAACTAGGAACGCGAGAAAATAATTACTCTGATCTACTGCGATAATGATCTTGGTCAAAGATTTAAAAAGAAAATGTGTGAATTCGGTTAAAAAGGGTGTGGAAATAACTCCGCCCAACTATTGAAAGACCAAAAGTAGAAAAGAGCACAAAGAAATTCTAAAGTTACTTTAGCTTAGACCCATTAAAGCGGTATATAGAAATTTGAGGATAACCTGGACCTCCCCATAATCGGAGGAAAAACCAAAAGCGAAGCAAATGGTCGTGCAAAGATGATGGAGGGTCAATGCTTTTGTGTGCTTTAGCCCACACAAGACTTTGCAATTCGTTGACGACGCCAGAAAAGTTTTCTTTAAAAGAAAAGGAAGAAATTGAATGAAAAGGGTCTAGAAATTTCACTTTCGTAATGCTCTGTAGCCTCTTGATTGATTGTAAGTTTGTTGACTTTTCTCCGCTGGTTTTGTGACCCAATTTTCGGATTCTGGATTCTCGTGATGTGATAAGCTTTCTTGTCTTTGTGTTGATTCATCGTGCTTTTTTTTTTTTTTTGCTTTGTGAATGTCGTTGAATGATGCAATGAAGCTATAGTGTTCGGTAAAGTTTCGAGGATAGATAGTAAAAAACTGCAGTCAAAAAGGCTTATTCTCAATAAGCAGCACAGGAGTGGTGCTGCGGCTTTTGATAGACCAATAACTTTCGTATTAGAAGGTTTGTTGTGTTAATGATTTTAAGTGGGAAAATTATACTGAAAGTTGCAAAACATTAGAACTAGATTACATTCTTTAAATAAAAATTAGGATTTGATTACAATAATTGGAAATTTTTACGGCTCTATTGCGCTTTAAAAATAGGATTTAGTTCGTGCATCCTCACATTTTCACTTTGAAAGCCGAAAATTTCAGATCCTCATCAAAAATTGATGTTTAATTGGATTTCTATAAATCTGAATTGAGATTTTTGCTAATGCAAAACAAAGAGGAAATCGCTTCTTCTTGCCAGTCATTCAAAATTACTATTAGGAGATGATCTACCATCTAAACTTTCCTTCAATATATATTTTTTTGGTAAGGTTCCTTCAATATATATTTGTATGTATTCTTACTATAATATATGAAATAAAGAAAATTACCTTGGAACGACTAAAACAAATTAAACCAAAATTTTAACATTGACTATTAGTAGAATTTTAGCAATTTTTTTCCTTCAATATTCTTACCATCTAGCATGGAGCTCCCATTAACTATTATCAAGCCAAAGTTTTCTTTTGTTTTGGTCGAAATCAAGCCAAAGCTTGGCTTGCAGCCAAATTTTACAAGTAACAATTATTTATAATCAAGAGTCAAATTTTGCTCCGTATCAGGTACTTCATCGGAGTTCCCAATACCATCCTCTACGCTTTTTTTAGGGTCTCGTAGGGACTTATTAAGCACACATAATAAAAGAATATCTCAGTTTTAGATCATACTTAGCACAGAAAGAAACACTTATAAAACTACTAACGATTTCAACCGATTGCTTAACAAGTGCTACCAAAATCCTTTTCTTTTTCATTAGGGATGGAAGAAAAGAGTGAGGACTGGCGACGAACACAACTTCCTCATAGTCCCACACCACTACAGAATGTAAAACAACTCGATTCATCTGTAAGAGCGTGATGCTAGGCCTATCAACAGTTTAGTTCAATTCGGGTTTTCATGATACCAGAATCAAACCGTATGGAACGTTTGCAAGCTTTGAACCATATTGAACCGAAATCCTAAAATGACCCGAACCAAAAATGCGGTTCAATTTAGGTTTGGGTCTCGGGTTTGTAAGTGTTTTTTTTCAAATATATATCCCCGTTTCAGCATGAAGTTCCTATGCTCTTCCTAAATCTTTAGATCTCTGCGTAAATGAAACAATAGAGACTCTACACTCAGGAACTGAGCTCATGCCCACCCATTGCAATGAACAAAATCAGGGGAAAAAGGCAAATAGGAAGGGGACCGCATAAGTGCATTGGAAGTCAGAAAACTTGTCGCGAAAATGCAATCGAGTCCTAAAACTTTCAAAAAGTACAATCAAGTTCTAAAACTTATTAAATTGGTCCAATCAAGTTTTTTTTTATTGATTACATTTTTTGAAAGTTTTAGGACGCGATTGCACTTTCACGAAAAATTTTAAGATTTTCAATGTACTTATCCTAAATGAGAGTTAATTTCTTATCAAGAACTTGACGGTGCAACGTGAGAATCATCAATTCACCATTATTAAGAAGTGGTTCCCACCACCACCACCTCCACCACCACCGAAGAGAGAGAGAGAGAGAGAGAGAGAGAGAGAGAGAGAGAGAGTATACTTACCTAGGGCTTCTCAATCAATGGCAGGTTTCGCGGGAGCGACGAAGGAGACGATTCATAAGACCAGTTTAGGTTTTGAGACTTTGAACTCGGAGTTAAAGTATAGGATAATGTGTATCGGTGGTCCGGTTTGGGCTATGACCCGAACCAACAAAAAGAAAGATTGTTTTTCCCATTACTCGAACTGAACTGCAAAAACTAGAAACTTTCGATTTCGGTCCGGTTTCTACACCCCCGCATGATGCCATCACTCTCGTCATCATGACAGAAGTCGAGAAGCATCTAAACACGAAATAGAAAACACTTACGGCACGAGTTGGCGGAAAGTCCACTCACTACATAGCTCGAACTCATGATCTCATGGACGGAAAAAGGCGCAAACAACTCCTTAGCCACCGGTCACAACCAGTATCGCGAGTGCTTCTAGAATACTCGTCGATTGAAATATTGCATTTCTTCCTTTCTTTCTTTCCTTCCTTCCTTTTCTTTTCCTTCAATTTTCTCCTTTTTGCCAACACCAAAAAAAGAAAAAAGAGGGAAAAAAAAAAAAGAGGGGAAGAGCACCACAATACGGTGGACAGGAGAGCACGGGATGAGATCTGATCAGTACGCTGACTCCTCGCCTTTACACTATGTGTCTGTCCTGTCTGTCGTCATCTCGAATCCCCCGCGAGCGTAGAAAAAGGTGTCATAATATTGCACTGAACGAGGGGGACTATTGTTCCCTTTTCCGTGTTACATCCCTCAACCAAAGGAGGGGGTGGGGGAGGGCAAAATTAAAAAAATGTTTTTGTCATTTTGCCAAAGCAGCAATAATATCCCAAATAATAATAATAATAATAATTTAAGAAAAGAAAACAAAGGGCAGAAAATAGGGATGACGAAAACATAGCAACTCCCACTAGTTGATTATCTTTTTGATTTGCAATTTCCATAACTAGGTCGGCGAATTAGCTCAACCAAATTCTTGACTTCTTGCTGGTTTTTACTCGTTTGGTGTCTCATCACTTTCATTGGTCGTCACCCCTCTCAATCACTCGCCTCATCAATCCCCACTCCATCCCCACGACGCTTTGATTTGGTTGCGTTAATTATTGCGAATTCTTGTCCATTTCACTCTTGGCATGAATGTTCATGGTAAGTCTTGTCATGCGTTTCTCGAGCTTGACGAACCGAGCGATCCTGCATTTGCGACCGTCAAATGGTTTCTCCTCTTACACGTAGCGAGCGAGTCGGGTTGCGGTGGGGCCGCCTTTCGCGTACATTCACTAGTTGGCTTTCCTAGCTGTTCCCGAGGGTACGATTGCACGCTTCGGTCTAATACATTTCGGATTTTCACTTAGGAAGTGTGCTCCCGATGAAGCTTGATCCCAACATAGTAGGGAGATGAGCGAATTCACTTGCTGTCTAGGCCAACACATGTTATTGGTTAAGACGGGTTAAATGGTTTCCACCTCGGTTACGATTTTCAGCTGATTTTAGTCTGCGAGAATGATTTTTCATTTGATTTCAACGGCTTTTAAGGGACACGCTGACTTTTAACTTCATCACGTAAGAATTAATGCCCGATCCCGACCAAAGTCCCCTGTCCATTCTATGCGTGAAATTTTTTCTATTTAACCGGCCTTCTAGATCAAGATTAAACTGCCTATATTTTCAGGTGCACCCAAGGAATTGAGTTGTCATTCCTTGTTGGTTTAGCCTCAGCACCAAATCAACTTAAACCAAAGAATCGATCTTGTAAATACCAACATTTCCTTGTGCTATATACGTATATATATATCATCAAAAGTAGCTGTTGAAAACAGATAGAAGCCCCGGACAAAGCCAAAACCTTTTGGGGGAGTGGGTGGAAAAAGGGGACGATGGAAAAAGAAACACAGAGGAACAGTAAGAGAACAAGGGAGATTATGATGATGATGATGATGATATAGGGTATAGAGGAAGCTGTTGCATGATAGCTGATAATATGATTAGGTCATGATGATCTGCTGCTGGATAAATGGGGATTGATTTCAACGTGGATCGAAAATTTTTCTTCTGGTTTTTTTCTTCTCTTTTACCTTTGAGAGAGAAAAAGGAGAAGGAAGAAAAGGGTGGTAGCTGCTGCTGAATCCTATATGCAAAACTGCATGAGAGAGAGAGAGAGAGAGAGAGAGAGAGAGAGAGAGAGAGAGAGAGAGGGAGGGAGGCCAGTTTGGTGGGGGCAGTGTGGTCTGCTAACTTTTATTGCTCTCTTTGTCCTCTTTCACCTCTCTCCTCTCCAGCCTTCCCTTTTTATCCCCCCCATCCCTCCTTCCTTTTCCTTCTCACTGCCTCTCATACCCATCTCTCTCTCTCTCACCATCTTCAAGACTCTCGTGCCTATAGTTCTCTCTCTCTCTCTCTCTCTCTCTCTCTCTGAGGGCTTCGTGTGTTTTCAGGGTTTGGAGGGAGATCAGAAAGGAAGCCTTCTTGTTTTGAGGGGAATGTTGTCTGGCTCGAGGCCACCATCCTCAGATCACCGATCTTCATCTCGAAAGATCCACTAAGACCCATCATTTAATTGTGTTTTTAAGTTGTGGGTTGGGATCACATCAGACCCATTTGAGATGATCATGTGATTGGTCGATTCAGATCATGAGCTTGACGACCTCGGACCAGGCTTCATTCCCCCCAATTATCGCTTCCCCCCCTCCCTGCCGATCTCCTTCACTGTGTTATGGATCGATCTTGAGGTGAGTCTCCACGAAAACAGAAAGAGCTCGAGACTTTTTCGTCTTCCTGTTCCATAACTATGGTTTTTTGTTTCAATTTTTGTTTCAGATGTTGGTTGTGTTTTCTTTTTTTTGCCCTTGCTTTGTTAGTAGTGAAATTAAGGCTTCTATGTGCGTGTTTGTGCATGAGCAGATTGGTGTAATGATTATAGATTTTGACCCTATCTCATGTTTCCTCCATATCCTTTTCTTCTTCTGACGATGGATGGATAAAGTTTCATCATTACACTTTGATTTTTTCCTTCCTCTCTCTCTCTCTCTGTCTCCCTAAAATCTATGATGGTTCTCTTGTCAGTCTAAGGCGCTTTGTGGGTTCATCATTGGCACTGGATATCTTCATGATGGCTTCATGAATCTTCCTCGCCTGTCTCTTTCTCGCTCCTCCACTCTGATCCGCTTCAATTGTTGCTGGCTTCTTTTACTTTAGGGTTTTTCTTTTTCTTAAATGAGTTCTCCCCGCGATGCTGATCTTGCATATCTGCAATCAAATTTTTGCCTTATTTATCAAAACCAGTCCAGTCCCTTCACTTTCTTTCGCTTGGCACGAGCTTTTCTTGCTAGTTCTGTGCCGAAAGAAAGAAAGAACAGAAATTATAACCTCATCAAAGGCTGGTCTAGTTCTGAATCTTTCGTTTTAACGTGTTTGGTGTGTGACAGTGTATGAGTTACTTTTACAGATTGGTGCTTTGCTTTTCATTGTTAACGGCTGAATCTGTGTTAGGTTTGACTCTCTCATATGAAATGCGCGACTTGAAGAAGGACTAGATAACCGGTAATGTGCACTAATAATACCTGGTGTTAATGCAAAAGGAAAAAAAGAGGTCTTATGGTTGCTTCCATTATATATGCATAAGTGACTGCTTGTCAGCATTTGATTGTGTTTTTGTAAGAACATCATGGTTCCCGACCTTGTATTTGATGAGAGATACTTGCGAAACTAGCTTTGAGAATCTTAGCCTTCACACTTCTCGAATATTTTGTTGAGGAAAAAAAAGTGGAAGGAATATAATCATTCAGAGAAGAGAGAAGATGCTGCTGAGTGCATATGGAAGCTGTGTTGGTGAAGCAACCCCAGCTGTGCGTGAGAGCAAAAATGTGCTCATTAGAGTTTTCACGAGAATTGGCGACGATGCCATTAAAGCGTATTCGAGAAGCAGAACCCATTTAGTAATTAGCAAGTGTTGTTTGTTGCCTCTGGTTTTGTATCTTGAAATGTCGCAGAGCTTATTATGCGAGGTTAACAAAAGAAGGCATTACCAAATACCAAGTGTGTGTATCTTTGATGCTTTGGGAGTGATGGGTCGTTGCTTCACATATTGTAAAGAAAAAAAAACAAGGAGAAAGAGAGAGAGAGAGAGAGAGAGAGAGATGTGATAGATGGGACCTCTGATTTTGCGAGACCTTATGGTCTTGTCATGTACAAGAGGGAAGGTTGCAGTATTCCCCTTGAAACTTGAGGAAAAAATTTTGAAATCGTTCCAACCACATCTTCTTCTTCTACAAAAGAACATCGGAGTTACCTCTGCACATGGGAAGTAAACAGTGCACCAAATAATTGCAGATGTGGATGTGGATTTCAGAACGTGATCGCCACTCAAAAGCAGACCTTTTCGACTTCTTGGTTTCCTAGGCTTACAAAACCTTAAACTCAAATCGATACGAAAGGAAAAAAAGAAAGAAGAGAACAGACCAGCATTTCCATTGGTCAAATAACTTGCGTTCTATCCATACCATTACACATAAGGCAGAGATAACAAAGACCGCGTGGGTGCATACACATAACGTGCAAGACACAGCCAAAAAGAAGTAAAGGGCCTTGGTTTCTTGAGCGAGCAGGCTTCACTTTGTTCCATTTAAAGATGTTGCAGAGTATGGGAGTGGTGAAGAAGGGATCATTGCTTGAGCCTCGGTAGTGAAATGTGATAAGAGATGGTGTCGTCGTCATCGAGAGGACGCGGTCGTGATTGGGGTTTGTGCATGAAATGGTGGTGGTAGTGGTGGTGGAGGTGGTGGTGAATGATTCTGCTGCCATCAATTTCTGAAGCCAATTGAAGACACGGTTTTAATGGTGGTGTGTGTTTCTGACTGACTTGCGTCCTGTGTGGGCTTTCAAGATTTCTTCCCTCTCTCTCTCTCTCTCTTTCTCTCTCTCCTTTTCTTTTGTCTTTGCTTTCGCTAACAACGCAGTGAAGTCAACATCAGCATTTACGCCATGAATTCTCTCCTGACTGTCTCTGATTCATTGTAGACTACGATGTATCCATTTGCGAGAACAGTGTGCATATGAATGAATATGACTCGGCCTTTCACTTTGAATTCTTCCGCTTCAGAAAAAACAGCAAAGAGCAAAAACAAAAACAGGAAAAAAAGAAATTGAGCGTACTTACTGGCTGGTTACTGATTTAGTGATTGCTTTCAAAATATGAAAAGTTTATATTAATAAGTGCGACATCTATGTCGAGCACATCCATCGTTTAGAAGCATCGTGCAAAGTTTTTAAACGCGGTAAGCCCTGCATTGAAACGGTGAGGTCCTCATCGTTGATTTGAAACTGGTTGTTTATAAAGGATGAGTGCTCTTCAAATAGATGACTCCATAATGCAGGTACAGAGGGTACATCATATTTGAAGCATTAGTCAATAAAAAGATATGCTACGAGAATAGTCCGTGCATTGAGAATTGTACTTTTTCCTTGCTATTTTGTTACTTAACAAGTCGCGGCAGGAGATACTTTTTAACAAAATCCTATTGATTCTAAGGTTCGCACGGCATATGCATCCATCTCGCACTATTTCCTGTTTATTTTGGGAATTTTGTGTTAAGATGTGAATTAACCAGAATAAATAACATGTGAGATCTTGCTTGTGAATCTTGTGTAGAAAGAATGCACCATCTTTATAAGGACCACCTTTTTTCTCGACTTTATTATTCTACCTATCTATTGTCGTTTAACTTACCAGGAGGAGCATCTTCACCTTGCAACGTGTCTCTCTCTCTCTCTATAACCTGTACAACATGGGCACTTCTACATATCCCTAAGAATCATATCTTTGGAAATCAGCTACCATTGGATCACAAGAAAACAAGTCTCCTATGTTCATTCGAAACTTTCCAAACACTTGTGAGGTATACATATCTGTTCAGGAGATACTACAAAATGCACTTGGGTACGATGTTTTTGTAATGACGAATCGGTCCCTCGAGAAATCATAGAAATCTCTTGAGTTCACATAATGTATCGAGTTAAAACAGCAAATGATTCGATTTCATTCATCATTTGGATGCGCGGGTCCCCCACAAAGAACTAGAAAGCTATATGGACATATCCTCCGTTCTCTTGGAATGTGAGGAGCGCTTTCATAGGTAAATAGACTCCAAGCCCCGCGAAGTACCATTGCCTCTAAAATTTCGTGTGAATGACATAAAGTGAACCAATTTTTCCACGCATGACAGTGTTGAGAACCCAACTTTTGTGCGTCAACGCGCACGTGAAGGCATTGTCTCGAAACACTAAGCTTTTGACTAATCAAGATTTAACACCATAAAATATGAAGATTTCACCCTTTTTCTTTCCCCTCTCTCCCTCTTGATTGATCTCCTGAACTGAAGTGATATTTGAAATTTACGGAGTTTTCTTGCATTTCCCTGCGTCGGTAGATGCGTGAATGGTCGAAACGTGTATCGATTAACTTGTGAGCTTGTGGACGCGAGTTGGGTCCGCAGGGGGCAAATCTACATTTTCCATCCATTTGATATGCATAGTATTGACCTTGGGCTTAAAGTTAATCATGTTTAGTAATCCAATTATGCATCATGGCCTAAGAAGAGACGTCCTCGAAAATTGAACCCAATCGCAATATCTCGTCAACGATTCATGAGTGATCACTTTATGATTGTACGGGAGGGCGGGAGGGCCATCTCCCTGCTAATAAAGTTTAGTCTATGAAGTTTAGGGCAACGTTAGCACGGAATTCTTTCTAATATTCTTCTAAACAACTGGGCCTTCGCTTGTCTTTTTCTTTGACTTTGTGTGCAAACGCCACGACCCTTTAATTAAAAGAGAGGTCGGAAAAAGAGAGAAAGAAAAGAAAAAAAGCAAAAGAGAGGCATCGCACAATAGTCAAAGTTTAAAGGAAAGGTACAGATGCCTTTCGTGTGTGAAATATCAACATGGATTCCATACATAATAGAAGGTTAACAATTGTGTCTCGATAAGTTGCGCAAATTGCTAATCACGTGATCTTTTTCCTTTTGTCTTTCAATTTGATGTTCTCTACGACCATAGCTTTTTCGTTGGATCGAGATATTCAACTCCACGTTCTGGTGAAAGTTAGACCGTCGATCCATGCTTGGTTCAAGAGATCAATCCCGTGTAAGGATCGAGCTTGATGTTAGGTTTTTTCCAAGTTCAAAGTCTCGATTGGGCAATGAACCCTTACGGATTCTTCCACCATTGTGTTCAAAACTTCCCGAGAATTCTTACTATCTTTTAAATAAGAATATCGACAATTCTTAACTCAATCATTGGTACGGTACCGGTGCAATATGTACTAACTCAATGTGCAAGAGGAGTGACATTTCACAATCCTAAAGCAAACACGGTTCGTTCTAACCATAAAATTAGAAAGATTATGGCCAATCCCACACTGATCTTCATCATAGAAAACCCATGTTCCACTGGGCAAATCTTCGACCATTTTTTAAGTTAAGCCCAATTCACAGTTAGAGATTGTGCAATCCCCTGCCCAATAAGACTGAAAACAGCCCTACCATTGGATTTTTCTTCTTGGAGATTGTGCGAAGCTTTATCAGTTGCTAGTTTGGGCCGAGAGGACACATAGTCATGGGCCATGACTCGCCCCACATTCAAGGGCTTTTGGGCATGCACCAAAATAGATTGAACAAATTGAACCATCGAACTAAATCACCTATCTTCCGACCAAAAAAAAAAAAAACTAAACTTCTTATCTTGAGAAGCTCTTGCAGCCAAGGAGTTTCACAATTCTTTTAAGAACTTTCTCTCCTTTTCCATAATTAAGAAAGAATTTGCATCATCGATCCCTCTATTGGGAGCGTGAAGCAAAAGTTTGATGCCTTCATCCGGAAAGATCGCCAAGAGGGAACACAAATCCAACCCCATTAACAAATCCAATTAGAACCACTTTCACTCAAAGCTAAAACCATTGAGTTATGAAATAATTGTGATATATTAACTGCTTCGCATCACACCAATTCAACACAACTAATACATGTATCTTAACAATCTCCTAATCATGTGTGAAGATTAAGTTCAATACCTTCATCTGAGAAGATCGCTAAAAGGGAGCCCAAGTATGAGCTTGTAAACATGTTCAGTTAGACCCACTTTTATTCAAAAGCTCAATTTAACGAGTTATGGACTAGCTATGATATATATTAACTGCTTCAAACCACACCAATTCTTTGATACGAGACTTTTTATAACACAATTCATACTTGCAACTCAACATATCTCAAGAATACAATAAGTTTCTTTTTCTTTTGTGCTAGCATAGAGGATCGAGCTTGGAACCTGCATCCAAACATTCCGACCCTCACCCTATCTCGTGCCACTAGGCAAAACGCCTAGGATTAAGAAATCAGAATGTCGGCTGTACGTATGGTGTTTTGCCACCAGAGCATGTCAATGTCATCACATAGGTCATAGAATTTTTCTACCGCTCCCAGCATTATTTATACACATGTCACTGATACTTCCCACACGATTTTGGGAGAGTTGAAATTATAAACATATCAGGCGAAGCAATCATATTGTCACCAATAGAGTTAAGGCCACCGAAAATCTATGACATCGATGATGACATCTAACTGGTTATTTTGGGATCACAAAGGTTGATATTCTAGCGTTAGTGTCATTTCTATCAAAACTAAGGAATACGTGTATTAGAAGTCCTAAAACTTATCACGAAAGTGCAATTGAGTCTTAAAATTTTCACAAAGTGCAAACAAGTTCTAAAACCTGTCACGAAAGTGCAAACAAGTCCAAAAACCTGTCACAAAAGTGCAAACAAGTTCTAAAACTTTCAAAAAGTATAATCAATGAAAGGACTTGATTAAATCAATTTGACAAGTTTTAGGACTTGTTTACACTTTCGTGATAAGTTTTGGGACTTGTTTACACTTTTTGAAAGTTTTAGGACTCAAGTGCACTTTCTTGACAAGTTTTAGAATTTATTTACACTTTTTGAAAGTTTTAAGACTCAATTACACTTTTGTGACAAGTTTTTAGACTTTAAATGTACTTATTCCCAAAACTAACTATCTTAGGGATAGTTGTATCCGACTCTTTTTCTAATTCGGGTCGGCTTTATAGATCTAATTTGCCCCTCCGATCTTATAAAATTATGTTAAGAATTTTGTCCACTTACTCATTTCACTGCCGTTCGACCAAAGTGAAGGTGTCACGCTCATCTCATTAATGAATCAATGATAGTGCCAGGGGACAAGAATACAAGAGGAGCAGTAAACTGAGACACGTATACGAGCGACTGCAACTTCTCAACTCCAGCTGATTTGATGCATGAGACGAAATCAATTTGACTTGCGTCTGTCCGAATTCTAGAAAGACATTGCAAAATGCCAACCACATCCTGAGTCTGCACACTAATTTGCATATTTTATCGTGCTAGATCGCTTCTTTCACCAAAAACAGCTCGAACATTAGGTGTGTCGACGTGGACAACGTTAATGTCACTCTTTCTATCCCTGCCTTTTTCTGTAGGTCACCCAACAGCATTTTCGAACAGTCTTTTGCGTAAAAGATCTTTCAAATCGTATATCTGCGCTCATCACTAGTCAATGTTGGTGGTCACCTACCAAGTCCATGAGAAAGTTCTTAGTACCATTCGAGCGATGTCTTCCCTTAGAAGTTGTGACATATTACTAGAGGCGCAATTAATACATGGGACAACTCAGATACGTCATTCTCAGGTAGGAAGCATCCTCACTTATTTACACCAAAAAATAACTAATTTTTGTTATTATCGATAAATGATACACTTAATCAATGAAAGCAAAGTTGAGTGAACAGCAAAAGTCATCAATAAATTGAACAATCGACGACTTAAAGAGCATCGACAACTCGTTGGCGAAGTCATCAACAATACAACTTGAAAGTTATCTTCGAGAGCCTTTAAGACTTGGAAAACTAATCGACAATCATTGATGGCATTAAAACATAACCGTTGGGTGGTTATGTTAATTGCCGCTATTTTAGACTTTTATTTAGAACTTCTTTTGGATGAGTGTTCTAGATAGTATGAGTTAGTGAATAAGGTAACTTCTTGTAACCGCAATTAGGAAGTTATTTGTTTATTTGAATTTCAAAATTGTAACCATCATTTGTAATCGTCGATTGTAGGTTTTAAATATCCACATCGTACTCTTTGTAAAGCCTCTCCGGTCAAGCAATCAAAGAACTCAAAGTTCTCGCAAATTTATCTTTATCCTTACTTTTCCTCAATTTAAGTAACTTTCAATTATTGTGCTTTAGTTGTAATTTAGATATTTCATCATCGATGAAATTCTGGCGCGTATCTTAGTTGTAGTTTTCAGATCTTCGTCGTCGATTAAATTCTGACAATAAATCTTTGTCATCGCACTTTGTTAACAATTAAATTTCGGCAAAGTTATTTATGTCATCGAGCTTCATCAATGATTAAATTCCGTTGAAGCATATTTATTCCTCATGTTCCATTGATACAACTCCTGTCTGGACTCACCACAAAATCCGTCTCCTCTCAATAAAATTGAAGAACGAATTTAGGTGAAAGGTATTTGGTTGACGCTACAATTTCGGTGAAATATCTTTTTGGCATGCCCAATGGGACATCTTGTGATTCGATCTAAGGAAATCCAATGCCGAGAACAAGGAATCATCTATAAGGAAAATACCCTATGTTGTTTTGACGATGACAAAGATAATCAAAGGCTACTAATGTGTATATTGGTTAAATAGTAGTAGGAGGTAATATATACACAAGCAATAATGCATATGTCATAATTAGTATCAGGTGTGATCCCGAGTGCTCTGTTACTATCAGAAATACTTTGCCGATATGGAAGGATCACTGCTAATATTTAAGGTGAACAAGGCATTGGGTATCAAGATGTCTACAAGCTGGAAGGATATCTACAAGAGTGAACAAGACGGAAGGACCTTGATCGAGGGAGAACATGCCAAGAAGAATGAGGATGTTAATGATGGTTTGAAATGACCAAGATAAGGTAAACGGTTGGATAAACCTTGGTTATGGTGAACAAGCCTAAAACTGTGATGTTCGTTGTAATTTGGAAGGACCGCACCAGTGAACAAGTCTAGAATGGGGATGTTCACTAGAGCTTGAAAGGACCATGAAGGTGAATAGCTTGGTAGAGTCACAATTGTCAATATGTTTGAAAGGATCAGAGAAGAGTAGTGGATCATTATCGGGACAGTATATTGTTGGCTATAGATGTTCTTTTCAGGTGAGGTGGAAAGATAGTGACACTGCCTATGATCCAATGAGTGTAGTGAAGACAAGGAATCAACAGTGATGCTAACGTATTTAGAGGTCTTTAGATGCTAACTCGGTCAATTAGTGAAGATGAAGAATCGGTGACGCAATATCCTCGGAAGTTTTTGAAAGCTAACGAAGCCAAGAGGATCATTGGAAGATTGATTGCATATCATTCCACATGAGTTCGTCAGTGGACATCATCAACATACTGATGAGAATCGGTAATCCTCATTATGTAGATGCCGATATCAAGTCATGGAAGGTGCCAGTCATTTGCTCATCCAATTGGAACATTGATCAAGATGAAAATAGCAATTACAAAGACTTGGAATTCGTACGAAGAGCATTGGAGATGAATTAGAGCAGCTCTGAATATACTGAGCAGAAGACAGACTCTGACATGAATAGTCTGACTAGTTTGAGAAAATTGCCATTGTTACAAAATCGCTCTAACGCGGGTGAGCGTTAAAGAGTTGTTCTAACGTTAATGATGATAGAACCAACGATTACTTGAAGGTTTTGAGTTGGCAACGGTCATCTAAGATTGGATGGATATATATTTAATCTAGAGAAGTAATGAGGTTAGATGGAAATGAACAAATCAAGTCTATAGCTTTTGAGCATTCTTCTTTGATATGTTTTTTTTTATACAGCTATTAGAGTTTTTCAGGGCACGTTTGCTAACATTTCTACTTCTCTATTTTTCTGTTCTTCTATTCCCTAGAACAAAAAAAGAACAGAAATCTATTTGATAATACATTTTATTTTTCTATTTCCTAGAATAGAAAAATGGCCAAAAAATATATTTGGAATAGAAATAAGAAGTAGATTTTTTTCTACTTATTTGTTCCTAAAAACAAAAAAAGAAATAGAAAGGTCCGGTCCTCAAGCCGCGACCTCAGCTCCTCCTCTGTCCTCCGTCGTCTGTAAACCGTCTCCGTCTCAAAGCACCCGTCCGGTCCATTCCTGGCGGGAATAATAAAAAAAATTCATAAAAAAATTAAAATATTCCAAAAATTCATAAAAATTCTCAGAAAATCCATAAAAATCAGGAAAACTCAGAAAACCCATAAAAATTTGCAAAATTCTGAAACTGAAAAAATTAAAAAAATCCATAAAAAAGTTTCTAGAAAATAAAAGAGACAGATTTTGGGAAAGTAAAAAATTTTAATAAACTTTTCCCCAAAAAAATCAAAAATAAAAAATTCACAAAATGGCTTAGAATAAATTAAAAAATTTCGAAAATTCATAAAAATTAGAAAAATTTCAGAAAAATCCCTAAAAAATTAGAAAATTAAAAAATTCCAAAAATTCATAAAAATCAGAAAATTCTCAAAAAATCCATAAAAATAAGAAAAACTCAGAAAACCCATAAAAATTTTCAAAATTCCGAAATTGAAAAAATTTAAAAAAAATTCATAAAAAAGTTTCTGGAAAATAAAAAGAAACAGATTTAGGGAAAGTAAAAAATTTTAATAAATTTTACACCAAAAAAATAAAAAAAAAATTCACAAGATGGCTTAAAATACCTGTGGCCACCCATTTTGAGTGAAATTTAAATTTTTTTAAGTGCCCAAGTGGTATTTTTTAAGATTCCTTAGTTTAGGGATTAAAAGGGGTTTTAAACCCCTAAAAAGGATTAGACAAACCAATAAACCATACTTATTGGTTTTTTTCACTTATAACTTGTACTTATAGTTAACTAAAAGATATAGATTTGAATGCAAAAAATTGGAAATAGAAATTTTTTTTGTTGTACCAAACGCATTTCTGTTCTTTTTCTATTCTAGGAATAGAAATTTTGTACAGTTATCAAACGCATTCTTTTGCTCAAAAACTCATACAGGAAATAGAAATAGAAAAAAACTATTTCTGAAAAGAAATTGTTCTCAGAAACAGAAACATTACCAAACGCGTCCTTAATAACTTCTTGTAGATTAGTCTTCTAAATAATAAGAGTTAGTGGATAAGGTAACTTCTTGTAATCGCCATTAGGAAGTTATTTGTTTATTTGAATTCCAAAGTTATAACCACTGTTTGTAATAATCGATTATAAGCTTAGTCACATCTGCTCTTCGTAAAGCCTCACAAGATCAAGCAATCAAAGAACTCAACATTCTCACAAATTTATCTGTATCTTTACTTTTCTGTAATTTAAATATCTTTCAATTTCCGTACTTTAGTCATGGTTTCAGATAGCTCGTCGTTGATTAAATTTCCGCGTGTATCTTAGTTGTAGTTTCAAATTGTCATCATCGATTAAATTCCAAAGTTGTATATTTGTTATCGCATTTTGTCATCGATTAAATTTCGGTGAAGCCTTTTTTGTCATCGAGCTTCTTCATTGATTAAATCTCGTCCAAGGATATTTGTTCCTTGTGTCCTATTGATACAATTAATGTCCATACTCACCACAGAATCCGTCCCCTCTTAATTGAAATCGAAAAATGAATTTTGAGAAAAGGTATGCCGTGGACGGTACAATTTCGGCGAAAGGCTTGCGCATTAATTGGCGATTAGGACACCTGTGTCTCTCGAGTCAAGCCGTGGAAAGAGAATCCGATTCTTATGTTGCGATGGATCTACCAAGGATCTAATGGTACGACCCATTTTGAATGAAAAATGGACGATCAATACCTGAGATCGACCCTTCATTTATTGGACGTGAACGACCTAAGATTATGAGTTAACACAAGGGGATTGTAGAATTCTAAAAGAGTTGAACAGTGTTAATTACGTGCGCAAACCGTAATTACTGTGCATTAAATTTCAACCTGCGAAAATCAACGTACAGAGGACATGCGGGACCAACATGTTCGAACGACATATTTCCTTACCAGCAAATCTGATTGAAAATGCACGGCGATGAACTTAATGATGGGCAACTCGGACGTGCGCCGAATTGGGCGGCGGCGAAGTTATGTCTTCGCACGACACGTCTCGTAAGCATTACGACTGACTGAATTTTGGGTTACCAATGTTGCCATAGTGACGACCTCATTCGTGCATGCTTCGCATGGGATTTATGCAAAATATTTTTGCGACTTTAAGTTTATTAAAAATTGTTTCTCTTCTCTTGCACATTCAACTTGTATGAAAACATTGACAATGCTATTTGGCCAAAAAAAAAACAATTTCTTTTGAAAAAACAAAAATGTAGAACTTGAGAATTGATTGAATATAGTAGCATCATCTGCTTTCTATATAATTGCAATGTGCCCTTACCAAACATCTCATGCGCCATATTTTGCAAAGTGAATTTATCCGAAACTAATTCCGTATGATTCAACTCGATTATATGGTCATATATCTTTTTTCGTAATTAATATAATATTTTAATTCACTTGATGTCATATTAGATGGCAGCGAAGTAAGTTACTCTCTATGGTGTATTATATTGCAACGACAAAGTCAAAATTCTTTTTAGATTGCTCCATCGATATTTGAGTTGAATTTTTCTGTAAATATATCATATCACACATCGTGCGTGTCAAGTCTATTTCTTACATGATATATAAATATAATACGAAATAGATGTAATATCTATAATTATACTGAGATCTTAAAAATATATTCTCTTAGCTTCTTTGAAAAACGTTTTCTCATCCTCTTGGCCGATTTCACTGCACATTGTCAAGAGATTTTTCTTTAAAGCTTTCACTCTTTTCTTGAAAAAAAAACACTCAAATTTTCATTCGGAAAGCTCTTCAATTGAACAATTGGTGTTGATAGACACGCCACGCGATGTTTGTCGGGGCTCAGGAGCAAGCGAATAGATTGAAAAGGAAATCAAAACATCCCTAGAAATGGGTAGACAAAAGAGGTGGAGGAAAATCACAATTTCATATGGAATGGAGAGTCGATTCGCATGGACGACTGCGATTATTTCTTCATTCCTTCAACATACACAACCGGCAAATACAATGCTCCACGAAAAGGAAAACACAATGGAAAAGAGGATGCCTCCTTAAACCAGGCCGAACATGATGATGATGTTCTATCATACTTTATCTTGTAATATGACGACAATGGTCATCTAACATCCTACATGCCCATAATATTATATATATTTATACTTGGGAATGGTATGATATATATGTAAAGATATGCTCCATTAGAAGCTTGACCCGCTAGAAAAAACGAGCTAGATGATGATGGTGAAGGCCTTCGGATATCTTTGGGGCGACTTTTATCCATCTATGCATTGCAATTTGCTCTTCCCTCAATCGATTTGAACTTATTAATTATGCTTCCATTTGCTTGTTCATCTGGAGGAGACACCAGACCGTGGCCCCTCGACTTAACCCCTCGACTTCCTCCAGATCTCCTCTAGCTCCCTCGCGAACTCCTTCTGCCTCCCGACGACTATGGTGATGTGATCCTCCCGCTTCATCACCTTCACGTTGGCCCGGCGCAGCCGTTTCTTCACGTTGTGGGTGCATTCCACCGGGATCACCTCGTCGTCCTCGCCGTGGAAGACGTTGATCTCGCACTTGAGGCGGTCCCGGAAGGCGTCGAGGTAGGTGTCGAGCTTGCCGGCTGTGCCGCAGATGATGTTGTGGAGGGTGTGCCACGCGGCGTTGTGGGTGTGGCAGCAGAAGCCTTCGACCAAGTATGTCCTAAGCCTGAATTAAGGGACACATCTCATTAATCGAAGGATCATTTCATTAATCCAAGGATCATGTACAATCAAGCTAAATGGACATTAGCATAAAGATACGTGTCTCCATCGTCCTGTGAATTCATTTCCCAAGATGTGACTGGCTACTTTAGATTGACCTAATTAATTTTCAACTACTTTTTCTCGATTTCTGGGACCTTCCTGGACCGATTTTGACAATCCAAGATCAATCCCTATTTCCTAATTAATTAATGCCAATAATTAGGAAATTCAGGAGAAAATGATCCACCGTGGTTTGATGCTAAGTAACCACACTGAACTTGTATCTAATCTAAAAATTCTTGTATTTGCATAAAGCACCAACTCCAAATTGTCTCATCGACTCTCCTAACATTCTTCCAAACTAATTTTCATATACTTTACTCTGTTATCTTCCACCTCAACTGTACTTTCTCAATCTTAAACCAAGGGTTTCCCTAAAGAAACATCGTAGTTATTGCACGCACCGAACCATCAAAATAGACAGCATCATTAATTGCTTTGCTCAACTTCTTCGTACTTTGTTAAAATAGTAATTGAAAAAGATCACACTCTTCTCCATTGTTGTCTTCGTAAAGCATAGATTTTTGGCTTCTAACGACGAAACACAAAAAATGAATTATAAGAATCAAGGCAAAGGATCGTATTCATCATTCAATTGACCCTTAAAATTATTGCAAGCAAAGCACGCTCCCTCTTTCTGATGCCCTCCCGATTGCCCAGTTGCCGCCACCCTAGCATGCTTTGTCGACGACATTAATGGTGAGGCTCGGCCACCAACTTTTAACGACGACCTACCACTCCATTAGGGCTATGACTATTATGTTTACTTTTTTGGGGCCCCGCATTTGAGGACCGAGTGGGTCCACGTGGGTCGACACACCTCCAAAGCTTTGCTTTGGCACCGGATTTATGGCAGCAGCAGTGGTGCCACAATTGGTCCAAATACATAAATACTTAGAGGAAAAAACTTTATTTGATATTTAAACGTTTGTTATACTTCCTCTCCCGCTTATGTTGAGATTCGGCATCTATGGAACTGTAAAGTATACACAATTAAGGAGATAAATAAGGAGGTTGAAAAGAAATGAAATTGGACGTTTTTACTCCGATGCCATGTTAAAGCATATCGAAAGAGATCATATTTTTCATTAGATTTTAATTAGAGCGATATTTCGTACACTTTTACAGTGATTATATAATTATGAAAATGGGTGTTTCGTCACAATTGCACCACAGCGAAGATATCCGATTATATTTTTCTGAACTTCGTAAGGACTTATATACACTCTAGTTCCTCAAGACTTCAAAATTTTGCTTGAATCACATCATTGGTTTCATTTACTGAAAATTGTACTGACTAATTCACTCCAAACATTTCTCATCCCCCTAAAAAGAATTGACTCCTAAAAGAATATCGAGGGTAGGCAAGACTCTTAAGCGTCAAGCAGAAATCAACCATATATGCACATCTTTCTACACCTATCTATCTATAATATAAGGGCAAGCGCAGCCTACCCAACATTTATAAGGCAGAATTGGGTAGTTCAGTGACTTGACTTGGAAGAATAACGAAAGTCACTGGCAGTGAACTGAACAAGGATAAGAAAAATTGCCTCAATCTTTCCAAAAGGTCGGTAGGAAAATTTAAAAAAAAAAGCCCCTTTATTTATTTCTTTAAAGGGAAAAATGGAGAAAGGTTGAGAATGGAAATTAAACATATTATTTTTCTATGAAGAGGGAAAGCTGGTTTAAATAGGAAGTCGGTAGAGCAAAAGGTTTACCTGTTTCTGGTGATTAGCTTGATGAGAAATTCCCACAACCGGTGGTTCTTGCATATGAGCAGGCAAATCGTACGGCTGACGTGCTCGTACCAGCAAGCCATCGACGCCCCAAAGGCGATCAACGGCCACACGCGCCTCGGAGCGACCCTTCTCATCACATATTGCGTCGCTTCTTCTCCCTCTGGCACCGGAAAATAGGGCTGTGTCACGGAGAAACGGGTTCATATTTAGGCATAATAATTTTTTGTATCATGAGTTTAAGACAATACGAAGGCAACCCTAAATTATAAGATCAAATTTTTAAGACATTAATGGAAAAAGTGTAGACCAAGTGCATGCACTCTTGAGCCACCTGTTTTATTAGTGAGATGAACTTCCTTTAAGTTCTACGTGAGATTCATAAAATCTAAAGGCTTATATGGCTGCCTCAAGATGCATCATGCACTCGGCCTATCTAATAATTTTCGTAAGTTTTGTGATTCTTAATAATTGGAATACCCTCTTGCAATTGATGATTTGGATTAGATGGCATCTTAAATTCAGTCGGTCAAATCGTTTAAATGATCTAAACTACCTTTGATCAATATTAATTGATATTGTCGATATAGCACAATCCATGTTCACACCTAAAATATATACTTCAATATCACATTAACATACATGTCGTATGTTTCTTATCACATCGCTCTTACTCTCCTAGTCATAAATTAATGCGCGACTCCAATTAACATGAATGTATGACATTTGAAAAGCTAAATCTAGTGGACCCTCGTTGGATTAAAGTGTCTGAGATGAGTTAGTCTCGCAAAAGTTGACCATATATAGGAAAATGTGTTGAATGAAATTACTTACCGGCGCGAGTAGGGTTAAGGACTTGATCGAGTTAGGGTGCCGGACCGCAAGCGCAAGGGCCAGAATGCAACCTAAAGAGTGAGCCACAATGTGGAAGGACTTGACCTTGTGCGGCTCCAACACTGACTTCTCTATCATGTCCACGTGCTCCTTCAGCGTGTACAGCGACTCGGCCGGCTTCGGGCTCCTCCCGAACCCCAGGAGGTCGACCGCGAAGAACCGGTACATTGAGCTCGCCTCCTCGGAGAAGTTCGGGAATAGCGTCTCCGTCCAGAATGCCGACGAGGAAATGAAGCCGTGGATGAACAAGACATCTTCACGTGCCTTGCCCCCTGGAAAAAAGAAAAATCGAGCAAAAAGCGCACGTCATAAATCCAGTGAAAGATCAGTAACACAAAGTGGTCCCTATAGAGAAAACGAAATTACGGTCGTATTTTTTTTTTCTTTTTGGCCAGGATTATACGCATGACGTTCCCCTGATCGGTAAATTTTAAGGCATGTAAAATCGCAGCTAAAGGAAAAAAACTTGCCTTTCCCGCCGGCGGATTTGACGTAGAGGGTCTTGCTACTAGAAGACGACCAGGAATTGCAAAGTTGGCAATCGCAATCCGACCACCTCGGAATCGGCTGCGATTTCTGCCCGACCATCCTTCCGTGGAGCATCTCGACAACCGTGGAATTCACCACGAAGCTTGACCGTGCCCCAGGACTGCCAATCTTCTTCTTATGATTATGACCGGCGTGGTTTCTGTTGCTGTTGCTGTTAAGCCTCCTGACAGCGGAGTTCGAGACCTCCGACACCCGCGAGGCCCGTACGTAGAGCGTGTCAGAGACGTCCTCCATCTGGACCTTGCTCGAGCTCATCATGCGGACGACCTTGGACTCTCCTTGCCCGGAGACCAGAATGCCACCGCCGTTGGTGGTGATGGCCTCCCTTGGCGACGAGCAGTAGCACGGCTTCCACTCCGACTCGACGAAGAAGTCCGCTACCCGATAGACAAAGCACAGGACCACGTCGAGGACATCCAGAAGGGAGAACACCACGAAGCTCACGACGTCGATCATGGCCGTTCCAATGTGTGCCAGTGTGGGTATGGTTTTGGCGATCGAAGCCATATTGCTCACAAGAGAAGAACTTAGGGAGTACTGTCTACTTTGTGTGTGTGTGTGTGTGTGTGTGTGTGGCCGTCCCTACGAAGGTGATAACAGTGGTGAGGTATGATGATGATTCATGGCGTGTGTCAGTAGTGAGGTTTGATCTCTTCGGTGTGTCTTGTGGGTGTTCTTGATCCTCTTAATAATGCTCAATGCGAGTGAAAACGACGGGAGAAAGGGAGTGGGATTGCGAGATGAAATGACAACCCTAGCATAGGAAACGACCCACCATAAATCATGCAAATAGCAAGGATAAAATGGGGGTGTCTTGCTTGGTGAATGCGTGTGGAATGCTTCTCTCGAAATTTCTCATGCTTTAAATTTTGGCACTGCTTATACTAAAGTCTATTGCAAAAGAAATATCGCTTAGACTTGGTCTATCATAGATAATCTTGACGGTGACGATACATCATAGAATGACATGGGTTTTACTTATTTTTTGTAAAATGTGATCAAGTTGATTTGATAGAATAACATAAAGATTAAACACCGAACGACGACATTCCAATTGAAATTACAGGTTTAACAATTGAACCCTATTTAAAGTTGATCTAGCAACTGCACATTTGTCTTGGTACGGCAGTCGTCCCCTTTTGCCGCCAACGATAATCATAAATAAATGAAGAATTTCTTCTAATGAATCATCTTTCTCTTCTTCTGTTGGGTGATAAAGAGAGGCTTGACACACACACAATAGCAATAATGTACTCCATTTGTTAATTGAACATGGCCCGTGGGAAGGAGGAAAAAGTAGGTGGTGGTTGAGCACCCTGGGGAAGAAAACATCAGTAGACTCCCTCCCTTGGCAGAAATGCTATGGCTTTCTTCCCCATCAAGTCTTTCACTTCACAATCTCAAGAAATCAACTCTTCCTTTTTTCTGCGTTTTCATACTTAATGCAAGACCACAAGAGACTGCATAGAACTTTCTTGTCCCTTGCGAATTGTTCCAAACGAGGGTCACCCTTTTTTTTCTCATCCAATTTGGTGACAGTTACTACAAGGAAAAAAATCAGATGTCCAAACTCATAAATGTCAAGTAGCACTTTGTCAAAGCGTATGGGTGCCCCAAACCTTATTTATTGCTCGCTCTGTCTGCAGCACATGACTCTTTCTTCTCTCTCTTTCTCTTTCTCCCTTAGGGTAACATGACCACACAACCCCACGAGTCCCACATCGATCACAACCGCCCTAATTAGTTGAATGATTCATTTCTTCTTTTTGCACGTATGGTTTTTATTGGGATTTCTTCTTCTTTTTTCTGTGAAATTGCAATTGTGATGTCAAAATGGGGGAGAAAAGGAATGTAGGAAAAGAAAAATGGGACTCGAAACCGTACTTTGGCGGTGAAAAAGGAAAGGACGGTGCTAGTATAACGGCACCGTTGGATAGAATTTTTGACGGTGTGCTTGACACCACATATTTCATTCCTAAAAAAGTGTCGTGTCGATTGAGAGTGAAAACGATTTTCCTTCCAAACAAGTTTTATTGAACAAATTTCATTTCTTATTGAACATATTTCATTACTCTTGTTGCTGGATATGGATGGTCATTTTAGCATTTCCCAAAAGGAAATTATTGAAACTTTGCTAACATAACAGTCTTTGGGTCACTACGAACCGCAAATTCTTTAAAGAGTGGACTCTACGATAATTTATAATTATTTGTTATCTATTTTTTGTGGCCCGAAACAGGCTATTAATCTCACGGTAGATTAAGGACAGTTACTTTATCATTTCTCAAATTATTACTACAAATGGCACGTACATTATGCGCAGAAGCGTGTATCATTACCTTCATCCAAGCATGCGCTCATGTCTAAGTGGTTAACGCCGCATTTTAATATCACATATCTGTTTGCATGTGCTGCGTTTACCATAAGAATTCACAAGTTAAGGAATTTGGAAGATATGGTAATCGCAAAGGCTGGATGTGCATGTTCCTATTATAGTAGATATTTTATCAACGATAGACTCTACTTAGAGAAATGATTAAATGATAGTCTTTAATCTACTTAGTAATCACAGAAGGTGTATGTACACGGCTCACAGCATGCTATTAATCTTACAGTGATCCAAAGTCTGTTATGCTAACAAATCCCCTTTACTTATTACCCATTCTTAATAAACCGATAGCGATTGGAGAAACTAAACAGCGGTCCACCAAGGGAAAAACGCGGCAATTGAGGCTAATGGCCGACCCTACACCACCTTTCCTTAAATTAAGAGATGCAACATTCATGCAAAACATCAACTCGTTCCGACCTAAATGCCCGACTAAGTAGAAAATCAACCAAACAATAAACATGTCCTTCTGGCCAATCGGGCAGTGCCAGATGTCGAAATGCCATGGGCAAGAATCCAGAGTCCCACACCGCATTTATAGCACATCCACTTTATGCCACGCATTCAATGAGCTTTGCCTAACTTTGTAATCGGACCAAATTAAGCGTAAATCCGGCATCAAGTTTTGGCGTACATGTAGGAGGACAAGATTGCAGGAACGACGGGGAAGAGCATCAAAAAATCCCTGAACTTATTACGTTGATTCTAATTCAGTTCTGAATATTTCAATTGGACTAATTTAGCTCTAAATTTTTTCACATTAGTGTCAAAATACACTGGTCATTCTACATGACATAACCTATATTGATGTGAATATTTTTTTAAAATATTTTTATATTTTTTTTGAATTTTTATAGTTTTTTGTTCTTTTTCTTTTCTTTTTTTATTCTTTTCCTTCATTTTGGCTGACAAGGGGGCGAGGGCCAGTGAGCCCTTGCGGCCCCACTCATGGCCGGCAAGGGAGTGATGGCCCTGGGCAAGGCCATTGCAGCCTTGCTGGCCAAAATTAAGGAAAAAAAAGAAAGAAAGAAAAATAAAAGTAAAGAAAAGAACAAAATATTATAAAAATTCAAAATATTATTAAAAATGTCAACATCAATGCCAACCGTGCCATATAGAACGACCGGCGCCCATGTCAGCGATTTATGGCCTTAATTGGCTAGATTGATTGAATTTGTATCAATGTGAAAATGTTTAGGACTAAAATAGTCCAATTGAAAAGTTTAATACTGAATTGGTACCAATATAATAGGTTTAGGACTTTTTAGGTACTTCCCCACAACTATTGCTGGCTTATCTTACTAAATCAAATTTGACCATTTGCAATGAAACAATTCAAATCATATAGGTTTTCCAAACAATATAAACTGACTTTGGTACTTACATCAATTCATGAAAAGTGTTTATCCAATTGAAGCTCGCTCGTATTGGGTTAGAAACTAAAGTCACGTCTCAAGAGAAAGAAAAACTCTAAGTTTTCATTTGGCAAAGGAAAGGATTCCCTTCATTAACATTTTATGGACTTAAGGTACAAAAGTCGCTTTTAGTATTATGTATTAGGTAATTGCGCTTTCAGTTCCTGATATGATTCATCTTTGCTGTACTTTGACTCTTTTGAGTTCCCTAAAACTTAAATGACTCGCTTCCACAAAACAAAAGAACTCTTCCCCTTGTTCAATTTAATTCACTCCTGACCAAAAAGAAGAAAGAAGACCCAAAAGGTAATTGAAAAATGGGAGTTCAAAAAGACCCAAAAGGTAATTGAAAAATGGGAGTTCAAAGTTTGAATTTATGACAATGCGAGAACTGCTTGACCTATGTGGTGTTTGAAATTTTAATGCGCCGAAGCTCTGTGTGATCCGAAGTTGACCAGGTCACAAAGGAGCAATTTCTGTCCCCTCACCTGCCTCAGCCTCGTGCGCGCCGTGCTATTCTCAGTCGGTTTTGTGTTTGTGACACAGATACTAATCAAGCTGGTCATTCACACAAGATCAAAACTATTTCGAAATACCACTTGAATTTTTTTTCAAAATGGCGATCCAAAAGTTGGTAATGATACTGCCAATGATGCTCTCTATTGTCTCCTTGAGTTTTGAACTTCGTTTCTGCTTCATTTTCCTATGTGTTCAGGGACTTGCTCGTGGATTTTGGAGATAATGACTATCTTTTGACGCTCTCCACGGCCGATTTGACTCCTTATGGCATCGACTTCAAGCCCTCTGGTGGTCAACCCACCGGAAGGTTCACCGATGGCGGATCCATTGCAGACATAATCGGTACATTCTTGCCCTAATAAACATGTTTAAATTCCTTTTACTCCAAGCCGCAACATGGATTAGGTACATGCTACTAAGGGTCCTCACTTGATTGAAATTTAGGTCAAGCTCTTAGGGAAGAGTCATTTCCTCCACCATTCTTGGCCCCAAATAGTCGAGAACATGCCACGAGTAGGGGTATAAACTATGCTTCCGGAGCATTAGGAATCTTGGACGAAACAGGATCCTTGTTCGTAAGTCCCACTTCTATTCTAATCAACAGAGCAACATAGTCCTTGTGTTATTGGAATCCAAATGAAATTTCCTGCTGTAATTCATTGTGTTATTGCATGATTTTGTCTAAATTAACTTGACTATACTTTGGTTCTGTTTGATTGCTCCGAATTCTATCTTCTTGGTGATATATCTTTCTTTTTTTCTCTTTTAGATTAACTGATTTAACTTTGGATATTTTGTTTGTTATCCCTTGTTAGTTTTAGATAGTACTACAATATTACAGTTGTTTCAATCAGATGGATTTACCAAGTGAGGTGGACTGATGTTGCTACAGATTCAACCGAATCAAATATAAAAAGCACGCCGTCCACTTGCCTCCGTATCATTAGGAATTCACCATATCATAGTTGTAGCTCGGATATAAGAGAAATTATTGCATGAATATAGTGCAAGTGCCAGAATGAATCTTGACCACTAAAAATGGAGGGCCCCTGGTACAAAGTTCTAGTATCCTAGCCTTCATCTCTAGTTTGTGTATGCATGTAAGAGAGAAACGAATGACTTCCTTTTTCCTTTTATGGTCGGAAGAACTAATTTTATTGGATAAGGAGTACTTAAACAAGAGAGCCCGTCAAAGGGATATCAAGACAAAGTAAATTTCAAAGGTCTTAAGGAGGACTGACAACCCAATTTGAGGAAATCGTATTCTATCTCTGAGCTTTAGCCACCCAGTCTGCAGCTTAATTAGCACTTCTCCCCACATGGGCTACAGTGGCGTTAGGAAGTCTGCCCAGTAAGTCGCAGGCCTCCAAAATAAGTGCAGTGGCTTCCCACAAATACTAAAAGAGACGGTTTTAACACATTTCATCACTCTATCCACCCATTTATCACAGAAACTTAACCTTCGCAAACACACGTCCGAAAAGTCCCATTCAACTTTATCGTAGGCTTTCTTCATATCCAATTTCAGCACGATCGGGAATTTCCATTTTTTCTTTCTCACCTTCTATTGGTGTAGCATTTCTTGCACGATGAGAATGTTATCTTGGATTTGCTTCCCTCCCACAAAATTTGTTCGACTTCTATAAGATCAGGGAGGAATGGTCTCAATCTATTCGCCATGACCTTCGAAATTATTTTGAAAGCAAAATTGCATAAATTTATAGGGTGAAATTGATCCGGTCATTCCGGGTTTTGAACTTTCGAAATCAATGTAACATGAGTTTTGTTCAGTTCAGGATTGAGATTCTGTGAATTGAAAAAAGTTTTCACTCCATTGAAAACACCCATTTTAATTACCTCCTGGTAGTGCTGGTAAAATTTACCATTCAGGGCATCCGGTCACAGAGCTCTCAATTTGACATCGTAAACTAGATCCTTAAGAGTTCAGTTTTTTCACTCACGATTGGGTCTAATGACATCATAAACTACATCTTACCGTCCGTACCATATCTCTCTGCCCAGAAGTTGCTCCCCACAATGTACCAAAGTTTTCATGATCTCCAATTTGACATTGCAGCTCAAGGTAACATTCTTGGTCACAAAATGCTCACATCAAGCTAGTGCATTCTTTCACAATGTCATTGTAATGAAGATATAATTCATTTCGTATCTGGGCACTAAGAGGCTGCGTGACATGGGGGCTAGAAAACTTGTCCTGGTTGGGATCTGCCTGGTGGGGTGCATACCCTTCGTCCGCGCCCCTCAGTCTGTTTCTTCCCGGTGGAAGCTGTGTCATACAAGTGAATCAGTTTATTCAGGGCTACAACAAGAAGCTCAAGGAGCTGCTCGACGAGCTGAATCGAGAAGGAAGTCGTAAAGCCATATTTGTATACGTGAATTCATACGACATATTAATGGAAATTGTGCTAAACTATCGGCGACACGGTAATCGTACCAATTTTTTCGTACCTTTATTTAGTTGTACATCATGTTCTTACGGCATACTTTTCTTTCTAATTCACCCTCGCAAATGTTTTCAGAGTTCGAGAATGCTGATGCCCTGTGTCGTGGGGGATTCTTTCCGCCGTTCGATTGTTACAACGCGACCTCGGTGATGTGCGACGATCGATCCAAGTACGTGTTCTGGGATGCTTATCGCCCCACAGAAGCCGCCAATGCAGTTGTTGCTCAGGAATTGCTGGATGGAGATCAAACGAGAAGCTACCCCCATCAACATTCGTCAACTGTACACCTATCATTTCCCCAGCTAGTTTAGGGAGCTTAAGATGGAGTGCGACGTTATATATGTGAACAAGCTAAGAAGGATGTGATTCAGACTGTAATAATTCATATGTCGAAGCATTTTCTCTGGAAGGAAAACTGTGCAGCAGTTTCTGATAAAGTGCTCTGATTCACTTCTTTTGAAACATTTCTGTTTTTCCATGGTTGAAGAACTCTAAATTGGGGAAATGCTGGCCTAGTTGGCAGTTGCACTACAGTTTCACAAAATTGTTATCATGCATCGAGAAAATAAAAAAATAATATATTTATTCGCATAGTATCAACGTTACATCAATTTGTATTTCATTTGATATGTTGGATACCACCTGATACAGCGTTCAGCGAATAATTCAAGCAAAACCTTGTTTAGAAAAAGAAATCTCGAAATTCAATATTAATGATAATATTAAAAAAGAACCCTAAAACAAGCTTATGTATCTCTAAACCAAACCTTACTAGGACTATAAATCATAAAATATCAAAATTATAAAACTGCTCTTAAAATTAAAAACCATAAAAAAAAAATATTAAAATAATAGAAAAACCCATATAAACAATCCTGAATCACAAAAATCCACCGTTAGTCACGGCCAAAGACGGTAAGTTTTGTTCGGAACGCCTTTTCGCTTCAAACGACCGAATTTGAGTCTGATCTGATGTCGTCAACCGAGTCTGCTGGTTCTAATCGCATCACCGTTTCTCCTTCTGTTTGGACTTCTGCCTGTCCAACCGGTTCAGAAACGCACCACTAATTATTCCGTGAATACTAAGGATCCTACAAAATTATTACATCTCGCTTTCCTATGAGTCGTATCCCTTTTTTGGTCCCCTTATCTCCGAAGTATTTGCAAAAACAATTATCTCTACTAAGCTTTGACTGCAGAGTTTTTTCATATGCTGGGTTATGATTACAACCTTTAACATTAAGGCGAGAGGATGAGATGAGGCCAGCCATCCCCTGTTCGCGTGGCGCAGCTTCCCACCTCAACTGTGCAAATCAATTGCGGGGCACAAGCAATTTTCATCTAAATCACTAACTTCAAAAGATGGAAGGAAAAGAAATGCATTTCGTTGAAGGAGCAAAAAAAAACTAAAAAAAGCCAGAGGATAAAGATCTAAGCATGCCTGGATTTCACTTTTGTTATTTTTTGTCGAAGATATGGATGGAAAAAGGTCTGGGATTTTGTATGGCTGCTAGCTTTCCTATGAAAAACCAAGCAAGCTCCACCAGCCAAACGAAAAGAAGTTGTTTCTGCATTGCATTCGTGCATTTACGCGCTGTGATTCATTGCTAATGATTCTTTGAAACGAGCGAAACAGAGGACAAAAAAGCTCTGTTCTCTTGCATTTTTGCATCAATCCATGGTGGCTCTCGCTCACAACAGCTCTCAGCTCCTCCACTCCCCGCCACCGCCCGGCCGCCTCCGCCCTCCGCGGCGGAGAGCCGTGGTGAGGTGTGGAATCGCGGAGCCATCGGGGGAGCCAGCTCCGATGGGGCAGAAGACGAAGTACAGGGACGGGTTCTTCGAGAAGGCTTTCATGACCCTGTTCGCACGCAAGATGGAGAAGTTCGCGGCGTCGCCGGCGAGGGCCCGAGGTGGAGGAGGCGGCGGTGGCGAAAGGCCGAAAGGGTGGCTCGAGTACGACTACGAGAGCTTCGTGGACGTGTCGAAGAGGGTAATGCAAGGGAGGTCTCGGGCTCAGCAACAGGAAGTGGTCCGAGAAGTGCTCATGTCGATGCTTCCTCCCGGTGCGCCTGCTCAGGTGGGTAAGTCCTTTCTTTATTTCTTTTTAATCGAGAATTTCAGTAGTTTGAGAATACCCACAATGTTTTGAGGGTTGAGTGTGATGGTGATCCTGCAAAGTCTGAGTTTTCACGATGAATCATGTTCAGTTCTCAGAATATCAGTTGTACTTATCACTTAATAACAGCGAGTCTATCAAAATTTACGAATTTTCCTTGCATCGTCAAGTGCCTATCTTTGACGAAACCCTTTTATAGCTGTAAAGCATGGAGCTGAAGCAGTGAACTGGTGATTTATTGATTGTCGGTGCAGTTTAGGAAGCTGTTTCCGCCAACAAAGTGGGCTGCTGAGTTCAATGCTGCACTCACCGTGCCTTTCTTCCACTGGTTGGTTGGGCCTTCCGAGGTAAATGATTGCAAATTTACACCAGTCGCTGGTACTTTTTCTCTGGCTATTTGGTTCAAAAGCAGAGGATATCGTGGAAGAAGTCCTATCGAATTGCAGTTTGGAACTGTTCTCTATAGATGAAAACGGGAGTTTTAAAACGATCGCGTGCTTCGGAAGTTGTGACTTAGAAAATCTAGTTTTCGACGAAGAGTTGGGCTGTTTATGGACCACTCTGATGTAGATGCTGGCGACACATGATTTGCAACTAAAAAATTGTTTAGTACAGTGAGCACTCTGTTAAGACGGCATAAACCTACCAACCTGAGTAGTGAGTTTCTCCTCAGTAGTGGATGCACGTAGAAAGAAAGGGACCAGAGACTGTATAGCTTTTTGCCCGAGTTTTCAAGGCTGAAATGAAGAAATGTTTCTTTTGATGTGGGTTTGGGTTTAGAAACTAGGTCTTGCATGCGTTCCTCAAAGCTTACAGGTTGCAGCACGGACAATGAGTAAATGACTGAGGATGATATTTTAGTATATTCAGGAATAGGATCTTTCTGCATAGCAAATTCATAAACTGTGTGACCTAAGAACAGCTTGACAAAGGAGTATTCTGGATTTTAGAAACAGTTCCTAGCAAGAGCATAAGGTCCGGAACCACCCGCCTGGATGGCACTGCTGGGAAGGGCACTCTTCCTCTCGCAAAAGGTTGAGTGTTCGAATCCCGGGTGCCGCAGGGTGACTTAACCGGTGCACGTGTGTGGTGGCTAGCACGTGTCGCCCCCAGGATTTACCTCCCGGCTGTCGGCCGTGCAGGGGTTCCCTGGGTTATCAAAAAAAAAAGCATAAGGTCCGGAAATTTCTGCATCCAAGTTCTTTATGTTACTGCTCCTCAATTGTTTTAGTTGGTTTTTTTATGACCTCATGCTGCCGCCGATGTCAATGATCAAGCATCACGGACTTCTCCACTTTGATTACTTCCTGATGATGTCTATATTTGGTAGGGCCGATTATTCGATAACTCTAACTCATGAGCTTCCAATAGGTTGTGGAGGTAGAAGTAAATGGAGTGAAGCAAAAAAGTGGAGTGCACATTAAAAAGTGCAGGTAAAATCTCTAACACCGACACCCCCCCACCCCAATCTTAGTTGGAACATGGTTGCAATAGTTGGCGATCCTTCTTAGATCAGATCTTTAGGAGATTCAAAAATTTTATGAAATAAGGTGCGGAGCAAATAAGTCTCAAATTGCACCAGCATCTAATTTCTTGCAATGAGATTGTCCAATTTTCAGACTGAGACAGAACTTCCAGTCTTTATCTTCTTGCTTATAAATGCTATTCTTTGAATGGGAAAGCAACACGGCAAGGCTCTCTTTAATATTTACTTGTCTTACTATTCTCGTTTTTGTCTTTGACAACTTTCAGCTAGTCTTCTATTTGCAATTTACCACTTGATTTTTCTATTTTAGGTACTTGGAGAATAGCGGTTGTGTAGGGATGTGTGTAAACATGTGCAAGATACCCACTCAGGATTTCTTCACCAATGAATTCGGGCTACCCCTCACCATGATTCCAAGTATCCTCTCATATCCAAACTTTTCGATCGATATGTAGACAACATATTTTCTTTGACTAAATGCATTACGGCCTATCAGCATGAAGTATCTATCTTTTGGGTCATATGTGGAACTGCTTTAAGCATTTTCTGATTCTGTTTCTGTTGCCCAGATTTTGAAGATATGAGCTGTGAAATGGTGTATGGTCAAGCTCCACCGCCATTTGAAGAGGATCCTGTGTCTAAGCAGCCTTGTTTTGCAGATATTTGTAAGTAATATAAGTTTTTCTTGCGTAGCCCGCAAGCTTTTTCTTTGTTTCTAACACTTACATTTCCCTCAGGCTCAATCTCAAATCCTAGCGCTAGCATCTGTACGAAACTGCAAGCTTGATAAAGTTCTCGTGAGCTTTATTTATTTATACAGCAGATTCATGCATCCATTGCAGTTCATCATACCCACAGATTATAGGGTTAAACATGCCGAACCATTTTTATACCAGTTATCAACTATGTCTTGATTTGGAAGAAAGAGATGCGGATTACACATTTATTGTCATTTATCTTGGAAATATACGAGGAAAGTATTGCTAGGTCTACCATTTGTCTGTATAATTACATCCTGAACCTGAGATGTACATTCTCATGGAAACATATCCATGTACCACTCAATGTACATTTAGAATATGTTGTAAGTGTCATGAATGGTGCCCGACAGGAGTTATGCAATATGATGATTTTCGCTTCACAAGCTCAATGAATCGATTACATTGAGGTTGAGGTGATTCGAATAACTGATGAGCTAGAAAGAGTAGGTAATAGGCTTAGACGTGAGATTACTTCAGAAACTTCGGTGCTTTTATCTCCATAAATCATACATCTTGGTTCATGTGCAGCCAGATCGGCTTACCAGGTCGACAAATTGTGCCTATTTGGAGTATTTCCACTTCATATTCTGCCTCCATAAGATTTTGTAGTATAAGTTCTGATGTTTGGTCCAATCGAAGGATCAGAAGATAGTTTTACTGACCAGAAGCAAACCAATTGAGTTCATTTATAGGAGAAACTTATGTGCAGATAACTAGTCATTTTATTCGAGCTCGGCATTTTTTATGGGAACAACTTTTTCCTTAGTGACTAGTTACAAGCCGATTGAGTTCATTCATGGGAGTATTTTAAGTGCCGATAACTAGTGATGTTGTGTGCGCTCGGCATTTTCTATGGGAATAACCTTTTCCTCATGCCACCCTATAAGTTAAATTTCGACCGTTGATCTGAGTCCCTTCCAAATGAAATGGCCGGGAGTTCTCTCTTCCAAGGCATGCCGTTGCCTAAATCATTGAATACGTAGTTAAGGCTCGGAAAAGAAGCAAACAAGAAACATGTCGAGTCATCATAACTATGAGCCGAAAGCTTTCCTCCTTCGATTGTTTCATCGTGATCAAAAAGATTCTTGGTGAGATACTGCAGGCGCCCAAACAATGCGATGCAGAAAATCTAACCATCAATAAATGCTGGAATTTGGCCAGCCTTGCTATTCTCATGGCCAAAAAATGGATGCCATTCCTCTTCATTTCTTGTTTATTGTTAAAGTTTTGGCAACTGGGATTCTGCAGGTCATGTTTAATGGCTCTTCTGGACTTTGAAAAGCTACCATGGCTGTGCAAGCTCCAATTCATCTTCTTGTCTTGATCTCTCGCTCACAGGACAGGGAGACACAATGGCCTTACTATTACATTGATTGATCAACAGAAAACTGCAAAGAGCGAGCCTAACAATAGACTAGCAAGTAGCAACATGTGATCACCAAAGCTAGCTGACGGAGTCTCTTTCGACACTTAGGAGATTTCTCAGTTCTCAGAAGCAAGCGAAATTGTTTATTGAAGAATTGCACGTCTCTGAAAGTTGAATGACGCTCTGATACCATATCCATGACAATTAATCAAATGACTCCAAACTACAATATCATCTTTGGCTTAAGAACATCACGAGACCCCTACTCGATTGTTGACGGGACAATGGAATATTGCAAACCACCGTGGCGCGTGAGCTAGCTCGCTCGCTTAATCACGGTCCCGAGAATTGTCTCTCTTTTGGTCTCTAGTACACACTATATACTTCCAAAAGGATTGCTATCGGGTATTTATTTCTGCCGGTCTATTGCAAGGAATTGTTCACTTTTCATGTGAAGCTTCAGTGAGCCTTTATGAACTCCCCAGTCACATGATGCATAGTGTAGAAGACATTCTATAACTCACAAAACCGTCTTTTAAGTCCGACTTTTATGGTATTATATGCACAAGAAGGTCAGGGTTCGCGTGCTGTTCACATCCTAATTCTAAGCGAATTTGATTTGAACCAATAGCCTCTAGTCAGTCTCCTTTTTCTGTTTTTTCTACCGTCAGTGTCCAGAGCACCGCACCCAGTTTCAGTAGCTACGTTGTGTTGTCCTCCACCACAAAATACAAAGATTGGAGCATTGATTCAAGTGCTCTAAAGACTTCACATGACGAAGAGAGAGAGAGAGAGAGAGAGCATCTTGTGACGAGAGTTTTCTTTCGTGAAGCTAGTCATGACTTGGGGTTAATACTACAAAAAACTCCAAATTGATATACATGTGATAAATTTACCTCAAACTATTTTTTTTACCACAAAAAACCCTAAACTGGTACATCTGTAACAATTTTACCCCGAACTATTTTTTTTACCATCAAAAATCCCACACTGGTCTACCTATGACAATTTTACCTTTAAACTAATTTTTTGGCCATCAAAAATCCTAAACCGGTACACCTGTAACAAATTTACCCTCTGTTAGTTTCCGTTAAATTTTATTGTCAAATTGCTAAGTTTAATGACACATGGTAATTGACATATGTACCGATTTTGAGTTTTATCCCTCTGTTTATCACGAGTTTATCAATTTGTGATTTTTTGTGATATTAATATAATTTAACGAACCCTAACAGAGAGTAAATTTGTCACAAACGTATCAGTTTAGGATTTTTAGTGGTCAAAAAATTAGTTCGGGGGTAAAATTATCACAGGTATATCAATGTGGGGGTTTTTTGTGATCAAAGAAATAGTTCGGGGTAAAATTGTCGCAAGTGTACCAATTTGGGATTTTTTATGGTCAAAAAAACAGTTCGGGGTAAATTTGTCAGAGGTGTACTAGTTTAGGGTTTTTCGTGGTATTAATCCTTATGACTTATGAAGACTTCTTGGAGCATCCACCCCTTCTCCTCGGTTCCAAGGATTCATGACAACATAAATATTTATTTTATGATAGCAAGGATCTTTTCGACTATTACCTTCCAAAATACCCATCCAGTGATTCATAAATAAGATTAGTCTCAAATGGTCATTCTCTGCGTGGTTATTTCGAATACTACTTTTGAGAGGTTGACATCGTTAGATATGAGTAGATATATAATTTGTCGATGGGTGAGATCCATACCCAATCTTGTGAGGTTAGGATGTGATCATCGAGACCATAAGAGTGCGATAGAGTATGACTTTTAGCAAGTTTCTAGGATGACGGAGGGACAAGAATGAGCCGACTTACATATCGAATAGGGGAAGTTCTACCAAACAATGTGGGCTACTACAACCTCGGTAAGCAAACACCCAATTAAGATCATCACTAAATGCTTGTCATTTCACAAAATCCGGTTAAGCGCTTTGGCCCGCCGGACTACTTAGTCTCGTTGTAATTGCATGGTTTTTGCATAGGAGGCCTCTCATATTAGACTTGGCCAATAAGTGGGTCTAGATGGATCAAATCAAATATCCTTACTCAAGTGCAAAATCTAATCAATCTGGTTTGGGCAGGCGAGACTAGACATGCTCGGGCCCACACACTTTACCTTCGAGCCCCAAGGCCTAGGGCGGGGCCGAACGATTCGCCGCCCTTCGACTGCCAAAGTGTATCCACAGTGGCTAGACAACGTGAACACATGACTACGCTTTCATGTTGAAAATCTTCCCTTTGTGGGCCGACGTTGGTGCCGTTAATTCAGTGACCGGAACTTTGGGGTCTGAGTTAGGCGGCACCATGTGAACTCATCCAGTCACGTCCATGCCGTCCGTGACTTCGTCTGCTAAATGACAAGTTAGAATTCGGACCAAAGAGAAACGCGAACATAACTCCTGGAATCATGCCATATCCAAAGTAACACTGGCGTGCCCAATCCCCGTCTTTTCCTTCATAATCCACGCCGATCGAAGTCTTTTGTACGTTAATCAACAGTCAAACTTGGGGAATTAGGGGCTCAAAGCACGATCAAGAACAGTGAAAAGCTCTCAGCACACAGATTCTGTCTCTGTCTTTGGTTCTTTTCTTTGTTTTTTTTTTGTCCTTGGCAAGTCATGGGATGCAAACTTTCCTACAATTTGGATGGAACATGTGTTGGTTGTCCCCACTACATAACATCCGATTCGGCGCAGTTGATCCCGTGAATAACCACCTTCCTCTCTCCCCTCAACGACCAACGAACTCAAAGTCTGTTTTTTTCCCACTTTTCTAGGATAATACAAACATTTCCAGGCAAAAAAAATCATTTGATAAAGCACCTCTGATGTTATAAATACCACCTCTCCACCTCCTCCTCTACATCGCCACTTTCCAACTTCCACATACCCCCACAAACTCGTTTTTGTGGGGCTGCTTCCTCAATAACATAGTCAAAAACAAAAAAAGAAAACAACCCTTTTTTGTAGTCTTGAAAGCCTTGAAGGTTGTGGGAATGGCTTCTTTGACTAGAGCCTCTCTATTGGTGCAACTACTGCGCCTAGCTCTGCTCTCATTACTATGCATCTCTTGCTATGCATTCACCACCAAAGACTACTCCGAAGCTCTCGAGAAGTCGATCCTCTTCTTCGAGGGGCAGCGGTCGGGGAAACTGCCCCCGACCCAGCGGCTCACGTGGAGGGGCAACTCCGGATTGTCCGACGGCTCGTCAGATCACGTCTGAGAGACTATCTGATGCTTTTTTGTGATTCTTGACACTTTGATTGAGGCTTTTCGGTCACGAAATGACTATGGTTTTTTTTTAATCTCTGGCTTTCAGGTGGACTTGGTAGGAGGGTACTATGATGCTGGAGACAACGTCAAGTTTGGACTCCCGATGGCCTTCACCACCACCTTGCTCGCTTGGAGTGTGATAGAGTTTGGCAGTTCAATGCCGAGCCAGATCGAGAACGCCCGAGCCGCGGTACGTTGGAGTGCCGATTATCTGTTGAAAGCAGCGACCGCTACTCCAGGAACCTTATATGTCCAAGTGAGCCACTTTTTTCCTTTTGCTCTTCATACATTAACATGCATCAAAACTTCAGTTACCAAATTCCAACTACAGTTGACAAAAAAGAAGAAGCTAAAAACAGGATTGTTGGGGTGAAAATTCAGAATCCAAAGTGAGTTTGTTTTGTCGCTTCTAAATGAAAAGGAGAAAAAAGCAATTATGTGGGAGCGTATTTAGTGAGACAGAAGTTCCCATGCATGGTTATCATATATGTCTTACTTCAGTAGAATCTAAAAATACCGCAGTTTCGACATGAACGGCTTGTCTTTGACCAAACGGAGAGGTAAATTTGTGCTCAGCGAATGTTGGCTTCGAGAGGTACCGTGTCTAACGTTAAGTGAAGATAATTACAAAGCATGAAGGCTCTGTGTGGTTCAGGTTGGAGATCCTAACAATGACCACAAGTGCTGGGAGAGGCCGGAAGACATGGACACTGCACGGACCGTCTACAAGGTGTCAACTCAAAACCCAGGATCCGACGTGGCCGCTGAAACTGCCGCGGCTCTAGCTGCGTCTTCAATAGTGTTCAAAGATTCCGACCCCTCTTATTCGAGCAAATTGCTTCAAACCGCTATGAAGGTAATAACATATGGTCACGCGTACTTAAATTTTTGCCCTTTTAGTTTTGCACTTGATGAGACTCACCCAAACCTACGGCCTCCCATTTTTGCGCAGGTTTTCGACTTTGCGGACAAGTACAGAGGTTCCTACAGCGACTCTCTCAATTCAGTTGTCTGCCCATTTTACTGCTCTTATTCAGGATACCAGGTAATCGTCTCTGAAAAATCCCCTCCTGGCTCTGTCCGAAACTATAGAGTCGATTTGAACTCCTGAACTCATTTCTTTTTTCCAATGTTCAGGATGAGTTGCTGTGGGGTGCTTCATGGATCCATAGAGCTTCACAGGACAGCTCATACTTGGCATACATACAGTCCAATGGCCACACTTTGGGCGCTGACGACGATGACTACTCATTCAGTTGGGACGACAAGAGGGCCGGAACCAAAATCCTCCTTTCTAAGGTTTCTTCATTGGACTCTGTCTTGTCTCTCGGTCTATATGGCATCACAGATGATGTCTAATAGGCCTACTCACGACTTTGGTTGGTTTTAAAAACTCCAGGGATTTTTGGAGAAGAGCTCGGAAGAATTTCAACTGTACAAAGCGCATTCGGACAACTACATATGCTCCTTGATCCCCGGAACGTCTAGCTTCCAGGCTCAGTACACTCCAGGTTAGGCGAGAGCCGCCTCCATCGTTCATATGCTCTCGATTGACAATAGTTTCAAAAAATGCTTTCGGTAGGCGTAATAGAGTAGTCATTACCATAAAATATAGATAATTCAAGCAACAATCTCGAATGTTAATTGGCCTAATCTATTTCTTGTCGTACTGCGGTGCAATCGCTTATGTCGTAGTTGTTATCTCGTAACCTTTTTTAGTCCGGACTCTGCATTCACCTCTGCACGCTGTTTCGACACAATAAGGATTCATTTGATTCATTGAATTGATCACCAAACAGAGAAGAACTCACAAGACTGTCCAATTCTTTCAGGAGGACTTCTCTACAAGGGGAGCGCGAGCAACCTCCAGTACGTCACATCCACTGCCTTACTCCTCCTGACCTACGCCAAGTACCTCAGTGCAAACGGCGTCGCCGTCTCGTGTGGGACCAGCACCGTCACGGCCGAGACCCTCATCACACAGGCCAGGAAGCAAGTGGACTACATCCTAGGGGACAACCCTGCGAGGACTTCTTACATGGTCGGGTTTGGTGACAGGTACCCCCTACACGTGCACCACAGGGGATCGTCCGTCCCTTCCGTTGGCTCACACCCTAGCCGCATCTCGTGCAACGATGGGTTCCAGTATCTTTACTCAGGCTCGCCCAACCCGAATGTGCTCGTCGGGGCCATCATTGGAGGCCCAGACAGCAACGATCATTTCGCCGACGACAGGAACAACTTCCAGCAGTCCGAACCCGCCACTTATATCAACGCGCCATTTGTCGGCGCGCTCGCTTTCTTCTCCGGCAAAGCAGCGTAGGGACACTGAAATGAAACCCTCCTTGCTTTGCCTTCTAGGAAAAGTTGATGCAACATGTTTGTCTCAGTGCAAAGAAGGGTAGAGGTGTGAGTGTTTCCATGAGAATTTGCAGGATCTCTATGCTATAATTAAGAAGAGATTCTACTTTACTTTCCTTCTCATAGCTGCTCAATCAATCCATGATCATAAGAAAATGAAAAAGGGAAAATAGAAGATCTACTTATCTGGTTTCGATCCACTATGGAACAACAGGTTAGTATTAGTAGCCTTCCACAAGTGACATCAGAATTGGACTCGAACTAAAGAGATGATCAGGAATCAATCAAAGCACAAACATAAGATTGGCTTAATCAATCAAGTGGCAGGACAAACCTTTTCACATCTTATAGCTTCCCTGCAATGACTTTAAGAGATTCGGGGCGGCGATGAAATTTCCTACTAATCAACCTTGGTAATGCGTCCTTGGTTAATCAACTTTGCAAAGCCCCGACTATTCGTGAAAAGTGCTTGCATTGGGCGGTCACGGTTTTGTTGTCACTCGGGCAAAAATTTGAACTCAACTTGAAGCTGTCTCGTATTTCAATTGAGATTGGTTCACTAGCACTGCTATGTGCAATCAACAAAAGCAGCCATTGTTACCCGCAATCTCCGAGAGATCTCTCCTAGAAATGGTCGGGTTTGCTTCTCTTCACACTAGGTTGCTCATGAGATGTTCATCGAATTCTTGCTTTAGACACTTCAATTTTTCTTTCTTAATCTGGATTGAAAGGCCGTAGCAAAAATGAAATCGCGTAGACACCCTATTTTTCTCCGCCTCTTCTCCTCCACACCCCGGTTCCCCTCCGCCATTTCCGCACGTCGGGAAAAAACACCGCCCCGGGCCGGTTTTGAGTGAATCGTATTCTACCGTTTCTAAATATTATGACTCTCGCACTTTGAGTTTTATTTAATTCAAAACACCTTTTTCAATATCTTCGAATGTTTACGAGCGGAACCATTTCTTTTCATGAATTTGTTCATTCAAAATAATTGTATTTTTATTTCCAAATTCCGGATGGTAAAAGTCGTATATAGAAGCAATAATTTTTATTTTTATTTTCAGATCAAGATTTTGTCGGGCTGGGCTACCAAGGCTATTCTGGACCGGTCAGGATACCGGGCTGCATCAGACTATCAGAGCCCTAAACAGCCCAAAATGGCCTTAGATGTTATTTTTAAAGATAGATAACCAATACTATGAACTAAAAACGCCTGAATGAAAACTCTAATCAGCTTATGGTCAAAATTATTCATCTCAATGCAGTTATTTGAATTTTATTGTTTATGTCACTTTATCGCAATTTGAGATTTTTCACCGATAGCTTTCATCAATAATATGATAATTTGAGCTGTGATCTCATGGCGGTCCCATACAAAAGCACGCGATTTGACCTTGAAATTCAAAAAATCAAAAAGGGTTCAAAAGAGCGATATAAGGCATTGGCCTAAAATGGCCTCAATCGATCCAGTTCAGTTTGGTTCGAACCGAATTTATTTATCAGGTTTTGGGACTAAAGATTGGCTAAAAAAACCGAGCTTAGTACGTTCGGTCCTACCGTAAACTAGGGTGAGAAGTTCCGGAGTCGGTCCAGGTTTCGCTCGAAACCTATCCATCGGAACCAGTTTCCAAATTTTTGGAACCTAAAACCTACCGTATCACAAGTTGCAGGGTCTACCCAAGTTCCATATGTATTCATAATTAAACGATTGTAGTAATTCATCGACCTAACAATCACAATTTGCTGCTACTATACACTGACCACAACTCATATGTAGATACACAAAAGATATGAAACATTATCAAAATAAAAGTCGCAGTCATGAATATCGCCGGAAATGGAAACTCATATCGGCGGTTCCATATTATACACTCGTCGTGGAATACCGCGGGATTGCGCAAAGACATAGAACAAGAAAACACACAAAAAATTTGTTCCGGGTTTCAGACTACTCATCAAAACTGGTTCCCCAATATTTGAAACCTAAAACTTATCTCGCATAGTCTGAAATCTAAAATCGGACCGGTTTCCGTCAATCCAATTTTTCAATCCTCGGTTCTACCCTTAAATCGTACCCATCAGTTCAGTCCAACACAATCATTGATCAGGTCTGCCTCTCACATATGATGTCCTTTGGGCTCTATTTAGTAAGATAATGCAGATAATGAACAATTTCCGGACTTCGATTTTTCAGTGCAAATGGAAAGGGTAGACTCCAATTCCTTGTCGCAAGCATATAAGGATGGTGGTCCTCGGCGTACCTCTTGCCGAGAAGAAAAGCAAAGTTAAAAAAGGAGCGTCTCTGACATGTGACCAAAAAGCATGGTGCCGATAATCATTGCTGCTTTGTGTGCACATGAGCCAGACCAAGAACAGACCAAATCCTCTGGTTTTTCCTGGGGACCAAGATTTCAAAGTGAAAGTCAAATGCACCGGTCAATGACCATCTCTTCATTAGTGATACCTGTAAGCATTAGGGTCTGCCTCATTGTTTCGTGATGCTGGATAACATAAGTTGGGATTTGATTTTTTTTTCCGATAAAGGGAAAAAAAACGTGATCAATAGTTGAGATATGCTTGATTTTACGTGAATTTATAATATTCTCTCATTTGAGAGCATCTCGAAGAGAACCAAATATGTTTAAGAACCGTCTGTAATGACATGACACGTGAAGATCTCTCAAGGAGCAATCCTCCTTCAGTAAATCGAGGAAATCTTAGCTCTAAGAGAAATCGATTTTTTGATCAACTCGCACAACATGAGACTTCATCAAAGGGCTTGTGATGGGGCAATCCTTCCTTTCTTCCTATAACATGTTTACGCTGCGGCCAATTTAAAGACGTGACAAGTCCACAACGAGGCTCACAGAAATTACATTTTGCCAAAGATCAATACGAAACCCCTTGAACTTATGTAATCGGCTTATCCTTAAAACTCTCTCTCCTCTTCGACCACCACGAACACGATATCTTGACCGCACCATCCCGACTCGTGTCCTCTCTACAGATGCCATTGATGGCTCTCGCGTTGCGATGACATCGCTGCACACAGACGTTCGGATGCGATCGAGTCGCGGCCGTGAGCGGATCGCTCCATGAGGGCAAGGTGCGGAAACCGGCAGTTCACAACGAGAAATGAACATGTGCCGAGGGAGAGGAAGATGAGTGGAGAGACGAGTTGCCGTGGCGAGCGTGAGGCACAAACTAGCCCCGACGAGCTCATATCCCCCCGGGACCGCCTCCGAAGCTCGGCCCCCACGGCAAGGCCGAGCGTGGCTGGGGGAGAACAAGACGGCGAAGGACGGGGACCAGGGAGCCGACCTCCCTTCGGATGTGAAAAATCAAAGGGTCCATCCCCGGGACTCAGCATTGTCGCGCTTGGCAATTGCTTTCCATCCTCCGTGAATCTACCAATTCGATTGCAGACACACCCCAGGATCCCATCAACCACGGACAGGACATTCTCGTCACAAGAACTGGCTTAACCAAAGAAAACAAATGCGACGGACGAATTCAACGCGCCATGCTTGTTTCCAATCGCGTCCGTCGACAAATACGTCGTACCACCCCCCCCCCCCCCATCCAAAAAAAAAACAACAAAAACAGGGAACGCGACTGCGTGCGGGTCATCACGCACCCCCTCCCCAAATCGGCACGCCAATTCATCAGACGAAAAATGAAAAATTCGAACATTGAAAGCAAATGGGGGGAATGGATGGGTGGGTGGGGTCCGAATCGGAATCGAATTATTTCGCGGAAATAGGAATATCTTATGTAATTTGGAATCCCCTAGGGCCATCAAAATTCTAGTTAGTGCATCACATCAAATGCGACCCCCCCTCCCCATGTATATCCCCCCGAGGAAAAAATAAAAAAAAAACTTTGGTCCCCGCCACCACCTTTCGCACACGAAACCCCATGTTGGCCCCCCCCCCCGGCCCCCCAAAACCGTCGCGACTTCCGATGCGCTCCCCTCCCTCCCTCCCTCTGCCGCTTCTTAACGGCGGTGGCTGGACGGCGGAGCGACGCCTCTCGACGGAGGTGCCGCCGGTCTCGGGGTAGCCGGCCCGCCCGCCCGCCCGCCGTCGACGAGGAGCTATGAAAGAAGGGAGCGGCGAAAATGCAAACGCTTGATCGGGAGATGAAAGTCAGAAGTTCGCGTTGATCGAATCTTGACGGGGGTTAATGTATGTTATTGGTGTGTTTCTTCTCCCAAAGGATGTTTGTGCTTTGGGACTTCGATGGACGCAATCGGGGGGCACTTTTGACCTTTTGCTCCCAATCCAAATGATTTATCCTCATTTTTGTTTTTATTTTTTATTTTTTACTTACAATATGGTGTAGAATCACTCTTTAAAAGGAGGAGCAATAGTCGATGAGTTTGTTACTCATCATCATTAGTAGTTATTCAAGAGACGTGGACATTAGCGTAATCAACACATTGTTCGTGACTATATTTTGTCCTTGAAACAACGTTCTTGCGTCCGGACTGCCGTGCTCAAGGTGGAAGGAGGACTTCATAAACGTCACAATTTTTATACAGTGCTCACTTGAAGATTGTATCTTTTTTTTTTTCAATCACTCGAGTGCTATGATTTTTAAAAAAGGGTTCATATTAATGCCATGAATTTAAAAAGAACGTTCGCTCGAATGTCAGAAATCTGAGATGGCATGATACTTGTGGTGAACGTTTTTAAAAGATTATGGCAAGTAATCGATTGAAAAATTATATAGCACTCGAGTGATCGAAAAAAAAAGTATGACATTCAAGTGATTGAAAAAATAGTTACGACACTTAAGTGAGCACTGCACAAAAGTTATGACACTCGTGATGTCATTTTCCCGCCACTTTTAATAATACTCAACAAAAGACCCGATCGTGGACATATAGGCCATAAGCTCGTGTGGATTTGTTTGGGTCAAAGGCACCTGAAAATTTTATTTTGTATGGATCTGGATAGGGGAATATGTAAAGGCTTGGCTACGCGTGATTACGCCCAAGACAAACCACTTGAAATGGAAAAAATATTATGTTTTTTTGTGCGTGGGATCGTCTAGCCAATTAAATCCGACTCGTCACAAAAAAAGAAATTTGAGAAACACGGTGCAAAAAGAATGCTAATTTAATGACTAACCAGAATTTTGCTTTTCCCGTTTTGTAAATTAATGGAGTAATTATAGGCACGTAAATTTGGGTTACACAAATTATGCCTGAGCCATGACTAAAGATAAACTAAAGATAAAAAAAAGTTTAAGAAATCAAATTGTGGAAACTAAATACTAATCGATGGACAAGCTTATCCTAAATTTTCTTTTCCCTTGCAAACTGATAGAGTATGGCAAGGTACATGAAACCAAGTTACAAAGTTACGAGATATACTACTGAAAAGTTTAGCCCAAAAGATTATTTTTATCTCAGCTAATTCGGGCAGTTGTCGTTGCTTGCTCTCAACGAGGGTTTGACCACCATCGACGGTGGCTAGCAACGGCACCGCCGCCCTCTATTAGCCACATATTGACCATAAAAAACCAAAAACTGATACACTTATGACAAATTTATCCTAAACTATTTTTTTAATCATCAAAAATTCCAAACTGGTATACATGTGACAATTTTACTCCGAAAATAATTTTTTAATATTATTTGTTATTTTTCGAATTTTTTAATTTTTTCTTTACTTTTTTTTTCCTTTCTCTTCAACCTCTGGCCGGTTGCCGAATCGGCGACCGGCCAGAGGCGGAAGCCGGCGAGGTCGGCCCTGCCAGTCGCTAGCGAGGCTCGACCTCGCCGGCGTTGGGCAAGGTCGCCCTCGCCCTGCAACGGCGAGGTCGAGCCTCGCCAGCGGCCGGCGGGGCCAGGCCCTCCCCAAATTTGGCGAGGCTTGACCTCGACGTTGCAGGGCAAGGTCAGCCTCACCGACATTGGGCAAGGTCAGCCTCGCCCGGCAACGGCGTGGTCGAGCCTTGCCGATCTCGCCCAACGCCGGCGAGATCCTGCCTCGCCCGCAACTGGCGAGGCCGGGCCCTCGCCAGCGATCGGCGGGGCCGACCTCGCCAGCTTTCGCCTCTGGCCGGTCTCCAGTCCGACGATCGGCCAAAAGTTGAAGAGAAAGGAAAAAAAATAAAAATAATATTAAAAATTTAGTTCGGGGTAAAATTGTCACATGTGTACCAGTTTGAGGTTTTTGGTGGTCAAAAATATAGTTCATGGTAGATTTGTCATAAGTGTATAAGTTTTGGTTTTTTTATGATAAAAAAAAAATAGACCACCCGCCTGGGTGGCGCTGCTGGGAAGGGCACTCTTCCTCTCGTAAAAGGTTGAGTGTTCGAATCTCGGGTGCCGCAGGGTGACTTAACTGGTGCACGTGTGTGGTGGCTAGCACGTGTCGCCCCCAGGATTTACCTCCCGGCTGTCGGCCGTGCGGGGGTTCCCTGGGTTATTAAAAAAAAAATAGTTTTGGGTAAAATTGTCACAAATGTACCAGTTTAGAGTTTTTCATGGTATTAACCATTTTTTGTATTCAAGCTAGTCATGGCCACGGGCCGATTTTGACTCGGAACCGGCCCGCTCAAACTCGGGCCCACGGTTCGGAACCGGCTCGTGGCCTACGGGCTCGGTTCTGGTTCTAACAATTTTGGAACCGGCTCGGAACCGCTGGTTCCGGTTCCAAATTATTTTTTAAAAAAATAATAATGAAATTAAAAAAAAATTATTATTTAAGTTTTTTTATAAAACAAGTTGAACTCTAATTACCATTCATTGTAAGTACATTGATCTCTAATTACAATACTTGGCTTGGGTGTATTGAACTCTAATTACAAGATTTGGCTTGGATTTTATATACAATGATTCTATGCCTTTTCGTTCCTATTTGATGTGGGACTTTTCAGCTTGCCTTGAACACCTTCAATGTGAGACTCTTGACTTGTTTTCATGCAAATGTCAAGAGTCCCCCGTTGAATGGAAATGAAGAGACCACCGAAGGGGTTGTGTATAAAATCCAAGCCAAGCCATGAACATGTGAAGTTATATGCCTTTTGTGGCTACGATTCTTTGCTAGTTAAGAGTAAAGAGTTCCATTGGACCGCCTAGAACCGAACTGGGCCAATGGTTTGGTTCCCGGTTTTATGATTTGCCGGTCTGGTTCCTAATTCTAAAATTAAGGGGCCGGCCTTATCGGTTCGGTTCCCGGTTCGGAGCGGAACTGAATCGAACCGAGAATCAATCACCTATACAATTTACATTTTAATTATAATTTATATTGAATAATTCATAATTTCATAATTTTATAATTCATAATTTTTTTATTTCATAATTTATTTAAAAAATTTTTAAATTACGAATCAGAACCAGCCGGTTTCAGTTCACACATGGCCACGAACCGAAATCGCCGATCCCGAACCGGAACTGGCCAGTTTCAAACCGTGGCCATGACTAATTCAAGCGACTACTACTTAGGCGAAAACGTAACACTTCACAACTATTTATCAACCTCGACATCATAATTAGTACATTTTAAATAAATAAAATAATCAAGGTCATCCATGTTGGTATCATTTTTAATGTTCCGTTAGTTTCGCAAAAAATGCACCATTTAATAAAAAAATCTAAAAATGATTGCTTGAAATTAATAAATACTTTATTATCAGCAGCAATTTATTTTCAAATGCTTTCGTCAGCAAGGAAAATATTTTTTAGATTAATTACTTTTTGGCGAAATGAGCTGATCAATGATCACTCTTCTGTACTGAATGGTCGAACCAAAGTGTACTTTTGCCTTCCCGAACAAATCACACGTCTGAGGGGATAGAAGAGAGATAAGAAGAGAAAAAAGTGCAGCCTTTTCTGTAACAGTGCGAAGACTTCTTCTTCTTTTCGGACAGCAAAGTAAACAGTGTTAGGACTTGACGGCAACGAAAAGTTGGCAAGTGGTGTACGTGTATCCGCGCGTCTCTCCCCAGAGAGAGAGAACAGAGAGAGAGAGAGGGAGATTGTCTGTATTCCTAAAGGGGTGCGAATGTTGGAAGCTGAGGAAGCAAAACCAAAAACTCATGGCTCCGAATGGCGGCACCGCTAAACCCCACCCTTCCCCTCTCCCACTTATCATCATCACCCGCAGCACCACCACCTTCTTCCTTTGAGAGAGAGAGAGAGAGAGAGAGAGAGAGAGAAGAAGAAGAAGAAGCTCTAGATATTCAGTGTCGTCGAATCCTCGTTCCTGATTTCTTGTGCTGAGGGGGGCGAAATTGAAGTAGCTTCAGCTCCAAGTCTTTCCCACTCTCTTCTCTCCCTGGTTCTTCTTCTAGGCGGTGTTCTTCTTTGTGGATGGGAAAGGGGACTTTTTGTTGAGACCCAGAGGAGGGAGAAAAAGAGGAGAAACCAATCATGGGTACGAGAAACGGCAGCAACAGTGGGATGATGATGGTTCCTGCTTCGGAGGAGGAGTGCGATGTCGGGCTGGGTCTGAGGATGCAGCAACCCAGGAAGGATGACGACTTTTCTCGTGAAAAGACGACCCCGATGATGATGATGTCCATACCCGTGCCTCCTCATCATCACCACCATCACCATCCTTATCACCAGCAACACATGCTGCCGCCATCATCCTCTGGTAGAGGAGCTGCTGCTGGAGAGTATTATGGCGGTGTTGGTGGGTCCATCTTCTCAGGCGCAGGCAACCACCACTTAGCGTGTGTGGATGAAGAAGCAGCGGCAGCGGCAGCCACACTGCTTGCTTCTGGCTCTGCCTCTGATTCATCTTCTTCTGCTGCTCCTCCTCCTGTCTTTAACTCCTCAGGTAAAGTTGCTTCCTTTTTCCTCTCCCCCTTCTCAAAACTTCTCAGTGATCTTTTTCTTTATCATCAGATAAAAATAATGGTTTTTTAAGGGGAATTGAGGACATGGCTGGACACTAGGCACGACTTTTCGGTAGCTTTTGTTGATTTTCCTTTGGAATAATTGGGATTGTTCGGTTGCAGGAAAAATGGCAGCATCTGCAAATGCGAGAGTGCCATTTACAGCAGCACAGTGGCAAGAGATGGAGAGACAGACCATGATACTCAAGCACATGATGACCTCTGCGCCTGTGCCCCCTGAACTCCTCTTGCCCATCACCAAGTCACTCCCCACTGTTCTTCCTAACCAGTCCAACAGTAACATCTCTTTGTCCGCTTCAACTTTTTTTTTTTTGGCCTCTTCTTTATACCCGGTCTTTTACTGTTAACAGCTCAAACTTAAGTCAAAGTTCATTTCTTTTCCCTGTAAAATTGCCAAAAAGATGGTTTCTTTTTCTGGGTTTCCTCAGGGGGCTCTGATCCAGAGCCGTGGAGGTGCAGAAGAACAGATGGAAAGAAATGGAGGTGCTCGAGAGACGTGGCTCCTCATCAGAAGTACTGTGAGCGTCACTCCCACAAGAACCGTCCCCGTTCAAGAAAGCCTGTGGAATTACAAGCTGATTACACAAACACCACCAACAACATCAAGAAAAGCAATGTTACCACCACAAACTCTCAATCTCTCAATTCGTGCCAAAACCCTCAATTCCTCAACCTGGCACCAAACCCGCCTTCACTTTTCGCCACCACGGTGGCCTCAGCCTATGACCAAACCAGGTGAGCAAAAAGCAGAATTTCTTTAAATTAAAAAGAAAATCCCCTATAACTCTAACCCTAAGCCCGCATTTTTTAATCGATTCAAAATTTATTGCGTCCCTCGTGCTTATGCAGAGGGCAATGAATGTTGTGCACATCTTTCCCTGGCTTCCTTTTGTTGTTTTGTGCATAAATTTCTGCAAGTTTTTTTTAAAGTTTTCGTTTTGGTTGGCATTGACGCTCGTGAAGGGGCTTGGAGTGGTTCATGAAGGGCGAGACCATCTCCAACCAGGAAGACTATCACCACCAGCAACAACCTATACGTGCCAACTGCAACAGAATCGACCCATTTCATTTAAAGCAGCCTCATATGCCCCTGGGCGCATACTCTGATTATGGAAGTACCCACGAACTGCATGAGACCAGGCATTTCATCGATGCATGGTCAACCCCACACAGAGATGACAGCTCAAACAGGGCACCCTCTGTTTCTGCAGGCAAGAAGATACCCATTTCGTCCCTCAGTTTGACGATGTGCGGGATTGGAGAAGAAGACAGCAAGAATACGGACATGGGTGTGGCGTTAATGGGTCGAGAGCACGAAAAGTCGGGGGATCTGAGGCCACCGCACTGGATGACAAGCCCTGGCGAGTCATGGATGGGTTCAACAACGCCGGGTGGGCCGTTGGCCGAGGCACTTTGTCTGGGGACTACAAATGCAAGTTCCGCGACAATGGCGGTGGCATGCGAGGCTTCTCCTAATTGTTGCATTGGTGTCACCTCCACTAGCAGTAGGAGCCCCAGCAAAAGATGAAGGGCATGAGCTTAATCTCATAAGCTGAATGATAGTTTCATCCTTTTCGCCAATGAAGGTCAGGTAGAATTGGATGGTTTTTCTTTTTTCTTGAGTTGATGATACAATTGAACAGTAAGTGCAACAAAAAAGAAATCTTGTTTTCGATTCGTTTATATGGTCCTGATCCAATTTGTTTGATATGTTTTTATCTTAAAAGGGAAGTGTGCCAGTTGCTTTGTAATTGTTCCTGTCTTACTGATTTTCATTTTGTCCATTTTCGTTGTCATTTGTTTCTCAGTTGATGTACTTATCGCGAAATCATGGTGCACTTGCTTCTGCTAATCATGAATCGGTTCCATATTCTGAGTTATTTCCGGGATGGTAAAGTTCGTGAATTGAATTTTGTATGGTTGGAATGTTACTTGCCAATTGCCCAAACAAAAGACAAAAGCTTGTGCAAGTCTGAAGATATTTTTGCATCTGCACAAATTCGTACCTTCTATTGTGGACCTTCTTGGAGTAAGTTTGATTGGGATAAGGCGAGTAGTGGAATCGAAACCGTACGAGAGTTGGTTGACAATCATCGACAACTTGGAACAATGTCACCCGACGCTAATTATGAGGCTTTGATGAAGAACTCGGACTGAGGAAGTTTTTCCGACCAACGTCCTCGTCATCAACTCATTGTTACTAAAAGGGAGTCTCTGTATCTGGAGATCCAACACAAATCTGTAATCGTGTGGAGGTTTTGAAACCGCACCTGATCATGGACCTTCCGCGGCGAGGGGTTGAGAGGACTGCCGACCCGGCCAATTTATCTTCGCATTGGGCCAGCAACTGCAAATGGGCGGGCTCGGCCATGCTTGCTCTCTTGCAGAGCCGACCTAGCTCGCCCGAGCCGAAGGTTCTACGCATAGTTTTATAGATAATTCGTTTCGCGGGCGGGCTTGGAAAGCGTTGCTCTAGGTCTGAAGTTGGCCCGATTGGGCCCAGCACACCCAATTGAATGGTCCTGATCCGAAGTGAAGTTTGTAGACGAATTGACCAAGTACTTTAGCTGTAGAATCCTTGAGTTGGCGGGGCTTGAAAAATGCCATATCTTGTGTTTGATGAAGTTCCCTTGTTGTAACTTGTTAGGCAGTGCAAATTTGCGTCGTCCATATGTTAGTCAAGGAACGAAATGGCAAAATGTAGTAATACATACAATCCTAGAACTTCCTCATTCCTAGTGGTAAGCAAATGGATGCTGTGACAAGTCAAACAGTAGAGTGACTCAACAAAATCGCTCTTTCTCTCTATTCTTCCCGACTTGCAATTGAGAAGCCCTAGCTGTACTCTCTCTCTCTTCCGACCACCTCCGCCTCATCCCGGTGACCCAACAGCTGTCCTCTAAGCAAGGACAACTCCCATCAGTTCCCCTCGCGCCCTTGATAGCCCCAATCCCCATGTCTCTTTTCCACCGCATCCTTGTCACGAGAACTCGTTACTAGCGGTATACGATGGCCGTTGACCTATCAATCCAGCTATGGCCGCTATCTACCCTGGTCGACGTCGAATCAACCCCTCTAAATCCCGAATCTAGGCCTTGCTCAAGGTTAGATCCAAAATTCGAGGCTCAAGTTCGCCGGCCGAGCTCGAGCTTGACGATGGTGAGGACGAGCTGCAGCTAAGGCTAGTGGAGATCGGAGACGAGGGGCCATTGGCCAAGAGCAGAGGCTTTAATGGTGGAGATCTATGGGGAGGGGTTGGGGAAAATAGAGACCTCATTGGCGGTTGAGGGCGGAAGTGAGGATGATGCTGTGGTGGTGGAAGGCCACGAGGCGATGATGGTGGTGGAAGGCGATTCACGGGGTTGAGTTGACCGCGAGTCTAAGTTGTTGTCATCCTTTGGGGAGTGAAAGGAAGAAGAAGAAATGAAAAAAAAAAAAAGGAAAAAAAGGAAAAGAATAAAAAAAATAAAAACATATAATGGACACGTGTCACACAGTAAGTGGACTATTGCATAAGCGACGTGGCACCACAGTCACACGTTATATTTTCTCGTGTCTCTATGGTAGCGAATGATAATCATTCTGTTCCGGAATGAGTTCCTGAACTAGAAATAAATTTTTCTATTTCTTGTTCCTGGATGAGTTTCTGAGAAAAAAAATCCGTTTGATAACGACAAAAAATTTCTATTTCTTGAAACAAAAACATGTTTGATAAACAATAGAAAATTCTATTTCCAGGAACAAAAATCCTTTTTTTTTTAGAAATGGTATAAAAATAATTAAAAAATCCAAAAATTCATAAAAATTTCAAAAAAATTCAGAAAATCCCAAAAAATTGAAAAATTCCAGAAAAAATCATCAAAATGTCGAGAAAATAAAAAAATTCAGATTTCGGGAAAATATGGAATTTGTTGAATTTTTTCAAAAAACATCAAGAAATAAAAAATTTTAAAACTTCACAGAATTGCTTAGAATATCTGTAGCCACCCACTTTGAGTAAAATTTAAATTTTTTGAGGTGGCCATTCTGTGAAGTTTTGAAATTTTTTATTTTTTTTTATTTTTTTCGACACCTAAAAAAAACTAAATTTCGCTCAAAGCGGATGCCCACAGATATTCTAAGCTATTTTGTGAAGTTTTGAAATTAATTCTTACGTTGGATTCGTAAAGTTACGTACGCCCGCACACAAATTCTAGTCAAATTAATGCAAATGGCCAAGCACTGGAACGAGTATTCAGCATTCAACCACCATCGCTCTCGATATTTGCTCTCAATATTTGTGAGTATGCATTGTTCCTCATAATAGCCCAAATGCTTATGAAGAAAAGTAAACTAAGCACATCACATTACAATAGCCAATATAGGAGATCCCAAAATACCACGTCACATTACAATAGCCAACATAAAAAAATCCTCAAATACAAAATAATGGAAATACATTAGAGTTCTGGGTTTCATGGGCATAGGGTCCAATAGCAAATATGGAGCGAGGTCCACTGGGGGAATACATGCTTGCCGATATGGACGTCATCGAAAACACACCGGCTGGAGATTGGGCAGCTGAAGGAGGTTCGGATTGAAGGAATGATGCTGAAGAGGAGGGCGGTGCCACAAATGGAAGTGTTATAGCAGTTGGTTGGGCCAGATTATGAGTAGCCGGAGCATCACCGGTGGAACCCATTGTCTTAGGAAGAAGACCAGCAGGCTCAATACGCTTCGGGTGCTTCTAAGACCCAAAGCACAAATACATGCTCCAAAAAGCACCCCATCTTTTCTTCTGCTTTCGAAGAACAAATAGAGACGTCTTAGCAAGGAAAGTGCCACACACCTCTGCAGTAGCATATGCTTAATTATATAAGGGAAATAGAGTTACAACTGCAAATAGAGTTCTGCAATGGCACCTAGTAATAACTTCTGCACATAAAGGAAACTTTTTCTTCTTGTTTGTATTTTCTATAAGATAAGTAAAACGGAATCCACCGGTAAAAGACTTGGATGTCCTTGTAAACGACGAAGCATAGACAACAAGTTGCTACTAGTGCAGAAACTGCAACAAAGGGGATAAACAGCAAAACTGACTGTTGAAAATCACACCAAATTTCAAAGGAAAACCAGCATTTAGGATTTGCAACTGTCATCTGATCCATCCATGGGGCAAGACGGTTCAGAGAATTGCAACTAAATAATTGCAATTAGGCCCTATGAGAACGCCAATAGATCATGTTACACTCTAAAATCCAACGACAACAATTCAATCAACTAAAAAAACAGGGGACACATACAAAGCAATCACGATAGCATCAGCCCCCGAATCAAACACTAAAAACAACCAAAATTTTCCCAAACTGACCGAGGGAAAGCAAACCTGTGGCCCAGATCTAGATCGTGATTTCTGAAGAGTTCGAAAATGCTAAAGAAAGATATAAAACCTATGGCCAACGAGCACAATTGCTGGTGGGGACTCTCCATACATTCTATTTACAATAGCCATAACATCATTGCATAAAGTCTGGAAAATTGAATGCATCAAATTCAAAAGAAAGATACACACAATAGTTCTATGAAGGGAACTTGGGATTTAACAAGCTAGTAGATGAACTGAAACCAGTCCTCATCCAAAACTCCAAGCTACACATTATACCTCAATCGAAAGGTCAAGTTCATTTTTTGCGCAGGACTTGCCATGTCCTCGTTGGTCCACTACAACCACGCGGGCTTTCTCCTTGATTATACTAGCCGACAATGCAAATGAAAGCCTAGACAAACCACGAAAGCCAAAATCAACACGTAGCCCATATTAACAAAACAAACGAGGTACCTAGGCTAAACATTCAATGCTGTGAACAAACGCCAAAAAATCAATAGAAGATGCGAAAAGGTCCGCGAAGCGAAGAGAACAAGACCCGGTTCTATGCACATCGTCTTAAAAAATAAACAACTCCGCAAACGTGGCTGTGATCCTCGGCAAAAGAAGCAGGAAACGAGACGTGCATATGACTCGATCATGCAGAGAATGATTGCATCAATTAAAGGAAAAATAAAATCCATTACTGACTAAATTCAGAAGCAATCTCTAGGGGGAGCTTACCCAGAGTAGCCACCTCCATGAAGGCAAAGCACTACCAGTCCTTCTTCCTCGGCCACATAGACATGGAAGCTCTAAAAATCCCAAAGCGCGCACAAACAAAACAAGAAGACGAATCGAATCAACAACACAATCGAAGAGCAAAAGAAGGAAGAGCTCAAGTCCAATTGCTCAAGTCCGATTCCTGTGACTCTTCAGAAACCAAATGGTGAAATGCCGGCGATCGACCTCGCCGTCACCCAGATCTAGGCGTTGGCGATGTAATGACCTTGGCCCCATCACGCTTCCGCTGCGTCACTCCTTGTGTAATATTGTCCGCTTTGGACACTAAATCCTCACGGTTTTAAAACGCGTTACACAAAGGTTAGGGCCAAACCTTATAAACTCACTAAGATCTCACTCCCTAAGCAATGTGGGACAAGAGCAATGCCTCCCTTGCCATCCTAGAAGCCTACCAGAAGCCGCTTCTTGTCCAGGTCCTCGGACCTCGGCGACCACTCCCCGCCCTTGTCGGACCGGGTCGTTACATTCTCCCCTCCTTCGAGTACAGCGTCCTCGCTGTGGCCCCACATGTGGTCGGGAGTTGGCTTTGATACCATTTGTAAGGACCTTGGCCCCACTACGCTTCCGCTGCGTCACTCCTTGCGTAATATTGTCCGCTTTGGATACTAAGTCCTCATGGTTTTAAAACGCGTTACAAAAGAGTTAGGGATCAAGCCTTATAAACTCACAAAGATCTCACTCCCTAAGCAATGTGGGACAAGAGCAATGCCCCCCCTTGCCATCCTAGAAGCCTGCCAGAAGTCGCTCCTTGTCCAGGTCCTCGGACCCCAGCGACCACTCCCCGCCCTCGTCGGACCGGGTCGTTACAGGCGAGGTCGACCGCTGGCCATGGCGAGGCCACTTGGGCTCCCCCAGATCTGGGGGAGGCCGAGCGGCCTCACCCAGGTTTGGCGATTGACCTCGCCGTCGCCCAGATCTGGGAGACGGCGAGGTTGACCGCCGGCCATGGCGAGGCCGAAGCTGACCCCCCCTGCGATCACGGCGACTTCCAAATCCAGAAAAGAGAGAGATAAGAGGAGATCTAGCGCACGATCGGAGCTTACGTGGAGCAGGAGCGAGCGAGCGAGCGGCCCTGGCTTCCTCTCGGTCGGAGCGAGCGGCCTGGCTTCCTCTCGACGGCGACAAAGAGAGTACAGAGAGAGACGGGCAGATCAGAGAGATGAGAGGAGACGAGAGACAGAAGAGAACGGGTTCCTCAGAAATGATTCTGACTTTTGTTCAAGAAATGAAAAATCAACTTTTTTTTTGTTCTGATTTCTGGTTTAGAACCGGTTTTGGAACAAAAGCTTGTCCCAGAAATAGAAAAATGAAATTGCGTTACCAAACGGGTTTTTGGTCCGAAACTGATTTTGGGAACGAAAAACCAGTTCTATGTCTCAATCAATTCATCTTGTATTAGCTTAGATGAGGACTCCCTTTTGACTCTATTCATCTACGTTTAGATCTTAAACACATGTCTATGACACACGACCCTTTTTTTGGGGCATTACTGCTGATGGTGAACTGGAGCACAATTCCATACAGTGATCATGTCATATCCACAAGAGTTTTAGTATGCACATTAAGTTGGGTTAGGTAACTGGCAAGATAAAGACAAGGGCAAAATTTGGTGTGGCCATTGCCTTTTAGTGGGACTGCACCGTTGCCCCCTTTGATGCTGTCAAATTTAAATTTAAACAAGTGGGGCTCCAAGTTAATCATCAGACCCACCAAAGGCAAGGTGCTAACTTAATCATGGGGTTAGAATCTTTCTGCATACCCATGTTTAGGAATTAGCACCTTACTTTATATGCCTGTCGGCCTAGCAGAACGAAACATGGTATCTCCTTCAAGCAAAGCATCACATTGTTTAGCTTATTCAGCAGCAAAACTAGATCTTTATGGCCCATGTCTAACCATGGTATGGTGCAATCTCTCCCATTAGTGGTCCCCTTGGTAGCATTCGGTAATTTACGTGCATTTGAATCCGAGTGCCAATCGGATGTAGTGAGCTTCGTAGGTTTATTTAGGTGAAAAGCAATTCACGAGGTATGCTGATTGCTGTAGGGAGAAAAACAAAATCCAAGTGTGGAATGATAGGTGGGAGTGTCTGTTTGCAATGAAGAGGATCGAGTCATGTATTGATCAAAGTATTGGAAGTTGCACATCTCGAAATCTGTTTCACGTAGTAAAGTAGCTTTCCGTACTATAGTAGAGATACTTTATTGTATCCACTATCAATGTTGTTCATGTGGTTAGAATCGGCCGATACCTTTTCTCAATGTTCTAACTTTTTTTTTTTTGTTTATTCAATCTGATCTTGGAACTTTCAAAAACCCACCTAATGTAATCCTTCCATAAGTTTATCACTATGTTACTTGCTTTTTTTCCGACATAGACTGCCACGTTAGTGTTTATGGGGCCAAAATGATGATGCGGACTGCCGCGTCATTTCTCATAGTTGGTAAATCTCATTCTCAATTTCTTTTTGAATAGAAATAACGAGAGAGGTAAAATGTGAAAGCCGTGTGTAAGTCACCTGAATTCTAGTATAACAAAGCTGAAGTCAAGTTACCAAAAATTATAGTCACGCCGAATAATGGTGTTAGAACTTTTAACGAAGAGACCTCATTGAGTGAACTTTTAAAAGTTGAAAGATCACGTTAAATAAAAAAAAAATTTAAGAATCACATATATCTTGAAAATAAGTTCTTGTATAAAGATATTTTCTTGCGGGTAATAGTAATATTTCATTTGTTTGTGTTATATCCACGAATTAGTATAAGCTCTAATTACATGAAAGCAGGAATTGCCTGAGACATAATTTCAATTTTCAGTTAGCTGGAATTGCCCAGACATAAGTTTCAGTCTCAGTAATGTCAATTTATTTCACGAGTTGCAGAAGCAATAATATCACCATTGAAGTAGGTAAGTAAACCATGATATGCTGTACATTCATGAAGTGGCATGTCCTGTACGTGACTCTCACAAATGCTTTGGTCAATCCAATTCCATTAAAAGGCCCACCCGACCATTCAATGCCCTACTGAGAACAAGAACAAAATGTAACAAGTGCAGCAGAAGGAAAATTCAAACTAAATATCATCTCCAAATCGATCCCTACATTAGACTTGTGTCACCGAACAATGTCTTTGCTGATTTCCCTCACCTAAACCATCTCAAATCTGTCGTTGAGCACGGCGAAATCTCGCCGCCGATGCTCTCCGTGTAGCATGACAGGTTTGATCTGTGTTCGCCCCCGTAGTTGTAGGTATAATGCCCGCTGTAGACGCTCTTGAAGCTCGGGCTCCTCAAGTTCTGGCCGACCCCGCCTGGTCCATACCCGAACCCGCCATGCGGGTCTGGGGCTGGATATGACAATCTCTTTTTGGCGGACCCGGTGCGGTCTCGCTCCGGTGTGGACGGCCTCTGCCTCGGTGCGCTCTGTGACCGGGATCTGGCCTTGGCAGACTCGGTAGCGGCCATGTAGTTTGGAACTGCCGTGGAGTTGCGGTGCAGGAAGGCCAGGCTTGGGGTGTTGGCGGCCGAGTAGGACTGGTCGTCCCGGTAGCAGCGGGGGCTTGCAGACCGGACCTGGATGGGCCGGGCCTTGGCGGGGGAGGGGGTGATGGGGGAGTGGTGAAGGGAGGGGTTGATGTGGTGCGAGTGTGACCTGTGGAGTGGTGAAGAAACGGAGTGCGGGGTCGGGCTGGGGGTCGGCTGTCTATGGATGTAGTGATTCTGATGGAACGATCTGCGGTGGATCCTCGGCGTGGACTGAGAATAGGGCCGGGAGGTGTCGATCTCGACTGTCTTGATCGGGTCTTTCTTGTCGGTCGAAGCTCGGCTCTCAGTCTCCCACGGCTTGGTGGCCATCCAGCGGTCCAGCCATTTGGTTCGCTCTTCGAGCTCGGTTTCGTTCCCGGCCGATGGGTGCCTTCGAGATCTCCATATCTGGGGGAACATGAAGAATTTGAAGTGATCAGTTTCTATCATCTGAGACCAAAACATAGCAGCCCCAGCAGGTACAAATCGAAGTAGTAAACACAGATTGCAATGAAATGAAGCTCAAAAAGCTCAAAATTCGCCCCTCAATTAGAACTTGATATGTTCCATCTCAGCTCGATTCGACTTGATATGAAAACATAACTCAACGGGTATTCAAAAGCAAGTGATTATGCACTCATATCCTCAATTCGGGTTGACAACAAAATCAGTAACTACCAGCATAAAGAACAATTCAAATCGACCAGTGCTTATCGAGCTCGATAACAGATTAATAGAGTCTCCTTGTTGCCTTACTGTAGAAAGAGAAACCTACCTGCTGGGAGAAGGCCTGAGAAAGTAATTTCTCTCGTTGCGAAGCAATCTCCTTTCCACTCTGCAACAAGGCCTCGACGTCCTCCATTTTGAACAAGTGCTCGTCCCAGAAGTCGGCGGTGCAGCTTGTATTCCTCGACTGAATGCAAAAGCAAAACCAAAACGGGCCCGATTAATGCACATTTAAAAGAAAACACTCCTGCTTCGTATCACAAGAGACGTAAAAAAGACCAGTGAATTGACTCGGACGCGTACAACTGATCTCCTCTCGCGAATGTCCTGCAGATAAGAGGACTCCCACAAGTTGTTGGTCTCGGGATCGAACATGGACTTCCTGCTCCCCTCGTGCGAGAGCCTTGCTCGCTGATCCCGCATCCGGTCCTGGACTCGGACGAGCGCTTGCATGCACTGGAGGGTCAGCTTCGCTTGCTTCCGGACATTGTGACCTCTCACCAATGCCTGCAGCTTCACGAGCCCCTTCAGTGCTCGGAGTGCTCTTCTCGCCTTCAAGAAACAAAAAGAGCACATGAGCCTTAACTTCTAGTTTTCCGACAATAGCCGTCGAGATCAATTCTTTTAAGTGACTTCTCAAAACATCAAATTTTGCAGGATTGAGTTCGTATTGAGTACATGAACCTTAAGGTTCGTATTGAGTCAACACAAGGTTTGGCTTGAAAGGGACTACTTAGGAGAGGACTGAGCGGATGCTGACTAAACGTTAAAGCCTCAGAAGTGAAAGTCGCTTTCAAGATTGTGACACATTTTTGCTTCCTTTGTATTATACTTGTTATGACTTGATAAGTTTTTGCTAGGGTAGTCTTGAGCAGCTGAACAAATTTAATTTTGACTTGGTTTTCGACTCACCAAGTAACCTCTGAAAGCCGTCTGAATAACCACAGCAGCACGGTTCTCCTTGGCCAAACTGGACGGAGGCCTGGTCAGCCGTGCGATCTCCATAGCCGCCTGCGCAGTTGCCACCGCTGCCTCAGCCGCCGCAGCCGTGGCCGCGGCCACTGCAATCGCGTGCCTCTGGTCGTCCACCATTACAGGATTTACCGCCGTGCAAATGTCAGCTGCCGCGGCCGCCGCTTCCTTCATCTCGCAATCGGTCGGGTGGTTACTGCCGGACTTACGGAACAACCACCTTCTTTTTTCTCTCTTCTGCACAATAAATTTGTGTAAATTTCCAAATCTACAAGGAGCTCTTTTTCATCATTAACGAGAATTACACTTAACTAGTGACGTATATGCGACATATGAATCTATGATATAACCCAAACATAAAAGAAGATGAAATAATTTTAAGTAGACTAACTTAAGCAGGTGAAAGTCATCAAACCAGAGAGAGTTAAAAGAAAAAGGGAGGAGTGCTGAGAATGAAATCATACCCTTTCTTCATCTTCTTGCCCACATTCTTCTCTCCTCCTGCCATTTCTCTTCTCGTCATCTTTAGCTGGAGACCTGAAAGCCCTCTTGACTTTGGTCAACCAAGAAGTCCCACCCTTCTTTCCCATGGGGGAAAGCAACACCAACAAACACGCACACAGACAGAAGAAGGAAAATGAAGCTCTCTCTCTCTGTCTCTGTGATTCAAAGTTAGAGCAAAGATGGAGGCGTCATGTGGAGGACGAAGTGGTGAAGAAGTTCAACACAGTCTCTCCTGATTCCTTTCCACATTATTGCTGAACTGTGGGACTGAGGAGATGCAGAGAGAGACTGGGGTTTTATTTATGAAGAGCCCAGAGAAAGTGCGAGCTCCAACAACACCCCTCTCTCTCTCTCTCTCTCTCTCTCTCTCTCTCTCTCTGTGCTTAACTTAAATGAGAGCTTTTAGCTAGGTAAGTGTTTTGTTGTGGGCATTGGAAAGTTAAAAAAAACTTCAACAAAGAAAAAGATAAAACGAGAGATGATCCAATATAGTAATAACATGTATGGAGTGTCAGAACGGGCTGGCATGAACCATGTAGAAATAGTATTCTGAGAGAGTGGGGGAGACGGGGTGCAGGGGGAGTGGTGTGAGTGGACAACTGGACATGAGAGAATTTCAATGCAGTGCAAGAATCCAAAAGGAGACCCCACTATAAAATTTGAAAGGTGCTTGAGAGCATTGGCTTCTTACTTTTGTGAAAAGGAGGGAGGAGGGGGTTGGGTCTAAATTGACATTAAAATCGGGTTAAAGTACTGACCCAAGCCTCATGCCTTCACGTGCCCGCGGCAGCTGAAGCTTGGCCAAAGGACGAATTCCTTTTTCGTTCTTGTTTTTCTGTTCTCCCTTTTTTGCATTTGCTTTTGTATGAACGTGGTGATGGACCGATGAGTTTTCAGATTACTCTAATTGGATAGCTAGGCCAGGAGTACCCTTAAAATGGACCCAAGATATCTGTGGTATTAGGTGTTAATCAACTCGACCACCTTTTTAAAAATTTGTTAGGATCTTGCGATTATGTTTAAACACTGAGAAGGAAACTACCTAAAATCATAACCGTGTCGATATAATCAAGAAAAATCTGTGCGGATGGAATTGTGTTTTCGAAATGTATGTTTTGGAAATTCTTACTTTCTTTAATTCAGTGAAACAAAATTTTTATTCTTAACGTAATCATAAGTTCCTCAAAGAATGCAATATAGGGGGGAAGTTGTTCAACGATAGCATTAAAGGAATCCCTCTTATTTAAGAATTAGGGCTAAATGCATTGGCTTGTCATGAAAATGTAATGAAGTTCTAAAACTTTTAAAAAGTTCAATCAAGTCCTAAAATTTATCAAATTGATTCAATTAACTCATTCCGTTAACTCCATTCAACTAAACATCCAACTAGATCGATGGAAAATGTTGACGTGTTTTATTTTATTACTTTTATAAGACACGTGGTGATGATGATGTGGCATCCATCAAACGTCATGTCAGAAAAATATTCAAAATATAAAAATAAATAGAAACTAAATTAAACTTAAAAAACTAAAAAGTTAAAAAAAGCAAAAACACATACTACAAAAAAAAACTAACTAAATCAGGACATTTGCCTGTTGCTGCCGCTGCCGCCCATCACCGAAAAGGGCCGACAGAGGTTGCTTGGGCCTCGTTGGCCCTTTCTGACGATGGGCAGTGGTGGTAGCCACCGACGAGGGCTCATTCCTTCTTTTTTATTGTACTTAGTTTTTTTTAAAATAATTATTTTAAATTCATTTAATTTGATTTAAGTAAAATTTGAAGAAAGAAAATAATAAAAACTATCAAGTAGAAGAGAGAAAGTAACAAAAAAAATGCAATGTCAGTATTTTCCAGATGCCAAGTTATACGAAGTCAACGGAAGAATTTGATTGTAGCAATTTAAAAAGTTTTAGGACTTGCTTGTACTCTTTAAAAATTTTAGGATTCAATTGCACTTTCATGACAAGTTTTACGACTTTTGATTGCACTTATCCCTAAGAATTGTTAGTTTGAGTTAATTAACATAATTTGAGGAAAACCAAATAAATTGGCACTCTTTCCTTCACTTAGTTGAAACAATCTCAACCAACCTCTTTAGTTACCTTACTTAATGTATGCACATACATCAGTAATCCGAATCTTTAGCTCGATTAGCATCAACTAAATCCCAAATTATTCTGAGTGAGCATTATTTAATCATATCCCTTTCCTCTTATCTTGAAAGAGGAAAAGAGAGAGAGAGATTGTTTTGATAATGGGTGTCATGAAAGCACTAGCAGCGAGAAGATGAAGTGAGTTTATCAGTTTATAATGAAAATGAACGCAAAGACCAATGTATAGGGCAGATCTCCCAGCTAAGGAGCGACGAAATAAAATGAGAGCAGCTTCCAGGACAGCGAACGAAGGACGGTGTTGTGTTGGACTCATCATCTATGCTCGGTGGACCGGTCAAACTGTCTTAGATTCTCCTTATCGTACAGTCCAAACTAGATTCCTTGTCTCGTTCTGTTCTGGGATGAAGCAAGAAATGTGGCTCCGACCTCTTCTGCTTATGCTTGTGACGTAAACCCTAATGGGCACGAACACGATGATCTCCCGCCTAGCTTGTTGTCTTGAAATTCCTTTTTGTCAATCGTATAGGTGGAGCGAGAATAGATTACTCTACTTTCTTTCGGGAAAGGAGGGAAACAAACAAAGGGGTTGATAGATTTTGCACGAGTAATCTTATGTAATATTGTTGATAGTGTTCAGTTTGTGTCGTGTCACGAGAACGTAAGATTATCTCTTTCGACTTACTTTGCATCCAACACTTAATAATTACAAGTGCCTTGATCCTTGCCGATCATGTATATTATGCAAGAGGTATATACCACCCAACAAATTAACACGGCATCAATCATCTAATTAGAATATTATATGTCACATGACGTGAGTGACGCATACATGTTTTTTGTGCATTTATGTTGTGCTAGTGATTTATTTTGCAAATAGTAAATGGATTAATTTTAAGTATACAACACTTCTAATATTTTTTTCTTTACATGACACATACGTCCATCACCATTAGTTTGCATATTTTGATGCGCTTTTCAAACTGTAACTGCACATATTGTGGCGATGGAGGAGAGTAAGGTGAAAAATGGTATAGCGTAGGCTTTGTACCCTATACAAATCCATATTTTATTTTCAAGGCGATGTCTCCTGACCACAAAAGGGATTGTTCTAGAGGTAGATGGATCACATTCACGAGATCACGAGTTCAATTTACGTTGTAAGAGAATCTTTAAACAACTCGAGTTGTGTCGTCAAACTATGGCATAAATCATATGGAGAGACTTCATGGGTTTTAGCATCTTGATAGAGTTGTGGCGATAAGCTTGCCAACCTCGAACTTTGGGTCGCAGATGGTGCTGAGTAGCCGTGGCTGCTGAACATTTCATAACAAATGAAGGATCCGAGGGGTAACGTTTAGAGAAGCTCGCTAGAGTTAACCCCCCTCCATGCTCTTTTACTCATAAACGCAAGGGGATGTTTTGGGATGGCCTGATTGATAAATCAATTCAATTTGTGCCTTCTAACCTGAGAGGGGCCAATCCATTGGTGCTCGCTTAAGTAGTAACAAAAGTTGCATTGAGTATGCTGCTAAGAGTATACACGTAATTTCTACTATAACTTTGTATGCCTACACTCCTGCTATATATTGAGCATTTTTCTCGTGATTGTAAATTGAAACATGATAATGATACGGATAGTGAAGTAATTACTTAATGCGGCACAGTGTTTTTTCTCTTTTCTGATTTGAAAGGGTTTTCCACGTTCTCAATAACTAGTATCAAAGTCTGGCTCAGTGGAATAGTGGGAGTAATGAATATGGGCAAAAGGAAGGTAGAGATCGAGAGGACTTTGGTTTCTATAAAATACTGATTGAGGATCTAATGTTTTAGAAGAACCAACATTAGCTTATGTCTGGAGAGCATCGAAATTTGATCAAGAAAGAAGATTGAGAATTGTTATATTTGATCAAGCAATTTTATGCAGAGAATGAAATCAAGATGACAAAAACAACTCCCACCAGACTATAGCAAAATGGAGTTACTGAGAGAATGAACAGTACTCTGCATGAGCATGCAAGAAATATGAAGATGCATGCAGGATTATGCACAATATTTTGGGCAAATGTAGTTTATACAACAATATACTTAATCAACAGAGGACCTTTAGTTCCACTTAATTTTAAGCTATCAGAAGAAGAATGGACAGAGAAAAAGGTGAATCTCTCACATATGAAAGTCTTTAGTTATGTCTCATAGTGCATTTATATTCTAAAAATAGAGACAAGCTTGATGTAAAAAGCTAAAAATGTTTTTTTAATTTGTATTGTGATTATTTTGCCTATCAAATTTTGGGATGAACAAAAGTTAAACAAAAATAAGAATTAATGATGTTACGATCAATGAAAGCATGTTGTACAATGACAAGTACGTGGCAGAATCTAGTGCGAGGAAACAAACAGAGGAGACTAAAGACATTGAATTAGAGAGGGTTTCTAAGAGTGTTTTGGTAATGAATCCCGAAACTAAGGAAGAGTAAAACGGACTAATCGGATTGGGAATCGCCCGGACTGGATCGAACTGGCCTGTTCTGGAAGTTCCCGATTCAGTCGGTTCTACCTAGGAACCGATAACTGGACTAGAAAGATCGATTTCAGTTTTTAGGATCAAACCGACCGATCGAGTCCGATTCTCAGGCGGTCCATTTGGAACTGGTCTTTGATGTCGAATATCTAAATTTGATCCTATCAACGATGCGAGAAAGTAATGAAAATTCGCACAACATAAAAATTTACGTGGTTCAGCAGGGGGGATGTTTCGCCTACCTACGTCTACGGGGAGAAGAGATTTGTTTCACTAATAATGTAAAAAAGTGTACAACCACTATTTCTCATCTCATGCTTCTATTTTAGAGATCTGTTTCGCCCTAAATATATATAGCGAAACCCTACATGGCACAAATTACAAAATTACCCATATAGCCTAAAATATTTAACTTTCCCATATAAATCCTTCTATGACTGAACATAAAACGCTTCTGGATGCTCGAGGGAGCTACCCCCGCGACCCTCACCAGGGCGGTCCCCCGGACCCTCGCCCGCTCACCGGGGAGCGGAACTCCCGTGCTGTCCAATTGTCAGGGGGGCTTTTCAGAACCGTCTTATAATCTCTTGAATAACAGAATACACGACATCAACATTAACAATTGAGTTCTTCCAAAGTAGATACCGCCCAAGTAGTGGGGTTCAATGTGGCTGATCACACCTCCATCACTGCCGTTCGCAGCTCTCTTCGTCCTCTTCCCAGTCAACTCTCTTCCTTGTCTCGCCCAGTGCCTTCTTGTGGCATCGTTTTTCCCTCCAGCGCCATAACGAGAATTCATATGGGAATTGCGCATAATCAGCCGGTTCAGTTCAGGCGATTTTCGGTTCGGTCGATCTGTGTTGCTCGCCCCGTGTTCCTGGGGCACCGGTTTTCGGTTCAAAAAATTGGAACCGGCGATTTTCGGTTCGATTCCTAATTCCATGTGTGGAACCGCCAAGCTGGACCGCCCAAATCGAACCGATTATTATTATTTTTATATTCTTGAAAATCTGTAAAAACTATAAAAGAAAATAATCAAAACCCCTCAAGCCTCAAGTACTCTCTCGCACGCAGCCAGAGTCGCTCCCTTTCTCAAATCTAAACAAAACCCTAATCTCTCTCTCTCACCCGATTCTCTCTGCCTCCCTCTCGCGGTCTCGCTCTCTCACTCAATAAGTAGACGATTTGGTTGAAGAATTTTCTGTAGGAGATAGGCAAGGAGAAGAATAATGGTGTTATTTTCAGTGATAGTTAGAGTGCTGTTAGTCTTGTAAAACACCCCGATTACTGACCTCGCGCGGGGGTCACGGGTCCCTAAAATCATGAACCAAACACGGTTGTTCCGAAACCGGCACCGGAACCGACCTGGCTGCACACCCCCTTAGGAGGGAGAGGGAGGAGGAGGAGGGGGGGATCGGTACACTTGTCACATAACAGAAGACACGTATCGGACAAACCGGAGCGAAAAGAGGCGGGCCCGGAACGGACCCCACCCCCGCTTTGAACGACTGATGATGCGTTCTCTTCTCGCTCCTCGCTTTTAAATTTTCACCGCTCCCTTCTTTTCTATTCGAAAAAAATTGAATTGGAATCGCTCACGCTGTTCACTCCTCCTCCTCCTTCTAGCTGCTGCTGCTGCTGCTTCTTCTCCATCACTCCCCATTCCCCTTTTACTTTATTCTGCTTCTTCCCCCACCTCTCTCTCTCTCTCTCTCTCTCTATCTCTCTCCTCCAAAGAAAGTCGTCTCTTGCATCGAAGCTACAACACAATCTCTCTCTCTAGATACCCTTCAAGCTCTGTTCCACATTGGGCCAGCCATCTCTCTTCTTCAGTTTGTTCTTTGGGTTCCGGTTTCAAGAAGAGGGAAGAAGGAAAGCTGGTAAATTTAGCAGCTCCCGGAGCTCTTCCGACGGTAACTACCAAAGGGTGGTCCATCATGGGTTGCGTCTCCTCCAACCTGCTGAGCCACGACGACGAGTTCTCCCCCCTCGGCACCTCCTCCGCCCTCGGCCACCACATCGTCTCCCTCACCTCCACCACCTACGGCCTCCTCACCCTCGACCCGCCCCCCTCCGCCGCCGCCACCACTCCGCCGACCCCTCCGCCGCGGTTCACCCTCGGGTCCATCTTCCCCTCCCCTCTGGCCCTCTCCGACCCCAGGTCCTTCCGCTCCGAACCCAAGCCCCTGTGGTCCGACCCGACCCGACCCGAGATCATCAACTCCTGGGAGCTCATGGCCGGCCTGGACGCCGAAAGCTTCCGCTTTTCCCCTCTCCCCCCGCCCAGATTCAAAGACCCTTTTGGCACCGACAAAGAGAATTCCAACCCTAACTCTACTTCCCGCGTTAATTCGTTCAAATTTCAAATTCACCCATCCCCCGTTCCCAAGCTGCCGCCGCCGCGAGATGGCGGCGACAGCGAAGTCCCGAGCCCACCTGCTGCCGTGGCAGCGGCGAATCCTGCGCTCGACAGGTTCGAGTACCTCTGCCCTCCGAGCGGGGAGGACCGGGTCGTGATCTACACCACCACTCTGCGAGGGGTGCGGAAGACGTTCGAGGACTGCAATGCAGTGAGGGTGGCAATCGAGGGGCTCGGCTTGGCGTTGTGCGAGCGGGATGTGTCGATGGACAGCGGGTTCAAGGAGGAGCTGAGGGAGCTGATGAAGGGGCGGGCGAGGGGGGAGGTCGTGCCGCCGAGGGTCTTCGTGAGGGGTAGGTACTTGGGCGGGGCCGAGGAGGTGATGAGGATCGTCGAGGAGGGCGGTCTGGGGGAGCTGCTCGAGGGCTTGCCGAAGAGGAAGGCGGGCGTGTTGTGCGAAGGGTGCGGGGGCGTGCGGTTCTTGCCTTGTTTCCGGTGTAATGGGAGTTGCAAACTGGTGGTGACTCTGGTGACCGTGAAGGAGGAAGGTGAAGATGGAGAGAAACCAGAGAGGGTTGTTGTGGTAAGGTGCTCTGATTGCAATGAGAATGGGTTGATCTTGTGCCCAATCTGTAGCTAATTTCGGTGATGATGTGGGTCTTGAACTGGGTGGCCCCTCACAGTTGTTGTTCTAAATAACTTACTAAATATGCGAAATGAAAATGCTTAGCAGTTTGTTTACTTGCACTCGCTGTATGGTTCTATTCCATTGGTTTCTTGCTTCGTTTATTCTGGTGATTTGTTCTTTTATGAAATGACAATGTGCAGACGGTTAGGACTTCAGGCTGAACAGCATGGGTAGGATTAACATGATCTAGGCAAAGAATACTTGTAATTGGAAATGCTGATATTGACATTGGACACGATGTTAGACAATGATTTAATGATGTTCTCAGGCCACTGCAAATGATTTTGGTCGTCGAGCTGTGGTAAAGCGTCTGAGTTCTGTCAGTTTCTTTGATAAATTATCATTGCAATTCGAGCCTGGAATAAGTCTTGAAATGATATAGCTGCTTCTCGTCTAGGAAATTGACATAAGCTAGAAGCATGGTCTTTTGAAACTGGATCAGCGTGAGACTTTTGCAATATGAGCCATCTTTGTAGGCAAATGAAGAGCCAGTCTTCCAATCCAGGCTTGTTTATTGTGAATGTTAAAGTATTCTTATCCCTTGCTCTGTTCATCTTTCTATGAAGAGCATTTTATACACTTCCATCTAGGTAAAGCACTTTGGAAGAGAAGCTGAACGAGATACGAATCATTTTGTCATTGACACAACTTTATATCTTGTAAAGACGTTTGCATTTGTGTTCTACTTTGTCTATGTTTAAGATTGACACTTTTAAACTATATCGTTGTGTTTGGCTTATATGAATGTTCCGCTGCAAGTAATAGTGTCATGATGTGTGCTATACGGCATCAGTTATGAAAAGACAAATCTTACATAGCAGTTGGAAAAGCAGATGCTGGAATGCACTCTTCTACATCTCTAAATATTTCTCGAGCTAAGCGATTAAGGTTTCGAATATTCTTGCTTTGGAAATTTGCAAAAAGGATTGCTGAAGCTTCCACTTAAAGCATATGAAAGATCTGCAAGTTATTTTCACATCTCCTGAGTCATGAGAACAAACGTGTGACTTGCTTCTTAAGCAATGGCCATCTCTTTTAATTAAGTCTGAACATTGGGAGGTCTACTTCATGAGGCTGCTTCTGAATAAATTCTTATAGAAACTGCCCGTTCTCCTGCAAAGAGGGGCTTTAGACTCTGCGAGTGCAAGTTTGCTTATGAACCTGATTGATAGGAGTCTGGACGAGTATGTTGGCTACCAGCTAATTTTACACTGGTGGATAGTACAGTGAGTGACCTGAAGAATATGAACCCCAACCAGTGATGCTATGCCAACAATTACTTTCCGCTCTGTTTAGATGGACCATTTTGCATAATTCCTAGCTACATTTTCAGGATGTATTTGCTTGTTTCGAGTTTGTTTGTTGTAGATCCTATTGGGTGGAGCAAATCGTAATCGCTTGGAATGAAGTTATTTCTCTGTTTAGGATCTTAATGCTGTTGGACCATAGTTGATGGTTGCTGCTAAGGCTGTCAAAAATTCTCGAACCTAAAATCTCAGGTCATTCTGGTTCGGTTAACAAGTAACAAAATTTTGGTATCTTAATGGTTCGGTTCGATTGATGTTAAACACTAAACGGCTACCCTCTCCTCTGCCTCCTCCCTTGCCCTCTTTGCCGACCAGTAGGTCTGGCGATACCCATTAGCTTCCTCCAACTTCTATGGGAAGGTTGCCATCGTGTAGTGATGATGCCTCGCTCGAGAAAATACCGATTTCAAACTGAACCTGGAACCGAGCAAGGAAGCGAATGCAAACACAAATGGAACTGCATTAAAGAGGGAAGACCCTTTAGGATTGTATGTGTAATGATACCAACAATGTGGTTGATGCATAGGATGATCGCCCTTTCCATGACATCAAGCATGCCACCTGAGCATGAGTCCACATCTCGATGCGTCCACAGACGCCCAGATCTCCAGAGCTGCGTCTATGGTTGTCCACACTCGATCTCCGTTTCTCTCTTTCATGCCGTCCAGATCTTGAGGAGATCGGCGATCATGGAGCCTCATCATCTCGGGGCGACAGCCACCTAGGGCCGTGCGACCCTCGCCGGGGGTCACTCGACCTTGGGCGATGGCCGCCGGCGCTAGATCTGGCTCACTTGCGGCCGTTGCCCATTGCCGGCTCCTATGAAGGGTAAGTTTTTTTTTTAATAAAAAAAATCTCAAAGCCCTTTACAAAATAAGATTTATTAAATGCTATTTAGGCTAAATTAACTTTACAAAAGATTTTTTACCAAACACAATTTGCATTTTCCTAAGCGATTTTAAGTTAAAAGCATTTACATTTCTCCAAAATTCCTTGGAAATGCTGAACTAAACGAACGTTATATGGGTTGAGCCTTGATTTGGTCACCAAAGAAATATATATCATTCGTGTTTAGGTTGGTTCGAGTATAAAAGGAAACCTGAACCGACCAAACTAAATTGGCCTATTCTGAGCGGTTTCCAGTTCAAAAAATTTGGAATCGGAAATTACTGGTTCGGTTCTTGGTTCAACATAGGAATTGTACCAGCCCATATTACTTCGATTTTAATTTTTTTTTAATTCTGAAGCAAACCCTATATTAGTAAATCCGGTTTCAATGTTTTACTGAAATAGTGTAATTACTTCCATATATATATATATAGAAGCAAACCTACGCAGTCCTCCATAATTGCGTCTGTCCATATATATACATTCTTTTATTATTTGACACATGTTGATACGATGACATATAATAGAGTCACGGCTACAAAATCCAGCGGAAGATTAGTCGATCATCAATTAGCGGCCCACCCCCAGCCATGTAAATATTATTTAATGAATAAACGCAAAATAATGCTCTTTTTTTTCTTTTAATCTTGGAAAACTCCCACTCGTAGGGAATATAATAAACCAAAAAAAAAGAAGAAAAGGAATCACCTGTTCAGCCCCGAAACGATCTTGAATCAGCCGATTTGATTCCGAAACCGGGTGGGCTGATTCCTAGTTCCATAAATTGAGGATTGACCTTGCCCGATCTGGTTCCAGGTTCCAGAACGGGAACCGACCCACTCAAAACCGATCACCCCTTACCCGTACTCACGAATCACGAAATTTTAAAACATGAAACCTACCACGTCCAAGACTAGGAACAGCAAGATCGGGCCAAATGAGAGTCAGCGTTTGGTGCCAACAGACAGGTAAGGTGTGGCCTGCCGACAAAACCCCACATGCGTGTGGGGCAAATGGGCCCACACTGCGTCCAGCTACCACCGTCAATTGCCAAAATGAATCCCGCTTATTTCTAAATTTCCAAAGAAAAGAAAAACGCTTTTTCTTATTCTCTGGAAGGAGTTATGCTTAAATCATCCCATAAATTCTGAAAGTAAGGAAAGGAAAGGTATGATTAATCTTAGCATTGGATCTTTGTTGACCTGAGTTAGAATATAGATGGAATTGAACTCAAGTGGAGCAAATCGTGCGGTACGCTTTAGAACCGCCCTGATTGAATTTTTCGACGCTTATAAAATACTCGACCGGTTCAATTATTAGAAACGATGCATTGAGAAGTATCCGATATCAACAAAAGAATTTCTCAGCCTAAGTGAACTTTATCTATCACGAGTCTAGACTCATGTGGACTCATGTGGACTCCGTACAAAGAGAGAATAAGGATGGATCTCGATCAACTGAAGGACATTGAAAAAAGAGATGCTCCATAATAATCACTTATCTCTAGTAGGGCTTTATAGGGGTGAGCAAGATGGACTACCCAAACTGGGACAGGACCGGACCAGATCGGATCAACCGGTTTGTTCTAGTTCTCGGGAACATCGGTCTGGTTTCCGATTCCTAAAAGTGAAACCGGTTTCTGGGCGGTTCGGTTCCCAGTTCTAGGGTGGAAACCGGACCAGATCGGACCGAACCAATAAATATATATTTTTCTAATTTTTTCGTATATATAATATTTAATATATATATATGAAAAATATTTAATATTGATCTCATTAGAACCAATTGTTCAATTTTTTAATATATTATATATATTTTTCCTATTATTTCCATAGTCTTATGAGATCAAATAAGAACTACAAAGGAAATAACGGAATAATCGACTCTCGGTTTACAAATAATATTTAATATTAGTCCCATTGGAACCGGACCGGACCGATGGTTTGATCCGGTCCAAGGTCTCAAGACTAGCTGATCTGGTCCCCGGTCCTAGAAATTGAGAACCGGTCTTCCCGGTGATTGGTTCCCAGTTCTCGGATTGGATCGGACTAGATTAGGAACTGCTCACCCCCAGCTTTATATTTTTTTTTACAATACTGGTGTGGAGACAAGACGGATCAATCTAACGTAGAGTACATTGACAAAACCTCATTACCCCTGTGGACGGTTGGACCGCCACATGCCAAGATATATTAAACTTCTCGTAATGTAATAATGTATTACCAATTGTAATATCCAACTGACACTTGTCACAGTTTGGCCGCCGCATGTCAACATAAACTCGAAAGGCACGAGATGAATAACGTCTAAATAGTCATTTGGAAGCCGAGAAATAGGTTTGGAATTCTTGACCCCAACCTTAACTCTATACATTGCCACCTTCCTTCGTATCCTAACTTAAGCATTGAAGGACCAATTCGGGCTGAAAACCCAGGTGCCCTAACCTGCATTCGTGGTTACAGGAAAGCTTTGACAGATCTTTAGAGACCGGGAAAAGCACACATACATAAGACAGTTTGCAATTCTTTTTTCCTTTTTTCCTTTAACGATCCGGAAAATGAGCATCGAGATCCAGTTACTTGAAAACCCATGAAATCCTATCAAATTTCATGAACCAGTTAAGTCTAGATCTTCACCATTCATATGTGGTGTAGACCTAGAACAATTTGCTCGCGTACGAGTCTCATGGAGCATCATTTACACCTCACATTCCCGAAAAACTATTTTGCCTTTTCTTGTCTCATCATGTTATCTTTGTAGGGTGTGCCGTTAGGTAAGATAAAAGCCCTCTCTCTCTCTCTCTCTCTCTCTCTCTCTCTCTCTCTCTCTCTCTCTCTCTCTCTCTCTCTCTCTCTCTCTCTCTCTCTCTCTAGAGATCACGATATTAACGAACTGATGAAGCACTTCACCGAATGATGATGATCCACAAACACAACACGAACCTACCAATTGGATATCAAATAATTTTAACGTGTGAGGCCCTCCATGTGCCTCAAAGTCAGCAATGAGCCATGATTAACCACGTCGACCTTTTTCCATATTAGTTTAACATCTTTTGTTAAGACCTTAAGCTTCGTTGATGCATAATTATTATAGGCGAGAAATTAAACATAGCTCCCAACATCCCAAAAGAAGCTAAAACAACAATTTATAACAAACAACAAATCCGTGTCGCGTTGAAGATGAGATATTGGAGGACCGAAAGCCCGAATGCTACTGCATTGATTATTTCAGATCATGTGACTAAGCATTATTTAACCGAGATTTGTATAGAAACACGTTCATTCCTAAGTAATCTATTTACACAGGAAAGTGTAGTAGCTTTGCTATAGTAGCTGCTAATTGGTTATTGATGATATATCTTGGCTATAATTATACTGACAAGTGGTGCAACGGGTTCGATGGCGTTGCCGACGATGACTTTCCGAAGCTCCAATCGAAACTGTTCTCACTACTGTAAATTTGGTTGGGTCTGTTTAGCTGCAGCAGGGACAGTTGCTCTACTTGATGATCACCTAGAGTTGGACCGGCCAGTACCGGGTTCGAAGCTCCGGAGTAGGGCGACTGCTTGGATGCGACGGTCATCTCAAGCTGGCCATTAAGTTGCGAAGCGACGAGCTGGTCCAATGCGACCCAGTCATTAATTCCAGTATTCCCAGCTTTTGGTTCATGATCGGAACTGGTGTGCTTGGGGGAGAGGTCACCGCTCTCTGGTATGCGGATTTCGTCGAACTTTTGATAAAATGTCCTCAAGCCGGTCTCTTGACCCAAGTGTGGACTCTCATCCAGTCTTGGGAGGTGCAAGAACTTCCCATGGATCAGTTGAGTTTGCATATTGGTGATGTTGATCGGTGCTGGATAATTCTCCGGTGATTCGCAATTAGTCCTTCCCATGTACGATAGTATCTGATCCAGGACACTGCTGTCTGTGCTCGCGCTCATCAGCATCTCGGTGTCCATGGAAGAGGTCGACGTGCTCTTAGGACTCTCTAGTGTTCTATGATGATTCTTCTTCCTAAATACCCGGCAGACCACCCACCCGTCTTCTGGCGAGGACTCGCAAACCAAACTCGGACCCTGAATTTTTGTTTGCCCCAAAACATAAGCATGAAAAGTTGTTCTTCTAAATATTTGCTTATCTATGCTGATCTAAGATGAGAGTGGATTTCAGAGAGGGATTGTGTGAATAGTGGAGGGAAAAAGTCTGAGCTTACCACGGAATTGTTCAAGCTCTCGTCAAGCCTGTACTCATGCATGATCCAGTCCGACTTCTGTCCATGCGGTGCTCGTCCTTTGTAAAACACGAGGGTCTTCCTCAACCCGATCCTCGTAGGGCCACTGTATATGATCTTGTCGCGGCCGGTCGCCTTCCAAAACCCCACGGCTGTGGCGCGGTTCGTTCGAGTCCCAGTCGGGTACTTCTTGTCCTTGTGGCTGAAGAAGTACCAATCGCTCTGAGGCCCAGATCCTATCTTGCACTTCTCTACATGTTTATTCAACGATCCATGAAACAAACTTCGTTCGATCAGGAATCAGAAACAATTACAAACTAGGCGATCAAAGTGGAAACAAAATCAGATGAGAGGTTGTAGTTGTACCTTGGATGTCCCACGGCTCAAGCTTATTAAGATCGACCTCACGAATCACATCCAGATCGATCTTTTTGTGAGACATTTTCTTTCTCAGATAGTAGTGCAGAAGCTCCTCTTCCGTTGGATGGAATCTGAAACCTGGAGGAATCTGAGACTGGCCATTTATGGATAAATTCATATCCATCTCTTCTGACGCATAGAGCCTGAAGTTATTGATTGATCCTTTGGATGAAGCAGAAGCTTTTGAAACTTCAAAGGGGTTATGTATCTTCTAGTGTTCTGATGATATAAATATATAGCATGCCGCTTTGCTTTTGGAGAGACTCACCGTAAGGTGATGAGAGGTTTTATGGTGAGAAAAGTTCTCCTTTTAGACATGTGGGGACGTGCGTAGAGGTGTGATGCTGGTCACCTTTTCCTCGATCTCTATTTAGAGGAAACTTTCTCTAACCAATCTTTTGATTAGTTAATTTCGAATATGATAACCCATTAATATCTAGTTTAGTTTGTATGCCAATGATATTTTTAATTTGTAACCCACTAATTAAAGACTTCCAATAGAATTGCTCAAGCGGTAGCTGATAAGAGTGTGCATTGTCATTGCTATAGGCCTAAACTCAAATGACGACATTTGTGCATGTAATTGGTGTAGCATCCCGAGTCACACATAAGTCCCGGAGAGGCCATATTGAATCATAAGTCAACACTCACCACTAAATGGTTGCCACTTTGTCTGGTTAAGGCGAGTGCCCCTTTTAAGGGTTCACGTGAAATGAGTAGAGTCATTATAGATGGTATTAGAACGGTGGTCCTTCAATAAATGTGTGGTTCATGAATGTTATTAGGCCCAAACCCAATCCAACAAGGGCAGGGAGTGATTGTCGCGGTAAGACGGCTTGGACAAGGTAAGGCTCTCGATAGGTTTCTAGGATGGTAGATAGGGCAGCAGGTCACACGTCAAATAGGAGCGTCTTTAGACAATACGGGCTAACACAGACGAGGACGTTAGTTTTTTAAGTGAGGGAATTTGTGATATCCCAAGTCTCATGTGGGAGAGACCCTGTTGACTGATTTTTAAGTTAATACCCCCCTAAATGATTATCACCTTGTGTGATTATTTCAAATACTCCTTTTAGGAGCATGAGCTCTGTGGAATGGATCGGGATGTTACTATTGGTGCCACGCTCAAGGGAACAGAGCTACACGTCTCCAGTAATTATTTAGTGCCTGGGAGACGGGTGGACCACCAATTCAACAGGGATTCTTCGTTACTCATCGATCCTAGACACTCTATAGCTGTTAAAAAAAAAGTCAATGAAGGCATGAGTAGAGACTTTCTAGTTAGGGATGGAATAAAATATAGCCCGTTATGCAATTAGAGACGATGGTATATAACTATTGTTGTAGTAGGATTTGAAAAAAGGTACAAAACTCTACAGCTGCATGGGAGTTTTGTCATTTATTTATTTAGTTTTCAGCTTGAAAGCATCATAATAGAGATAGGCGTCGTCCGCGCAAGTGACAAAACGAGAGAGAAGCAGCTGAGGGTTTTTGGTTCTTGTGGGACTTAATTCCTGATTAGATGTACACGTGGTTTAATACGAATGGCGCCCCATCATAACAAAGTTAGCTTACTTAATTAGAAGTGTCCGAAATCTAAAATATTTCTTAAGGAAGTGAAAGGGTCAGCTTGTATGCATACAATTATAGAGATGTTTAGATTGCTTTATCAAATTAAGGGCGGTATTTTCCTTTATCCGATTGGTAGTTTATAAGTTACGACATCACGTACGTTTGAACCCAATTAGGATCAAGCATGAGTACTGTCCATATTTGTAACCCGCCAATAAGAATGGTTAGAGAAATCTCGCTCCTATCGGGCCCAAAATAAAACATGATTTTGGGATCAATTCATCGAAATGAAAAAATGAAAACCCAATTAGAAAAGAGCAGTAGCTAGACTCCTGGTGCAAGGTGCGCAAGCGGGTATGCCTCTCCATCTCTCAACTACGACCTTCGACCTCAAAATCTGTGTGACAATGACCTCTTAATTAACCACCATCTTACCCTCCCACTGGCTCTCGCTCTCTCCCTCTCTCTCTCTCTCTCTCCACTTGCTCAACCACCTCAACGAGAAAAGAAGCGGGAAAGTGATGATGAGGTCGGAGGCACTGAGCTTTCAAGAATGTGGACTTTTGTTGCAGACCTGGGGTTTCCCCGTCTCTATTTTGCTGCTACAGCTCGAAAGACCTTCTAGCCCCAGTATGAAGCCCATTAAGCGTAAACACCGGATATACCATTGTGTATATCTGCATAATCTTTGCATGGCCCTCCACTTCTTGAAATTGCCGGTGGATATGTTAAGATTAGGAGCACAGATTCGACAAAATATAGAGTAAAAAAGGCAAAAAAGAGAAATCGAGATACAAGGCTTTATCTTGGTAAACTCTTAAACTAGGATTACATCCGGTAAATGATTCCACTATAATCAACACTTCTCACCTTTCTGTTGCAACTTCTCAATTACAAGAGGGAGATCCTCGTGTCTTTCTATCGATGAAGATTATAAACTATATCCCAACATGATAGTGCATCTCCAATCTTCTATTGTCTTCATTGAGTACGTAGGGCTAAGGTAGGCACAGACATGCTAGGGTTTATGATTGATGATGAATCAGTTACCTATATACAACTTATCGGTGATGTCTTTTTTTACGGTATATTGCAACATGTATCAAAGATGATAGAGACCGTTTGGTATAGCATTCTCATTCTTATAATAGTTCTAGCTATGAAAAGAAGCGATGTAGTTTCTATGCGACCTCATTGCTACAGCACCTCCAAAGTCATAGCTGGTTGCAACTTACAAAAGCTTCTAGATGGGTTGGTAATTGTTTTTTATACGAGCCGTTTACAAGGACAAGTGGCTGAAGGGGTGTTCATATCAAGCTCTTTGCTAGTAGTTGTCAACTACTTTCGATTCTTGCCTGCAACTTTCCATTCGAATTTTGAAAAAGAGACGCCATTTAGATATTGAAAAACTTATATACAAATCTTCTGTAGATATTCAAACGTTTGCAAAACGCTCAAGTATTTCGACTGAAATGAGCGTATCCTGCATTACCTGAACTACAGATCGAGCTCCCTAACGCATGATGCGATGATGACGCTGTGTTTCGCGTGAATTTCAATCTACATCAGTCTTTAATTAAAATGCTTTTAAGTTAATCTATCAAAAGTGCATGGATTGGGGGCTTAACTAAGTTCTTTGAGTAAACCGGTCTGGTAATACATCGTGCGCTTTTCGCGTACCTCGCATAGTGTCAGGAAAGTGATGATGTCGAGCTGCGATAATTCCCGGGACTAATCATGATTATCTCCCGGGTTAAAAGTGACTGAGCAACTACCTCTCACTAACTTGCACTGTGACATTTCATCCAACTTTTGATGGAATGGCCCTGTCTTGCTCACGTTAATTTCTTTTGAATTCCACACCTTCTTACATATAATTGTTTTCTCGGGCTTGAAAAAATTATTCAAAAAATCTTAAATCTATTACGCTTTTATCAATGAAGTCCTAAACCTTTTCACATTTTGCTAATTGAGTATATCCCGGTCAATTTTGAACGGAAATCGCTAATGTGGTTACGGCCGGCATTAACGTGGATAATTTTAATAAGATTTTAATATCGAATTTTTATTTTTTTCTCTTCTTTTTTCCTTTCTTTTCCTTTTTTTTTATTTTGTGTTCTTTCTTTCTTCTTTTATCCAAACCTTGGTTGGCGACGAGGTCGTCGGCCACAGGCGAGGGCTAGTGACCCTCGCCTGGTCTGGTGAGGGCCTGATGCCCTCACTTACGGCTAGTGACCTCGCTGACCAAGGTTTGGAAAAAAAACGGGAAGGAAATAAAAAAAAAGAAAAAAGAAAAAATGGAAAGAAAAGGAAAAAAAAACAAAAAAATTAAAAATTTGAAAAACTACATCATTAAAAATTGTCTACGTCAGTGCTAGCTATGTTATGTAGGACGACCGGCGTTCATGTCAGCGATTTTCGGTCAAAATTGATCGGATAGACTTAATTGACAAAACGTATAAACTATTTATGATTCAATTAGCAAAATTGAAAAGTTTAGGGCTGAATTGGTAAAAGTGCAATTGATTAAGAATTTTTTTGGATAATTTTCCTCTCGGACTCGGTAGTTCCATGAACTTGAATTCTTTTGGGGTTTAGCAAAGGGAAATTATTAGGGTTCTTTCAAGTTTTGATTAGTGTTGGGGATGGAACTTGCACAGTGATGGCTGCACTTAGTCTATGGGATATGTCTATAGTTCTTCTTAGTGGATATTAAGGCATTTATTAAACATATTTTATAAGAAAGATTTCAAATCCTTGTTAATATCTAATGTTTATTGCAAATAGTTAGCGAAATGATGAAACAACAGGAGAACTTGCACTTAAAACGGGTGTGATTATTTTGGAGTTTTTAGGTCATTAAGAAGAAACTAGTTATTAATTCTTTAATCTGAAGTTCTTAGCCTTCCTTCCATAGAAGGATGAAGAGGTAAACTTATATTCCAATGCACAAATGTCAGCCAAGATACTACATAAAGAAATAAGTATCAAATGTATAGTTAATGTAACACCCAATTTAGGTTTGAAGATACCACTTTGGAGAGTCACACGTTAAAAAATTTATATTACTCGGCATGTCATCTTGAAATCCCTCGAAAGCATTTGGTAGTCTGGATTATTTGGCTGGATAGGACATGAAAGGATCAAATTGGATAGAATGTGAGTTCAAATATCTCATGTTTTATTTGGTCGGATAATTATGAAATGAAAGGCCAACTATCTAATTTGGCATTTAGTGTGTTGTGGAGACATAAGATAGAAATGAAATTTATTAATTGAGAAAGCTTAATTTGAAAAAAACAATGATATTGAATGGTGGAAGCACGACCATTGCTCAAAACAATCGTGTGACTTATGGTGATCTCGAACGACCACTAAATCACGAACCTCATATCATAACAATGATATTGGATTATTTACGGGTGGTTGCTTGAGAACGACGACTTATGGTGATCTCGAACCTCATATCCAAATCACGAAGAGAAAGAGAGGGAGATTAACTGCCATCACAACAGTATTGGCTTGAGAGTTGCGACAGTGTCTCCATGATAGCTTTATTATAGTAATTAAATATTAAATCACACATTCATTTGACAACTTAAACTTCTAGAAGAGTTGATAAAGCCTGATTATGACGACCATATCGATGGTGGTGCATACAGGTGGGGCTCCTCTATTATCACGAAAACTCGCAAATTGGTACATTTGTGACAAATTTACCCCAAACTAATTTTTTGACAATCAAAAACCCTAAATTGGTACATTCGTGATAAATTTACATTTCGTTAGTTTCTGTTAAATTTTACCGGTAAATTACTGAGTTAAATAACACGCGACAATTGATGAGAGTACTACTTTGGGGTTTTACCTTTCATTGGTCACATGTGTACCGGTTTGTGATTTTTCATGGTACTAATCTAATTTAATGGAAATGAATGAAGGTAAATTTGTCATAAATGTACTAGTATGGGGTTTTTAATGGTTAAAAAAGTAGTTTGGGATAAATTGTCATAGGTGTACTAGTTGGGGATTTTTCGTGGTATTAACCCTTTAATTCATAGGGAAAATTACACAAATGGTTCTTGAACTTTGGCCCAATGAGTAATATGGTCCTTAAACTTTTAATTTGATGAATGTGATCCCTAAACTTTAATCCAATATACAATGTTCGTCCCTAAACTTTCAATTTGTTTGATGTGGTCCCTAAACTTTTGATATATGTTCAATATAGTCCATAAACTATATGAAAATGTTCAATGTTATCTCTGGACTTGAATGAATTAATGGAAGGATGACATTGAACATTTTCATATAGTCGACGAACTAACTTGAACATGTACAAAAAATTCAAAGATTTTATTGAACAAATTGAAAGTTCAGGGATGATATTGCACATTGAGTTAAAGTTTATAGATCGCATCGAACAAATTAAAAGTTTAATTACCACCTTGCATATTAGGTAAAAATTTAGTATTTGTGTAACATATTTGAATAGGTGGAATAATTTTTTTTAATATCTAACCTATCCAGAATGTAGCCCGAAACCGAATACGGCAAAATAATCCTATAGAGCTCTAAAAATGTACCAGTGGGCCGACACAAGATACAATATGGACTTTAGGGAGGGGGTTGGTGAGTGCAACATTAACTTAAGACATGTAGTAGATGGGACTTCTACACGCCTATTTCGTACAATTCATGTTATAATGTAGAGTTTATGAACCATATTCCTCGTTCTTCATGTCATTTTTTTTTCTATTGTCTAATCACATTCTATGCATGATAATCTTGAACAACATTAAGCATTTGAAAAGATGATAACCAAATGATTGGCTGCACTCCTAGATTCACACGTACACAGACATGGAAAATGTCGTGCGGACTTCATTACGGAAGGTGGGTGGGGGAACCAATCATCCTATGTAAACTGTATTATAACTTCTGATTTTTAGTGTGATTCTATGTGAATTCCATGTATTCTTGAAGTATGATTGATTTGGTGCAATGGATTTAGTCTATGGAGTACTTGCTCTTCGGATGGCATGAAATCAATGGCGTTTCGAACCTACTTAGTGAAATGAAAAACGAGATGAAGAGCATAATCCGATTGCATAATGTTAAAGCAAGTGAAGTTTGGTCGTTTTTTGGACATCCTCGATTCTTGCAAGAAACCCTTTTTGTTAAAATATATCTCGAGTTTGAGCATAAAAAAAAGAAAGTTTTCTAATTCAGGTGGGTTTCCTAATTGAATGGTTTTTTAATTAGAAAAGGTTTCCTAATTGGAGAAGGTTTCCTTAAAAAAGGTTTCCTATTTTGGATTATGCATTTATGTATAAATAAGAGGTGTGACTTCTTATGAAAGGTATTAAAGAAGAGCTTCTGCTAGGGAATTACACCCTGAAGATATCCGAGTGTGTTGTAATCCATTAAATTCTTGTGGTAAGAATTTGTATATAATTCCTTTGTGAGATTGATAGATTATTTCGTGAGGAATTGTAAGGCTAAATACTGCGTGAGCTATTGAGTGTAATTGGGGCTTGAGAAATACTTAGAGTATTTGAGTGACTCGAGTGTGGTTGTAATCTCCGCTGTATTGTTTGATCTATAGTGGAATTCGTTATTATTTTTCTCATGGATGTAAGTCACTACGATCGAATCATGTAAATCTAGTATTCGATTTATTTTTTTGTTCTGTCAATTTTATTGTTCAATCGTTTGACTTTCGCAACAATTGGTATTAGAGCTTCTGTTGCACATTCGCAACACTTTGATTGTTGTAACTTGTTTGACATTTCCCTTCCCACTAATCGCTCTCGCAAGGCAATTATCATGCAAAAATAGCTGCCGAATTTGCTCTTCCAAAATCCTTTGACCTCACATCCTAGGTGCCAAAATAAACGTTGTGATCACTACACATCTTGACGAAATGGGAATAGAAATAACTAATTCTCACTAAGAAAGCATGATAAGATTTCCAAAGTAATTTTGATCAGGAAATCTAGAGGCACTTTGACATGCGACTGATGGAGAATGTGCAGCTGATGTTCTAACATTTTCAGCAATTTCGTTTCACGGGGTAGAAAGATGGTCCGATCATCCCGCCATCTAGTTTGATTTATTAGATTAGTTTGATCGAATGAATCGCGACTCTCAATCATTATGTGCTTTTGATAAGGTTACATTAGGAAAAGAAATGGACAGAAAAGCAATTCTTTTAGGGAAAGCTAGTCTTTCGATAGAATTAGCGTCAATGGCTCTTACCAAGAATTGGAAAACGAAGGCGCCATAGCATGTGTCGTGACAGCTCTGGCCTTCTATTCACACGGTCAAGGCTTCCTCGGCTGTGTAAACAGAAGTCTTGGCTCTGTTGGAAACCCTTGAACACTTTAGATCTCGGTCCGAAGCTAAAGTGGAGCCGCACTTAGATCGCTCTGACATGATAAAAAGTGTCTCCACTGTAGATCGGTTTTCTCTTATCAAAGAAACTGAAGCCCAGATAAGACTTTTTCTTTACCTTAAGGCGGTCCATTGCAACCGAGAAGCAAATAAGGTGGTAGACTGGATTGCCAAAGCCCATCATATGAAAGTCTTCCCTTTTATTGGATTTCATATCCCCCCAAGCCCTTTGGGCTCTTTTATGTTTTGAAGCTGAACCTATGTTGGTTCGAACTCGTGCTTAATGAATGAAAGTTATTAATGATGATCGCTTTTCTTCAAGTATGATCGAACGACCTAGGCAGCTTACACAGTAGATAGGCTTCTCATCACCGTAAAAAGGAAAAAGAAGACGGGATCGAACCACCTATCTGGTCGAGGAACCAACGACTAGTTATATGCGTCGGGAACGTGCACAATGTCGAGAACGGTATCACCATTCCTAGAGAGGGCAAATACTTTGCCGTTAGTAAAAATTCAACGAGCATCTCGTATTTTAACTCCTTTTCGCCATGCTTGCCAATCATATTCAAAATCACGGGCTTCACGGTTTTTTTGCCGGCGCGTTTCTTTGAGCTCTCCCTTCCTCTGTTCCCGACACGCCGCCACCAAGCTCGAGCTCAACTCAGAGTCGGGAGCCCCGAGCGGGCAGCCGGATGGCTCCAATCCGCCAACAACGACCTCCGCACAAAAATCAAAAGGGCGGCGTAGCGCCGGGCGCTCGTGCAACATCGTGACATCCATGGGCTGGGCCGAGCCCAACCGGTCGAAGCCCAAAGGCCTCGGTCCGAGCCGAGCCGGCCCTCCGCGAACCGGCTCGGGCCCAAACCGGTCGGACATTTCGGGAGGCCGAACTCCGGGAGCCGCCTGAGGAAGAGGTCAAAAGTACCAAAATCGCTGACGGACGCCAAGCGACGCCTCAATTCCGATTTCTGCCAAATTCAATGCTTCGGTTTCAGTTCCGGCACACGCGTAGAGAGAGAGAGAGAGGGAGAAGGTGAGGGACGGAAGCCATTGTCGTCGCTGCTGATTTCTTGATAGATCCATAGAGACGCCGCAGTGGGTGCCCAATTGCTGACGGCATTCGCCTTTCCCCATTCTCGGGCGAAGTCAAGCCTCGGAGCACCTCAAAGGCGGGGCCTTTTCCGCCTCCGCAATCGGCAGGCATCCTCCGCCGCCGCCGCTTGATTCTGGGTTCGGAGGTACTCGTTCTCTCTCGCCCGCGCCTTGGATTCGCGTTGTGTCCCGGATTCGGAATTAGTGGGGACGAGAGGGTTTTAGGAGGTGGGTTGTGTGGGCGGTTTTGTAGCTCTGGTCGTGCGGGAGATGGGGTCGTGATTCTTTTGGCTGCGTTCGGTTGGATTTTCGATTTGCGTGCGCCGGAGCGTGGGGGGAATTGGTGACTTAGGGGTGGTGATATGAAGGGCCGGTCGCAGCGGTTGCAGAGCACGGACCCGCCCGACGACTGGGTGGACGGCTCCTGGACCGTGGATTGCATTTGCGGCGTGAATTTCGACGATGGAGAGGAGATGGTCAACTGCGACGAGTGCGGGGTGTGGGTGCATACTCGCTGTTCGCGGTACGTGAAAGGAGAGGAGTCGTTCGCTTGTGATAAGTGTAAGAGTAAGAATAGTAGGAATGATAGCGAGGAGACCGAGGTTGCTCAGCTGTTGGTTGAGCTGCCGACTAAGACTATGAGGATGGAGGCTTCATATGCAGCCAATGGGCCTGCAAGGCGGCCGTTTAGGCTTTGGACGGAGATGCCATTGGATGAGAAGGTACATGTGCAAGGGATTCCTGGTGGAGATCCGGGGCTATTTAGTGGGTTGTCGTCCGTTTTTTCGCCGCAGCTGTGGAAGTGCACAGGATATGTGCCGAAGAAGTTCAATTTTCAGTATCGGGAGTTCCCTTGTTGGAATGAGCACAAGGAAGCTGATGCTAATGCCGAAGAGGACAATGAGAATGCTGTTGATAAGGGTGCTGGGGTTTTGTTCTCATTGTCAAAGGAGAATTTCGTGGCTACTCCTGGGAAAGAGTTAGTTGGCATGAAAAGCAGAGATCAGGAATGTAGGTATGATAGGAAGACGCACTTGAGAGAGACAAAGAAATGGGGGGCAGGTGATAATGCCGTGAATAAAGAAAGAACCTTGCTTCGGCCTGTTGTGATACACGCCGGGAAGCGTAAGAAAGAAGAATCAGGCATATTAAAAGACGTAAGTGCAAAGAAGAAGGCTAGGACTGCTGAAAAAGATGTGGATCACAAGAAACGAGCCCTGCATACTTCTAAAGCAGGTAACTTTTGTCCGCTTTTTATATTGTCGAATCGTCTCTTCTTTATTTGCTTAGGACGATATATTATATCCTTCTAGAAGCAAGAACGTTTCTGTGGGTCACTTCTAGTTCTTCCACAGCTGACATGCGCTTGTTGACTTGATTTTCGTTCATCTTTATTACTAGTGTTTACACCTACCAGTGATGCAAAACAATTGGCATTTTGTGAAGAAAGAGGTCCGAAGTCTTTCAAGACTGACATTCGGAGTGTCAAGAACAGGGACTTGAGAGATGGTGTGCCTTTTGAACCTGTTTCAGATGGTCATGTTGCAGTCTGCAAGATTCTTGAAAATCCTAAGGCTAACTTGGCAACTTTGAAGCAACCTCTGGAAGGTGCCTCTGCTGAGTTCTCCTGTCCTGCTGATGCTGTGTCGACTAAAGATGATGCTGGGAATCACTTGCTTTCAGGGGTCAATAGTTCTTTAAAGATTGTTCCCTTAAGTGACCAGCATGATGTAGCTGACAGCTCTACTAAGTCGAAAGCGGTATGTACCTGCTTGTCCACCATACAAATTTTAAAACATGCCTCATTATAATGACTTTCTTCAGTAACATCTCAGACTAAGTTAACATGGAATTTGGCTCTAGGTCACTGTTGATCCCTGATGTTTCGCCACTCAATTATGATTTACTGCCGGTAGGGCAATCGACTGTCAGCTTTTGCAATGATTCTTGGTTCTTCTAAGCCAAAAATAATTGCTAGTAATCCTTCTTCTTGTGTTTGGCATTGGTATTATTTTAATTTACCCTGATGAATCAGGGTCCAGTAGTAGAGATTGCTTTAGAAATTTGTGATACTGAAGTAATGTGGAATTGAGCTATTACTGAGCGAGATTTGAATATGGTGAATTAAGACATAGTGTTTGAACTGCAGGTTGTAAGAATTTTCTAGAGGTTTAGCTGTTTAGGACACGAATGATAGATGATCCGTGAAAGGGAAGATGTTGAATTTCCTATAGAACCATGGATCAATGTTTGTTGCCAGAGTCATAGGGAAATCCAATTCAGCTTGAAGGCCTATCTGCTGAAGAAAGTAATCATGTGATACGTTTTTGACATTTTTTGGATAGTTGATGTCAAATTTGCTGATCGTGGGACTGGCAAGCTATATATTGCGATGTTGGTGGTGAAGATGATGATAGTAGTTGAATAGGGACACGAGTTGGAATTGCGCCTGCTTCATTTGTGACTGCTCATGTTGTAAGCCCCAAGTAGATGAACAACTGAAGCTCTCTTGGGAAGAAATTTGCCTAATGAAGAACGTTTGGCAGATATTGGAACTGTGATTGCAGTTGCAATTTTGATGAAATTAATCTTGTGAATTATATGAAATTAGGCATTTAAAGACATTACCATGGCAAGAGCCTTCTAGTGAAAGCCCTCCCTAAAAAATTTAACCAATCAATTAAGAGGGTTACATTTTTTATAGTGTTAAATTGGCTGCATGATATTTGTGCTCATAGTGATTTCCTTTTACCCCTAAAAAACTTAACAATGTAAAATTGTTAAGGGCATCTGGAGTCTAGGAATATGGGTGCATTCATAGACGTACTCTTCTTGACTCGATTATTTGGTCTCATTTTTCCTTACGCTGATAATAGGAAGAGAGTGGGATAATAAATAATCCGGATGCTAGCTCCACTGGAAAGGTTTCGGTGCATCTAGGGGAAGATGTAGCTCAAGCAGCTCCAGAAACAAAAAATAAACAAAGTCCATCAGATATCAACAGCAACAGATCCGTGGGTTTTTCTTGCAATGTGAAAAAAGAAGCAGATGATGATACTTGTAAGGGGTTGTTGCAAATTCAGTCTTCTCCTCTTGCTGACAAGAACTCTGTGTCATTGCCATCTGATGATGCTAGATGCCCTGGAGTATCTAATACCCAGACATCTGAAAATTTCAAAGCAAATGACGTGGAGGTTAACAGTTCACAATGCACTGACAAAAAATCATTAGGCACCGCCCGTGATGCAGAAGCAGTCTGCGAGAGTCGTGTCCACACTGATCAGGAGCTATCTGGTGATGTATGTGAGCCCAAACAGGAAGCAATAGCATCTGAGGATTCTATTGAAAGGCAGAAAAGCTCTGCAGAATCTAAACCCGCTTTGGTGTCTCCTGAAGAGCCATCAAAATCTAGTGGAACTGAATTACCTATAGCGCCATCTGCACAGAAAGTAGTGGTCTCTGTTGGCGAAGCATCTTCCACACCATCTTCTCTGCCTATCCAGAAATCATCCAGCTCAGACAAGTCTAAACCTTTAGATGCTCAGAATCTGAATCCAATCGTGAAGCAACGAACAGCAGGGGAGTCTGATCCTACTGCCAAGAAAGAGCAGGCTTCGTCTGATGTTTTAACTGAGAAGAGTGGGCATGACCCGGTGTGGAAGACAGCAAAATTCTGTTCGACATCATCCTCAGGTGCTTCTTTGAAAGCTTCACATTCAAGCAAGGTTTTCCAAGCTTCTGGCTCTAAGCGGACTGCCTCAGATTCTAAAGATCATACCTTCCCCTCTTTGAAATCATCTTCTGGTGAATCTCCGGGCACTTTGCAAAATCACTCGACTGCCCTTTCCCAAAATAAGGCTATAGGATCGGGATTACCACAGAAAAGTGGAAAGTCCAGCCATACAAATTTTCCTCCATCTTCTAAGGTGAATCATAGCACACAAGGGCAGGCACCTCTGGTTCCTAATTCTTCCACACTGAGTGATGAAGAGGTATGTGTGTTGTTCCTTGATTTTTTTTTTCTCTTTTTTAACGCAAGTCGATCTTGGCAAGTGATTTACTCAATCTCGTCAACTTCTTTTGTAGCTTGCTCTACTTTTGCATCATGAACTCAATAGTTCTCCTAGAGTGCCTAGAGTACCACGAGTACGCCATGCTGGCAGTTTCCCTCAACTAGCTTCTCAAGCTGCTACTAGTATACTGATAAAGCGAACATCTAGTTCTGGCGCAAAAGATCACAATTTGGTATGGCTTGATGATTCTGCTTCAAAGTTCTGCTTCATTGGTTTTCTTTATTTAAATCCCACTTACATGAGTAACTGATTTTAAGGTCTTTAGTGAGCTTCATCTAAACTTCCAAATTTTGGAAAATAATAATTCTGTATAGGTTCCTCGAAGAAAAGGCAAGGATGGATCCAAAGATGTATTGCGCAGTTCTTGTGAGCATGATGATGAAGTTAAAAGGACTGACAGAGTGGCATCTCCTGATCAAGGGAGACGAGAAACAGTGCACAAAGGAGATGCGTCCAAGAGGGAAGTTAATGGATCTCTGCGTCCCTTTAAGAAGAATGTTCCTGCTTTGACCACAAGTACAAGCAGCGGTCCTTCTTCTTCCAATGAGGCCAATGATAATAAGGTGTCATCCATACATAATACTCCGATAAATAACTCAGATGATGATACAGGCGCGGTAGGAGGCCTGGCTCATCGGACTTTACCAGGTAGGAACTTCTAAGAAATATTCTCTGGTGTTATTGTTGCAGGACTTGATCATATCAAGCTCTATTTATTTAATCTTTTTATTTCTTTGTACTTCTACTAACTTGCGCTTGATTTCTGTATAATTTGCAGGATTAATAAATGAGATCATGGGCAAAGGCAGGCGAATGACCTATGAGGAGCTTTGTAATGCAGTATTACCGGTACTTTTATTTTACAAAAAATGTTGTTTATTGATGACTGCTGTCGTTTATTTATTCTCAATGTCCTTGTCATCTCCTCTTTCAGCACTGGCATAACTTGAGGAAGCATAATGGAGAGCGTTATGCATATTCGAGTCATTCACAGGCTGTTCTTGATTGCTTAAGAAACCGGCAAGAGTGGGCTCAGTTGATTGACCGGGGTCCAAAGGTATGGAAAATAAATTTTTACTCACATTCTGCTGTTGTCCTGTCTGTCGACTCTTTTTGGCAGCTTGAAAAGATTTTGTTCCATTAGCCAAATTAGAGCATATGGGGTTAATATCATTGATCTTTTGGTACCACTTTGATTATACCACGAAGTATTTTCTTTTAATAATCTTTAAAAGCTTTTGTTTCTCTCCCAATTTGTTATCTTGGATGTTCAAAAAGGCTTATCCAGTGTCAATTAAACTCATCAAACCACTGTGAGGTTGACCAGAGAGAATCATTGCGGAGACTGCTGATTTCAACTTGGGCTCTAGATGCTAAATATATGCCTATACACATTGCTTAAAGGCCTTATTGATGCGTTGCAGACCAGCATAAGCAGGAAAAGGAGGAAAATTGATGCTGAAGAATCAGAGGATAACGAAGATGGAGCCCACAGCACTAAGAAGGAAGTAGAAAGCAGAAGTCTTGAGTCCCAACGGGAAGAGTTCCCTAAGGGCAAGCGAAATGCAAGAAAACGCAGACGTCTAGCTCTCCAGGGGAGAGGAGTGAAGGATTTGAGAAACCGACGGAAGGCGGGAGTGGTAATCGAGGATGACGATGATGATGAGGAGACGCTGTCTAATTCAAGTGAGGATAGCATTTTCAGTGAGGATGAGATTCAGGGAGGTGGAAGAGGGCCGGTTGGAAGTGATGCCTCTAGTAGCTCAGACGAGATTCAAAACATGTAAACTACGATTGTTCCCTGTGGTTATTTGGGACCTCAGCCTCCCTCTGGATTTGTACGTGCAGCTATCTTTGGTTTCATCCAGTTCTATCAGATTCTTGCTTTACTATTCAGACAGTAGAATGCAAAGTAGACAACATTAGTTGCATGATATCTCTGAGTTAGATGTAACCTATGTATATCTTACGGGAGATTCAACTTTCCCCGTCAGGTAGATGCTAGTTTGAGGTCTGGATTGAAAATTTGTATGGCCATTGTACATATAGTCGTATTTTTTTTTCCTGTTTTAGTAGAACATTTCTTCTATTTCTGCCGATGGGTATTCTGGTGGGGTCATGCCAGCTGAGGAATCACTTTTTCGGCCTTGTGGGAGAAGGTGACTTTAAGAATGACTTGCTGAGCAAGAAGACTTGCTAGGATGGTTTTCTGGAAACTTCATCCTCGACTTGATGTTATCTTGTACGGTGTACGGACTGCAGTAATTCCTGTGATTGTTGTTTTTGGTGTATGTTATTCGTCTCTTGTTCCTGAGGGGAATGTATTTCACTTTGCTTCTCAAATCTTGGAGCCATGTTCCTGCGGTTTACTATGACCATATACGCGTCTTTCCGTCTGATGATTAGCCGTGTCTATTCAAAGGAAATTGTTATCAGTTGCCCCGTACGTGGCCGTCGACCGACGAGCACCTCGATAAGAAAGAGGTAGATGGTTTCTGAGAAGAGGAGCTTTTCGGGAGTTTGGTATTATGACCGCGACTTTGTAATGGTGGTGTTTTCGTTTCGAATATCGGCTCGACATACTCGGCAACGTTTAGCGAGACATCGAGGATTGTTCTGAAATGCCGAAGGCAGAGCAGATTTGTTAGGATACAAAACGTCCCATCTCTTCAAATCCCCGGTATAACTAGTATCCTGAACTGAATCTTTAGCAGTCAAATGTTCCCCGCCAAATCATACTTTGCCTCTGTCCACCTGCATTTAGCATGCAAACGAGCCTCTTGCAAATGATCGATGCTTGCGGAAGGAAGCCATCGTCTGTTCTTATATTCTTTTTCTCTTGGCTGAGAAGAGACAGCCACGTCGCCTGTGCTCTTGTCACCCAAACCCAAGGACGGACTTTTGGCTGCGTACGGTGTAGTTGTTTCAGAAGAAGTTTAAAGAGACTATCAGTTTGATCTTGGCATAACCGATCTTCTCATCTCTTCATTTTTACCAGACGCGAAAAGTCCAGAGAATGACCAATAGGTGCTCTGACCACTTTTGTGGGTAAAGTTCTATCATTTGAAAGCTCTAAATCTCGCAAGATCAAATATTTGATCCAATAGGTGCTAGATTTTTTTAAAATTGAAAGCTTTTCCATAAGAATGATAATAATATATAAATGATACACACTAATTGCCAAACTTCCCACATAATTATACGCAGAAACCTTCTTATACGTATATTATATATAAAACTTTCGAGCTTTTGTGTTCCGTATTGCCATAATTAATTTTATCCATGTCTCCGCGTTTCTGACCCAAAAAAAAAAAATTCTCTGTGCTTTATTTTTGTAAAAACGAACCAAAAACGATATGCATTTGTCCAATAGACTTTAGAGTCCCAAAGCACATTTTAAATGCCGAATCAAACGGAGCTTTTGTTTTGCAAAGTCAAAGGGACTAGATCGAACGAATTGAAAATTTGGGGACTAGATAATAATTGAGAGGCCCGCGGTGACTTTCTCTCTTGTTCGATCAAATAAGAAGGACCGCATCGAACCTTCAAGAACAATTCAACGACCATATATAACAAGTTACAAATCCATCGATGAAATTGCGCATCGAGACAAAGTTCAGCGACTATCAGCGTCGTTTCTTCGCGAGAAAGATATACCAATTTCTGCCGGTTAATTTCTTGTATTTCTCGTTTCTCCTTTTTATTGGGTTCCAGGTTGAACTTGGCGTCTGGACAAGTGCAGTTGGCAGGTGCTGCATTTCGATTTTCGATTTCGGTTTTTATTAATTTTTCTAATTTTCCTCGTTACTAAAAAATCTCTGGTTAATCACCCACCCGTAGGTGGCGCAGTTGGTTTGAGCTCTCCCGCCATCACAGGAGGTGAGCGGTTCGAAACTCTGCGTCCCTAGCGATTTAAGTGGGGGGTCCTGGCGGCGGGTTGCTGGGCTAGCCTTCCCCGGGTTTAGTACCGAATAGCCTGTCGGGCGAAAGGGAGGTTCCCGGATCATAAAAAAAAAAAATCTCTGGTTAACAGGAGGATTCAAGCCAGTTGGAGTATCTCGGAATCCATATTCGGCTAGCCTCCTTAGGAGTTTGTGTTGGTGTTTTTTTGTTGGCTATCGGGTAGCCTTTTCTGTATAGCGCTCATTGTGCTCTCTTTGTTTGCCGCAACACCTTTGTACCTGTTGGGACACTTTTGTCTTTTCAGATATGAGGTTTTTGTGTTCGGCCTCCCTTGACGTAATTTGTGCGTTGAAAAGTTATATACTTCTTCCTTTGACCCAAAAAAAAAAATCTCTGCTTTTATGTTTTTGGGGAATACGAAGAGAAAAACATGTTTTTTCTCCGAATAGTTTTTCTCCGGGTCAAAATTTTGTTTTTTTCCGACTTGTGCTCGAAGGAACGAAAAACATTTTTATGCAGAGGAGGGCTATAAAAAGGAAAGGGGAAGCGCAGCGCGGCACGCGAGCGAAAGTCCGGAAGAAAGAAAAGGTAAAAGCAAACGATTTCAGAAGAATTCAGGAGCGCGACGGCGACGAAGCCGACGGCGGCGGCGGCTGCGGCGACGATCGTCGGAAAGGAAGGTGCGATCTCTCTGTCTGTCTGTCTCTCTCTCTGGCGGATCGTTGTTGCTTTCTCCTTCGGCCCCTAGGGTTCCTTGCTCCGCCGCTTCCCCGATTCGCGATTCGATCCCGTCGACGTCCGCCTCGCCGTGATCCGCGCCTCCCTCTCGATCCATTGCATCCCCTCATCGCTCCCTCCCGTGCGCCCTCGATCGGGCCGGGTATCGTAGCTGATTCGAGCGAGTTTCGTGTTTTTTTTTTTTTGCCTTTTTGTGTAGGTTGGTGGTGGCGGTGGCGGTAGGTGTGTCGGCGATTATGACGATTCCCGATACCGGCCTCATGATGATGGACAATGGGGCGAGCTGCTTGCCGGTCCCTCCGGACGAGGAGAGGCGCGTCGTCGAGGAGCTAACCCGCAAAGCGGACGACAATCTGAAAGAAGGCAACGTTTACTTCGTCGTTTCTAATAGGTATTAATGCTTGCTTGTTGCCATTGTCCGTACTGGATTGTTTAGTTTCTGGTGCCGCTTCTCTCGAAATCTCTGCTCTTATCATGCTTCGTGTCGCGACAATTATAGGCAAGTGGTTTGGTAATCGGTCCTTTGGTGTTGGGTGTTTTGCACAAGCAATACCAGGGAAGTTGATTGTGAAGTGATGGTTTTTAATGAAATAGTAGATTGCCTGATGTGGAACTTTTTCACACGGAACCTTAGGTTTCCTTATTGGGTTTTTATTTGCTTACTAGATACTGTCCGACTCTAGTCGAAGATAGTTCGTCGAACTGCTGCGGTGGTTCTCTTGAAACCAAGACACCCAGTTTTGTCTTGGGGACTTTTTGTTGCCTGTCTTCTTGTTGAAGTTCCGTAATCCCAAGGAGAAGGTGAACACGATCTTGTGGATGGGTTCCCTATTTTGTCAGCAGTTAATTCCTACGTTTTAATCCATTATGGTGGTTTGTGGCACGTGTGGATGAGCATGTGTTTCTCCTTCTAACATACCCTTTCCATCGTGCTATGCAAGCAGTTGCATCATCATGCAAAATTGTGTGATTGATAGTGTGGATGTGGAATTGCCTTTTTATATGCAGATGATCCATGAATTTTTTTTCTTCTTATTTTCTTTTTTGTAGGTGGTATTGTTGTTGGCAGAAGTATGTCGGACAAAATAGTGACCGGTACTTGGCAGATGAGCCGTCTTTGGATTCTCAGAGATTGAAAGTGGTTTCATCAGAAATGGCTGAGAGACCTGGGCCTATTGATAATTCTGACATAATTTCTGATGAGCATTGCGAGGGTGATCAATTAGAGCTTCGTAGAATGCTGGAAGAGGGGAGGGACTATGTTTTGGTTCCTCAACAAGTTTGGGAAAAGCTTTTTGGTTGGTAATGACCTTGTCATCTAAACAATCTTACGTGAGATATAGGTTCCGTTTCCTACATCATTATGTGTTATTTTCTACTCTGAATGTCGTTGGAGATTTTCTATTTTCTACTTTGAATGTTGATGGAGGTTATGTAGAAATATTGTTGGAGAGTACATGATTATTAGATTATTATTGAAAATTGATGGAATTTCTATTCATTCTCATAAATTGTTTGTGCTAAACCTTCTGTTAAGGGATCTAATGGCATTATTCTCTTTGGACGTATGCATGTCATTAACTTTGTCCTTTGAGTGGATCAGTTAAAGAATGAATTTCGGATGTACAATGTGAAGTAGAAGTATCTCTGAAGATACACATGATATGTTCACTAGACTGAAGTGGTGTTTTGATATAATTATCTTGAAGATGCCTTTTTTGTAAGAATAGCAAAGTCTCTTTTGGATTGGTAGAGTTAGCTTCACGGACTTTGTCTGCGTGGTTGAGCAATTCTCTCCTTGTCTGTCTCTAAATAAAGCTGGTTGGTGTTGGCTAAAAAGAAAACAGTAAAAAAAAAATGGCGCTGGTCAGTGTCTCATATGAAACTGAAAAGGCATGAGTACACCAACCAGTTAACTTAAAATCTAGTTTCAATAGGCTGCCACTATTTGGCCCTCCCTAGACCATTTATTCTGCCGTTAAAACTTAGTTGCCCTCTAGGTGGATCTTGTATTAATAATTTCTTCAGATAGATACACAACTTATTCCGAGTTTATCTTCCTTTTCTTAGCATTGATTTACAACCTTGCAAAGTTTAGTCTATTATTCACCTTTTTTGCCCGTTTTTCGTTTTATCCTAACATGCTTTGAAATTCACGTGGCTATAGCATATCAAAATCAAGGATCTCTCTTTTTCTTATCTCTATTTTAATGGCACGAAACTATATATCTCGTTTGGTATGCTATAGCCACGTGATTTTGGTATGCTATAGCCACGTGAATTTCAAAGCATGTTAGGACACGTTAAAACTTATTTGCCCTCTAGGTGGATCTCTCTTTTTCTTATCTCTATTGTTCAAGTAAGCCTTGAACTAGTTGCAAATAAACGAATTCTCGTTCTATGTCTGTGAGCTATGAATCCTCATTTAATTGTCTAATCTTCCAAGCATGATTTGTCGTTTTCATAGGCGTTTCACCTTGAAACGAGTATTGGTACTAGGTATCTAAAAAGAGAAAACAGAAAGACGCAACAAATAGATATGAATAACAAAATAGTGGGTTTCTACTATTCTGTTGATTTCCATATGTGGATTTCCTATTTAATGTGATGGTTCTGTCAGTGACCCCTGTTCGATGATCATCTTTGTTTGTTTGAAAGCATCTGTGGTTCTTTCTAGCTTTATTCTCAGTCCTTGTACTCCTTCTGTACCTGCTTGCCTCGAAGAATATATTCTTAAATCTTGTCCTTTAAAACGTTTGAGGGGCACGGTTACTTTTTAAATTGGTGTTGTGGCGGATGTACATATTCTAAGGATACATTCAACTGTTAATCCACTGCCGGTAACTTCTCACGTTTTTCTCTTCTATCTTTTAGGTATAAAGGAGGGCCAGCTTTACCAAGAAAGATGATTTCGCAAGGTTATCATAACAAGAGTTATAGTGTGGAGGTTTATTTGCTTTGTCTAAAGTTGATTGATTCAAGAGATAACAGCCAATCGATTATAAGAATAAGCAGAAAGGTATTGCTTAACATACTTCTTTGGTGTGAGATCTTATTTGCTTAGGGAAGTTATTTTTCCCCATTCGTTTTGACTTTCCTTACAACTGAAAATTGGTTAGACGTGCAGCTTCTAATTGGTTTTCTGTGTTTCAGGCTTCTCCACATGACCTATATGAGAAGGTGTGCATACTCAGAAAAGTGGATGTGGCGAAGGTATATAGTTGTTGTCTCTCTCTCTCTCTCTCTATTGAGCACGCGCGCACATACAGTTTTATATGGTTGTATCTCAAGCATCTCAAATTCTCAATATCTGTCTTTTGTCATCCTATCAGTTGTTAATTAGGTCTCTACATGCTCTTTGATTTTTGTGTAATTAAAGGTTGCTTAATTGCTGTTTTCCAATTTCTCGTTTCATGTGAAATGGCAGGTTAATATTTGGGACTACTTTAATAAGCAGAAGACTCTATTGTTAGAACGCTCAAACAAGACCCTGGAGGAAGAAAGGTTGCAGATGGACCAAGATGTGAGTACTTGAGCAATTTGGCTTTGTCTTGTTGATGCCAATGCTTATTTTAATTACCTATAGTCAAGAATGGTGTTATATGGACTTATTGGCGATAACAACTGTTATGTGGTCCCAAAGAAATGTGTGGCTGAAACTTTAAGTTAAATGTGAAACAGTGAAACTGATCTATATTTCCTCTTGAGCCAAATCTTCACCATTGTGCGACTAATTATATGTTATTGTGATATGTTATCTACATTGTAAACATTTGAGCTCTAATTAAAAATTGTAATTTCATCTTTAGTACAACATTTCTCCTTTCTTAATATTTGCGAGCTAATTGACTTTGTTATTCATATTTGAAATCTCACGATTTGAGATTTGTCACTTCAGACTCATCTTCAATGGTCTTTAGGTTTTATATTATCGGATGATATGTTTGAGGATACAATTTAAAAGAGAGAATTTGCATTTTGTACCCTTTGTAGTTTCCTGCTGATGATAAACATTTGTTTTGCAATACTTGTGTGCTCTTTTAGGGAATGGAATTGCAGGGGTTTTTCCCTGTTCAGCCTGTTATAAATTTATTGTCAATAGGCAATTATGCTTCTATTTTGCTTTTGCAGATTCTCCTAGAGGTGCAAGTTGATGGAGTTCCTCATTCTGGAAATGGCATGGATTCAACCCGAAATGATTTGGCTTTGGTAGTGCTTGAGCCTTCTAGGTCATCTATGACCATCGCAGGGGGGCCAACCATGTCGAATGGTCATTCATCAGGGTATAATTTTTATCAGAGAAGTGGGTTGAGTTCATCAAGCTCTCGTACAGAGGATGGGTATGATGTATTTAATTCTGCCAATAAAGAAGAAAGGGGAGGTTTGGCGGGTTTGCAGAATCTGGGAAACACATGCTTCATGAACAGTGCCATCCAATGTTTAGTCCATACTACCCCTATTGTTGAGTATTTCCTGCAAGACTATACAGAGGATATCAACATGGAAAATCCACTGGGAATGCGCGTGGGTCTCTGTACTTATTTTAACTGCATTTTTCTGTCATTGTCTCAGAATGTTCTATCCTATTATACCAAAACTCTGACGTAAGTTATGTCTGTAGGGTGAGCTTGCCCTTGCATTTGGTGAGTTGTTGCGAAAATTGTGGTCATCAGGGAGGACTACAATTGCCCCACGTGCTTTCAAGGCAAAACTTGCTAGATTTGCTCCTCAGTTTAGTGGTTATAACCAGCATGATTCTCAGGTAAGTAATGTGTAATGTACTTCTGATTACCCCTCTCTCTCATGCTTTTTGTTATTATTAAATTTTTATTATATCCTTGCTCTATAGGAACTTCTTGCATTCTTATTGGATGGGCTACACGAGGACTTGAATCGTGTGAAGAAAAAGCCTTACATTGAGGCAAAGGATTCGGATGGCCGCCCAGACCAGGAAGTTGCTGGTGAATCATGGAGATATCATAAGGCCAGGAACGATTCAATAATTGTTGATGTTTGCCAGGTAAAGAGTGTTTTATAGGTGCAATTGTATGCTTTCTCCAATGAATGTCTAATATAGTTATTTAGTGCTCGTATAGGTTATTTTATGGTTCTGTAGGTCTATGATAGGTGGCATTCAAATGGTTGAGTTCAGTGTCTTCTGGCATGATGATAACGTTCCTGATGGCGTTATTATTAGTAGTGGCTTTCGTGATTGCGCATGCTAACACAAAATAGGAGTAATTTTTGTGTTCAAGCTAGGGAGTTTGTAGGGTAATTAAGGTAACAGTTGAGGGCATTCCTACAATTTTTGAACAGTTGTGTGTATTTGACTTTGCTTCTTGCCACTCTACCAGGATTGGTAATTACTAGACCTGTGCCCAAGAATGGTAGTTTGTTTCTAGAACTTGCATCTGCTCAAATTTATAGGAACTTCCATGCTTTGCAGTCTCTGCTGTCATGAATCAAAATGCATCTATGTTCAATTTATTTATCTTTCTTGTTGACCTCTTCAAAGCTAGATTGAAGTTTGATCTTTCTTGTACCCTCTGTTGCTTGCTTCCTCAGTACATTGACTTAATACCCTTGTATTTGTGGATTCGTTATTTATTTGTGGAATGACCTTGAATTTTCTTTTGGAGTGTAGCTTGTTCATTTCGCTTTTATTGCTGCTCACTGTGTATGTGTGGTGAAATTGTCAGGGTCAATATAAATCAACGTTGGTGTGCCCTGTATGCGGCAAGATTTCAATAACGTTTGACCCCTTTATGTACCTAACACTGCCACTACCTTCAAGTGTTACCCGGACAATGACGGTGACTGTGTTTTATGGTGATGGAAGTGGTCTGCTGACGCCATTTACTGTTACCGTGCTTAAACATGGTTGTTGTAAAGATCTTACCCAGACATTGGGAGCTGCATGCTGCCTTAGGGCTGATGAATGTCTTCTGCTTGCTGAGGTAAACTGATCCTCTTTCAGTGTAGCCTCATTCATTAATAAGGAGTCGGTGTATATCCATGGATGTGTGGTGGGTGAATCTATGTATCCATGGATGTGTGCATGTGTTTCTAAATTTTGTTCTGGGCAAATTTCTTCAGATTTGTTCATTGGTTAAAGTGTTGCATTTTCAATTTCAGGTTTATGAACACAGGATTTACCGATATCTGGACAACTCATTGGATTTATCATCAATTAAGGATGATGATTACATTGTGGCGTACAGACTTCCTAAAGTAGGGGCAGGGAGAATAAAAGTAGAAATTACTCATCGCTGGGTTGAAAGGTGAGGCTTTCTCATTCTTACTCAGTGCATTGGCGCTATGGAAGATTACTTTCTAGTGAAATCTTGAATTATGCCTGTATGACATTCTAGAGTGGCCACATGCATGGTCAATGTCCTTGGTGGTCCTCAAACTTAAATTTTTGTGCTATGTGACCGTTAAAATTACTAAATTGTTTAATTTGGTCAGTTACAATTCTTTTGCAAACTCCAACGCATACTTCAGAAACCACCGGACCTAGTTCCTATGCCGCATAAACATTCTATCGCATGTCTGTCTCTGCATCTCAAACAATGAAATTAACGGGGACTAGGAAAAACTCTCATGTTTGAAGACTGCATCGTGATTAAATTGAGTGTCATGTCGGAGAAAAAAAAAGCAAAGCCATTTGAGGGGCCAAATTTGTACTTATTCATTCTTTTCTGATGGGTTTTCATACCCTGTTAAGTTTTCCGTTTTCGCTTGAGGGTATCAAAATACTCTTTAGGTGTCTGAATTAGGCCCATCCAGATTAGGTTTAGGTGTATTAGCTAGCACGGACTTGAGCAATATGCTGTCAACTTTTTGATTGAGAATGATTTATGGCACTGCGGAGTTGCTTTTTGTTCCTAATAACATTTAGTCTTAACAATAAAATCTAGGGTTAATATTATGAAAAACCCTAAACCGGTACAAATGTGACACATTTACCCCAAACTAATATTTTGACCACCAAAAATCCCAAACTGATACACTTGTGATAAATTTATCCCAAACTAATTTTTTGACCACCAAAAACCGTAATCTGATACATTTGTGACAAATTTACCATCCGTTAAATCTGATTAATATCACGAAAAACCACAAAATGGTAAATTTGTGACAAATAGAAGGGTAAAACCTAAACTAGTACACCTGTCAGCAGGCACGTGTCATTCAACTCAGTAATTTGATGATAAAATTTAAAGGAAATTAACGAAGGTAAATTTGTCACAGGTGTACCAGTTTAGGGTTTTTGGTGCTTAAAAAATTGGTTTCGGGGGTAAATTTGTCAAAAGTGTACCAGTTTGGGGTTTTTGGTGGTATTAATCCTAAAATCTATTAAGTAGTAGTTTTAGGTGGTCTTTTAAATCCTATTAGAGGATTTTCATTCATGATTGTGTCCTCAAGTTTCCTGAACCAGATTTAGTGCCGCTGTATGTGGTGAGTTCTCTGCCTCTTGGCGTTTTGCGTGTTTTCCAGTCAGTGCTATTCATATGCTATATTCTATTTTCTTTTTGTTTTTTTTTATTAAATTGCTAATTGGTGGTGGATTCCTTCCATAGGGTTGGGCCAGACACCTTCAAGGGCCATGAGAGGAAGTTCTCTGGAACGCCTCTGGTTATGTATTTAGCAAAGGACTCATTATGCGGGGAGGATATACTTGGAGCTGTTGGCAAAGTGTTGTCACCTTTGAGAAGAGTATATTCTCCGTCTAAAAGTAGTTCTGAAAAGGCAAGTAGCTTTGTTTCAAAAGATGGAGACGAATCATCTAGTAGCAGCAATGGCCAGTCTGGGCCAGGTAACGACGAAATGGAAGGCGTAGAGGATGATTCATCAGGTGAGCTACCATTGTTCCAGCTTTCTTTGGTTGATGATAGAGGTGCAAATCACAAACCCATACATAGGGATACTGTAATATCTGGTCAAACTGTGAAGATTGTGCTGGATTGGACTGAGAGGGAGCTTGAACAATATGATGCAAGCTACCTCATGGATTTACCTGAGGTTCACAAGAGCGGGTTCACAGTAAAGAAGACCCGGCAGGAAGCTATTTCTCTCTTTTCATGCTTAGATGCATTCTTGAAGGAAGAGCCACTTGGCCCTGATGACATGTGGTATGTATCTGGAACTACTTTATGAGGTTTTGACAATGTGTTTACTGTTCTGCATTGCCAACTAGTCTCCTGTGAAGGTCTAGGCTGATGTGGCTTCTTAAAATTTTCTGTGTAGGTACTGCCCTGGTTGCAAAGAACATAGACAAGCCACTAAGAAACTAGATTTGTGGAAGTTGCCAGACATTCTTGTAGTTCACTTGAAAAGATTCTCGTACAGCAGATACCTGAAAAACAAACTTGACACATTTGTGAATTTTCCCACTCACAATCTCAATTTAACCAAATATGTGAAAAGCATTGATGGGCAATCATATGTGTACGAACTCTATGCAATCAGCAACCATTACGGTGGATTAGGTGGTGGGCACTATACTGCATATGCGAAGGTAAGCTATGTACTTAGGTTTTAAATGTCATGCACTTTGACCCGATTGAATCCGACAGCTCTTTTATTCTATCTATCATATGGTGTGGTCCAGAGTTATTTTTTTTTCCTTTTAATATCGCTCGAGTATATCTTTTTAAACTCAAAACAATGTTTCGGCTTTGGAAATGCACCAGAGTTGTTTTTATTGTGTCTCCCTGTTAGCATCATTTTCTCAAATCTCAAAAGGCTATCCAATTTTCTGGCTTCATTATCACGTTGATCATGTCTCTTTTCAAGTGAAACTGGGCGTACTGATATTATTGGTCAAATTGCACAGCTGATCGATGAGAACAGATGGTACCACTTCGATGATAGCCATGTTTCTCCAGTTGGTGAAGCTGATGTAAGGACTTCAGCTGCTTATTTGTTGTTCTACCAGAGAGTAAAGACAGACTCGGGAGTCAGAGCGGGAGAGACATCGCAGAGTCATATGAGCTCTTGAATGCTCAATTACAGAAATTATGATGTTCGTCATTGTGCTGTTCCGAGGATTTGTTAGTTCCATTGACGAGCTGGTTTCCTCCTAGAAATGTGTTTTTTCAGCACAGCTGCAAGCACCTGGGCTGGAAAGGACCCGGAAAGAAGCAGGACTGGGAATTTAATTTTTTGGTGGGGGCAATGAGAAAGGTGGAGCAATGGAGATGGACAGTCTTTGCAGATTTGGAGATGTTGCGAAACGTGGTCGATAGTAGCCGGTGGTAGCCAGGGGATTTTTTGGACATATTACTTGGCTACTATTCATGTTTATTTTGAAGAGGGATCCCAGTTCATAGCCTTAAAGAGGTTCATTTCATTGTGCCGATGGATTGTGCCTGTATTTATGGGCATTGTCCTGGCCAATCTTCTTAAGACTTACCGTCCAAATTGCGCGGCAAATTGTAATTGTCATCTATATCTCCCATCTCTATATAACCTTCTATAAAAAGTGGGTTCAGTTCGGCGTGGTACTCTGATTCATATAACATGGTTCAATTCGAAAGTATTTATTATATACCTCGCGAAATGATTCGAGGGCAAAACTCCAACATCAAGAGCAACTTTCGGAAACTGAGAATAATTGATTTCGGAGTAAGGTACCCGATGTAGCTTGTCTTCTTCTTCATTTTTGTTTTTTTTTTTTAAGATAACTGGGATTTTACGACCGTTTAATTAGGTGAATAGAGTAATGTTAAATCACCGAAAGCGTCTCTGCTTTGGTCTCGCTTTCATTGCGTGTGCATGGATCTTTGTCGTTCGGCTCTTTTGCCTCCTTAAAAACACCCCCCGCATCGCTTTCACTTTCATTGAGGAATTGCCCTCCAACATTGGAAATATTTACAAATTTTTGGCCCTCAAAAGCTGACTTTCTGTCGTCTCTTATGCCCCCTCTTAGTCTAAATTCGGTTAATAGACATGACAAACGCAGCTCCAAATGCTTTTGATGACCAATCACAATCATCGCTTAAGATTTGTGCACTCGCTAATGATTTCCTATTTATATAATACGAGGCTATATTCTGATTGCATCACCATCGATTATTGCAATTTTGTCGACTGGCAAACAGGTCCAAATCAATTATATCTGAAGACAGCTAGGTTTGGCTAATTTCATAGTTATCGATGCTGCAAATATGTTCATCTAGATGGGCGTAATGTTTGTATATGTAACCCATCAGCTCCAAATTCCTAATGATCCATACCACCATGACCAGACGGGACATTTTCTGTGGCATGTGAACCATATTTGTGGTAGCCCATTGTGGCAAATGAATGCCACATTGAAAATATGTACATACATGATATCCCGAATGAGAAACAAGTGTTCTCATTTATGATGACAAGGAGTTATAAATCCTATCTTTAATAAAGCCAAGCATTTTTTTTTTCCATTTAGCCATAAGTTGGTGTCTAGATCAGTGTTCACACACCTTGACTGGTCTACCTCTCAAGTCGATCATAAGGTTCAAATATATTTAGTATCGCTAAATACGACGCATTCATGTCATACACCATTGTAACTTGGCACTTTAATATGCTTTGTTCAATCCAACCGATAAGTGTTGCTGCAATTAATTGCTAATGGGTAGAAAAGAAAATCTCCTAGGAAGTGTCTTTGGACGTCTTCTTGAATACTGTCTTCCAATTATGCCAAAAATGAAGAGAAAATGGCCAAAATCGAACTCCTCAAAATTACAGGGATTAAAAGTGCACTTTAACAATATTTTAGTTTTAGTTTTGACGGCTTGACAAAAGAGGTAAGGGAAAATTCCAATTAAAGACGCAAAGTGGGGTCAAATTCTCTAAAAGAAGCCAAAAGTGAACATTGTGTTAAATAAGAGCCTGAAGTGCTCAATCAGTCTCAAATAAGGACCCGAAGTGCCCAAAAAGTCTCAAATAAGGACCTGGGTTCCCCGCCGATCAAAATACCTGCCAGCCGGCGAGAAAGTTACTGTTCCGGCATCGAAATAGTAACTGTTTAATTTTTTTTGTTTTTTCCTTTTTTGTTTTTTTATTTTTATTTTCCTTTTCTTTTTTTTTCTTTTCTTCTTTCGCCGGGGCCGGCGAAGGTTGCCGGCCTCGCCAGCAACCGGCGAGGCTACTGGCTAGGCTTGACCTTGCCAGGCGAGGCCGGCCTCGCCCGACGCCGACGAGGTCGAGCCTCGCCAGGTCTCGCCAGATCTGGCGAGGGTTCAACCTCACCGGTGTCGGGCGAGGGTAGCCCTAGCCCGACGACGGCGAGGGCAATGTCGCCCAGCCCAGGCGAGGGCGACCCTAGCCCGACGCCAGCGAGGGCGGCCTTGCTTGAGGCCGGCGAGGGCGCCCTCACTTGAGGCCGACGAGGGTAACGTCGCCCAGCCCATGCGAGGGCAGCCCTAGCCCGACGCCGGCGAGGGCGGCCTTGCCTAAGGCCGGCGACCTCTGTCGGCCCCGGCTATGGCCAGCAGAGGTAGAAAAGAAAAAAAAAAGAAAAGGAAAAGGAAAAGGAAAATAAAAAAAAGGAAAAAGGAAAAACAAAAAAAAAATTAAAAAGTTACTGTTCTGGTGCATGAACAGTAACTTTCTCGTCGGCTGGCAGGTATTTTGGCCGGCCGGGGACCCAGGTCCTTATTTGAGACTTTTTGGGCACTTCGGGTCCTTATTTGAGACTGATTGAGCACTTCAGGCCTTTATTTAATACAGTATTCACTTTGGGCTCCTTTTTGATAATTTGACCCCACTTGGGGTCCTTAATTGGAATTTTCCTAAGAGGCAATTTGAGCTATGATTATTTTTATTTTTATTTTTTAAAATTAGAAACACCGATTTACTTATGGAAAATGTCAAACAATGCCCTTTGGGCACTAGCAAATCTAATTAAACGTGTATAAAAAAACTTAAAATTTACTATCCGACAAATAAGTAATTCTTCAATTCTCAAAATGCCTTCGGAAATTGTTATTTACACTTTTACATAGCTTAATTATGGGGTCGATGTTCGAGTAAACACCGGCCCTTCATTAAGTTCGATTGGGTGTAAACTAATCATAATATTTTTATTCGGAATAACGATCAAACTCATGCCATGTGCGTACGTGACATTTCTCAATGGGATCCAAATAAGAAAGCGCGACCACGTGAGGCATGTCGGGGGACAAAGATGGGGCTTGGCGGGCCCCACGTGCGTTGCGCACCAACAAAAAAATTGATCGTCGATCGTGGCGATTGCATCACCACATCTATTTTCGTGTATTTATTTATTGTTTTCGTTTTTTATTTTTTCCCCTTTCTTGGATTTTTTTGCCACTTCCTTAAATTACGACACTGAAGATGTCAATGACGCCATTGATGGTGGGCCCGCCCCTTTTGATTTTCTTTACTTTTGTTGTTTTTTTTCTCGGTAATAACGAATGACGGTCCTTCCTCAAATTACTCTTCCCATGTCTCCCCGGCTCTCTCTAAAATCAAATCGGCCGAATCAATTTCCCTATTTTTATAATTAGAGGGGAATATACAGACTAATTTTTTACTATATCAAATCCCAAAAATGATATGACAGGGTGGAAGTACGTATTCTAACAAATTGATCATGTTCAAATATATATCACAAGAATTTAGTACTTAATATTTGAAGTTAAGGTGAAATGGGTTTACCTGGAATGCACTAACAGGAAAGTCAATCGCCAAACTCCATTTAAAGTTTAGTTTGAAAGGGGACTGTGGTCAAAAAGCATGTATCAAAACCCACCGAAATTCCCTTTTTCGTATCGTCTTTCATGTAAAGTTGCAAAAGAGCAATTTATAAAAAGAAAAGGATTGCAAAAACACTGCTTTCTTGCGCTTCGATTAGAACATGGCTGACAGTTCTCGTGATCCAACTGTAATCACATCGCGTCATGACCATTTCATTTCAAATTAAGTCTAATCTTAATATGAATAATATATATCTAAGATAAGACATGAAGGGTATTTAAGGAAGAAAAGAGAAAGTAGATTACTTGAAAGTAGGAGCCTCCATCTTCCTTTTATATAGCAGCAGAGGTAACATCTCATTTAATGTGTAAAAATGTGTTCAGATGTAAATTAATGTGTCCGAATATGTGTAAGCATATTATTGTATTGACACGAGAAAAATGTTAACCCGTTTAATCAAATGTGTCCAAACATGTTATGAATAGATTGAAAGGGCAAATCCGCGAAACATATACAAAACGTGCGGATGAGTCCACCATTGAACTCGATTGAAGCATGATTAAGTGCGTGTTGAATATATATCGTATGAACAGGACGTAACGAAAAATTATGTGGCACTCGGTGAGAAGCTAACCCATTCACTACTTGATGATCATAAATCTTGGTCGTGACCCTTGCTTCATCTTTTCAATTGGGTGCACAGGCAGACTGCTCAAACCATGGGAGATATCATACTTTGATGTTCCCCATGAAAAATACTAGGAGTGGTTCCCCAAAAATCGAAGCCGCGGTGGGAATCCTCAACTCGGTCAATGGAAGCTTCAAATCCCAATCTTCCATTCAAAAAACCAAAAAGCTTTGGGCTATCTAATTCGAAGCCATGCTTCGTTTGATTCAATTGATATTATGATAATAACCCACACTTACACTCTCCAACTTTTTTTTTTTGGTCGAAACACTCTCCAACTTAGAGAGTGAGAATCTACTCAAGAAAAAAGCTTTCGCGAATATGTAAACACTTTATTTTTATATTATCACTGCATTTGTAATTCACATGGGAAATGATTTGAGTTATGAAAGATTTATTAGAAATTTCTCTATTAGATGTTAAATACGGCTCACTTACTGAAACTTCCCCATACAAGTTATGATGGGTGTCTTCTTTATTTAGAAAAGGGGAGGCGGTTATTTTCAAAATCCATACTAAGGTGAATATGGCAATGAATATGGCAATCTCCATACAACTAAATCACTATTTTCCACCTATGCGAAAATCCCTTTTATATTGGCTCAATTGTGAAATCACCCATTGTGTTTTCATTTCCATAAAATTACCCTCAAATTTGTACACAATGTCTCTCGCGATGTATCCGATACACTACATCTGAGCTCATTCCCACTTAGTCATTAGATCATGCGAGTCTAATATGAGGCTCACAAAATTTAATGTCTGCGAAGGAGTGGACACATTTGCTTCGTTTGCATACAAGAATATTTCCTCTCTAAGTAGTTTTCCATGTTTTTATACCTAGAAAATCCTAAGTGGCAAAAATTCATTGAAAACCCTTTAATTTGGAATTAAAAATGAGTAGTTTTATCAATTGCATTTTGTACTGGAAATGTGCATTGGTGTCCTAAATCCTCTGTGAGTGCCTTGATACGGGCTAGCCCGGAGCACATTGTTTGTGTCCAATTGGGTCATGTAAATATTGTAGAGATTTCATATTTTTTATAGCTTCTAAATGATGTTAACCCAAACACATGTAATGTCCACCCGTGCTAGAATATATAATGTCAGTAAAACTCTTTACAAAGGTTCAACTACTCAAACTTTTCTATCTCGGTAGTTTCTTGATGTGTATTGCTTATACCGTTGATTAATACCACAAAATGTGGCATTTTCACGCGACCCATTTTCATTCTTGCCTCCTACAAAATATTCTACAAACTATGCAAGTATCTCTTAGTATTGGAATGTAGCGCGCTTGAGTCGGCTGGTGTACTACTGGTAACCAAGGATGGTACACGCTCCACGGTTTCTCGAAGTATGCAGCTCATTCCCACTGCCAAGCATTGCACACCCGAAGTAACAGCCTCCTTGTTCTTTCGCCATGTAGGGATGAAGTACTAAGGTGTGCTGCAGCGAAGTCGGCTGTCGTGACTGTTATCAGGCAATTTCTAGTGATTGTTGCTTGGAATCGTGGGGTCGCGATTATGCATGTCTTCAAGCCTTCATCCCCAGAGAGATAGCCAAATTGAACGCTTCAATGCGATGCTAGAAGTATATTCGAGGCACTACATGAGTGCCAACCAGAAGGAATTCTCGTCATGCTGAGGATCCTTCCGTAGCGTAACCTTGAGGAAAACGATTGGCGATTTATCCGCAAGTATGAAGGGCCAAATGCCAGTATTGGCCAAAGTGGGAAAAGTTGCTTATCAGCTTCAATTGCCTACTTGTTTGGAAAATCATCTAGCGTTCCCTGTGCGAGTTGCTTGAAGCCTCGCCATCAAGACACGGAGGACCAGATGCAGAATGTACCGACTCGACCGGACATGAATATTGACTTCCCAGTAGGCGATGCCATGGACCAGATCCTAGCCAAGAAGATTGTTCAAGACCCACTTGCAGGTGCCAAAGCGAAAGAAGTATCCGGTTCAGCGTAAGGGTTAAGGAGCTCGAAACACCGGCAAGGAGCTAGAGGACCTTGGATTGCTCTCTCACCGCGAATAACAGGGTTAAGTTGCCGAGGATGCCGATAAATTAATTGGGCGAGAGTGTCATCAATTCTTGGCAAGCGTCTTGATTCATGCTTGTCTAGTGCTCATTATCCTCCATGGCCGCTTAGGTTAAGCACGCATCCACGTAGTGCAGATGTATACTAGTCATTTTATGTTTTTCTTATATTTCGGGATTTTAAGATGGTTCCATCTTAAGCACAATGTTTACAGAGTTCTTTGGGAGAGTTCAAACTACTCAAACTTTAGGAGTGATCCTTGATGTCCATTGCTTCTACCACCATTTAATCCAACTAAGTAGAACACTTCCTCTCGGCCCATCCTCACTATTACAAACGATCCCGCGGACTAACCATGTACCTTAGCATCGAGAAATTATGCACTCGAATCGATCAATGTACTACTGGTGAACGAAGATAGTATAGATCGGCATCGACGGCTCGGACCGGGACATCTAGAAATCTCGATCGTCCTAGGTTTTCCCTGTTCGGTTCAGCCCGAACTCCAACGTCTCTTCAAAGATTAGTACGTTGCACCTCACTCCTCTCCGCTCCTTTTCTTGTCCTCTCTCACTACCCCGCACGGTATCAGTCCCACCCAGTCTCCTCCAGTGCAAGATTCTCTCCTTCTTCCTCCTTCACCATTCACACTCTCTCTTGCTCCCTCACTCCACCTCCAACCTCCATCTCTCCGCCTCTCTCCGCCATGATCTCCTCCGCATTACCTCCGTCGAACCTCGCTCTCCATCTCCTCCTCCTCATTTCCGGTCAGTACCTCTCCATTCAGTCTTCTTCTTCTTCTTCTTTCTGAAATGTGCTCTGCAGGTTGACTGGTTTGCTTGCTCCCCACTTTGCAGGCCTCGCGTCCCCGTCGGCGATGGCTGCTCCGATCGGCGTCAACTACGGCCAGATCGCCAACAACCTGCCGGCGCCGGACCACGCGGTGGCGCTGGTGAAGTCGATCGGGGCGACCCGGGTCAAGCTCTACGACGCGGACCAGCGCGTCCTCTGCGCCTTCGCCGGGACCGGCGTCGAGTTCACAGTCGGCCTGGGCAACGAGTTCTTGGCCCAGATGAGGGACCCCAAGAACGCTCTCTCCTGGGTCAAGACCAACGTCCAGTCCTTCCTCCCTGACACCAAAATCACTACCATCGCCGTCGGCAACGAGGTCCTCACCTCCAACGACACCTCCCTCAGGTATCATTCACATTACGACCGTCGATTCACGCTCCCACCTCCATTTCTGACCGCAAGTTTATGTCAATTCGCTATATTGTATTTTAATCGACGGTCTTCTTGTTGCTGTGCTTCAGGGACCTCCTCATGCCGGCAATGCGGAACGTCCACGACGCGCTCGCGAGCCTCGGCCTCGACAAGCAGGTCACCGTGACCACGGCCCACTCGCTGGCCATCCTCGACACCTCCTACCCGCCATCGACGGGAAAATTCCGGCGAGATCTCGTGAGCCGCGTGAGCCAGGTCCTGGACTTCCACGGCCGGACCGGGTCGTCGTTCCTGATCAATGCCTACCCGTACTTCGCGTACAAGGCGAACCCGAAGCAGGTCCCGCTCGACTTCGTCCTCTTCCAGTCGTCGCAGGGGATCACCGATCCCTCCACGGGGCTCCGCTACGAGAACATGCTGTTCGCACAGCTCGACGCCGTCCACTCGGCGCTCGCCGCCGTCGGGTACGCCAACATGACGGTGCACGTGTCGGAGACGGGGTGGCCATCGAGGGGCGACGACGACGAGCTTGGGGCGACGCCGGAGAACGCGAAGAAGTACAATGGGAATCTGATGAGGATCGTGAAGCAGAAGAAGGGGACGCCGATGAGGCCGAATTGTGACCTCAACATATATGTGTTCGCGCTGTTCAATGAGAACATGAAGCCCGGCCCCATGTCGGAGAGGAACTACGGGCTGTTCAAGCCGGACGGGACGCCGTCGTACATGCTTGGCGGCGGCGGCGGCGGCGGGGTGAGCAATGCGACAAGCTCTGGAGGGTCCGGTGGGGGCGGGAGCGCTTCCGACGGGTCGCCACCGGCACCGATTGGCTACCTCTCCGTTTCCTCCGGCGCGGTGAGTTACGGCAATGATATGCTTCTCGATATTTTTCTTATTATATTCTGTTCAATTTTCCGGATGTCCGTTTTCTTTTTTCCCGATAAATGTGGTGTTAAGTAATTATTTGTGTGGTTAATATAGGATATAGTTTTAGAAAAAGTAAATTATTTTAAGAAATTTAGGAGGAGCTTGTCACCAAGTCTTGTAAATTTATTTGTAAACAATAAAACCTAGCATTATGCTAAAAGTAATTGACTAATGGACTTTTGAAATGCAAATCATAACTTAACATAGGGAATATAAATAAGCGCAACACTTTTCGAAAAATAAATTACATTAAGTTATTGGGGAAGATTGCATTCTTTTCGGTTTTCATTCCCCAACTATAATATTGTTGATTTTGTTTTTCAGATTTCAATTTCGCAAGTTTTAATCATTTAAAAAATAGACTAGTATTTCTAACTAAGACCTCTTATGTTAAAAAAAAAAAAACGTTCATATGGACAATTAAGGTCATTTAAAATCATGTGAACCTTTTCACTTTTTTGACAATTCAAACATAGAGTATTTCTCATTTTGGCTCGAAAGTCAGATATGTAACTTTTGACTTTCTGTCAAAACTTTAAAAAAAATTATATATAATTTTAGTTTTAAACACTACGAAAAAATCAAATAGGGCTTTAATTGCATTTCATTTCATCACTAAGAGATCACACTTTTTTTTTTAATCTCATTATTGGAGCCCGATGAAGTTATCCTAAGGTTTGTCAGGACTTTACAAATCAAAGAGTGCACGAACGAAGCACGAAATAAAGTAACCCTTATCTTATTAATCTCTTATCTAGGGTTTTACCAAACACCGCCTCTTGCTCTTGGGGAAGGCATGCTGCTAAAATTCCTCGATATCAGGCTGCAGTAGCCTGAGATCAAGGTTGAGATCTCGTGTTTGTCAGCCACCGCGAAAGCCAATAATTATTATTAGGTGCTGTCAGAGCTATACTTAACGTGCATGTACGTGATGAGCGACAGTATAGATTAAGCGCCTTCCTTTATCTCTTAAATCCGCTGATCGAGATCCGACCTACGTGTGATACTTCTAAATTGGCGGTCATGTGGCTGTCTTTGGAGCTGAGTAGCTGCATAATCTCTCTGACATCACATGCCTTAAACTATGTTCATTTAAAATGTGCAACGGCTCTCTTAGTAGATTTTTCTCTTGTTTAGCTTTCTGCTTTTTCACTTTTTCGCTTGGGTGCAAACTTTATGCTTTTAGATTAGATTAGTGATGCTGTGAAGTAAATTATTGAAGGGTTCATCGTCCAAGTAAAGGAAGATTCTTCGCCCTTTGGACGTAGCGCCTCTGTCACATTAACTCCCGATTCTTTAATTCTTGATTTGTCCAAATTATAGTCGATTGCCATATTCCTTTCTTTTGGGCAATTCGGCCACAACACGAGATTTAATGCAATGGGTTGAAATTATTTTCTCGGTAATTCGATTTGACTCCGGCAAAAAAAGGATTTTTTTCATAGTTCGGATGACAAAATTTTGTGCATTGTGTGTGTGTACAGAATGAACTCAAATCAGTCGGTGCGGCATGTCTCACTTTGGCTCTGTTCCTGATCAAGCTCGTCTTTTGAGGTTTGAAACCATCTGATTGTGATCAAGAATCAACGAAGCGGGTTATCTAAAAAAGAAGGTGAAAGACTTTTGGTTTCTCTTTTGCTTGTAAATCAGCTCCCCAGAATTCATGGGCAAAAGTGCGTCTCCATCATATCTTTTCCCCGTCGAGGCCTACCCGAGCACAAGTTGGAGAGAGAGAGAGAGAGAGATTGATTGCTTTCGAGACCATCACTTGCTATTATTAGTACTGCACCTGGGTCCATATTATCAGAGAAATTGCAGAGAGACAGACGCAGAGAGAGTAGGGACATCGTTGGATATGTGTAAATGTGAAATGAATAGTAGCTTTTTTTTGTTTGGCTGGCGATGATCTGTAATTGTTTGGCACTTCTTTTTGGCGTTTTTGGGCAGGGTGGTGGGGGAGAGATTGTGCAGTGTAGTGTCTGCAATAATTCCTAGATGCCAATGTACTGCTATTATATTGCTATTTTATTCCGATATATCCTATGTAGGACATGTGGGATGATGCATGAGCACATCGTTTTGGCCAACACAACCATTGTTCATTTTAACTCTGGATAGGAACATAGGAAAAAAGCACTCTATGGCTTCCTTTAAAGGGATGATGTGAAAGACGTGATGTAGGAAACAACCTAGCAGCATTTGCACCTAGGGCTCAATGTGAAAGAAAGTTAATGGAAAACGTCAACGTAGAATTTAATGGATATCTACTCTAGGGATTAGGTGGACAGGTGGTGAATGAATGAGCTCTTAGTAGCTTACAGCAGGGTCTCTTTCCGGGTGCCCGTGGGATTTAGGTCATCTCTAAAATCCTAAAAAGTTTAATACCACAGAAAAATCCTCAATTAATACATACGTAATAAATTTATTTAAAATTATTTTTTTAATTATAAAAAAATTTAAATTTGTATATTTATGATAATTTTATCCCGAATTATTTATTTGACCATAAAAAACTCCACACTGATCTATCTGTGATAATTTTACCTTCGAATTAATTTTTTGATCATAAAAAATTTTAAATTGATACACCTGTGATAAATTTACCCTTCATTAGTTTCCGTTAAATTTTATTGTCAAATTACTAAGTTTAATGACATATGGTAATTGACATATGTACCGATTTTGGGTTTTACTCCTCTGTTTGTCATAAGTTTATCAATTTGTGATTTTTTGTGATATTAATATAATTTAACGGACATTAACATAGGATAAATTTGTCACAAATGTACCAGTTTGGGGTTTTTAGTAGTCAAAAAATTAGTTTGGGGGTAAAATTATTACAGTTGTACCAGGGTAGGGTTTTTGGTGGTCAAAGAAATAATTCGGGATAAAATTGTCGCAAGTATACCGGTTTGGGATTTTTGGTGGTTAAAAAAGTAGTTCGGGGTAAATTTGTCATGGGTGTACCAGTTTGGGGTTTTTTGCGATAAAAAAAATAGTTCAGGGTAAAATTATCACAGGTGTATCAGTTTAGGATTTTCGGTGGTATTAACTCATCCTAAAATCCTACTGCTGTCAAAATAAGATTTTCCTAAATATAATTTTAATGACTCTATTCTAGGTGAACATCTAATCCTAAAATTAGGTTAAACAAAGAAAAAATCTCAAATAATAAAATCTTATATCTATCAAATAACAGATGAAAATTAAATCTTGATTACCCTGCATCCAGAGCACAAGGCAAGCTGTCGTCGCTCAAGTCAAGTGAGGTAGTGAACAAAGGCACGAAATTATCTGTCCAAGAGAGAGAGACGAAGTTTCAAGCCCTTGTTCGAGCAAGCAATTAGTTTGTCATTACCCATCTGATGAAATCCTGAATTGTCACCCGCAAGTAAACCGAACCGATAAGCAATGATCATGCAACCAGTGGATGGGTTATTTGGATGAGGGATTGCCATCCTCTCGGTTTCATCTTTTCAATGATGTTCGTGTAGTTATCAACAAGAAGATCCGAGGTTCATCGGATTTAAAGGATCGCCAATGACTCGAAAATTCTGTGAGCTTGCCAAAGCCATATGATGTTTCTTTAGCTCCAGAATTTGCTTTATAACTGCCAACAATGCTTCGATGTTTCAAAGTTCCTGATCTTGTTAACCCTCAGAAATTGACTAGCTGTAGAGATCTTTGACATAAACTTAGGTGTAGTGATATGTAGGGCTTGGGAAAACCAATGAAAAAACCAAGTTGCATCCTTCGAGCAAAAAACTTAGGTGTCAAAAAGTACTGTTGATATGCATCTCCTCGTTCCTCTTGTTCCTCTTCTTCCTCTCGGCCAAGCGGCTGATTTCATCCACTTCCTTTTTCTCAACATCCTCTTTCACCTTTGGTGCGGCTTGAGTGTCCCTCTGTATCGCGACTTTGTTTTAGCGCTGCAAATAACCAAAAAAAGAACATATACAATATCAAGAATGATATAAAATGAGAAAAAGTACTGCTGATATGCAACTCACTGTCCCTCGCAGCTTGACTTATGCTCGTGAACATCATATGCATTTGGAAATCTTATCTGATAAGAGTCTCAAAACAATGGTATTTCCCGTGGATGAAGATGGGTTTCGAGCTCGGCCCCGGTTGATGACAACTTCTCTCACTCTGCCAAAGAGACGGGAGGCAAATGTCTCGGCAACGATAACTACTTTAGGAAGTTGGCTGGCCATTTTGCTGAAGAGGAAAACAAGGTGCTGAGGAGGAAATTGGGATAAACTAGATTTTGTCTAGGGGAGTGCTCGAATCTGTAGGCGATTCTTTTGCGAAGATAGGGAAAGTTCCATTTTGGTTAACTCCGTATGGAATAAAAGTTTTTTACGAATCACTAGGATGTTGATCACGCCTATAGGTCCCTTCCAATTGTACTGTTAAATAAAATTTATCCTACCCACACAACAAATGCTGAAAAAGTTAAATCCCGCTTCTGTGAAACACTTTCTTTTAATTTAACCCACCTGCACCCTTAACGGTTACATAGAATCCTTTTCATCAACTTCGTATATTATCTTCACTTCTTATCATCATTCTCTTATTATTTATATACAAAATACTAGTTAAGGATACGTGCTATTGTAATTTTTTTTTTCACAAAAATATACATAGTACACGCACAACGCATGCGCAAAGTCTAATTAGTTTAAAAGAATGCATCATCTTCGTTTTTGTCAGTACTTGCTGAACAGTGGATTATCAGCTACTTTGCTGCAACGTGTGATGTGAACCTGAGAACTGAGAAGACTTTCTTGCTGATAGCATGGCAAGTGGTCTTTTAGATAGTCCTTGTTTGATATTTCCAGTTAACTGCTAATTACACGGTTCTTTTGAATTGTCAACTAGCAATCCAACAGCTGCATGAAGAGCTTCGTTCTACAGAGGTTGATGACCTGAAAAGTTCAACCTTGGTCCGATAATGCTTTGAATGCTGTCGAGATAACGAAATGCAGTGGTTACTTACGGTTTTGGCATTGCACTTGACATCAGTGTATTTCTGTTGCTGGATTTTATTCTTGGACATCCGTTCCATTGAGAACACCAGTTATGCAGGTTTTCGTGATGCTGTCCAATTCCACACCTTTTGTAATTTCAGACACCAGTTCCTGCGCATGATATGGGCTCACCAGCCAAGATCACCTTTTGTAAAAGAACGGAGGAATTTTGAAATGAGAATTCTGTTCTTCATTACCACAGAAACGTAACATATATACAAGAAGATACAGCTATCAAACAAACTCCTAATTAGGCTAAACTACTAAAAATACAAGGACCACACAATAAAAGTAATAAAAGATATGTACACAAAACTTCCTAAGTAAACGGCCTAAATAAATGCATATCACAGCTGCCTTTCCAATACCCCCCTCAAGTTGGAGCATGGGGATCTCGAATGCCCAACTTGCGAAGAATAAAGTTAAATTGATCCTTTCCCAACGCCTTCGTGAAGATATCAGCTGCATGCATTGAACTACGTACATAATCTGTTTGAATGTTACCATTAAGTATCTCATTACGAATAAAATGACAGTCCACTTCAATATGCTTGGTACGCTCATGATAGACAGGATTGGCGGCTATATGTAAGGCTGCTTGACTGTCGCAATACAAGTGCATAGGTTGAGAATGTGCCACACCAAGAGAATCCAATAATCCTTTCAACCACTTAAGTTCACAAATTGTAGTAGTCATAGACCTATATTCAGCTTCAGCGGATGAGCGAGACACTGTCTGTTGTTTCTTAGTCTTCCACGAGATAGGAGATTCTCCCAACAGAACAAAGTAACCAGTCAAAGATCGTCTCGTCAAAGGACAACTAGCCCAGTCAGAATTGCAGTAAGCAGACAATTTGAGGTCACAATTGGCACGCAACATAATACCCTGACCTGGATTTCCTTTCAAATAACGCAGAACTCTCACAGCTGCCTCCCAATGAGCTTTCTTTGGCCTCTGCATGAACTGTGCAAGAATATGCACACAGTAAGATAATTCAGGTCGAGTTATTGTTAGATAAATAAGCCGACCCACTAGGCGCCTATACTGAGGAGGGTTGTTCACATCATCGCTCTCAGTAAGGGCTAGCTTGTGATTTTGTTCAAGAGGAGTTTTAGCCGGCTTGGAACCCAGTAATCCGACCTCAGAAATCACATCCAACGCATACTTACGTTGACACAAGAAAATACCATCCGAGTTTCTCGCCACTTCAATCCCCAAGAAAAATTTCAGCTTCCCCAAGTCTTTCATATGAAAACAACGACTCATATAGTTCTTGAACTTTTGCATAGCGGAAATATCATTACCGGAGATAATGAGATCATCAACATAAATAAGCACATTCAATTGAACAGTCCCAGCTCGAAAAGTGAACAAGGAGTAATCTGAATATGATTGCTGAAATCCATAAGCTTTCAATGATGCAGCCAATTTCGCAAACCAACATCTAGGTGCTTGTCGCAAACCGTATAGAGATTTCCGGAGTCTGCATACCTTTCCTGATGATTGAGAGGCAAATCCAGGTGGCATCTTCATGTAAACCTCTTCCTCTAAATCGCCATGTAAGAAAGCATTTTGAACGTCCATCTGATGAAGTTCCCAATTCTTTGCAGCCGCAACGGCAAGAAAGGTGCGTACAGTGCACATTTTTGCCGTAGGAGCAAAAGTCTCCTGATAATCTATGCCTTCAACTTGATTATTTCCCAGTATCACCAATCGCGCCTTGTATCGTTCAACGCTTCCATCAGAATTGTACTTAATTTTATACACCCACCTGCTCCCAATTGCTTTCTTCCCAGGGGGCAAATTTTCGACTGTCCATGTGCCATTATCTTCTAAAGCCTGTATTTCTTTACTCATGGCCTCTCTCCACCGTTCATCTTTAATCGCTTCCGCATAAGAGTTTGGTTCATGTCCTGTAGTAATTGCTGCCAAGAAACACCGGTGTTGCGCAGAAAATTTTTCATAACTCACATAACGTGCTATAGAATAAGGTGTACCTGAGGAATCAGATCGGGCAGATGAGCATGTCGAGGGGCTTATTCTGATGGCGTTTGTCATATAATCTTTCAAACGAACGGAAGGTTGCTTGACCCTTTGTCCCCTGCCTAGCTGCTCTTCAACGACTTCACTTCTTTCCACATCCTCATTGTTTGTGTGGATCAATTCCTCCATTTCATGATTCACTTCATTTTCTCTATCTACATTTTCGGCGACAACTTCACTTCTTTCCACGTCCTCATTGTTTGTGTGGATCAATTCCTCCCTCAAGTCACTTTTTAAATCATCAACTTCATCACCCAACTCCACAACTCTATTTTTAATGAGTTCATTATTTATTGTTTTCTCATCAGCATATGGAAATTCTGTTTCATCAAACACTACATCTCTTGATACAAAGTATTCATCAGCTTCTAAATCATACAATCTCCACCCTTTCTTTCCTAACGGATAACCAACAAAAACACACCGACGACTTCTACTAGCAAATTTATCTTTATCCCGATTCTGATTATGCGCATAGCACAAACAACCAAAAATCCGAATATGTTTATAAGAAGGAGGTTGGCCAAAGATAATCTCATATGGGGTTTTACCATTCAATAATATAGATGGAGTCCTGTTAATCAAATACCCAGCTGCGAGTACACATTCTCCCCAAAATTCTATGGGTAAATTTGCTTGGAAACGCAAAGCTCTTGCAACATTAAGGATATGGCGATGCTTTCTTTCCACTCGGCCATTTTGTTGAGGTGTTCCAACACAAGAAGTTTGATGCAATATCCCATGTTCATCAAAATATTCTTTCAAGCACAAAAATTCACTTCCGTTATCACTTCTAACGATTTTCACATTTTTCTCAAATTGGCATTTAACCATCGCAATAAATTTCCTAAGAACGCAGGCCACTTCATTTTTTCCATTCAGCAAATATATCCACACGGCACGAGAGTAATCATCAACAATTGTCAAGAAATAAATTGCTCCACATGAAGCTGGGACTCTATAAGGTCCCCACAAATCACAATGCATCAATTCAAAACAATCTTTAGCTTTATTGTCACTAGAAAAGAAGATCTCTCTTGTTTGTTTTGCTCTAACACAAACCTCACAAGTTTTATTGGTTTTCCTAACCATTTTGCCAGCTTCTGGAATTAACTCCACCACCTTAGAAGAAGGATGACCCATTCTTTTATGCCAAAGCTCAAAGGATTTCATATCATCCACCTTGCAAGCATGTACCGAAGTCACTCCTTTGAGAAAGTAAAGCCCCTCGCGTTGCTCACCCGCTCCAATCAGGTTCCTCGAATTTAGGTCCTATATAGCACATATTTTGTTAGTGAGTTGGATAACCAAATTTGAATCATTAAGAAGTTGTGATACAGAAATCAGATTGCATTTCAAATTGGGCACAAAAAGAACTCTTTGCAATTTCAAGTCTCCTCCTAGCAACACAGTTCCTTCTTTCACTGCCATGGTCTTTTCTCCATCAGGTAATTCGACTGAGCATGGCATAATGTCACGCAATTCTCTCAAAAATGCCAACGTTCCCGTCATATGGTGGGAAGCTCCTGTGTCAATAATCCAAGGAAAGATACTCTGCTTACCCATCAACCTCTCATGGGCACCATTCTGATGAGAACTTAACATTCCCAGCAAAGTCGCCCACTGCTCATTATTCAATTCACTAAGACCCTTTCGATCTGAATCTGTCACAACTCTTTGCCCACCATCAACTCCAGTTGCTTGTGAGAAGTTGGCACGAGCACCTCCTCCCTTGTTTCGTCCACCTCTATTACCACGCTTTTGACCACTACCTTGTCCAGTAGAGGTTCCACGTGGTCTATTACCCTACCATTCTGGATATCCTATCAGCCGGAAACAACTTTCAGCATAATGTCCCTCTCGGTTGCAATTATAACAGAACGGCATTTTATCTTTATCCCCCCTTGAATTCTGACCACCTGCCCGGATTGCAAAACTCATGGGATTGCTTCTTTCATCCTTGGTTCGTGTCATAGTTCGCACTCGCTCTTGCTGAACAACCATAGCATAGACACGATTCAGATTAGGCAAAGGTTCAGTGCTCAAAATATTAGCACGCACTGTTCCATATCCTTCTTCATCTAAGCCCATCAAAAACTGATGAACTCTCTCTTCTTCACGCTTTCTTTCCAATACAATGGTAAGATTGCATCTGCAACCTGTACAAATACACACTGGTATCTGATCATAGTTATTTATTTCATCCCACAAGGTTTTGAGTTTACCGAAATAGGACACGATGGGTTGACCATTCTGCCTACAATTGGCCAAATCCGATCTTAGTTGTTGCATCCGTGGACCATTCCCAATCGAAAATCTCTGGTTGATATCCTCCCACAAATCTTTCACATTCTCCATGTGAGAGATAGTCGAGCGAAGTGTCGGTTCTATGGTATTAAACACCCAAGAAACCAACATGGAATTAACTGTCCACCAATCTTCAAGTTCCATTGAATCATCTGCTGGTTGCTTGACAGATCCATCAATAAAACCATATTTCTTCTTGGCTCGTAATGCAGTCCGCATAGCTCGCGCCCATTCTTCATAATTCTCGCCCTTCAACTGAACTTGGGTAATCAGGTTACCCTGGTTGTCATTCGAATTTAGTGTATAAGGACTAAAGGTTTTCTTGTCCACTCCAGAACTCTCATCACCTTTTTTTTCATCAGTCATGGCTCTGATACCATGTAAAAGAACGGAGGAATTTTGGAATGAGAATTCTGTTCTTCATTACCACAGAAACGTAACATATATACAAGAAGATACAGCTATCAAACAAACTCCTAATTAGGCTAAACTACTAAAAATACAAGGACCACACAATAAAAGTAATAAAAGATATGTACACAAAACTTCCTAAGTAAACGGCCTAAATAAATGCATATCACAGCTGCCTTTCCAATAACTTTCTTGCTGATAGCATGGCAAGTGGTCTTTTAGATAGTCCTTGTTTGATATTTCCAGTTAACTGCTAATTACACGGTTCTTTTGAATTGTCAACTAGCAATCCAACAGCTGCATGAAGAGCTTCGTTCTACAGAGGTTGATGACCTGAAAAGTTCAACCTTGGTCCGATAATGCTTTGAATGCTGTCGAGATAACGAAATGCAGTGGTTACTTACGGTTTTGGCATTGCACTTGACATCAGTGTATTTCTGTTGCTGGATTTTATTCTTGGACATCCGTTCCATTGAGAACACCAGTTATGCAGGTTTTCGTGATGCTGTCCAATTCCACACCTTTTGTAATTTCAGACACCAGTTCCTGCGCATGATATGGGCTCCCAGCCAAGATCAGCGGACTCCAATATACGCTGATTTTCCTTCCTTTCACTGGCTTTTCATGCCTGAGAGATATTGCACAATGAGTTAGAGGACATAAAAAGCCAGCCATTTTGGTTCAACAAGAAGCACTTTTAGTTTCTCCCAGAGTAACTCACCCGTCAATAGAATCCGATGAACTTTTGAACGAATCGGGCAGGTTGAGAAGTGAGAAATCTGGGAAGGTATATCTTCTCCGGTAGGCTACATGTTCGATGAAATAGGCAATTTTCAGCTAACGGAAGGAATAGCCAGCCCAGAAAGAAGTGTTTCTCACTATTAGGACTGGAGAAATAATTGCCGTTCGAATTCAGAACCCCTGGAGCCAGTAAAGCAGCCTGTGAACAAAAAGATAACTCCGCGGAGCACAAGGAGAGCTCATAGAATTACGAAACAATGGTACGAAGATTGGATAAACTAGGATAGAGACGTAAACAAGAGTATTCTCGGACATTTTTGGAGTTATTGAATCAACGAGGAACAAAGAACAAAGCTCTGCTCCTCACCAAAAAAAAAAGGAACCAAGCTCTGTATACGTTTCCACATGCCAACTTTCTCGCTACTGAAGAAGTGACTAAAGATTTCATTAAAGCAAATCAAAGCCCTCATATGCATTCTGACCCACCTGACACAACAAGCTGAATCGAATATGATCATCCTCGTCAGCCAATCCAGTTCTAGGACCGTAAATTCTGGATCTCATCTTGCCCCACACCTTCAGCAATTAAGGAGCGTCAGGAAAAACAGATCAAGATAATGCAATATAGTACCGTGATATCACCCAAAGAAAAAGAGCGGAAAAACTCATTTCATTCGACTTGCGAAAATTGATAAATACATCAACCCCAGTATAGGACCTGGGGGATCGAATCAACGCCTTGCCAGACGACATTACCACCGCCACCTACCTCGCCTTCGATGGAAAGATTGGGAAGCGGTTTTGCAATATCTTCGGCTTCGCGTCCTTTTGTCGATAGCATCCGGATCAGGTTCACCTCGTCCACGGTGAAGACATTCCGCGTCACGAACTTAAGGTAAAATGAGGTCGTCCGCTCCGAGCTCGACTCCCGTCTCAGCTTCGTGAAGGAGGGCCACGTGGAGAGATCCGCGCGTCGTTTTCCGCGCCCCTCTTGTATGGACTGCCGACGTCTTTGTATTGCTTCAGTTCGCTGGTGAGCCTGGAAGTCAGTTCGTGCCGTTTCTCGTTGGATGGGACTATTAGCTGGCCTTGTCTTAAGGTCCTGTCGGTCGAAAATGTGGAGCTGAGTGAAGATGTGCTCAAGGGACTTTTCATGGCAAGTCCACTTTTAGAGCCCCTTTAAGCTGTGCGAGTGCTGCAGGTTGCTGAAGAACATTAAGATAGATGCAACAAGTTCGAAAGAGCTGGTACTCGTCCGCATTACTTTCTTTAACGTGGAGAAAATCTGGGCGCCGCATTTGCTGTCATTGCGGGTTTCTGGGGACTGGTGGTCTATTTCCAATGTCAGACTCGACAACGTATCTTCTTTGGCGGAAGCCCAGTTGGATTTCGTCTTTCGAACTGATGAAGGCAATGATATTCGAACTGATGACACGAGGATACGCCCTGGCTTTGTGAAGGAACTTTTTGGGAAGCTGCGCGTAGTTCACACAATCACCATTAATGGATGGTGTTTGCAGGTACAAGCTCAATGCTTTCACCATTTGAAAGACATAATGAGTGGACCGTCCAAGATGGATCAAGTCCGGCCCGTGAGCCACAAGGGCCCACGAGATAATTATTTGCCTATCACTATAATAGAAGGCACCCCTTGAAAAAACATAACATGATTTTTCCATATGCAAGCACACTCCTTCGAAGACAACGTATTCTCTGATTTTCCTTCGGAACGCAAACGAGAACGAAAGATGATCGAAGAACTCTCAAGCACAAAGTGACACTTAATTTGTGACAATACCGGGTATGTTCGTTGTGGGATATGCATGTATGATCGGTGATACAAGTTAATGGTCCTCGGGCACGTTTTCCGCATTGATCGAATTCGTTTCGAATACATTTTGAATGTGTCGATCGAGAATTGAGGTTTCCCAACATTGGTATCGGAGCGATGTTTACTCGTTTCTCGATCATGCATGCGCATCGTCTCTAACATTGAAGTGAATATTGCCTGTTTTTTGTTTTGGCCTCGTTTTTTGTTCACTTTCTTCGCGTCACTGAATTGTTCATGCATGTTTTGATTTTTGTTTTTCATCAAAATTGGAATTTTATTGCATAAACAGAAAGTGCTCGTCGAGACGAGCAAAATAAGAGGCGGTGCGTCGCCGGAGGAGGCCGCATGCACCCTCACGCGCCGGCAAGGGCTGTGGGCGTGACGGCATGTACGGCCCACGCACGGCCATGCGAAATGACGTGTCGGTCAGCCCACAACCGCCGACAATGACGTCATCGGAGCGCGGACCCAAGACCCAACCCGTTGACCCGACCCCGGTTGACCGTTGACGACCCAGTTGACCGGTCAACGGTCGGAACGATCGAACCAAACCGGTTCAAACCGAGCAAAATGACCCATTGCGGTCTTTCGGCCCGTTCGAGCTCATTTGAACTCCAATTTGGACGTTCTTGGTATCGACGTGCTCGTATCGGAATGTTCTTCATTATGATATATTCATATGACATGTTTACTGCACTTATGAATGTGAAAATGCACGATAAACCCTATGTACGCGTACTTAGAGGTATATTTTTTTGCATTTTCTTTAGTATTTCTCTATAGTTTTTGAAATACAAGTGCTAAGCCACATGTATATGAATAAGCATTCATTATCTTGATGTATCATGGATTATAAGTATTCCCTTTATTCTGCATTCGTTGCAGGAATAATGGTACATTGAAGACGCACTTCGATAATCCCAAGAATGGCAGCTCAAAAGGAGATGCTTAAGAAATTAAGAATTAAGCTAGCTCTTTATCGATGGGACGTCGAGATGATATGATGGCACACATCATCAATGTCAACAAAATGATACATGATATCATTTGGAATGGTTTTGTAATGCCAGAATATGTAATGGTCATAGCCCTAAAGTGCACTATTCCTGAGGAGTTGGGAAGAATGCTTGATAAGGTTAAAAAAATCTTAAAAAGTACAAGCTAAAATATGCATGTGGAGAATTTTTTGTAAGAATACATAAGGGTTGGGGCAAGGAGAACATCAACCCTTACATTAAATGGGTCTCGGGGCAAGCCATGATCTGAATCTAGGAGTTTTCCGGGAGCCCCCGTTTTTGTTTCAAAGAAAATAGAATTTTCTAAAGAATTTTATGAGTCCTTTCCTGTTTATGTGTTGGATTGGTACACTTGATATTATTCTTTTAGGATTTGGAATCAATTTTGTGCATGTTTTAAGTTAATATTACATGTTCTTAAACATTTGTGAATGTGTTATGTAATATATATATATGGCTATGAATTCTTTTTCTAATTTCTCAATTTTATATTGCCATATTATATGTTATGTTATATGTGGGAAGTTCTTAAAAGTTTGTATAACTTTTGAAGAACCAATTTCTTTACATAAATGATCATGTTAATGATAATTTCAATTTAGGTTTTTTAGACGATGATTGAGAGCATAGTGAACTTTCGATTCTAAGACCTTTTGTGAAACTATTCATTAATATGATTAGTTTATGTAATCATGATGCTGATGAAGCATTTAGATAGGCTTTAATAATTTGTGTGTATGTGTCTGAAATGTTCAGATACAATAACTTCAGCAACTAAGAACATAGTGGCTGAACTTAATAAGGGAGAAAAATTGAATGGGGACAATTATGAGATTTGAAGTCTCAAGATTCAATATGTGCTGGAAGAGCAAGAAGCACTCGAAACTTTTAACCAGATTATGGAAGAACCTGAGGATGGGATAACTGCCCAACACAAAAGGGACAAAGATGCTTTCGCTGTTTGGAAAAGAAAGAACTCTCTTGCTCGCATTACATTGCTAAGTAGTATGGACAATGACATCATGCGAGAGTTTGGACGTTTCCATAATGCCAAAGACATGTAGGCTGCACTGGCATCAAGATTTGGTCGGACTTCTATGATCAAATTGAGACAACTCACTATCCGTTTCACTCATACAATATGTCTTATGGAAAGACCATGAAACAACATTTGAGGCAGATGTCAAATATGATTAGTGAGCTGAAGGATGCCGGCCACATACTCACTAATGAACAGCAGGTGCAGACAGTAATCCGCTTCTAACCTCAAAGCTGGGAGCATATGAAGATCCATTTGACCCACAATGAGGGTATCAAGACCTTCGAGGATGCTATGCGGCATCTTGAACCGGAAGAGGATCGTCTCATGGCGATTAAGCCAGAAATTGACATTTACTTTGCTGGTTCTAGTTTGCATGGAGTTTCGGGCTCCAAGAGGAACCACCCTACTGGATCAAAGAAGTGGAAAGGCAAGGGAGCAAGTCCTTCAGGGAAGAAGCCGAGGCACAACTAACAGGAGAAAGGAAAGCATCCTTTCAAGAAGAACATTTCAAGAGTGAAATGTTACAACTGTGGCAAGAAGGGTCACTTTGCTCACGATTGTGGTGAGCCAAAGAAGATAGAAACCCTTAGCATTAATGAAAATGCTACTCATGTGTCTAGTTTGGTGTTTCTAATTGCATCTAATCTTTTGTGGACTGTAGACTCGGGAGCCACATATCATATAGCGAAAGACAGAGAAGCTTTCGTGGCGTTCCGACGAATTCCACAAGAAAGAAAGTGGATATACGTGGGGAACAATTCAAGAGTAGAGGTTAGAGGCATTGGCACCTGTCACCTACTTATGCGCGGTGGACGCACATTGTTCCTTCATGATGTGCTATTTGCTCCGGAGATTCATCGGAACTTAGTTTCGGTGTTGGTTTTAGTTAGACTTGGTTTTAATGTAAACTTCCATAACAATGGTGTAAACTTGTCTTTAGGTACAAGTTATTATGGTTCAAGATATTTTTTAGATGGTTTCATTGTATTAGATGTTAACTATTATGAAGTTAATGTTAGTTATTCCTTAAGATCAAACCAAGTTTGGGAATTGGTTAACCTTCCAAAAGGACGTAAAGCCATTAGGAACAAGTGGATTCTCAAAATAAAGCGTAAGGCTGATGGCTCAATAGAGAGGTATAAGGCTCGCCTAGTGGCGAAAGGATATAATCAACATGAAGGAGTTGACTTTGAAGAAACTTTTTCTCTTGTGGTTAGATTTATCTCTATTCGCCTTATTCTGGCAATAGTAGCTAGTATGGATTTTGAATTACATCAAATGGATGTAACGACTGCATTCCTCAATGGAGAATTAGAGGAAGAAATTTATATGGAACAACATGTTGGTTACATTACAAAAGGCCAGGAGCACAAAGTGTGTCGACTATTGAGGTCGATATATGGCCTTAAGTAGTCTTCAAGATAATGGTATATACGTTTTCACAATGCCATAATGGCATATGATTTTGTAATGATAAGTGAAGACAATTGTGTATATATCAAAAGATCCAAAAATCAATTTGTGATCTTATCATTATATGTATATGATATACTAATTGCCGGAAGTAGTATGGAGTTTGTTAATACAGTCAAGAATTGGTTATCTTCCCATTTTGACATGAAAGATACAGGTGAAGCTGCATACATTTTTGGAATTAAGATTTCAAGAGATCGATCAAAGAAATCCATATCTCTTTCAGAAGAGACTTATGTGAATAAAATACTCGAACGATTTCGTATGCAAGACTATAAACCAATAGATACTCCTATTGCAAAGGGCGAAGCATTAAACGATAGAATGTGTCCTAAGACTTCACAAGAAAAGGAGCAAATGGAACAAGTTCCATATGCTAGTGCTGTCGGAAGCTTGATGTGCGCTATGATGTGTACAAGACCTGGTATTTGTTAACAGTTGGAATAGTAAGTAGATACCAATCCAATCCAGGTCAAGCACATTGGATCGCTGTCAAAAGAATCCTGAGATATCTAAAGAAAAGTGCCGACTATGCACTGACTTATCAAGGAAGTGATCTATACCTTGAAGACTATACTGACGTAGACTGAGGAGGAGATTTAAAAGAAAGGAAATCTAATTCTGAATACGTGTTCTTACTGAATAATGGCTCTATATCTTGGAGCAGTAAGAAACAACAGTGTGTAGCCTTATCTACAATGGAAGTCGAGTTTATGGCTCTATCGGCAGTGGCACAAGAAGCTATTTGGCTTGGAAAATTTTTTGATCACTTATGTGTTACTGAGAATGCTGCAAATCCCGTATTGGTCTATTGTGATAGCCAAGCGGCAATGGCGTACACTAAGGATCCCAAGCACCATGGAAAGACCAAACATATAGATATCAAATATAACTATGTTAAGGACATGGTTGCATAAAAGAACGTGAACGTGAAGTACATATCTACACAAATGATGATAGTTGATCCTATGACAAAGTCAATTCCTAGAGAAGTTTTCCATGGTCATGTGAGATCTCTAGGATTGTGCAGAATATGATGTACTAAATATTGTAATTTTCCCTAAATGTTCACTATTAATAAAGTCTGTTATTATCAAAGCCTATAAGTTTGTATGACGTTTGTGAATGTCGATATTGAGTGCATTATATTGAAAAGGTATGTCGGACAGATGAGAGATTAGCCCACTTACACGGGTAATTATCTCTACTCACTATGTGATGAATAGAGACGAGACAGTTTTAAGCTTGTTATCTAGATGATAATTGAGAGCTCAAGCTTGAAGAATGGACGTCGCCTTAATAGAATGTTAAGATGAGGACATATAAATTATTATGTGCAAAAGTGAAATGACCCACATATTTCACTTTACCCGTCTTTAAATGGCAGATGGAAGTTCTGACAAATGCTAATGAATAGAGTAGATTTGTAAACTCAAGTTAGATATTGAGTATGTCTAAACTATCATCTGTACAGTATTGAGAGTAAAGACATACGCTTTATGGGAAAAGGAGAGAATACCGTAATACGTATTTCATATTACATATGCATAGGAGATCGATAAGAGGTGACAAAAATTATGATCTCAATTTTTAAGTCGTGTGAGACTCATGAGGAAAATAGTTTTTCTCAATTAAAGTGCCCTCACGACTCTTACTTATTCTCAAAATTTCTATTTAGTATTTGCTATCTTAGGATGTTGCCAATGATCATGATAATTCGGTCTAACGGGGCATTTTTAGAAAAGTGCGTTGGACTGAAATGGAGAGATTTAAGGAAAGAGGAAGATCGATTTAATATATGATGTCACATTTTATATTTGTATTCACAGGTCAATCAATTATGATTTTGAGTAAATTATAATTGTGAATACAATATAAGAGATACTAAAAGAGATCATGAGAGATAAAAATATGACTGATTAATCTAGGAAACTGCATACTAATTCTACTCTGGATAATGCCCAATTTGAGCTGTTATATATTCCTAACAGATGCATAACAACGAGCTCTCGTAGTATGCTGGTCGCACAGATTATTTGCCAATATGAATTTTGCAAGGAAGAGAGTTTATGTTTAGCCTATCGTGGGCGAGTGGGAGATGAAAGACATAATGGGTAGACCGCCCAAGATAGGCCAAGCCCGGCCCGTGAGCCACAAGGGTTCACGAGATAGTTGTTTGCCTATCACTATAATAGAAAAAGCACCCCTTGAAAAAACATAACGTGATTTTTCTTTATGCAAACACACTCCTTCGAAGACAACGTATTCTCTGATTTTCCTTCAGAACGCAAACGAGAACGAAAGACGATCGAAGAACTCTCAAGCGCAAAGTGACACTTAATATGTGACGATACCGGGTATGTTCGTTGTGTGATATGCCTGTATGATTGGTGATACAAGTTGATGGTCCTCGGGCACGTTTTCCGCATTGATCGAATTCGTTTCGAATACATTTCGAATGTGTCGATCGGGGATTGAGTTTTCCCAACATCATTTATACGACGAACTTGTGTTGAATGATGTATTGGTGTTTGTTGCCCACGTCGAGTGACCTCAGCTCTCTATGGCATTCTCCTCGTCTTTCATCTAGGGGAATTATCGGGAATGCGTGCATAGTTAATTACAAGCCGATAGGAAGATTCATAACTTTTTGTTTCAACTTACGAAAAGTTAATTTCCATTAAATGGATCCCGGATCACTCAATTAGGGACGATGAATGCCACTAGATGTTGCTAATTATCGTGGATGCTGCTCGACGCAACATTATCATACGCTTGGTTTAGTACAAACAGACGATGAGGTTATATGAAAGGGTTACTTTTTCAATTCATTTTTTCAATCGATAGAGGAAATACGATAAAGAATAACATACTTATTTATCTTGAATTGACAAAACTAAAAATATCGTCACAAGGGGACGACCTCAAAATTTAGGTCATTCGTAAAACCGTCTCTATCAATCTAGCAATATAAATATTAAATTAAATCTTAATTTTAAGAGATTTACGAAATTCGATTCAATTGGATAAAATATCCAAGTTTGATAGCATAATCAAATTCAAGAGTTGGACTCACCGAGGTCGGGGGAAAGATGGGCACTACCAGACAAAAGAGAAGCTCCCCTCTAAAGAAATCACTCAAGGACAAAAGGAAAGGGCACATTTCTCTGTCTTGTGGCCGTGTAAAAACATAGGCAAGTGAGGCTCATGAAGTTGTTTTTTGGAGCAAAGAAAACAAAAAGAAAATGGATAGGGTGTTTCCAGGGCTCCAGACTAGGTTGTCCTTCCCTTGGAATTCCAGCCGCACAAGTGGTGAGACAGTCCTCTGTCAGCTCAGCTCTTGTAAATGGCCGCCTATTTAGGTTCAGTGACAAGACCACGCGATGGAGAGAGAGCACTGTAGCCACCATGGGCACCTTTGTCAGTTTGTCGTGTCTTGAAGAATGGCCGCACGGTGAAGGAAGGCGTGGGTTTCTTGAGAGTTGAAGCTGCACATTAGCTTTCTGTCGAGCCGCGGCACGAAGACCGAAAACGAAGAAATCAAACAATGGGGAGCTATTTGCTTGGTCGTGTATAAGGGCGCACATAAAATTCATTCTGAAGTATCAGTATAGGAATGTGTTTATTAAAAAATTTTCGAAAAGTATTTTGGAGTAATTTTTGGATTTCGAAATAAAAATACGTTTATTAAAAATACTTAATTCCAGAATGTATTTTTTATTTCAGAATAAATTTTGGGCAAAAAAAAGAAAAGCTACTTTTTGTCACTTCTCTCTTTCAGAATGCATTCTCCCTATTTTCTCTCTTTTTCTCACTAATTTTTTTTCAAAAAATACATAAAAATTGAAAATTTCCAGAAAAATTCATAAAAATTTCCACAAAATAAAAAAAAGTCAGATTTCGGGAAAATAGGAAATTTGGTGAATTTTTTTCAAAAAATATAAAAAAAATAAAAAATTTCAAAACTTCACAGAATGACTTAAAATACCTTTGGACACCCACTTTGAGTGAAATTTAGATTTTTTGAGGTGCCAAAAAAAAATCAAAAAATAAAAGATTTCAAAACTTCACAAAATGACTTAGAATATCTTTGGGCACCCACTTTGAGTGAAATTTTTAGATTTTTTGAGGTGCCCAAAAAAATCAAAAAATTAAAAATTTCAAAACTTCACAAAATGGCTTAGAATACCTTTAGGCACCCACTTTGAGTGAAATTTAATTTTTTTGAGGTGCCCAAAAAAATCAAAATTTTCAAAATTTCACAAAATGGTTTAGAATACCTTTGGACACTCACTTTGAGTGAAATTTATTTTTTTTGAAGTGTCCAAAAAAAATCAAAAAATCAAAAATTTCAAAACTTCACAAAATGGCTTAGAATACCTTTGGGCACTCACTTTGAGTGAAATTTAATTTTTTTGAGGTGCCCAAAAAATTAAAAATCTCAAAACTTCACAAAATTGTTAAGAATACCTTTGAACACCCATTTTGAGTAAAATTTATTTTTTTTATATGCCCAAAAAAATAAAAATAGATTTATGTTCTAGAAATCAATTTCTGGAACAAAATTAGTTATGTTTTATCAAACAAATTTCTCCTTCAAAAATTAATTTCTAGCAAAAATTCCGAAAATCAATTTCTGACAAGAATTTGATTTTTGGAACAGAATGGTTACCATTTGTGCCCTAAAGAGTTGAGAACGCACGGTAATTTGTGTGGTGAGGATTACGATCCAAATGAATTGTTTATTTATAAATACTTAGAATTTGAATTTAATTTAAGTACGAAAAATGCTCAAATATTATGAGCGATTATTATAAATTTAGATTCTCCGATTATAGAGGATATATGGTGTTGGCTCTCGCCGTGAACGTAAGTTTCGATACATCAAATATCGCGTGTCCTTTATTGTTCCTTGTTATTTCTCTGACTATATCCGCGTTGACATAAATTGCAAGATCCCGGATTTAGCTTCCGCATTGGTGAGTATCTCAACAACTAAAAAAAAACATGCAATTTGAAGTCGCGAGTTCAAAGACAGTCCCAAAGTTTTCTTGCTAACTACTAAATAAAATTAGTGTTGGGTCCACCTAAATACCCACCATGGATCGTAGGATTTTGCTTGTCGATTTTGTCATGACGTGCGGTCCTAAAGCCAGCCAAGATGTCCCCAGTTCACGGGAATCCTTGGCGTATGTGTTTGATTTCGTTTTGGGGACCCGTTCAATTTCCTTCGTGATAAACACATGAAAAAGCATACGACTGTCGTCCACCACCTTCGCCCGCAAGGAATAACTTTACGAGTTTTCCATCTTCTGGTTCGTGACAATCTTAGAAAACAATACAATTAACCTCCACCCAATATAAGAAATTCACATGCTCAGTTGCGTCTAGTCAACCTCGATGAATTTTCAACGATTTTGGTCTCTCTTAAAATTTGCGTTATCGGTAAAGAATTTTTCTATTGCCAAAACCATTCAGTGCATGATCCTACAGAGATAGATAAGTGCACCGAATGTCCTAAAACTTGTTATGCAAGTGCAATCGAGCCTTAAAATTTTAAAAAATTTCAATCAGCAGAAGGATTTGATTGGATTAATCTAACAAGTTTTAGGACTTGATTGCACTTTTGAAAGTTCCGGGATTCGATTGCACTTTAGCAACAAATTTTAGGACTTTCGGTGCATTATTTTATGTCTGATCAATGTCGATAGAGAGAAGTTTCTTGACGGCAGAGGGGATCGATAGTGGAGGCGGGTAAGATCGTCCCTCTGATAACCCCGCCTATCCTCATGTTCGTATAAAGCATAATTATGAAATGGTCGAACAGGTGGCTCAAGAATGAAAACGTCTGAGATGTAAAATAATGGAATGTGTAAAGCATGCGAATTTAATTAACTATTCATTACCTAGTAATCTGCCATTAATTCAAACTTTATTAAATCTGGCATAAGCATAAGACTTGTGCCATTGAGATAACCACGAACATGAGGGTCAAACTTCTTGCGAATCAAGGAAAGTTGAATTTATACACCAATTGCTCTAAATACTCAGCCGCCTCTGGAGACGCAGTTGGGTTTCGTTGTTATCAAGGTCCTGCAACATTCAAACTGCAATTATTAAAATTATATTATTTAAGAACTATTTAAATAACATAACGTTGCTTAAGAAATACGTACTCTTAACATGCAAACACTATTGGATAACAAAGTTTTTAGCATTGTAAATTTGGATTGTGCACGACCTGGTTTTGGTATACAATCCACAAAAGTTCTATGTTTCAAACATTTTAATAAGGTCTAATATATTTTGAGAATCAATATTAGGTTCCTGGGTATATACATAGAAGTGTTTTTCCTTAGCACCACTGCAATCGTGAAATGTTGGCGCGCAAGTTACTTAGGATTAGTAGATTAAATAAAAATTCGACCACTTATTTAGTTCTATTAAAGTGGCTATATCTATCAAAATTCAATAAAATTTAATTGGTCGATATTCTTATCGATATTTAGTTTTTATGTCGTTAATACTTCAGTTAATTTAGTGTTTTTTTTTCTCATTTTCAGTATCTCCGATCTTGTTACCGCAACTAAATTAAAGGTTAAAAAGAGTATTTCTTCAAAAAATAAAAAACTTTGTCGAGAAAATATATTATTATACCACGTGCAGCCGATGGAAAAAAATAACGAAAACTTAACGGCCATAAGAAAATGAAAACTCGCACGTTGTCCGTTGAAGTTTAGGGACAAGCGGGTACTATCTCTAAAGTTCATGGACGTTTTGTGTATGTTTTCCGTAAAATTAAACCGATTCGATATTTTTTCCGACCAAAAAAAGAAACTAATTCAATATTTTCAAGTGACAGAGATTTAGATTTACGATTCGGGGCATATACAATTTAGGAAATATAATTCAAAGAACTAAAGTAGCATCTTAGGCTTTTCCCCCCACTCCCACCAAGCCCAAAAACAAGAAACCCCCCTCCAATTATTTCCTAATTTATACCATCATCCCTTCCCTAGATGTATCTATATAATAACTCTTCTTCTTCTTCCCTAATCATTCCAAAACTCTTCACAAAGTCATCCCTCGCCCCGCTCTCTCCATTCAAGAAACAGCAGTAGATCGTCACAGAGATTCAAGAAACGGCAGCAGATCATCAACCAGCGGGAGAAGCAAGCGCCACCATGAATTCCATCTTCAGTTCCTTCGATTTCCTCTGCGCCGAGCTCTTCGGCATGAAAGTGAACGCCCATCTCCCCCCGGCGGCCAACACCGTCGCCGGCTGCGGCGGCGGCGATCCCTCGCCGCTCCGGCGCGGCGAAGGGGCGCCCGATGTCCCGAGGACGGGAAGCAAGGGTGAGAACGTTACAGAGCAGAAGCAGAAGCAGAAGCAGAAGGAGAGCTTCCCGCGTTTCGCTCTGGAGCTCGACGGGATTCACTGCTTCGAGACCATCGTCCCTCACTGAGAATCCCCATCCCCATCATCATCATCATCATCATCATCCTGGAACAGGGGATTCTTTTGCTTTTTCTCTTTTCTTTTTGGCGTTCGAGATTTGAATTGCGTAACGCAGGGGCTAACTGTAGGACTCTTGCGGTCCAAGATTTGCAGCAATCTTTCTTTGTTTTAGGAACAGTAACCGTAACCGATTCGTTTCTACTTTGTTCTTCTCCCAAGTAACCATTGCTTTGGTAACTCGCAACGGATGATTTCCCATTGTTACTCCCATCTTTCTTATCGTTTTTGCAATTTTTTTGAATATTTTGTTCGAGTATTCATGATCGGACTAGTATACAAGTTGTTTGCGTACATAAAACTGGAGCCGAAAGGGCTAAAGGAAGTAAAGGCCGTAAGGCCCAAGATACACCAAAGAAGTCCAAACCCTATTGGGAAAAGCTCCCTGCGAAAGAGCATCGAAAAGCTTATGTTGGTACATGGTATAGCGAGACACATACCGTTGGAAAAAGCTTAGGTTAGGATATTCACGGCAAAGCTACCGGAATCAGTTTTGGGAGATGACAGAGGGGAGCGCAGAAAAGACCCGATCGGCTTCCGGTTGCGAACCGGCGCAAAGGCAATGGGCCGGCGCATCAAACGATGACAAGGTCTCCAAGACAAATTTAGGAAGGACTAGACAAGGACATCGTAGTTTGTGAGCCCGACCAAGTCTGGTCGGGCTCGAGCCAGGTCCGCTCAGCCGAAAAAAGGATTATAGTGAGGGGCGAACTTGGGCATAGGACTATGTCCGTGTCCTGTGCATCGATCACATCCATGTCAAAGGAGTGGAGGTTGTCAAGCGTGTGACATTACCCCTAGATCATATTGTAATGTATGAATGCTCCTGGAACACTGGTTCAAATTCAAGAAAAGAAATTCTGACATTACTAAAGCCTTGTTTCCCTCAGTCTTATTGGAAAATTGATGCGTTGAAAATATGGGGGATTTCCATGGTTTCTTGAGAGACCGATCCTCCGTCCTAAATACGTCGTACCCAAGTGCATTTTGTTGTATCTACTACATAACATATCGTGCCTCACAAATACTGTAAATGTTTTCAATAAATGACGAAAGTTTATACCGCACCCTTGTAAACGAAGGTCTTTCTATATTAGGTATGATTAACCACTCTCCCGAGGACACTCGAACAAGACCCAATTGGCTTGTAGAAATTATAGAGCATGTCACGCATGCTTGAAACATGATATATGATAGGGATTAGTATGGTATATTGGGAGATGAACACAAAATGAAGGAAAAAATGGGCGAGAACATCAGACGATCCTCTGAACTAGAACTTCTGGTAAGTAAGCTCGTGTGATGAATCAAGAAGGTCGATAAACTTACCCTTGCAATTTCTCATTCTACAAAGACCCTGTTCTTAGTTTTTCCAACAGCATTTGGTATCCAGTCACGCAGCTCGCCGAACCGGGTCTTCCTCGGAACATGGAGAATTTGAAATGGCACGGTCTGTACGAGGCAATCTCCTTCAGAGGATCTTCTTATCAGAACAAAAGTCCGTCTAATTTCACTCTCTCCACATTCGTTTTTCACATGTAACGTAACGAAGTTCAAAAAAATGGACTCTCAGCATTCTTTGTTATTCCTGCAAGTACATGGTGCTCCAATGGTATTAAGCCTTGTCAATTAATACAAGTATCATCATCGCTTCCCGATCAGAGGCTTGCTTTCACGGCTAACCAAATCAAAAAGATCTAAAGAATGAAATACATTGGCCCCCTCGTCCTTCTCAAAGGGTCTCTTAGATACAGCGGGCCATCTCGACAAATCTCTCGCCTTCCGCAGCCGAGACTATCAACAGCACCAGGGTGTAATTCAAGAAGCATTTGAATCATAACTTCCTCCCCATTTTAGCGAATCTTCGGGCGACTCCGAAGATAACCGCCTTGGTCAAGAGTCCCCGATCGAGACTACATGCAAGGACTATGGCCCCTCCGATGACTAAGAGTTTAGGTATGTTCTTCCCGGGACGCTGCTTGGACAAATCGCAGCGTTCGATTTCGGATGAATTGCTGACAGTACTTTCCACAGACCGGAGGTAGTCCACGCTGATTTTTGTATTGATTTGAGCCATGAAGGCACAGCGCGACAGCTGAGACCCAGAGGATCTTTGCTTTTGATATGCACGCAAACCAGGCTCGATTTTCTTCACAGTTCCCCACATGCCTTGGCGGACTCCAAACTTTGCAATCTCCCAGGGTATGCCCATGTCTTCGTGGTGGAAGAGCAATACTTCGCAAGCACTAAGCTGCCCATCACCTTTTCTTGATTCAACTGTGCATTATTCAACAAGGAAAAGTTTAGGTCATTATTGAGGTTGGAGACCACAATTAAGGCCCATAAGCTCTATAGTTATTTTAACTAGATGTGATTGCTCATTCTGTTCTTTTCTCTCCTAGGTTATCCATTCCCTTTGCTTCCTCCAGTAAGAGCAAAAACAGCATTTGCTCATTTCTGCATCGTGTTACTTTCTCGATTCTTTCGATAGGAATTTTATAGGTTGCACTAAACAAAGAAGAAAAATGATTAGACCCCACCAAAGAAACACACACTACCTGCGCGAATGCACCAACTCGAATAGTATAAATCGACACGTCTTGGTTTGTTGCGCCTGGGAACAGAGTTGGGAACTCCCTGAAACATTAGAAAATAGAAAATGGCGATCCAGTTAATTAGGAAACCAAAAGTCATCAAAATTAAGTTGACCACAGATCAACAAAAATAGAGCAGCTGTCATTCAATTCAAAATCTGCACCAGTAAAACCTATTTTTGCCTCAACTAGCAAGTCCTGCTGATTTCAACCATGTACACCGGCCCCAGGTTCATGCAACCAATTTTTTGCACTCGTAAGACGGTTATCTAGATTTATCTAGAGGAAACCTCCTTCTTTAGGTTGCTAACATACGTAAATCTCTCCCCTTATTTCAAGAAAAACCTATACCTGCTCTCATACTTGTCGGTTCTCACTGAGCTGAATCTAGAGTCTAAAGCAAATGTCTTATTGATAGTCATACGGAGTATGATGATAGGACTTCCTCAAATTGAAACTAAAAGATTCATTATGTGCCAAAGATAGACTTCATCAGATTGTTATTAATTGCCGGCACATAAATAATAGAATGTAACCTAGCAAGCGGATGAAATGTATGAAGCAACACAGTTCGACCTTACAGCCAATATATAACAGGTAAAGCTTAGGCCAGATGTCCAAGATGTAAGACCCAAGCCCTACGGTTTGCACTTTTATTCAGCAGGAATAAATTGGACAAAAGTACCATGGATGAACGAAGAGCTACATCTAGAGGGTCGATCTCCGACTCTGCTCCAGAATTGCAACTCTACCCAACATTAGCTTGGAGTGAAATTAGTTGCAAGAGATCGAAGTCATCTTTGTGTGAAATATCCAAGACTATGTCCTCTTTCATATTGGTATCTTTAACTTCTGGTCATGCATTAAATTTCCAAACAGTATATACTTGAAGCTAGTGGCTCCAAAACAAGCCACCATGAAGCTAAACAAAGAAAGTCGCAGCACAGGAACAAACCATCACAAAGAACATAAACCGTGAAACATGCTGAAAGTTAAATATTTTACCAATGTAAAGGAAAAAGAAAAATGGATGGATGGAATGAGGACACTGCAGCATTAAGTACTTTTTAACAGCTATCAAAGTGGATGATATAGCTATACCTTTGTAACACAATAATACATTCTTCCCGATTCCCATATTCGACGGCCTATGATGTACTCTCTGTCACTACAGAAAAATGGAAACTGCACCACAGCACAGATCACTAGAAGAACGCAACAAATCGGCCCCCAACAAAAGCATTGTAGAAGACAAGAATTATCCTAACCTTGCGCACCCACTGCACCATCAGCGTGCCGGTAGTGGGACACTCCTCCAAGGTCGTAGCATGAATTAGCATATCATCCCAGCTAGGTCGAAAACTATCATCCCAGAAGAAATCTCTCACTAGTTCAGGAGTAGCGTCCTCAAAAACAGTCCTGCTGCGGTATTGCGGAGGCCCAGTCTAATAAACCCATCAAACCGAAATTAAATCATGAACATAACGGCATAGACAAACATACATAAACTCCACATGACAACTGAGAAACACTTCCACTTTGGCTGCCCACGATTAAGCACGTAAAAGCCTACGAAAATTGAAAACCAAACCTACCTCAGGATCTCTATGCCAAGCTTGGCAACTCATAGTTGATGTGGATCGGTCCATCATATGAATCCAAGCAGGACCTCCATCAGTCACTTCAACAAGCCGGCATATATGCTGTAAATCATCTTCCCTGACGAGACCCGACAATTCTCGCTCACCCTGTGTTGAACTGCCAGAATAAAAAACACGTCACTATTGATTTACAGACACCATCTTCCTTTCCCCAACACATCAGACTAAACACTATCATCAGACTTAAAATGCAACCAAATATAAGCATAGAAACCTGGCAACTGCACAAGCTAAACGCTAATTCAGAACAAACCTGCAATCAGTTCTCGTGGTTGGTGGCACAACAGAAGCCTCCTTCTCAGCCCCATCATTGGCAACCGAAGAAATGAAGCTCGTCAGCTGCAATTTCGATAACTTGAAGCTCGGAATCGAGCTCCTACCAACGCAAGACGACACGGGAGATTCCGAAGAATTCTCCTTGGGGCAATCCAAGAAATCCTTGCCCAGATTTGCCCAGCTGGGCTTCCACGCCCACCCAACCAAAACCCCAACAATGACAGCAATCCAGACAGGAGCCACGAACAACATGAGCTCGCCCAGGACACCCCCAATCGTGGGTCTTTGCAAGATCTCCGAAAGAATCGAAATTAATGCCATTGCAAGCTCCAAAAACAGTCCAGCCGATAGAGACGAGGAATATCCAAAGCACCCAGATGAAGAAAACCAATTCAAATCACAAAAAAAAAAACGGGGAAAAGAGAAAAACCCTCGAAGCAATCGGAATTATCAAGCGTCAGGCGCAGCGATTCCCGAGGGTTTCAAGAAAAGGGTGGGGAAGATAAACCCTAAACACCCACCAGAACGGGCAACGGAAACGAAACTTTTATTATGGGGTGGGGGACGGCGGAAAGGGATGTACACCGGCGAAGTATACGTAATAAACTAATACAAGAAAAGGAGAGGAGACGAGCTGACGAGGGAACGAAGAGATAAAAGATTCGGTTCTTGCAGCGAGGGAGGGAGATTGGGAAGAAGACAACAAGGACAAAACAGTGTCAGGCTTTGCGGATAAGAGGGTTTCGAGATAAGCGGTAGACAGAGCCACGCGAGGATTACCGTAGGTCCAGGGGATTTCTCCCCGTATATTTTTTGCCAATTTCTCTACAAATTTCTGCGCTCTCTCTCTCTCTCTCTCTCTCGCTCACTCAATAGAAATATCTCGAATTGATGCTGCACAGTAAGGACACCACTACGGGCGGAGGAAGAATTGTCATGCAATCTTGCGAATGTCACACGGCTGTCTGGCGGAGGGCAGAAGAGAGAGAGAGAAGGACAAGACAGGAGATGTGAACGTGGGGTGTGAACGACGTTTTGGTTGGCGTAAATTTTATAACATGGAAGTGTTAGGTTTTGGGAGCTAGGCTTATAAAAAGCTCGCGTGGCTCGTCATCACCATCTTCATCCTCATCATCTTCGCCCCCTGTTAAATATTAAGCTCCGCGGTTGACCCCGACGCGGTCTCCTGTGCCATCTTTAGCACCAGATTTGCCTCGTCCTAATCTCGCCTGATCTAAACCCAAAATAAGTTAGGGCGAAAAAAAGAAAAAGGAAATGTCGAAATTCATTAGTCTCGCTGACTCGAATAGCCGTGTTAAGCGAGGCGACAAGAAACTCGTTGTCCCGATTCTGGTGGGGGTGATTATCGCGATTTAGCTGTTAACATGTCGGATGCGTCGTCTAAGTCAAAATGGAGTAAATTGACGCGTCAATTTTCTCCCTTAAAAGAAGAGGTCCTTGCTCCTTGAGAAAGCTTGCCAAAGTGGAAATTTTGGCACCGACAAGGGTGAGGAAAGTGCTACAGGGTAAAACTTTGCCAAAGACTTATTATTATATTCCTTCCATCTCAGCATTAGTACCAAACCCTATTAGAGGAGAAAATGACAGGGTACAGCTTCTTGACATCGATCCCTTGAAATTATCACTAGTGTACCAACAACCCCAGGTTGAAAATTCAATTTCTAGGACCCGATCCAAATTCCAACTCACTAAAATGTAAAGAAGCTAGGTCTTAGTAAAGAACGGTGCAGGCGAGGTTCACGTGTCCATTCACTATGGCATGTCGCAATCCAATCCCTAATCTTACTCTTATTAAATGAAAAAAATTTTGTGTAGGAGGTTCAAAAGCATAAAAGCACTTTTCCCCCCGAGCTGCCGTGGTCGCGCCGTTCTTCCCGGAGAAAATTATGCGATGGTGGCTTTTTATTACGAAGAGGTGTTCGATTAAGGCATGCAACCTTGCATATGAAGTTTCGGGACAAAACGGTCAAGTAATTCGAAACTAGCACGGCATTCAAACTTCTTCTATGGTCTCGTTCATAAATCAATCTTTCTTTATGCATTAATGGTCCAAATCGCTCTCTCACCTTATAATTATCAAGTTTGCACGCTTGAAACTCTCTATCGCGTCCAATAATATGAATATTTACTTGAAAAGGAATGTTAAGATACACCGTATCTTCTTTTGTTAAGTAAAAAACTTCGAAATAAACAGTTACGTGCTTAATTTGATAGGGATGCGACAAATCAACATTCACATTTGGGCAAGAATGCTGAATTTTTGGTGAGGATCATATCATGCGTAATTACTTTTTGTGTGATTGTGTCCGACTTCCGGGTATCACCTTGCGTACCATGCGACCTTAAATGTGTTTCGTGTGCAAAGTCATCCAAAATTTTCTTGCGCTTTCGTCAATTTTCTACGTCCCATGCATTCCCACTTCCAAGTTTCTCTTCTTGTTACGAATTTTTTAATATGCTTTGAATTATTATGTAATGAATGACAAAAGAGGGGTCAATGGTTTGAACCTCAATTTCTATGGTTTAAAACCCTAATCCTTTATTTGATTGTTTTACGAGGGAAAGCGCAATAGAAATCTGATATATATTGCAACATGAGGGGATCCAAAAAAGGTGTCCAACATTTGAGCTCATGACAAGTCTAGCTGAGCATACTTTTGTTCAAAAACTTTAAATTCTGGCATCAATTTCTCATTTATAAATTCAGACACCCAACGTAAAATTTTCGTTGTTCCGCTCCTAACTCGTGCACTCGACATTCCCGACTATGTGAGCCCATCGCGTTAGGTCGGCTCTTAATCTTAAAGATTCTCTTTTTGTTTACACGCCGGGGTAAAGACATGGAGACCTGCTTTACCTAAAGGTCCATCAAGAACCATGCAAACTGCATAAACCAGTTCAGTCTAGACCTTTGATCTTTACAAATGGCCTTGACCGGAGTAAAGACATTGAGACCTGCTTTACCTAGAAATCCATCAAGAACCTTGCAAGCCGCATAAACCAGTTCAGTCTAGACCTTTGATCTTTATAAATGGCATTGACCGGGGTAAAGACATGGAGACCTGCTTTACCTAGAAATCCATCAAGAACTATGCAAGCCGCATAAACCAGTTCAGTCTAGACCTTTGATCTTTATAAATGGCATTGACCGGGATAAAGACATGGAGACTTGCTTTACTTAGAGGTCCATCAAGAACCATGCAAGCCACATAAACCAGTTCAGTCTAGACCTTTGATCTTTATAAATGGCCTTGACCGGGGTAAAGACATGGAGACTTGCTTTACCTAGAGGTCCATCAAGAACCATGCAAGCCGCATAAACTAGTTCAGTCTAGACCTTTGATCTTTACAAATGGCCTTGACCTAAAACGGCTCACTTATAATTGGTGGGATTTGAACGGTTCACCTCTGATTTCTGACCTGAAAATTTTTCAATAACCAACCAACTGCGCCTACTTTGGGAACTTGTAGGTATTCTTTTTCACACCTACGAATCACCACTTGAATTTCCAATTATCACCGACCAGTGCAACACATGCCTTCATCGGTGGTCTCTGTTCTAAACCAAAATAGTATGCCTCACAGAGCAACCGCAATCTTTCTCGAGATTTCCTCGATGAAAGTATCCAGACAATCTACCCTTCTGCACAAAAGAGGGACCCCGTGTGCGCGACCTCTAGACAATATCTCCGTAAGGAATCTCACGGATTGTCACGCTCCGTGACACTTCATTACCAAAAGTAAATGACTTTCGCGGCAGCTTCTCGAACACGTGGTTCACGCAGGGTCGTCTCGTTCTTCGTTTTTCGCAAACACATCTCGTTTTCCTTAGAACTCAACTAGCTACATTTTGGACTCAACCGGACTAGGAAGAAAGAGAGTAGTCTCTTTCGACTGCTGTTTTTCACGGGTATCGTCTCGAGTGCGCGGTGAATTTAGATGGTGGAAGTCCAGTGACCGGTGCATAAACACAGGCAAAAACAGCAGCACAGCCACACGTTCTACCAACATGAGAATAGCAAAGTGCATGAACCGGTCACTACTTTTTGCTGTATCATATGCAGAAACCGACCACTGCTGAGATTAAGTTAAATGAACATGCGAAAATCCTGCATCTGATTAAGTTAAAGAACATGTGAAAGTGCTGCATTTTCTTAAACATGCATCGTGGTGAGTGGACTGTGCACTTTCTCGAGTGAGTGATAATAGAGTTTCGAGTGCTCCCCTTTTCACCTCCATGAAAGAGACCCAACACTTCGTCGCTTTGCTCGTGCATTTCATTTTCTTTGTTTGTTTTCAAAGGCTTCGTGTGGCCACGGTTAGATGCTCGGGACCCATTGGAATGGACGGAGGGGAAAACGTATGTATTTCGAAAAATCGGCAATTTAAAAACTAATTCTTTTCTTAAGAAAAAATGTTTATTTGTGTCGTGTAGTAAGCTGAGCTGACGGAAAATAATTTCATCATCAATGGACGATGATTTTTTTTTGTTAATTCATTTTTACAATCGATGTGAGCGGTCAGCCGTAGAGAAGTGTTATCCAAACTGTTGATTTTTCAGTAAACAAGCACACTTCAATTTTCAAACGCCATAACATGACGTTCAAGGATTGACCAGAAGTTATTCTGTTCTGTTCCTTCACAGAGAATGATTACGAATTTCAGGAAACTACCACGAGTTCCCTCTCCTTCTTTTTTCGTTTTATCTATTTATTTATTATTTTTGGTTGGTTTGACAAAGAAATCGATAGGTCAGCAACGTTATGGGAACTGACATATAGAGCACTAGAGCAAGAAACGCACGCCCATAACCTCTGGTGCAGGAGCACCTGTACACACCCACAAGTACCCAGATTGATGCTCTGAGCATGGACAGTCTGCAGAGAAATGAGTAGCTGCCGTGAACGAGTGATGCACGCTTTGCCTGGTTGATAAAGGAAGGGCACTTTGTAGTTGCAGCCATATTATAGCAGGAAGGGACTAAGTCCATCATTCACTCATCACCATTTCCACTCTCTCAGTGGCACTGCCATGAGCTGTTTACCGAGATCCTGGCCCCAGCCTGCTGGGGAAAACGCAGAATTCTAAGTTGAGACGGGGTACCAATTAAGAAATCTAGCTAAACCTCGACTTGGAGGAGAGAATAAATACTGATTTTGGAAAAAAAATATCCAAGAAGTTCTAAACTTATTATATGACAGTCAGTTCGTTAATGAACTTTTCAATTTGGTCAATTCTAGTCCTAAACCTTTTGGTGGTTTTCCAATTGTTGATGTGGCGGTCCAGTCAGCCCCAGCCATCTACATGGCACGGTCGATGAAGACCTAGATGATTTTTGTAATTTTTTTTAAAATTTTTCTAAATTTTTTCCCTTTTCTTTTGTTTTCTCTTCTTTTTTCCTTTCCTTTTCATTTTCGCTAGGTAGATGAAGACCTAGATGACGTTGGAGGTGAGGGCATCGCTGCCCTCCCTGGTAGTTGGCCATGGGAGAAAAGGAAAAGAAAAGACAAAAAATATAAAAAAATTTTTTGCAAAAATCGTGTAGAGGACAACTAGTGTTTACGTTAGTAATTTGTAGCAAAAATTTCGCAGAATGACTTCAATGGAAAATTATCAAAACATTTAAGACTAAATTGGTTAAATTAAAAAGTTCAGCACTCATTTGGCCACCGTACAATAAATTATGACATTTTGGACAATTACCACTACTAAATTTTTTACATGGAATTGCAAAGAATATAACATGCAATTAATGAAAATTACATTAAGCCCTACTAGCCGAGGGCAAGAACCGATGCCATTGCCAACGGCCCAACGTAGTACTCATTTGCCGGTAGTGAAACATTCAAAGATTATCGTCCAGTGTGTCTGAACCGTTTCATTCGAGCTTCAATCATCTTACACTCTCAATTAGACCGAAGAAATTATTCCTCTAGCACTTAATTTGTGTATCTACTCCGTCCACATATCGACATAGCCTAGTTCTCCTCCACACATTAATTTTCTAAATTTCCAATTGTTCTCTCTCACATAGAATGTAAACTAACTAATCAACTAACCAAGTCTCCTTTGTGGACTGGTGGTGAAGATGTTTCTCAAGAAAAAACGAAACAAGAATGTATACCAAAGAGCTTGTTGACCTTTCAGAAAAAGTAGGATGTGTGAAATTATTGACCATTTCTCCCCGCTCAAGTATGAATTCTTGACTCCGACCAAATATATATATATATATATATATATATATATATATATATATGAATTTTTGACCATATATTGATGGAGAAGAGAAAGTCCAACGGTCAGGTATCGAGATTCGTGGCCGAATCTTTGGATACAGACTAATTTCCTTGCGACTTTTAAAGGACACTTTACGGTATTTTTGTTATCACGACAAATGAATGTTTTAAAAAATATTTTCAAGAAATATCATTTATATCATTTATAAAAATAAATAAATAAATAAAATATTTATTAAATATTTAAACATAACTTAAGCTCTGTTTTGCCAATACTCTGTATCGTCGCCAGCATGGACCCACCAATGGGGCAATTGTATGACGACAGAAAAGGCCACTACCATAACTACAATAATGACATCAATGACGCCAGTTAATAAATAATGAGAGCTAGCATCGTCTCCTATCAACATCAATGGATCCATCAATGCACAATGAACAAATTAGATATCATCAAATTCACATCCTTGGACATATTATCTCAATTTTTCCTTCTTTGGGCTGTGCATTCTTTGACTGGATAACGACGCATTACCGTACAACATGGCCACAATGCACTTTCTTTAAGGCTCTTCATACATGATTGCAGAACCAGGAATAAAAGAAAGAAGAAAGGAAACCCATTTATGTCTATCAAACAGGAGCTTGGAACTTTCTGATTCAGACTTTCCATCCTTTTTTCCTCTCTAGCCCTTGAGGTTCTTTCTATGTGCAACAATTTAATTTAATGATATTGCCAAACCGGCCCGAGGCATGCAAAAATCGGGGCAGATGGCGTCGTTTTGAACCCGCTAATTTTCGTCGGCCAAAGCACGAATATATTACAAAAAGCGAACGGAGAGAAGATAAAGGAAGGGGATACTAGAAACTAGTGTGCCAGATAGCTCCGTCGCCTTCGCCGCATCGTTGATGCACCTCTTGCATTCTCTCCACGGATTTGCAGATGCCGCTGCAACTCCAGTCGAACGAAGCCGCACACGGGTTCCCCGCTTGAGCCTTCCACTCACAATCTATACAGACAACAAAATTATTGAAAAGCTTGAGACCGGAAAAAAAAAAAAAGATCTAAGAATGAGAAATTTCTACCTCAATAGGAGATATATTGACCAATGAATATAGACATAGATATATATACAGACAAAAGGAAAGCTGCCTTCTTTGTTCTTCCCGTGACAAAGCTGAGCACACATTTCATAATGGCCAAGCAACCGCAAGAGCGCGGGTGATGTTCTTACATGTTCCAGTATCTAGACAATTATTGTTGCTTATAAAAGAAAATATGAAAATATGAGACTGAGAAACTACCTAGTGAACCTACAACAAGGTTCAGACTTTGTTATCTATGTTCTATTTAACCGGCATGGCAAGCTGTAACAATCAATTGTTGGGACAATCAAATCTTACTGCAGACACATATAGAAACACAGTTGCCACTACTTACCAAGAGGAGTTCCACAGCAGAGGCTTCGATCATCCACGTGCTCGACATCAAGGCCAATGAACCAAGAGCCCAAAGAGACATCTTCGTTCGCATATAAATGAAGTATGTGTCTAGCGATATATTAAAATTATAAAAAGTAAGGAATCACAGTTTTCTTGGGTAGACGCATGATAAGGAGGAATCAAAGCGTTGCTTACCTGTTAACTGATATGTAGGTGGCCAAATCCTTGGAGATTGCGTATATTTGTCCGGTTGCATGCCTGAAGTACCTGTTCCCATCCTCACCAAATTTCCAGTGTTCTGGTTCATGGTACTTCACTCCTCTACAAGAAAGAGCTTCCTTAGCAGAATAACAAAATATTGCACATAAACATTCGAGGTTTTCAAAACTTTGAACACTTACTTTTGTGACAGGACAGGTCCGGACTTCATACAACCAACATAAACACGAGCTTTTGACCTATGGCGGGCCAATGTAGAACCAACCATACCTGCAAGAATACATATTCTGTTCATCTCCTTGTAAGGATAAAAAGATAAGACACAGCGTTCGAAAACCTTAGGCTAGAATCTTGATGTAGTACCAAGATTTACGTGTATGTCATCGTCCACTTTCACATAGAAGTCAGCATCCCATTTAGCGACAGCTGTCAAAAAGTATATTTGTGTCTTTGAGGACAACTCGTGATAACCTTCCACATGGTTCTGCAACATAATCAGCGAAGGTATGGCATAAGCTTCATATGCTATTGGATTTTCAGCTAAACAGCTTCAGACGTGACTTAGACCCTGAAAAGGTCGCATGACTAGTGCAAGTAGGCACCAATTTCTTACAAAAATGAAACTTTCCTGGAAGAAAATTCATCCTTGGACAACTAACGGAACTCTCAGAATCATTATAAGGAGGAATACTCTTTACTTTGGAATCTTCGTGGCATTTCCACTTAAGCTCTAGCATGTCTTTCACTGGACTGATTCTAACAATCTCATATTTATGGAGACAAAGCATTCAACGTAAATCCTCCTCTGTGAGTATTTCCTCATCATAGGCAATTGTGATTGTAACATGTGAGTAACCTACCAATCTTAAAAAATCTTTATGAAGTGCATCTTCAGCGTCTATAGCGCGATCGAGAACACCCCCTGGACTGGCACTGGACACCATAAATACCATTCACAATTAAAAAGCAGCTAAACAAGACAGTATACGACAAGAAATTTTGTCTGTCACCTACCTACCTGTGTCCTATAACAAACCGCATGATAATTCCCTTCTCAAGTTCTAACTTTTTTAATTCTTCTCCTGCAAAGGAGAGTTGAGAACACAATACGCATGAAAAGAGAGCAATTTAAATATGCATTCAAAGACAACAAAGTCTATGCTGGAACTAATTATGCATATTCCATGGACAAACCTCTGGGCATCCAAGTTTCTCGGATTGAGTCCCTTCGCTTTCTGCTACTGAATGCTGTAATTATTCCCATGATAAAGAAAAACTTGCGACGGTCATTCAACTGTTCATGCCGTGACTCGGTATTAACTTGCAATCCTGCCTCGCCGTCCGCCTTGGCAGCTCTCGCTGCGGCTAGCTGCATTTCTAAAGAGGAGATGGTCTTGTCTAATGTCCTGTGACATTTGAAACACGTATTTGCTATGAGAGGATCTTAAACTCCATCAACAAATCAAATTGAAGCCTACAACATAAGAGGATGAGAGCAGAAAGAGTACATGATTACATCATGTGTTTGTGAAACTTGAGAAAAGATGTCCCCTGCCTCAACTGAAGCCTCCTGTTATAGAAAACAAGTGCCATTTGCAAATCCTGCTAAGATAAACAAAAAGGGACTCTTAACAATTTTGATTTCCCAGTTTACCTTTGTGTCACAATTGACCATTTGATGAAGTGTAGTTGATTGATGTGCCAGCGTAGGTTCCTCATCTCTCTCAGCTAGCTCAGGAATTGACCAAAGTCTAAAAATCATCGAAGAGCAGGTGATTAATGCTCATGAAACAAACACTACCCAAGGGTACTCAGTACTTTAAACCAGCATAAAATCAACTTATCTAAAGAAAGAAATGTTGCACACGAATACACAGATCATTAATGTTTCTATATAGAACTCATGAAAATCAAAATCCCGCTACAAACCGGAGGGTATTGATAAACGAAAAAACTGCTTATAGAAGATATAAGCGCATGATCAAATTTGGCAGATGACCAATATATCCAATGCGGTGAACTCAAGAATCTGAAGATTACTGCAGCCAAATGATGCCAGAAAATGAGATGCCATGTTAATGTCAGTTACATAGAAAAGGAACAGTTATATACAGATTATCAACAACATAATTCACATTCAGATTCCAGCATTTGATGAATGTCCCTAGAACACTTAATTGCATCATTTGCGATCAATATGTGCTTCTTTATGCAATCTCAGCAGGGATCTTCTAGACTACGTTTCACACTTTATAGTGCAGAGTCTTGTCATATTTGCCCAAGTGTTAACTGACTGTTATATAGGTAACAACTTTGAAAATCAATGTCTGGGTATTAGTAAAGTTGTGCACCTGATCACAAATTCCTTGAACTCTATAAGCCATCCATTTTCATGAATGTCGTAGAGACTTAGCGAGTCCTGATTTAATAGCCACTCATCACATGCTACAAGACCAACTTTGAACTTGCCCTATGATCACCAAGATAGGACTTGCCTACTGCTGCTCAACCTCAAATCATGATAAGTAGATATTCTACAGACCCCCATTTCCAGAGACGTCATCCTAATTAACCTTCAGAAGATATCTTGTTTGATCTCAAAACAGAGAACCTCAAGACTAGTTCTAATTCTAAGTTGAACTAAATGATAATCTCCTGCCACTAACTATTAAGCTAAAATGTAACAGTATAGGCCTACTGCCGACCCTTGCTACAAAGAGACAAAGAAATTTTAGTTCATCAATGTCACAATTCCACGAACTCAAAGACCAAATGCCAGAGTATAACTTATTTGGCAGCCATTTTTATGCACTGAAAAATTGATTCGCTAAAATAGCAGCCTATGACAACTCTTCTTTCTAATTTCCCGGTGGCTGAACCTAGCTTATCACATTAAACTCTACACTAACTCTTTCTCCAACATGGGTAAATGAGAACTCATTTGAATCAGAGTTTGATACGCTTTGTTTCCGATAGAAACTTACCGAACCAAAAAATGATGCTTTTCAGAAAGCTGCAAGGTTTCTCTAACCCCAAAATGAAGTTTCTCATACACGCTATATGACCAAGTCTCTCGATGTCGTCAAAAGGATAACTTTACCGGTCAATGCAGCCCAGAAAACAAGTTTCTCCAAATTTGGACATATGACTTAACAGTTAACACAGATGGTCATACTCTCAACCAAAATCTCTGCATTAAGCAAGACATGCAACCTGATGTTGAGATCACCAAGACCCACTAAATGCCGACTCAATAAATCATCAAAAGAGAGCAATATTTTCACCCAGATTAAGAAAATTCTCGCTCTTGAGGGCAGATTCAGCTCATTGGCACACCTTGAATCTGGAAAGCGCACTCTAAGAGCCAAATCTGTTCATCCAGCTTGCCGATAAGCTGAAATTCTTTACCCAAATTTTGGCTCAAAAAAAGGCACATTTCAAACCCCATCACAAAATCGAAAAGCTGATCATTCATTCAACACCAGATCCCACATACGGAGAGAGAGAGAGAGAGAGAGAGAGAGAGAGAGAGAGAGAGCGAGAGAGAGAGAACCTGTTCACGACAAGAACACCCAAGAAGAAGCTGGCAATGCAGAAGAGAGAGACCCATCTGGTGGAAACTCCGTTGCCGGGCTTTTGAGGTCTGCTAAGACCCATCACAAATCTCTTTCCCCACCAGAAGAGCTTCAGCTTTAAGGAAGCTTCCCCCTCTCCTTGTTTTTCTTTTATTATATATGTTGCACTCTTTTTCTGCGGGTAGTGGAGAAGAGGTGGCGTTCCCACCGTTACGAAGACAGGACAAGAACAAGAAGTGACCCCATCTCAGACAGGAGAGAGAGAGAGAGAGAGAGAGAGAGAGAGAGAGAGGCAAAAACACACTAGGCAACTCCAACACCAACACCCACAACAACAGCAATGAACAAAGATTCGATGCTCGTCCTGAACATGGAAATGAAGATGGAGTGAACCTAAAAGAAATTGTGGATTTGTGCTTCCTCACAGACCAAAACAAATTCACTGGAGGGGATGCTTGTATTTTACGTACAGGGGTTGGGTGGCTCTATACTATAACCGAGGAAATGAAAAGATTAAAAAAATTGGAGCGGCAAAGGTCAGGACAACTCTTTCTTCACTTTCCCAAAACGCCCCCTTCGTCTTCAACCCAAATGACCCGCGTCTGCTCCTCTCTCTCTGCTTCTTCCTTTTACTAGTTAATTGATCAAATAAAACAACATTTTTATAGTTTTAGGAATTTGACATTAGAATGGAAGATATTTGGATTCTTTCTTTTTTAACCTTCTGCAATTCCCTTTAGAGCAACAAGAAACTTATGGCTTGTTGTTTCTTTGCACAAATTATTATACCATACTCCATTTTGACATTTTGAAGACTGCATAACATTAATCTTATATCCTCATACATTCTACATAATTGGGAGTGTCCCTAAATTTTCGTAGGATAAGATGGCGGAGATTGATAGAGAACTAGGAGTAAATTGCGAGAAAGCTCACGACCATTTTGGTCAATCGATCTCACGATGATTTGATTGGTAGAATGGCTCCGTGCATGAACAGTTTGCTCTTTTTAAAGTCAAAGGCACTCCTCTCGATTGGAATCTCGAATAGGAAGAAATGGACTAGTCTACTGTTTGTAGGGCTAGGCCAACAATTTACTCTATCAAGAATTCTTTGCTATGTTTTTCACCTGCGAAGTTGGCTTTGGTGTTTCAAATCCATTAACATCTTCAGGAGGAAAATCTCAACCCAGATAAAGAAGGCCACCTACTTTCCTGGTTAGCATTCAAGCCTAACATAATCTGACCGCGTATGGTATGGCTAAGTTTGGGTTAAGGCCTAGTAGAAACTAGAAAAGCTGCTCTGATTATTTTTTTTTTGGGTGAAAATCAGAATTAAGTTACCATGTTCCATTAATAACTTAAAACATAGACCCGCTAAGATTTTCTTACCTCCATGACAAATTGGTTTGGTGGGTAGCAAGCACACAGTGTGTTTTCATTCATCCAATATCAAAGTCGATTATAGAGAAAATGACACAAATGGCTTATGAATTTTGATCCAAGTTACAATGTAGTCCAACTTCCCTAAATGTTAATTCAATATGCAATTCAAGTTCATAGACAATATTGAACACTTTCATATAATCTAGAGACTAGATTGAACATGTACCAAAAAACCTAAATATCACATGAATGAATTAAAAGTTCAAGGATCAGATTGCACATTGGATCAAAGTTCAATGACCATTTAGGTAATTATCACTTGATTATATTGAGCAAAAACAAATGTACTTTTTCTTTTCGTGTCAAAACTAAAAAATTAAAAAAAATTGTATATGTGAATCTGCATGTTTAGTATTAAATCTTGCGTTTGATAATTTGGATTAGAAAAAAAGTGAAAATGCACGACCATTAAGATTTAGTTTGAGCATAAACTAAAAGTAATAAATAATCCAGGCAGTGCCCTCACAAGATCAAGAAATTACCGTTCCGAAATGGTAAAAGCTAAATCTTCGGATTCGTATGACTAGAATAATTAGGTTTTAATAATTATATTTCTGAATGAGGTACTCGCGCACCATTTCCGAAAAGAATGACTATTGAAGTATGACTTTACTCAACGCGTATTTAATTTTTTTTTTCTCTACCATTAGAGATGATCATTGGGTGAGTTTGGTCGGGCTTAAAGTTTGGCCTAATTTGTTGTTGAGGCTGCACATCACCAAAAGCTATATGTATAACTTTTCAAACTGAACGAGATACATTACTGAATAGTATAGGCAAACCCTCATCCCCAAATAGTCTTCAAGGTCATATTTCTTGGGGCGAAAATAAGAAAAACAATATGGTCGGTCGAGATGATGTATGTACGAAATATATGGTGGTTTCGTACAGGATAAACCGTGGATTTGACCAAACACTTGAAGGGATTTGCATTTGAAGATTGCAATGTTATGCCGTCGTGGTTGACCAAAAGGATTAGGTATGAACCATCGTAATCTTGAGCCGACGTATCCACCTTGTATTAATAAATTAATGTGGCCAAATCGAGCTGACCTCATTAAGCATATTCCGAAATTGACCTGAAAATGCGAAGAATTAGTTTTGAATTTTCTGATTTTCGGACATGCTTTTTGCATATGTTAATCATCATTCATCAAACAAGGAGAGACGAGAGGAATTTCGAAGAGTTTTGGCGAGAGGGGCGAGATTGAGATTGCTTGTTCATTCGAAATTAGGGTCAAAATAATGTTGTGCAAGTAAATGGGACGAAAGGCTACGTTTGTTATGCGGAAAATAAATGATTTTGAAAATATTTTATTAAAGGGAAAAGGATATTAGAAGTGCCATAACTTTTGTACGGCACTCAGTTTGATGCTAAAACTTTTCATCGGATTACTTCTGTGCCACTTTTCTAAAAAATGATCACTTAAGTGCCAACTTCAATTTGGGACGCCGAAAATCCGACATGAAAATTTTGTTTATCAATTTTTTTGAATCACATGTCTCGCTGGCATGCCCAATCAGCATTAACATACCCAAATGATGTTGTTTACATGTTTGCCCTTAATATCAACCCTAATTTGACAGCCGAGGCTTAAGCTCTTAAGTGACTATGTTCGAAAATAGGGCCGAATAGAGGTCGGCTCGGCGTGGTTATGGGCGAGATGGAAAGTAGTGGCGGTGGCGGTTTTTCTGGCGACTTGAGGACAACGAAGAAGACTCAAGATGAAGAGAACTTTGAACCAAGAGAGTTTTGCTCCTTGACTTAGTCTCTCTCGCTGCAGTCTGTTTTCGGTTTAATCAACTTGGTATGGGTTTTGTGGACTTGCTTTGGTTGTCGGACAATACGAGGGTGGGGAGTGTGGTTGGTTTGGCTTTCTTTTTGGTCATCGTCTTCTTCTTACTTCTCGAGCCGAAGAGCAATCTTCTTCTAATAGTACCCACAATTTTGCTCTGAATTTGAGTCTATAAACAAGCACTCGCACAGGGGAAAACAAAGAAACCCATTAAAACAATAGCAACACAAGAGAAGAACAAGAGCTGCCCTTTTGCAATTGAAGCTCTTCCTTTCGAGTTTCGACCCTTTTGCAATCGAAGTTCTTCAAACCCGCAAACTCCACCCTTTCGTGGAGTTTCTGGGTTTCAGAATTGCCATTGGTAGCTCTAGAATTTGCAAATTATCAATCTGAAAACCCTAATTCGCCATGACCCTTTAGCAAGAATAAGTTTTATAGACGTGAAGTTGTTTTGTCAATGAAGGGGCCACGTTGGACTTTATTTTTTTATTATTAGAAAGCCATGTAGGCATCATGTACGATTTTTTGCTGAAATTTGTTGCCAGAGGCACTTAAGTGATCGTTTTTCTCCGATATAGCACTGAAATAATCCAATAAAAATTTTAGGCACTAAAGTAATCACTTACGAAAGTTATGACACTTCTAGTGTCATTTTTCCTTTTTCTGAAAAAAAAAGATCGCTGATATCGGTTTAAATAATTAGTTAATAAAAAATGTTTTCATTGCCAACATCAATTTACATCTAAACATTTTCGTAGACGATGAAAATATGTTTCGTTCATTTAATTTTGTAAGCAATATAAGAGATTATTTTTAGGGAAAAGATTTTGCAAATCATTCCTTTTACGCGAAACAAACTGAGCCAAGGTCCTCGAATGTATCCAGCGTGATCAGTCACACCGGTGCTTGTGGAAGTTGGAGTAGCTCCGGGTGATGTTCGTATGGCAATGTCACACTCAAACTTGTTTCAAATCCTTCTTCATTGCTTGGGACATTTCAAGGGTCCCCACTTTGATTGCCCCATCTTTATAGGCCAAATTTCAAATGCAAATGCCCCAAAGTGTGAGCCGTCGCTTTTGTACGAGGCTGTTTAATTTACGAGGCTGAAAAGAACTCGAGATACGATTTGATTGGGGGTAAAAACATCACGTGGTGCAGTGCACTAGGACTTCCACCATTGAGCCGTGCATGATCGATTTCTCACTCCAATCACTCCATCCTCGTTCCTCACCCAATTTTCCCTTGCTTTTGGTTCGTCAATTTCTTAATCTGTCAAGCACATTACATGATATCGAAAGGGCTCAAACTCGTAGTTTGATAAAAGGGCTAAGAGAGAAGATAAAAGGATTCTGAAAATACAAAGGAAGTGCTCTGACGCACGAGTTTGATAGGAGGGATTAAGTGAGGAGAAGAGAAACGATTCTAACAACACAATATTGCTTGAATCGTCACTACAAGAATGGATGATGGGTCGGAGGAGTCAAAGTCAAGATCCCTGCAAAACACCGTCTTTCACGGTCGCATAGTCCGTGACCGGCAATGTGGAGCATCCCTCTAATCTTGATTGGATGCAAGTTAATGGCTATCGTCCACATGCAAATTTGACTAAAATCTTGATACTTGTGATTTCCATACTTGTAGCCCATCAATTAGAGATGGCATTGCCAAAAGTTTCCTCCAATTAAAAATGGAGACGAACATGGTCCGTTAATACTACATATTTCTCAAAAAATGGGGCCATTTCTTCTGTTTCATGAAGACCAAAGGTTTGCACAGAAATAACAGGTAAAGCCGTGGGCAAATACAACAATGCAAGTGACATTGAAGTTATATAGAAGCATAGATGACATGTTTTCTTTTATTAAGCCTGAAACTTCAGGTTTCTTGCAAGTGGAAAGTTGACTGATTAAAAAGGGCTTGGAAATGCAATTTATTTCCTTCAGGTTTTGTTTGTCTCATTTCGATCATGAGAACCAATCATTTCATGGATCCAAAGGTGAGGATTAGTATCAAAGTCGAAGGTGGCGATTAATGAACACCATCGTGCAATAATCATCGTTAGGTAGTTTCCGGTTTCCGCCGCAATCTGGAGGCTCTTGTCAACGAGTCAGTAAGTAAACAAATGAAGATTGATTAATTGGGCGGACGTGTGATGATGCATACTAATATGACGTTCTCCAATAGCTATTAAGGCTCGGCTTAAATAAAAATATGATCATCAATACCATCACTTCTTATACACTACAAAGCATACTTAAATAAACCCTCCATTTCAAACAAAGCAACCTTAAAAAGTCGTCGTGATATTCTATCAAAGATTGAATGGTGATAAAAATGACTCTGTATCGATTGGAAATGGATATACCCACCTCACCAAAGTAAGAGAAGAATCCCCATATATCTTCACAAATTAGGCGAAGCTTTGTTATAAATTTGATTTTATTTTTTTCTCCATTTGTTTACCAACTTTTGCAAAAAAAAAAAAAATTGAACGGCTACACAAAGAAGCATAAAAAGGGAAAAGAATAAGGAATGCCTTTGCATAAAGTTGGTTCCATCGATGAGAACTCAAGGGCCTACATCAAGCAAGCCCATCAACTTTACTGGGTTTGCAAGCACAAAGTCCATAATAGGAAAGGCAAACTCTCAAAGACACCACCATTTTCTTGATTATCATACTCTTAAGTAATGATCCTGATCATGATCCAAATGGGAAAGCCAAATTTAGGAAAAAGAAGAATGCTAAATTGACAATGCCCCTCCTGCTAAATAAAGGGGCATGCATGTGATGAATGGAAAGCACACTCACTTCTATACTTTTTTCAGTCCTTCGAGTTTCACGCTATAACCCACAGACAGCACAAGGCTTAACATAAAAATGGTTATGATTGACAAATGTAAGCAACAAAAGAGTTCGAACCAAGCATTGAAGTCTCAGAATATTTCTTATTGAACCGACTCGATTCTCAAGTATACCATTTCCATTGTGATCAACCTAAATCTAGGACGATGTTCTTGGAAGAATCCTTCCAAATGTCCGTAAGCTTCCCTAATCACATAATATTCCAACTCACATTGCTCTGATTATGAAGAAACCAAGGATGATGAATTACACTTCATATTGTTTATAAAAGACTCCTCAAATACTCATAGACCGCTTGATGCCATATAGGCCACATTTCTTGATTATTGTTTTGCAAGTTGGCCACTTCCCCTTTGATTCTCGACCTTTCACACGTTGTTTAGAGAAACCAATACCACCATCAAACTCGCCACCCCAAACTAGCTAAGATCTAGAAGTTTCACCACGAAAGGCTGCCTCACACACCATCTTGCCTTGGATCCACTAAGCGTTGAGTGTTGATTTCATGGGGAAACAAGTTTTCGTGGGACTGTTTCACTTGATTTCAAACTCAAGTTGACTTAGTCACCTTGTTAGAGATATTTTGATAATTGTATTTATTATCCATATCTCTTAAAATTGCACATTTATTGCACGTATAGTGCACTCATATATCCATTTGATTGTGCATATATTGATCGAGATTAAAATAGTTATCTAATAAAGGCTTATGTATTTTTCTTCAAAATATACACAAATTCCTGAAATATGTTTTCCGAATTATTATTCTCAACACTTCCACTTCATCTTGTTTATAATAGAATTGTTGAGATTGATTCCGCATTTCAGTTCAGAGTTCATCTTTTGTACCAAACACAAATGGATTCTCAATTGAGAGAACAGTGATGGCTATCTGCTAGAAAAAAAGAACATGCTCTTGATGCTTGCTGTCATAGTTCATATAGCACATCTGAGTGCAGACAATATGTTTGTTCAGGCAAGGAGCAAAGTATGTTCACAGTATATGAAATCCTAGGTCTGAATTCTTCCGATGTATGAAGTACACTAAAGTTTAATTTTTGGCAGGTCCATATTGTGTATATGGGAGAAATCAAGGGTGATGACAAGTAGGTCTCACCATGAATTACTCTCAAAGCAGGTAATAAATTGTGAAAAGCAACCTTGTCCACGATTTGCGCTTTTATAGACACTAACTGACACTTTCTTTTGTATGCTTTAAAGCGCGGAAGCCACTAGGAACTCGATTCTTTATAGCTACAAGCATGGTTTTTTGGGATTCACTGCAAGGCTAAGGAGATGGCAGGCAGAGGAGATCACTTGTAAGCAATCTCAATGAAATTCTAATGGAATGCTAATAATCTTCACAAAATAAAGAAATTTGATCCTTTTCTTTGTTTCAACATGGCAGATTTTCTGGGAGTTCTTCAAGTTATCCCTAATCGCCTCCGCAAGATCTACATTACTCGAAGCTCCATCAGAACAAAATGAGCAACCTTTTGACACAAATGGTCTTTTTGGCAACTTGCTAAATAGTAATTGATTCTATTCTTTTGTTCCCAGAATCAGTTTGGGAACAGAAATCCATTTGTTAAATTTTTTGTGCCCGGGCAAAATTGTGCCCAGAATCAGTTTTGGAATAGAATCAAGAATAAAAAAAAAGTAGCTTCTTGATTCTGGAATAATTTTTTTGGAACTGATTTTTCTTGGTTTTTTTCTTTTTTTTGGTTTGTTGTTATTCTTCGGCCCTGCCACCCGTCGGCTACTGGCCACCGCCCATAGGCCAGGGGCTGCGAGGGTGTCGCGGCCCTCGCTGGTGGCCGGCAAGGGCGTTTCGGCCCCCCTAAGTGGCCGGCAAGGGTCCCCCTCCTACTTGGGCGAGGGCGGCTCACAGCTACGATGGCGAGCCCTTGCTGGCCCCGGCTTGTGGCCGGTCGTTGGTGCCGGCGGCCGGCCATGGCCAAGAAAGGAAGGGGAAAGAAAGGAAAAAAAAAAGAAAAAAAAGAAATATTAAAATATTATTAATAAAAAGAAATTTTATGTAGTTACCAAACGCATTTATGTTCTTTTTCTATTTTAAGAACAAAAATTTTGGACAGTTACTAAATGCCTTCAAATGCTTAGAAATTATTTTCGGGCACAGAATAAAAAAAAATCATTTCTGTCCATAATCTGATTCTGGGCACAGAATAGTTGTTATACGCAACCAAAGTAGCCAGGGAAAAGGAATCATCATTGGACTGATAGACATAGGTGAGTGCGTATTGACGTGCACGTGATTTGGACGTAATTTGCATGCCACTTGCACATAATTTGCACGTAACTAAAATTGAAGTTTGTTTAGATTTTGACTATTAAGCCTAAGTAGGAAACCCCAACTGCTTAGAAGAACTAAAAGAAAGATGGGGTTGTCTCAAAAAGTATTGAACCAGTTTTTGGTTTTTCTCTCCATCTACATGTTTGAACTTTTAAATTGGACTTTTTTACATAATACGAAACTAGTGCTATCCTTTCATGAATGTGCGTCCACTCTTAATAGTCTTAGTCAAATGCACGTGCTGCTCGTAATTCGCTTGAACATGACTTGCATGTGGGACGTGCTTGCAAGTGACTTGCACGTCACTTGCACGCGACTTGCACGTGATCCCATTAATTTTAGTCAAATTTCACGTGTCACTCATAATCCACTTGCATGCGATTTGCATGTGGAAAGTGCTTGCACAGGACTTGCATGTGAGAAATTGTACACGGTTGTCCATTAATCACTACCTAAGATTTTCTCATTCTTCTCGATGAAATAAACATCCTCAGGTGCGAAAACAATAGATTCCTCCAACATACAAAGTCACGTTTCTCTATACAATGCTTCTCTCGGGGAGTGTGTGCCCTCACACGCCTCTCCTTTTCCCTCTAGCTCTCGTGTTAACTCCTCTCTCCATCCATCCATCCACGGCAGCAGCACTCTCGAGCAAGAGGCTGAATCATCAACTCAACCATTGCCTCCTCCTCCCTTCCAACTCCACTTCCAACTCCACCTCGAGCGACAAGCCAAACATTCCCTGCCATTGCCTGAGCCCTTAGGCAAAAGGTTGAACCTCCCTTCCAAGTCCACTTCAAGGGACAAGCCAAGCAGTCACTACCACTGTCTCAGTCCCTTGAGCAAGAGGCTGAAGTACTAGATACTGGATCTTAAATGCTTTTTAATTCATGTTGTCTCCCTCCATTTACAAATTTAAATTTTTGGAATTAAATTTCTTATACATCGGACCATATCAATGATGAGAACAGTAACCAACGTTATCCATGTATGCATATATGGTGCAAATCCGTGTATACAGCTTTGGTGCAGGCTTCCATTGCTACGATTGCAATGGAAGTGGAGCAACCAGTGTTGTGGTTCATTTCGGGTGTGCTAGTCCTATCCTTCGACGTTCGCGTTGATGCAACATGTGCTGGGAGAGTTAGGCTGGTGATTTGAATCATTCTATGAATGACATTTGTTCTAGGTGAATGTCATATCAATTCGTTACTTCTGTATTATATGTTACCTAAGAAATCAAGTTTTAGAAAAATGATAATATTTTTCGGTATTTGACTGGGACCTGAAAACGATTTGAAAAATATTGTTCGTCATTTAATAAGGAATAGCTCATTTGTTTGAAAATTGTTGATGTAGACGTTAGCTGTCCTACGTGACACAATCGCCTAGACATAGACAATTTTTTAACTTAAAAAAAGCAAAAATTTTAATAATTTTTATTTTATTTTTTCTTTCCCTTTCTTTTTCCTTTGTTCTCCACCGGTTGCCGGGGCTTGGCGACAGTTGGCAACCAGCCACAAGAGAGGGCCGGCGAGAGCCATGTCACATAATACGTCCGACGTCTATGTAAATAATTTCTGGCCTAGCGTAAAATAATTAGTAATTTCTGATTTTTGAAAGGGAAATCACTTTTCGTTGAGTGATTTTCCTAAGCAAACCAAATTTCGGAAAATGGTGAAAACATTTTCCACGAAACAAACAGAGTCAAAGTAACGTAAAATGGTGTCAAATTTAGGATCAAGGCTCTGTTTGTTTCGCAGAAAATGCATAATTTGGAAAATATTTTTTCGAAATCGATGGCTCATATCGCTCAAATAATTAGTCAATAGAAAAAAATTTCATTATCAACGACAAATTATATTTAAACATTTTCGTGAACGATGAAAATTATTTTCGTTCGTTCATTTGCATAAATGATACAAATGGTCATTTTAAAAATATATATATTTTTTCAAATCATTCATTTCTGCTATACAAACGGAGCGTAATTGCGTGACTTTATTTCGAATTTCTATCGTGGTTTGAGTTTGATTATATGACAAGGACTCTTAAAATATTATTGAAAGTTTTTTAATTTTCAGTTTCCAAATTATATGAATAATAAAATGAGTCCGAGCAGCATGAACACTAGCGAGTGAAATTAGCTCCGAGTCCAAACCGTCCAAGACAAGACAGAGCTTTGCGGATGCTCCCACGTCATGGATCCGGGTGCGGCGTCCACCTCCATCGCAGTCGCACGATCCCCGCCATTCAAACGGTCCAGATTAAGCCCGACCAGCGCACACGGATCGCGCCCTCCCAACCGTCGATGTGTTTCCGATCCGACGGACCAGAACTCGCCGCCCAATGACCGCTGCAAAAAACCGCCAGCGCAAACGCTCGTGGCGCGCGAAAACCAAAAAACCTCAAAATTTCCGAACCCTTCCCCCACGTATAAAAGCAGGCCTTCATCACCTCGGAAGAACAATCTCGGAAAGCTCCGATCGTTGCACCTCTGCTTGCTCCATCTTCTTCGTACGAGCTCTCTTCTGAGCGAACTTCGTTCGGTCTGTAGGAAAAAATGTCGGGCAGAGGAAAGGGGGGCAAGGGGCTGGGGAAGGGAGGCGCGAAGAGGCACGGCAGGAAGGTGTTCCGGGACAACATCCAGGGCATCACCAAGCCCGCCATCCGGCGGCTCGCCCGCCGGGGCGGCGTGAAGCGCATCAGCGGGCTGATCTACGAGGAGACCCGCAGCGTCCTCAAGATCTTCCTCGAGAACGTCATCCGCGATGCCGTGACCTACACCGAGCACGCCCGGCGGAAGACGGTGACCGCCATGGACGTGGTGTACGCGCTCAAGAGGCAGGGGCGCACACTCTACGGGTTCGGCGGGTGAAGGTGGAGGCGGTGGTCTGTGCAGTTGCTCGAGCTGTGCTCCGTCGTGTATTTTCTATGTTGTTAGCGAGAAAGGAATAAGGAAAAGAAAACACAAAGTTGTATGCTTTTTGCTGGATAGACCGCGGATTGTTTCGGCTGTAATATTGGGCATTCGTTGCTTTCCAGTGGAAATAATAATCGACTGTCTTTCATTCTCGATCCTGGGTTTTTGTTGGGTGCGTGCTAGGTGTTTGTTCCTTGATCTCTTATCTCTTATAAGAATTTAACTTGCTAGGTGGAATGATCAGCTTGTTGCACACAACTCTTGCAGAACCATAAGAGGGCTGTCAGAAAAAGAACAAGAACAAAAGAGATGAGTGAACATAGTACTATCCCTCTCTCAAACTCAACAGCTCCAACTTGCAATTGCCACTACTCCAGGGATAAAAATCTTTTCACAGTCCCTCTTTCTCACCCAGCATCATAAGTAATCGATGGATGTCAAGTGGAAAGAAGGGTGATTGATGTCCTTGATTCAATTACTGGGTCTTTACTCGCTAGTTGGTATTTGTACGTGCCTAAACATGCCTTTTGCCACTTCTGTTTACTTGCTTATTGGTATATATACAGCTTGTTTTGTAGTTTTATTCATTCTGAGTTTTTCATTTGAACATGGACTTGCCTATTCCCAAGATGTTTCTCTCAGGCGAAAAGCGATCTAAATTGTGTTGTCGGCTAAATTCGTATACTAGAAATTGAAATTAAACATGAAGAAAACTAATTTGAAAGCAGTACAAATAAATAAATAGAATGTTGATTTGAGCCCAACGAAGTAACGTCGTGTCCTTAAAACGGACTCCTTCGAACGCAATTTTGCACAGATAGTTGCAGAGAATGATGTGTTTTTTCAAAATGAATGCGAAGGTTTTTTCAAGTTTAAAAAATGAACACAAACGGGTCGGTTCATTAACGAAGAGTCACCAGCGAACAATTTTGTTTAGTTCGATTATACTTAGAACCCAGGGAAACCTCCCAGTCGGACGGCGGCAGCGCGTGTGAGGGGACCGACCTAGCTGGCGTAGGTCCTCTCTTCCACAAAAGTGGGTACCCCTTGGGGTCCAAACCCATTTGTGAGGTTTAACCATTTAAACCCATCTCTCATCTCTCTTTTATTCAATGTGGGACATCTCCATCCACACCTCTTATTCACTTTACAAGGGATTTGCATCCAAAATTCCAATAGATTCATCCAGCATTCATGGCCGTGTGCCACATCCATTAGGACTAATAATAATCGTGAAAAAAGTATGCGTTCGTCCTCTCTGTGGTCCGCAGATCTCCGAGACTCGATCTTTCTTCCTCACCTTCGAAAAGTGCAGTCCTACACAGAGGGCAAGTCACATGCCCCTCATCAACCCACCCATCCAGGCACTCTCTGTGAAACGCGTGACAACACTTGGTCGGCTCTCTGATCTTGTGCCTCCTTTCGATCTCCTGCAGGCAGATCGCGCATAGGCGGCACCCTCGTCTTCATGCACATTCCATCTCCTCATGAAATCCCCGAACTCAACCACCGGAAGCCTCTTCTGTGCCCCCGCCAGAACACTTGCCGTTGCTGGAACTAACGAAAAGGAGGGCCAGGATGCCGGGAACTCGTGAAATCCGGTGCTGTACACGTCGAACTCTTGATCCGCCAAGACTACCTCGGAACTCGGTCTCTTGAGTATCACACTCGCGACGTGCTTTGCATAGCGGAGTAGGCTTTTCAGTATTATGAGGCTGATGGAGTTCGGCAGGCTGATGCTTCCACAAGGGAAACCCATGAAGACAACTCAAAAAGAATGTGAGAATTGAGTGAAGTGACGAAGATCATGTAAAAATAGGAGTCTTAAACTTGGAGGGTTGTGGGGTAGCATCTGGATTGGAAGAGCAAATGGACAAACCAGATCTTATCCTCTAAAACTCCAGATTGTGCACGTATTCTCCAAAGCCATCACTGGCTGATGTACTGCTAATACAATAATTCAGTCGAAATCATGCAACGAAGCCCATAAGAGCAAGCAGATAACTGAACAAAAACGATGTCGGCCGCCTTAGTTCGTGAAAGTGAATGGTGATCGATGCGATGACCCCGATGTGCCTCTAACGAAATCTCGCTCAAGCCATGAACTTCTTCGGCGGTCGGTTCAATATGTACGACGTTTTTGTCCGGTCTCGCAATGCGAGGAGTTCATGTTGTTTTTTAGGGAAGCGTCTCGTGCGTGAAGGATTCTGTGAATGCCATTCTGAAGAGTTTTAAAATGCTCGAGCTTTTGTCCCGGGTTAGATTTCAGGGACATAACACGTGAACATATAGTTCAATTATTGAGATCGACGTTAGTTCTTCTTAACTGGGAATTTCATTTTAATGAAGACGTCATCGATATAGTTAGTGGCTGTCGCATTCGCACATACGTTGTATATGGGAAAAGTATAAAAAAAGTCCTAAACTTTTTGCATTTATATCAATTTAGTCCTAAACTTTTTTTTGGTGCCAATTCAGTCCTTTGACACGTGAATAGCTATTAGTCGGAAGGATTGAATTAGCACAAATACAAAAGGTTTATGACTGAATTGGCACAAATACAAAAGATTTATGATTGAATTGGTATCAAAAAAATGTTTAGAACTAAATTGGCACAAATGCAAATAGTTTAGGACTTTTTTGACACTTTTCTCCATTGTACACAGTTTTGATTTGGTTGAGACAAAGAATGAATAGAAATGTTCAAAATTCTGAGGACCGAGGAGTTTAATCTATAAGTATGGATATGGAAATAAGATGCTATTCGATATGAAGTCATAAGTGTATAGAGAGAGAGAGAGAGAGAGAGAGAGAGAGAGAGAGAGAGAGAGAGAGAGAGAGAGAGAGAGAGAGAGAGAGAGAGAGAGAGAGAGAGAGAGAGAGAGAGAGAGAGAGAGAGAGAGAGAGAGAGAGAGAGTCATCACGAGGAATGAGGATGCTGTGTAAATAAATAAATTAGGGTTAATATCACAAAAAATCTCAAACTGATACATCTGTAATAAATTTATTCCAAACTAATTTTTTGACCACAAAAAATCTCAAATTAGTACATTTATTACAAATTTATCCTTTATTAGTTTCCGTTAAATTTTACTATCAAATTACTGAGTTAGATAATACGTGACAATTGACAGGTGTACCGGTTTGGGTTTGATCTTCAATTTGTCATAAGTGTATTAGTTTATGATTTTTCGTGGTATTAATCCAATTTAGCGAAAACTAATGGGGGTAAATTTGTCGCAAATGTATTAGTTTGAGGTTTTTTATTGTCAAAAAATTATTTTTTGGTAAATATGTCATTGGTGTACCAGTTTAAAGTATTTCATGGTATTAACCCAAGAAATTTTTAGAAATATATGTCTCCATTCTTCAGGGATAATTTACTAAAAAAACACCAACTTTGCTCTAAACCTTTTTTTCTATAGGAAAATCCTCAACTTTCACTCTAATTCAAAATCTGCCCATGCTTTTAAAAATTATTACTAATTTCTTCAAAATTATCAACATTAGAAGCGGTTGGAGGTTCATTATTAGAATATGTATCTTCATTAACACCCCCATCTTTGTACGTAACAACAACAGTTTCCTGATGTTGATAATCTTGAAGAAACCGATGGCCAATTTAGATGTGTGGGAAAATTTGAGACCGGAAAGGAAGTTGGGGATTTTTTTTAGACAAAAAAAATTTAGAGCAAAATTGGGATTGAACTTAAAATTGAGGATTTTTTTAGGAAATAGGCCCCATTCATCAAGTAGAACTAGCAAAAAAAAAAAACAAAAGAGAGCAAACGGTCCATTGGTTTAGAATTTAGATATTAAAAGAAACATTTTTGCGTATTTTCTACTTTTTCGCTAAAAATTAAAAAATCGAAGAGAGATATTTAAATTTTCAAAAACTTATATTTAAATTATGTATGATTTGATATGTCAATATTTTTATATGTTAAAAAGGCCTATTGGTATTCCACCTTAAAGAAAAGTCAAGTTGTGAGATTGTTGGTAGTTGAAAAATTATAAACTATAGAGACACTCCAAATTAGGAGTGTGCAAAACAGATCATTTGAACTGGAAATCGCCCGGACTGGACCCAACTGTACGGTTGGTCTAGTTCCCGTTTCCTAAAAGTGGAATCGATCTTCGGATAGTCGGGTTCCCGATTCTAGTGTTGGAACCAAGCCAACCTATTTATATAACAATTGAATGGCCGTTGTGTTTAATTATTTATTACCTTCAGCAATTTTTTTTTTATCTATTTTAGCTCGTAAGGCTGTTTGCTGCTGCAACTTAGTCTAGGCATTTTTTATGTTTGTTGAAAACAACATAAGTTTTAGAATTATCCGTGGGCATTGCTGCATCATATGATTGTGCAAAGCTGCAAGAGATCTCAGTGTACTTGAGCATCTTCATCAATGTTCGGTCCATTTGGTAAAGATTGACCAGTTCCATTGGATCGGAGTGGAAACCCATCACCTCTACTCTAAATAGGTAATGTATTTTTAGATGATTCGCAATCCATTTAAATAACCTGAACCCTATTGCACTAAAATGAAAATATCTATAAGGGTGCGTATGTTTTGTAGAAAATGAATAATTTGAAAAATATTTTCTTAAAAATGGTCGCTTCTATCACTTATAAAAACGAATAAACAAAAATGTTTTTCATCGTTCACGAAAATGTTTAAACATAAATTGTTGTTAATAATGAAAATTTTTTTATTAGCTAATTATTTTAGGCGATACAAGCGGTCAATTTTAGAAAAATATCCTTCAAATAATTCATTTTTCGATAAACAACATAAAAGATATGAGAGAGAGAGACTTTCACACTCTATTGTAAAATTGTATGTGATGGTTACTCAAAGATGATTTCTTTCTTATTGAATTAGCGGGTTTTAGGGTGCGTTTGGGAGAATTCTTGCCTGATGCTTTTGCATGAATACAAATGACTTTAAATTAAAGAGTTTTCATGAGGTACAAATAGGTTTGGTAAGCACTATTTGCTTTAGACAAAGGGAAAAAATCACAAAAAATTCCAAATTATACCACCTGTGACACATTTACCCAGAACTTTTTTTTTGACACCAAAAACCCCAAAGTGTGTTATTTGTGACACATTTACCCCATTATATTTTAGTCCATGGGCATTTTCGTCTTTTTTTCCCTTTTTTTCTTTCCTGCGAGGGTGACAAAAAAGGATAAAAAATAAAAATAAAAAAAGATGAAAATGCCCATGGACTAAAGTATAATGGGGTAAAAGTGTCACAAATAGCATAGTTTGGGGTTTTTAGCGTAAAAAAAAAGTTCAGGATAAATGTATCACAGGTGACATAAATTGGGGTTTTTTGTGGTCTTTTCCCTTAGACTAAAGGCTTTTTAGTAAAGCAATTTTTTATAATAAAAAAGGCAAAAAAGAGAATGGAGAGGAGCCAACCATCGAATATGACGAAATGGTGGAAGCAAATCTAGTGGAATCAATTGGAGCCAGCAAAGATCAAAATATCGAAGAGGCCAGGCGAGGCAACGTGGAGAGTAGAGGTCGTAAATGGGTCAATAACCCATATATTGACCAATACCTAATGATTATGGGTTGTTAGTGGGTTGTGTTTAGTTTTAACAATAAACTTAAATAGGTCATTAATGAGTTGCTTATTAACTTAATGGGTCTTAAATGAGTATTAAATGGGTCATAAATGGGTTACCCAATAAGCTTAAGTGAAATTTTTAATTTTATGATTTTTTAAATTTTTATATTCTTTTCCTTTTTCCTTTTTTTTTCTTTTTTCTTCTTCCCCGCTGGTGGCCAGCCACAAGCGAGGGACAAAGAGAAAAGAAAAAAAGAAAAGGAAATAGGAAAAGAAATAAAGAAATAAAGAAGAAAAATAAAAAGAAAAGAAAATAATTAAAATATGATTTTTTTTAAAATAATATTAAAATGAATGCATAGAGGAAAATATGATTTTTCATACCAAACGGTGGAAAATATTTTTTAGTTCATTTCCAGGTTTATGCCAAATATCGAAAAATATTGTTATTTTCTTGAAAACATTTTCCAAAAATGTTATATTTTCTGCGAAATAAACGGAGTCTCGATTTTTTTTAAAAGATTTGTATTGCATGAAGATGTTTTAGCAATTCAAATTTTTAAAATAATTATAAAAAAATAAGTTTACCTAGATTTAGTTATATGAGTTGGGTCGGGTCGGGTATGAGTCAAGATTTTTGTCTAGCGATAAATGGATCATAAACGGGTTAAATGAGTTAAGTTGGGTTTGTCCATTTATGATTGGCCCAAACCTGACCCAACCCATTTATTTAATAGGTCTAGTCGAGAGTTGCACAACCATGGGTGGGTGACCCTCTCATGCACAAACCCAAATTTTAGCGATTGTCGGCGAGCCTTGCGCGATCGATAGAACATTGACCTTCCAAATCTCACCTAACAGACTGGCGACCATCAACCATTGGCGACCATCTACTTCGGACTTGCTTTGACCAAAATCGAGAGCAACAATGGGTGCGTTTAGTCCACAGAGAGAGACAACAAACTGTAGAGAAAGGACAAAACAAGAATATGTAAATATTAGTGAGAGCAAAGTCGGAAGAAAAAAAAATCATTAACCCTTGAATAGCATTCTTGAAATGCAAATGTAGGGTCAGAGTTGCATTGGGCTTCTGACATTTGTAAATGCTAACTTAGGCTCAAAAATCTTTGTATCGAACACCTCAACTTTGGTGTGAGGGCCTTATAGGCCCAAATTTTCGTTGGAAAAATTAAATCGAACATACCCTTATTTATCCAATCACCAAAAAATAGAAACCCTTCGAAAATTTTGAGAACATTTTGTCGGAGAGTTTTTCATCAAATTAGCTGATCCACAATGCCAAGATGGTGAATTATATCAATGACCGATGGAACCATGTGTTATGAGTTATTTTATTATTATTTACTGTCATGTGTGGGAATGTCTACCACATTACTATGTACCCTCACTATTAGTATAAATAAGAGAGCATGCTAACCTAGAGGGTTAAACAATTCATTCATCCCCTTCTCTTCTTTTCTTCTTCTTCTTCAAACATGGTATCAGAGCCAACCCTAGCCGCCGTCCCAACCTAAATCCTAACCCTAGCCAGAACCACCATCACCGTCACCACCATCTCTCTCTCTCTCTCTCTCTCTCTCTCTCTCTCTCTCTCTCTCTCTCTCTCTGATCTAATCTCCCGGCCTGCTTCTCTTTTTGTCGATCTTTCTCTTCTTCTAGATCTGATCTAGTTCTGATCAAGGATCTATGAAACGGTAGAGCTTGTGATCTCTTTCTTTAATCTAATTTTCTGATTAATCTGGTGTGACTAGATTAAGTACGCATCATTATGTCAAGTGGTTCAGAGACTCCAATAGATGCTGCTGTTGAATCCGATTTAGCCATGAATAGATCTGGTACGACTGGATCTGATGTGATGCGGTCACAAGCTCCGACCTTTATATCTACTTTGTCTAAGCTCGTCGAACGTGTTTTGACGGGACAGTCTACATGCACACTTTGGAAGAAGAATGTTTTCAAGAATTTGCACGGACAGCGATTATCTCATCATCTTACTCAGCCTCCCCCTAGCAGGGATGACCCGACTTATGATGAATGGTACACTGTTGATTGTTGTATTTATAGTCAACTATTGAATCCTATGGATATTTCTGTTCAGACCGTTGTTAGCAATACCGATACTGTTAAGGAGTTATGGGATGCCTTGGCAGATTTATACTCCTCTCTGAATGATTTCTCGCGACTCTATGATGCTGTGTGTGGGTTGTTGAAGCCAGCTTCTGCCGGTCGGCCTTTGCAGGGATATTATGAGGATTTTAAATCTTTTGCTGATGAATTTGATCAGTTAATCCCGTTTACGTCTAGTCGAACTACTTTTCAAGAATAACGAAATCAGTTTCTGGTCACTTGCTATCTTAATGGGCTGGGAGCTGAGTGTGACACTACTCACTCACAAATCCTTTCAGATGCTCGAGTTCCTTCTCTTAGAAGTTCATCATCGTGAGGAGATTAAAGCCGTCGCCTCAGAGGTTGGTGAACAGGCTACTGCTTTATATACGAACAAAGGAAGTGGCCGTGGCAGTGGAGGCCGTGACCAAGGGGGAGGTCGTGGTGGTACTGCCGGTCGTGGTCAGGAGACTTGTACTTGCAATTATTGTGGTATTGTTGGACATCTTCGCAGCTATTGCTGAAAATTACAAGCTGCACAGGCAGCTTCTGGTTCACGAACCACATTTGCTCATGTTGCGCCTGAGAGCGTGCCTATGGACCAAAAGGTGATCACAATGAGTCCTGAGGAGTATACTCGCTACTTGGAGTGTCAGACCTCAGGGAGTAGGACTGCGTCTGCCTCTATTGCACAACTACATCAATCATCTAATTATTCCTCTACCTTAGCATTTGCAGCTCTTCCTTCTGCTACTTGGATTATTGATTCTGGTGCCGGTGCTCACATGATGGGTAATAGAGGTATTCTTACTGCATATCAGTACTAAGCTCCGTTACGCCATATTACTATTGCGAACGGGTCATCCTTGATGATTCAGGCATACGGAGTTGCACGACCTTCCGATGAGATCTCCTTATCTTTTGTTTTATATACTCCCAGCATGCCATTTAATTTGTCATCTGTTGGTCATATCACACGGGATTTGAATTGCTCCGTGACTTTCTACCATGATTATTGTGTTTTGCAGGATCTCTCGACGCGGAAGACTATCAGTAAGGGAAGTGTCAATGGTGGGATCTACCAACTAGATAGTGCGTCTATTCCGACTGCGCTAGTGAAAGAGACAGATGTTTTAGACGTTCACTATCGTCTGGGACATCCCTCTCTATCTATGTTGCAGTCATTGTTTCCTCGTTTTCGTTCGGTGTCTACAATAAATTGTGAGTCCTGTCAGTTTGCAAAGCATAGTCGTGTTTCTTTACCACCAAGTATATCTCAACGAGCAACTGCTCCGTTTGCCTTGGTCCATTCTGATGTGCGGGGACCTAGTCCTGTTATGTCAGTCTTTGGTTATTGTTATTACGTTCTTTTTGTCGATGATTTCACAAGAATGTCATTTGTTTACTTAATAAAAGAACGTTCTAATTTATTTTCCGTGTTCCGTGAGTTTTATTTTTCTTTCCACACTCAATTCCATCATAACATTCAGGCTTTACAATCTGATCGTGGGGCGAAGCTGTTCTTACATCATGCTATCTCATTAATCGTATGCCTCTTTCTTTTCTTGGGGGTAATACTCCACATGGGCTCCTCTTTCCCAATCGCAGTCTTTTTTCTCTTCCCCCTAAACTTTTTGGATGTACTTGTTTTGTCCATGATGATCGTCCGGGTGTATCAAAACTAGATCTCCGTGCACTCAAATGTGTTTTTCTTGGTTACTCACGGGTGTCAAAGAGTTATCGTTGCTATTCTCCTACCTTAAGAAAAATGCTCACCTCCCGTCATGTCACATTTATAGAGTCTCAGCCTTACTTTTTTGCAACTAGCTCTAGTTCATCTGATTTAGTCCGGCAATTATCTGAGTCCACATCTTCTGACCCTGTACTTGTCTATTCTCCGCCAATGGTCTCTCATCCAATTTTCTCTCTAGCGTCTTCACTAGACATTGCCCCCATTGTCAATTCTCCCTCTGAACCAGTCTCTCCCGTGGAGGATCCTCCTGTTGAGCAAGTCCCTCCTGTAGCTGATCCACTTACTGAGACTAATACAGCCGAGCAACCTATTGCTCTTCGTAAGAGCTACCGTGCTTGCAGGGATCACCCTCTTTATACACATTCCTACAAGGGTTTATCAGTGAGTTTGTCAGCTTTTGTGGCTAATATTGATGCTACCTCCCTACCTATTTCTGTTCCCGTGGCTCTTCAGCATGCAGGTTGGCGTTTGGCCATGGAGGAGGAAATGAGTGCCCTCCAACGCAATCAAACTTGGTCCTTGGTAGATCTTCCTCCTGGTGCTTAGGTTGTTGATTGTCGTTGGGTGTTTGCCATGAAGGTCAATCCTGATGGAACTGTTGCTCGTCTGAAAGCTCAGTTGATTGCTAAGGGTTAAGCTCAAACTCATGGTCTTGATTACTTTGAAACCTTCTCCTCGGTTACAAAAATGACATCTGTTCGGTTTTTCTTATCCCTTGAAGCTGTGCATTCTTGGTCTCTCCATCAGTTGGATATCAAGAATGCTTTCCTTCACGGTGACCTTGCTGAGGATGTTTATATGGAGCAGCCTCCAGGGTTTGCTGCTTAGGGAGGGAAAGTTTGTAAGCTTCGTCGCTCTTTGTATGTTTTGAAGCAGTCTCCTCGAGCATGGTTTGACCGATTCAACTCAGTGGTTCAGACTTTTGGTTTGCTTCAGTCTCAAAAGGATCATGCAGTGTTCTATCGTCGTGCTACTACTGGGTGTATCTTTCTGGTTTTATATGTGGATGACATTGTCTTGACAGGGGATGATGAGCAGGGTATTGTTGAGATGAAGAGATATTTACATACTCACTTTGAGACGAAAGATCTGGGTGATTTGAGATATTTTCTTGGCATAAAGGTGGCTAGAAAGAAAGGAAGTATTTCTTTGTCACAACGTAAGTATATTCTAGATATTTTGGCTGAATTTAACATGCAGCACTCTCGATCTGCAGAGTCGCCTGTGGAACCGGGGATTGAAGCTTCTTTCTGATCAGGGCGAGTTGTTTGAACACCCTGAAAGATACCGGCGTGTTATTGGTAAACTAAACTATCTCACTACGATGACTAGACCTGATCTTGCATATTCGGTTAGTGTAGTTAGTCAGTTTATGGCAGCACCTAGACAACCACATTGGGATGTTGTTTTGAGGATTCTGAGATATCTTCGAGGTAGTCCCGGCAAGGGAATTGTTTTTGCCGCTCATGGTCACGCTCGCACGGAGTGTTATACTGATGCTGATTGGGCTGGTTGCCCTACTGATAGGCGGTCTACCTCTGGATATGCTTTGTATGTTGGTGGTAATTTGGTATCATGGAAGAGTAAGAAACAGGACATTGTTGCGAGGAGTAGTGCTGAAGTAGAGTATCGGGCCATTGCTGTAGCCACTGCAGGGATTGTGTGGACTAGACATCTTCTGAATGAGGTTGGATATGGGTTGAGTGGTCCTACTTCGCTATGGTGTGATAGTAGTTCAGCGATTCGCATTGCTTCAAATCCTGTCTTTTACGAGAGAACAAAACACATTGAGATTGACTATCATTTCGTTCGATAGGAGCTTACGCGTGGGAGTATCACTCTCTCACATGTTCATACTGGTGATCAGCTAGCAGATGTGTTTACTAAATCTTTAGCTGGGCAACGGGTTTGCTTTATATGTAACAAGCTAGGCATGGTCGATATCTATGCCTTAGCTTGAGGGAGGGTGTTGCGAGTTATTATGAGTTATTTTATTATTATTTACTATTATGTGTGGGAATATCTATCACATTACTATGTACCTTCACTTTTAGTATAAATAAGAGAACATGCTAACCTAGAGGGTTAGACAATTCATTCATCCCCTTCTCTTCTTTTCTTCTTCTTCAAACACCATGGTCAAGTCCTTTCCTAAAGGACATGATGTTAAAAAATCTAGGTAACCACAAATATTTTCTTGACGATTTAGGTTGGCGGGGGAGGGAAACTTTGGTTGCTTCCCACCCGAAAAATGTAACTGGTCTATTCGTACGATGGTCCCTAAGTTTCATATGTCTTGAAATGACTAAAAAACATAAAAAGAAAGAAGGGAAAATGCCACCAAAAATCTCAAATTATGTCACTTGTAACACATTTACCCTGAACTTTTTTTTTGTGATATGAAAAACCTCAAACTATGCCACTTGTGACAAATTTACCCTAAACTTTTTTTATGACACGAAAAATCTCAAACTATGTCACTTGTAACACATTTACCCCAAAATTTTTTGATCAATGGGCATTTTCGTTTTTTTTTTCCTTTCTTCTCCTGTGGAGGGAAGCTAGAGAGGGCGGTCCTTGCCAACGGTGGGTTGGGCGAGGGCTGCCCTCCCCGGATCTGGCGAGGGTGACCCTCGCCAACGTCGGGCGAGGCTGCCCTCGCCCGCCCAAGCGAGGGCGACCCTCGCTGTCGTCGGGCGAGGTTCGCCCTCGCTAGATCCGGCGAGGGTAGCCCTCGCCCAACCCACCACCGGTGAGGACTACCCTTGCCGGCTTCCCTCCGCCGAAGAAGAAAGGAAAAAAAAAAGAAAAAGGAAAAATACGAAAATGCCTATGGATCAAAGTAATATGGGGCAAATATGTCACAAGTGGTATAATTTGAGGTTTTTTGTATCATAAAAAAAAGTTCAGGGTAAATTTATCACAAGTAACGTAATTTAAGATTTTTTGTATCACAAAAAAAATTTAAAGTAAATGTATCATAAGTGACATAGTTTAAGGTTTTTAACGGCATTTTCTCAAGAAAGAAAAACAATTGCCTTGTTAGTTGTCAAAAGCGGGTCGGCTGCAAAGGAGAGAGTGGATTCAACAAATGGTGCTACTTTTCATAAAGGGAAAATGACTCGATATGCACGTTGCTTTTCAAAAAATTTTGAAAAAAAATTAATGGTGGACCAAACATTTTAGACTTCGAGGTTTTCGGAAATGTGATGGTGAAGTTGGTTTATCATCACGAGCAAACATTTGCTTCGTATGCATCGCTCTTATTGACCCGTTGGCCAATAACTCTTCATGTAATTCCAAAAGTTTCACCCCCATTTTAAATAGATTAATGATGGAGCCATAGAGATTGATTATATAAAATTAACTCATAGAATAATACAGCATGATACGATTAATTAAATCAAACCAATCACATTTCAACATAAGGAGTAGGGATGCAAATAAAAAAAATCGAAATCCCAAAAACTTGAATTGGCCGGGCCCGGCATAGCCGTTTGGTCTATGAGTGAGTTTTACGTCAGTGTTTTGGGCCGAGTACTGGCCTGGCCCGAAATATATGATAATTTTATTTACGTACTTTTTGCAATAAAATAAATATTAAAATGTTCGACTTTTTACATTTCAAAGTAGAAGGATATTTAATTCTTCAATTGAACTTCCTATTTGATTAAAACATCAGGAGTATAAAAAATAAAGATTGCGAGTTTGGAATGGTGGCCCAAAACATGTTGAGAAAGTGGGTTTTAGGACCTATTGATCACTTTTTTTTTGCCTGTTCTACTCTAATTCTTAACTTACTTTCAAAATTTTTTCCTGTTTTTTTGCAGAGCGTGAGAGTCGAAACCTACATCCAAAACTAAATGTCTCCACCCCTGGACCTCATGAGAAGGTCGGAAATAGAACTCTCCATCTCCTCCTTCCCAAGTAGGAAATGTGGCCATTGGGGCAGACCCTAGTGGTTTTATCAATCACTTGGCTTCGAGGGATATGACTCATTAAGTAGAGCTTCGTTCCTCCCACGCCCACCGCCTCGTGGCCATCTTAGAGGGAAAGATTAGCAAAACGGAAAAGATAGAGGGAGCGGGAGTAGCATCTTGTTCTTTTCGCGAGCCAGGCCAAAGATCCCCTCTAGAGTCGGTACACCCGACCCGTTTGCACCCTTAATAATTTGGAGATTAGCCCCAAAACCATAAATATTCATACGTTTGTTTGCGCGGCGATTGATTTTCTCCTTGTGAATGAACAAAAAAGCCGGTCATATTCATCAAAAAGGTCATTTGGTATGTCAAGTTTATTCTTTCCTCTTAGCATCATTATTCAAGTTAGAGGCAAGTAGCTGTTAGATGCTGTCTAAAACTAAACAAACTCATCCACAACTTATAGAGAATTCCTCAAGTTGGTCATCAAGACAAGGAAGTTGGGAATCACGTAGGTCGATCACCAATAAAACTCATCTTTCTCAATTGCCAGCACCAAAATCGATTTGGTATAAATGGTCAACCCCTAAAATATATGCTCCGAAAATAATTGGAAGCGCCAGATTGTCATGCGTCCCCTAACGATGGTCATTAGTGCATTGCACGGCCATCGGCTCTCTGTCGTGGCTTAACTCTCACAGAAAATTGTCCTTTGAGATTTCCAAGTGGGCCAGGCAGGAACATTGTACGATCGATAACATATATATATATATATATATATATAGCTCTCAGCTGCAAGTACACTTCAAGTTATATATACATCTTGAAGCTTACTTTGGATCTCTTATATTTTCTAGATAGCACTAGGATGAGTTTAACTTCAAATGCATCGACCTAGACATAAGTCACATTGAAATTCTTATAGGAAATTTGATCGAAACTACGAAAGAACTTATAAATGGGATTTTTCTTTTTGTCATCTATGGCTAAGTAGGGCCGGACGACCAAACCCTACCACACACGGACAGCAAGCAGGAGTTGCGCCGGCTCATCAGCTATGGCTGACAAGGATGGGTAGAAGTTCAATTCAGTGAATGATGCCACTGATTGAGACGCATCAGTTTCAGCATAGTCGCTAAACAATGTAAGTTGTACGGGCGCTCTGCTAATTTACCACACGGACTTCTCGAATAAACAAGTCCTTCATCATGGAATGCACACGCATGCACCATCAAGAAAGACAAGGAGCCATGGCTAGTAATTTGGTAACTCGGGAGACAATCAAACATGTCGACTGAGTATGTGTTGTTCAATGCCAAACAGTAACAGACAGAATATAAATGAGTGTCATGATCTAAGCTGCTCAGCTGCATTTCAATACTTTGTTAGATTAGCCGCTCTTTCCCAAAAAATCGAAATTTTGAAGCAATGGACCAACACTACGTGTTCATCAAAGCTCAAACTTTTTGTATCTTGATAAGCGACTCGATAAGATGAACTTTGTGCAACATAAATAAAGAATCTCAACGAGGGTTTCTTGGGAAAGTTGAAGAACGATGATCAGCGCAGTTGTCATCTCTTGACGTTGTGCTACACCCCTCATAAAATTTTTGGTTTACATCACTTGATATAGTTTGCCAGACAAATAAGTTTTAACATCGCTTGGACTGTCAATGGTTTGTCAATGGCTGTGGACCAGTGAGTTCGCCCCCAAACCCGCCGCCTGTTACCACAGGAGCACTTGCCTAGTGGCCGTTGACAAAGCCACTGCTTTTCTTGGCTTTCTTTTGAATCGTCCATGAGCACTTTCCCCCAAGGGTGTATCCGCGCCCTTGCATCGACATGGAGAAAAAGAGAGAGATCCAAGAAGAAGGAGATGGAGTTGCAGAAATGAGCAGAGAGAGAGAGAGAGAGAGAGAGAGAGAGAGAAATTTGATAAGTTCAAATTACAAACCTGCAAGCCACACAGATCACTCCGAAGAGTGCTTCGAGCTTGTCTTGCAATAACTGATGCACGGTTAAAACTTCCCTCTCGCTCACACTACATACGGTTTGTGTGAATCCGCAAGTACTTGTCCTAAATCCAATGGAATCCGTCCCCGTGAATTAATGTACAACCTCTCCACACCACCCGCCCCACTTGCTTAATCGGAGCAAGCGAGTTCTAATAAATGAGCCAACTCGATCCCATCTCCTTTTTCTTCAGTCGCAAGCTTCTGCTGTTATTCTTCGCCTCGGGGTTGCTGCAGGGAAGAGCAAGCACCGGCAGAGAGGGCACGTCACCTGGTTCTCCTCGACCCACCGGTCTAAGCACACCCTGTGGAAAACGTGGCTGCAGTTGAGCAGCTCTCGCACCTCGTGTTTCCCCTCGATCCCGCTCAAGCACACCGCGCACGTCTTCTCTCGGCATTGATCGCCTCCCCCTCCTCCTTCTCCATCACCTTCGCGCAATGCTCTGCTCTTGGCGAGGAGCTCCCCAAACTCGAGGACCGGCACTTTGTCTTTGAACCGGGACGCGAGGATGTGGACGGGGACGAGGGCCGGCGTCGAGCCGTCCATCACGAGGACGGAATTGTTGGACAGGTCCAGCGAGTGCGGTTCATGTTCGTCCTCCTCGCGCTCTCGTTGTCGAAATCTGATCAGGCCCAGATGGGCAAGGGAAGAGATCAGCATGATCTTGGCATGGAACAGAGCGTTCTTCAGGAACTTGAGGGTCATCCACCTGGGGTCGATCCTCCTGCCCAGGCAAGTGAAAGCCGCATCCATTTCAGAAACAGAGAGGGGGTAGAGACAGAGAAAGAAGAAGAAGATGGAGAACAGCACAGGAAATGGAGGGGCAGAGAGAGAGATGGGTTGATGGAGCTTTTTTTCCAAAAGGGCAAAGGGTCTAGAAGGTCTTTCGGAATGGTGATGGTTGTGGGGGATGGGAATACGAAGTAGATTGGGGTTAAAAACCCAATAAAGCTGGAATCTTTTCACTTGAGTAATCTCGCTAGTGCCGGACAAGGAAAACAGAGAAAGACAGCGGACACTGACCCACAAAGCAAAGCAGGGGAGGGGCTGTCATTTGTCGTGATTTCTCTGGTTCTCGTCTCTCGCCCCACTTTCTGTTTCTCGAGATCAGTTAAAGTAAATCTTGGACTCATGCGTGCTCGTGAGCAAGAAATTGTGCCCGCGGGGACCATTGGGTTTCTAGATGAATTGATGTATTGGACTCAATGTACGTCTTGCGAACGTATGTGGAAGAGCAAAACACGAAACATAGAGATTTACGTGGTTCGATCACAACGTGATCTATGTCCACGGGCGAGGCAAGACAAGATTTCACTATAATCGAAAGAGAGTACAATTTTCAGAAGTCGAAACAACGACAAAAGCTCACGGCTCACAAAACTCTCCGAAAACAAAATTCTCTCTGTGCGCATCAATGGGAAAACCTAGTCGCAGTATAAATAGGGCACCAAAAACTATCGGCCCAACCCTCCGCGTCGTGAACCAAATCTCAATTTCGGGTCGCACAAAAAAATATATCGGGTCGGGTCATAAACCGGACCAAGTACATAAAATTCAAGACATATTTAACAGTACGGTTGTAGTTAATCGTGATTAGCGGTTAAAATTTTATATCAATCGAATACAATGATCAGCTTGTTGCTATATTACTTCGGTCGATGAAATCATGAAGTATTTTCACGTGGTTCCTAGTACAAGTTCATCTTCTTTGAGGCTTTGAGCGCAACTAACGGTCCATTCGAACCATCAAAGCCAACTAGTAGAGAAGTTCACCCTGGATAAGGTTGGGCGAAGCATTTCGATCAATTTATGAAAAAAATTTCGTACGTTTCGAAGGATACTTCAATGAGTATTTTCGAGATACATTTTAAATACTTTCGATAGAAGCGTGTGAACATTGATTTTTTAGGCTTAATCTCCAATTTAACCATACTCGCCTATTTATAATATACAATTTGTAGCATTTAGTTGATCGAGCCTTTTTCTCTCGGGCCGGGGTGGGTTTGCTTCTTGGTCCTTCAAATTTCGAGAGATGTGAAGGGGCTAATAAGCATGATTTGGGCAACTATCTCATATTAAAAGACCTAGCCCTTCTCGGCTTTGGCAAGTGCCGGCTTGGCTCGACTTGCACGCTCTGATATACATTTTAGGCTAGAGGCAGGGTGCCTGTGCAATACGAAAAGCTCGATGTTTGAACTCGTCCTTATCCAAGTTCGTTCGACAACCCATCTAATCTCAACCACTGGGCTTTAAATTGCCTTGTCCAGAGAGGTTTTTAGTTCCTTTTCTATCTTCTAACTCACACATCAGGATGGTTATTATAAGTTAGACCATACACGTTATCGCTTTGAAATGTTCAAAAGTCAACAATGAACTTCAAAAGATTCAAGAGCATATAAATCGAACAGTTTGATCCGTATTACGCAAGTTTAATCCACAGCACGGGAGCAGATCTGGTCACAAAACGAGGGGGTCCTTGGAAATCATAATCGTACCATACTTATCGCATTAAATTAAGGAAAAAAAACACAAATAGTTCATGAACTTTAGCCTAATATGAAATGTGGTCCTTAAACCTTTAATCTGTTCAATGTAGTCCTTTAATTTTAACCCAATATGTAATGTAATTCCTAAACTTTTGCCACATTGAATATTTTCATATAGTTCAAGGACTATATAGAATATGTTTTAAAAATTCAAAGACCACATTAAACAAATTAAAAATTCAGGGATCACTGAATATTAAGTTAAAGTTTAGGGACTGCATCGAACAAATTAAAAATTCAGGGACCACACTTCACATTAAACGAAAATTCAGGAACTGTTTGTGTTAATAATTACAGTGTTATTGTGCCTAAACATTATAATATGTCTGTCCACTCCAATAATTTAATTATGTATCAAGCACTACGCAGGTCAACTTGTGTAGATATGTATGCACTGTGCAAATCACTAAACCTCGGTCCAACAATTTAGGCTTTTCTTTTAGGGAAAAAAATATAAAAAAAAAACTGTCCTGTTTTTTTTTGTACTCTAATCAACTTGCATCCTCAAAATCGGCAAAAAAAAAACTATATAGATACAATATGTGAGTTTTGGGAAATTTGACGTGTTGGACCATCGCCAGGCATGTTCATTTACTAGAATTAAGTAGCTTTTGGTGGACACGACTTTCTCCAAGTTGATAATTTTAAAATTTTTAATTTACCCCCCTTCGTTATTGTTAATGTGAGAGATTTGAGGAGCTGTCTTTCCCAAAATTTGAATATTTTTAATTTTCTCGTGGCTTCCCTAAGCTCTACTTCAATCTTAACTTCCACCTTTCGGTTTGTGTACTTATTTTGTGTTTTTTATTATTATTTTCACTGACATGCCAATTAGGGACATATTTTTACTGGGGCCACTAGTCACGTGGGGCCGTAGCGTGCGTTTAAGTCTTTTTCTTTTGGTTGAAACTAGATATTTTATTACAAGCGTGTCGTCCTTACGATAATGTTTAAGGGTGTAAATAATCGAAGGCCCATTGTACAGCTAATGCTGCTTTGGAGGTGGCGGAAGAGCGCCGTCCCTTGTCCATTCGTTTGTTATGTTTTCTATCTCGGGTCAATATCACAAAAAAAAACTCAAAATTAATACATTTATGATAATTTTATCCTAAATTAATTTTTTGACAATGAAAAACTCCAAACTGGTACACCTGTGATAAATTTACCATAAACTAATTTTTTTGATCATCAAAAACCCCAAATTGGTATATTTATGACAAATTTATCCTCCGTTAAATTGGTTAATATCACGAAAAATCACAAATCGGTATCCTCGTCATGAACGGAGGGTAAAACCCCAAATAGGTACAACTGTCAATTGCCACGTGTTATCCAACTTAGCAATTTGACGGTAAAATTTAACGGAAACTAATAAAGAATAAAATTATCATAGGTGTACTAATTTGGGGTTAATTTTGGGTAAACTTGTCACATTTGTATCGATTTGGAGTTTTTCGTGGTATTAACTCTTCTTATATCTTTTGATTTTTCAAATCTTTTGGAATATTTTACACGTATGATGCGGCATCCATTTAACCACCGTCTTGGTATCTTGTCACGGTCACATTAATATTTTGTTGACAATTTGGCCGCGTCCCGGTTAAATTGCATCATTTGACGAAACAAAAAAGACAATGAAGATGAATACCCTCGGCTATTGGAGTCAAAATTGTATCTAACCCGCGGTGAATTCACGTTAAGAATGGACTAATAAAATTTATTTTATTTTTCGGCTTAAGGAGAAGGTCTGCGACCTAAATGGGTCGTCATTGCCCATTGTAACGCAGCCCATCCGTAGGCCCATCTTCGGGCACATGCAAAAGTCCACATGCATCGGAAATAATTTATACGAATCGCATGACCGTCACATAAAATACTTTACCTTATTTCTTACTAGACGACTCAAAGTAGTGTGATTTTCCATCTTTTTCGTTTTTTTCCTTTTCATTTTCCCGTTACAAAAATAAATCCTCTTTAGGATTTTTAGTACTCTGTAAGATTTTTTTTTCTTTTGACAAAAAACAGTTATGTTTATTCTATACAGATCTTCGTGTAATTCACTAAAATATATTTTTTTTGAAAAAGGAAAACGCCTCCCTAAATCACATAATTGATGTGCAAAGCCTATTCCACAATACCAATTCCTGCCTCGATGGCCTCGGCTCTTGGAGCCGGGGACCTAGACACAACCATGAGGGTCCTAGGCCAGGCCGCCAAGAACCTGGGCATGAGCATCGAGGTTCTTGTGCGAGCCAATGTCTATGAAAAGATTATCTGTTCAATTAATTCCCTAAGTGATGGAAAACGATTATATTTTTCGTGAAACGATCAGAGTGTCAATGAAATAGACTCACTCAAAAGAAGAAAATAGAAGAGCAGCATGTAAGGGTGCGAATGGTAACCATTCTGCTCCAGAAATCAAATTCTTACCAGAAATTGATTTCTGGAATTCTTGCCATAAATTGATTTTTGGAAGAGAAATCTGTTTGGTAAAACATGATTAATTTTGCTCTAGAAATTGATTTCTAGAATAGAAATCTATTTTTATTTTTTAATATTTTTGGGCACCTCAGAAAAGATAAATTTCACTCAAAGTGGGTGCCTAAAGGCATTCTAAGCCATTTTGTGAAGTTTTGAAATTTTTGATTTTTGATTTTTTTATTTTTTTGGGCACCTCAAAAAAGATAAATTTCACTCAAAATAAGTGCCCAAATGTATTTTAAGCCATTTTATGAAATTTCAAAATTTTTCATTTTTTTGGGCGCCTAAAAAAATTAAATTTCACTTAAAGTGGATGCCCAAAGGTATTCTAAGTTATTTTGTGAGGTTTTGAAATTTTTGATTTTTTGGACACGTCAAAAAAATTAAATTTCACTCAAAGTAGGTACCCAAAGGTATTCTAAGCCATTCCGTGAAATTTTGAAATTTTTTATTTTTTTTATATTATTGAAAAAAATTCACCAAATTTCCTATTTTCCTGAAATCTTGACTTTTTATTTTATTTTTTGGAAATTTTTATGAATTTTTATGTAATTTTTCAATATTTATGCATTTTCTGAAAAAAAAATTAATGAAAAAAAGAGAGAAAATAGGAAGAATGCATTCTGAAATAAAGAAGCTACAAAAAGTAGCTTCTCTTTTTCTTGCCCAAAATTTATTCTGAAATCAAGAATGCATTCTGGAATCAAGTATTTTTAACAAATACATTTTTATTTCAGAATGTGAAAATTACTCTAGAATGTATTTCGGAAATTTTTTAATAAACGCATTTTTATTCCGAAATTCATTCCGGAACGGGGCGCCCCTAAAATCTCGGTTTGTGCCCGTGACGACGACGTCGTCCGATCTCCCACATTTCGGAGCTTCAAAACTTCGAAGCAGCGAGCGTACTACTGGATAGGATATCGTTTCCTTCGCCTTCGCTCTGTTTCGCTCGGGAACTTCTCTGCAAGCGACTGGCCATGGCGTCTTCGATCTCGACGTGCCACAGCCTCTCGCCCTCCCAATTCTCTGCCAAGAACCGCGTTCCTCACCGACCCACTTCCTTCTTGCCCTCGCCCACCACCAATTTGTCCTCAAAATCGAACCTTCTTTCCCTTCGGTTCTTGAACACGACGCGCCCCCCGCTTCACGCTCCGACCAGGAAGTCCCTCTCCGTCGTCGCCATGGCTCCTCCTAAGCCCGGCGGCAAAGCCAAGAAAGGTACGCCCTCGGCCTTGTTTCCAAATTGCGGCGCTTTATGTTCCGTTCTTGTTTTTTTTTTGACGGGATATTTATTTGTGCGTGCTTTGTGCTTGTTGAATTTGCAGTGGTTGGGTTGATAAAGCTCGCGCTTGAAGCTGGGAAAGCAACTCCGGCGCCTCCTGTGGGGCCTGCGCTCGGTGCCAAGGGTGTCAACATAATGGCCTTCTGCAAAGATTACAATGCCAAGACCGCCGATAAAGCCGGTTATGTTATTCCCGTGGAAATCACTGTTTACGACGTGAGTTTCTTGGGGTCTGTGGCACGTCATTGCCCGTATGGCGAACTATATGTTGTTCGCTGATATAATGTGTAAGGTGCCTGTGATGTCTTTGCAGGATAAGAGCTTTACTTTCATTTTGAAGACCCCTCCAGCTTCAGTTCTGCTCCTTAAGGCTGCAGGTATCATGGGCACCAAGTGTTTGATTTTATTTCCCTTCTGCGAGCCTCTTTACGCTCCGATTTCTTCCTGTGCCCTCTGCTCGCTTTATCGGATATCATTTATTATCACCAGCACATGTAGGATCTTAACAAACTCAGTGCCGGTATAATGTTCATGAAATTTTGTAAAGCAAAATTAACTTCCAGCATGAATGTTTGATCGTTGGTTTTGGTTTGCTTTGGTGGTAGCGTCGATGGTGGGCGCTGGATTTGGGTATGAGGGGATGAAATATTATGCTTAGAATTTTCTTAGGAAAAATGGGCACGAGGAATTTAGAAAGCAGTTTTCAGCAGATATCAAGTAGTTGCGGTCTGTTTCTCTTGTTGCATATTAATACAAACCGGAAGATCCAATTTTCAAGTCCATGTGATTGATAGTGTAGTAGTACAGTTAAGGGTTCTTAAGGATCCATTTCAGTTTGACCTTTTTATTGAACATCGTAAGTCACTCATGAAAGCATGTGTCCTACATCTTCCAGTATTGCAAGCGTGATATGCTTATTCGGCTATTCCTGGTAATTGATCCTACTTGAAGATTTGGCATGATGAATTGATGACAGCTAATTTTGTTCCCAGAATAACAAAAAAACAAGGGGGAAAGTTTGACCATGAACACCTTATGAGGGAAACCTGCACTTATGGACTGATTTAAGATGCAAATGCTAATACTGATGTCGTTTGTGCTAAATCTGTAAGGTGCGAGATTAAGTTTGGTAAATACTTTGATTTCCCTGCTATGTCGTATGAATTACGCTAAGGTGCAAAAGAAATACATGTATGTTGATTGTCACGATCCAAAGTCTACGAAAGCAAATTGGAGACATTGAAATCTTGCTTCTTTATTTATCAGGAAGTGCAGAAAAGCCTTATAAGTCGCCTATTTCCGACAGAAAAGTCAAAGTAAAGTAAACTAGAAGGGGAGAGGAGAATCTCCTTTTATAGGTTGGAAGAATTCTAAATGATACTCTTAAGAGTAAGTTCATTTGGTGGTCAATATATTCTTTTGCCAAATTTTGAGGCATATCTAGGAGCACATTTACCAACAGCGGCTAAATTGATAACCTCGTCAAGCCATATTTGTAAGTCTAGTTTTGAATTTAGGTCTTGAATCTCTTCATCGTTCAGTCTGCTAGCTGGTTGAAGAAATTTAAATTGTTCTTCTTTACTATGGAGTTGACTAGAGGGTACTGTGATTCTTTCACATCTTTTCCTAGCATCCAGGACTGATAGATGTTGAACTATGACGATGGAGGTGGCTTAGTTATATTGCTTGCAAAGCTGGGGTACCTCTAAGGTTTTCGTCTACCTGTGACCAGTTGTGTCTCACGTAAATGTTCTGAATGTAACCAGTTTCAGTTTTTTGTTCCTCATGGTTTGTGAAAAAGCTACATGTTTTTCTCCCAAATAAGTTATTTGACAATTCTGGGAGCTCTTTCCTGCCAACAGCTTGGCATGGTTTTGAGGACGTTACATAAAATTGATCTCGAGACACTTTGTAGCTTCTATATATTTCTTTGATAGTGCTTTCTTTCTTAGTGGCTTCGGATTTCTGTTTTGCCAATGCATCCTACGGAAACATACCAAAATTGTGACAGAAAGAACCTTGTAACAAAGCTTTGATTAGTTTAATGTCACAGTGAAGGGTACATTTAGATAATTTAGATTTGTGTGCAGCAATGGAAATTCAAATGAGTGGACTTCTGCTTGTTTCAGTCTGGAGAACTTCTGACAGATGCAGAATCTAGATTAGCTCCTGTCATCCATTAAGTTGAGTGAATGTGGGTGGTAGTCTTTGCGAAATGAGGAGATTATTTCTTGTAGTGAATTTTCGTGTCCTTTATCTTTTGGTTAGCAAAGGTCATAAGTACCTTCCGTATTCTGATTTGCCTTTTTAATGGTAGAATCTATATAGCGGTGGTTAAGCGCTTGCATGGAGTTAATACTTTTCTACAGAGCAAAAACTCTGACATACATATACCATATGTTGTTCTAGTCGGTTCACATATTTATTATAGGCAAGAAAAGCTATAACCTTTGGAAGGTCCATGCGGTTGTCATTAGGCAACATGCTGGGGCGACCTAAGGCAAGGCACCTCAGCAAAGCACATGCTGGCACACACATTCAGAAATTTAGTATTGGATGCTTGACTGTTTTCTGAAGATTGTTGGGTTTGAGCTCTCACTTTGAGAGTGGCGTGTGTTTGTAACATGTTAAAGGACCGATTTGTATGGCAGTGATGACAAAATGCGAGCCTATCCTTTTGGCCTAGGAGAAAAATTGGGTTCACGTAATCGTTTTGCTGCAATTTCTTGCAGAAATTCCATCAGTATCATGGAGATAAAAAGTTTCTAATGGTTCTTGGAATGAACTCAATTGTGCAATCTGCTTGTCTCAGCGCAAGATCAGGATTGGCTCTACTCTTATACGAGCACAACTTTGCAAAATTACTGTGTGAGAATCAGCGGCACATTCTTACTTTACTAGAACCTTAATAAATATCCTGGTCATTCAGAAAAATGCTGAAAGTTTAACTTTAGGGAGGGTAATTATCGTGGTTTTGATATGAATGAATCCAGTTTGTGTCCATGAATGAATCCATAGTCCTCATGCTAGTAATTACATAACTAGAGCCCTTCCATTTCTTAGTGAATTGCAAATAATGGTCCGAAATTTCCAGCTTTTACTGACCTAGGTGATAATGCAGGTGTGGAGAAAGGTTCGAAGGACCCACAGATGGAGAAAGTCGGGAAGATCACAATTGACCAACTGCGTGCCATCGCTACGGAGAAGTTGCCAGACTTGAATTGCACGACTATAGAATCGGCGATGAGAGTAATAGCAGGAACGGCAGCTAATATGGGTATCGATATCGACCCGCCTGTTCTTGAGCCCAAAAAGAAAGTACTTGTGTAGTCCCGTCAATTCTCTGTTGCTATAAGTTTCGCTTCATGGCGATTAGAGCTGAGCATTTCATAATTTTCCAAAATCCCGCCCTCGGTGAATGTTTGTAACTCAAATTTTTTGTTGGCAAGAGAAATATAGCTTAGCGAAATGGTGTAGATTCAACTATGTAAATCGTCTTGTTCATCAACAGTTTAAATGCTGATAATGGTGCTTGTCCGGGTGTGCGTTCTTCTCAAGTGAAAGAAGAGCACAAATAGAAATAGTCGTTTCAAAGTCACAATGAACATAATCGAATAGAACATGTAGATTCTGAGTTAGAAGTTGGTGTGGTTGCAGACATGCAGTGTGGCTGCACTCCATTGCCCGGTCGCTGCTTCGTGGCGTATGCTCCATCCCAGACTTTGCCCTTCCAAACTTTGTGAAGTTCTGTTCGAATTAAAATGTACATCATTATAAGTAATTTAGATGATTTGAAAGCATATTAGTGGCCAAGCATGCAGAAAAAGCCGTGATTCCAAACCCGGACATGCCCAAATCTGTTCATTTGGAAAAATTAAGAGGTTTCGTATAAGCCAAACTTGACCCCATTGATTGGCCACATTTTGTGTCGAAACTCGTCTACACATGGACAGGCTGTGCTGGCCTACCCCACTACGCCCGTGAACAAATTTATTCGTTTGGTAAAGTATTTGTTAACGAACTTTTGGCACGAACTAAGAAAAACATTGAAAACCTAGGGTTCACATGTGTCTTGGCTTATTAACTTTTAATTGGGCAATTTTGACGGATATATCTACACTCATCTGCTCTCTCTTTTGTTCACGTGTTGTACCAACTTGATCGAGCATCTTGTGTCACGTTGCTTCGTGAAATGCTTGTTCGAAAACTTTGACATAAAGTTTAAACCTAAATTGTGTCCATTCTATCCATCTAGACCATTAGATCCCGTGACCCTTCATCCAAAAGAATTGAGCGCATGCACTCCGACGCATACACTAAACTATGAAAGACTCATTGTCAATCTCTCTTTGACCAATAAAAAATTCTCGATCTCTCGGGAATTTTTCACTATAGTCCTCGAAAACACTCTCCTCCCCTGCTCGATTGTATTGGAGGCTTGTCGTCTCCATAGCATATGGATATCTTGAGCTCTACATGTCCTCCCGAACATAGTTTATCACTCTCAGCAAACAAAGGGGGCAACAAACATGATAACAGGTCTCTTCGAGATCAAAGGAAAGCAGTTTTGTGGTTCTCATATATTCGAAGACCCAAGTAGGGTGCCTTTGTTTCGGCTTTTGGGGAAAACTTTTGGGAAATTGCAAAGGACTTTAGGTGAAAGGAGTTTTTAAAAATGTACAGTGTTTAGTAAAGTGTAATTGAAAAACACACTGGGAAGCTTTTTTTAACTAAAATACCATTTGGGAAAGGGAAAACATCACAAAAAATCCTAAACTATGCTACTTGTGACAAATTTATCTTGAACTTATTTTTGTGACACAAAAAATCAGAACTATGCCACTTGTGACACATTTACCCCACAAAATTTTTGTTCATGGCCATTTTCGTCTTTTTCTTTTTCTGTTTTTTTCTTCTTCTCTCTTCCCCTCCGCCAACCACGACAGAGAGAAGCCAGCGAGGGTTGCTCTCACCTGATGCCGGCGAGGGTCGCCCTCCTCAGGCGAGAGCTGCCCTCGCCGGCGTTGGGCGACCCTCGTCGGCGTCTGGCGAGGGCGACCCTTGCCGGCATTGGGCGAGGGCAGCCCTTGCCAAATTCGGCGAGGGTAGCCCTCGCCTGAGTCAAGTGAGGGCAGCTCTCGCCGGATCTGGTGAGGGTGACCCTCGCCTGACGCCGGCGAGGATCGCTCGACACTGGTGAGGGCTGCCCTCGCCGGCTTCCCTCCGCCGACAACGGCAAAGGGGAAGAGAGAAGAAAAAAAAGGAAAAAAAATAGAAAAAAGAAAAAGACGAAAATGCTCATGGATAAATGTATTGTGGGGTAAATGTGTTACAAGTGGCATAATTTGGGGTTTTTCGTGTTACAAAAAAATTCAGGGTAAATTTGTCACAAGTGACATAGTTTAAGATTTTTGGTGGTGTTTTTCCAAAAAAACTACATTTTATAAAGAATTTTGGCTAGTTTTTTTTTAATCCCAAACCTTTACGGTAAAACTTAGTCGTTGGTTAGCCTCGCCTAAGGTTGCTCGACCATAGGCGAGGCCTAGGTCGCGCGATTGAGGCATTGTATGAGGTCGCCTGACCTCAAGCGAGGGCTAACAGCGGCTCACCGCCACTTACCAGTGGCTAAGGCTTAGCTGGTAATGTTAGGGTTTTTGAGGACATTTATGTCATTCTAAAAGTATAGCAAGAGCAAAATTAAAAGTAAAAGTGTCTATTTGCATTTTGAAAATGCTCAAAACACCTCTAAACCTACCTTAAAAGTTTTCGTTAATGCAATTACGCTTTTTCAAAGTTCTCCAAAAAATCTACCTTATGCCGTTGCATTTGACTAAGGGCCTTTAAGGCTCTAAAGAGTTTTGGCAAAGCCAAACCAAACACACCCATAATTAAATAGAGAACCGTGTCAAACACGGCAACTAAAGAGATTCAAGCTTCGAATCCTTATGCGCATATACTCTATGAATAATTGAGATAATATGGACAATATAAATGATGACTACTCAAGAGGGAACCTTACTTAATGATGTTGATGTTTTCTTTTCTTTACTCATTCTCGTGTATGACCAACTTTAGGCAGATACGGGCATCGATCCCAGTTGAGGAAAGCAAAAAATTCAAGCGGGCCACGTACATCCAGGAATTCATGATCCAACGGAGCAATTCAAGTTCTTCTCTATGGTTCTCTCCTTCGACTTTTGGATCCCATGCTTGTTGATTTAAGACATCGAAACCTGACAAAACAAAAAGAAGGAAACAGCTTTATCAGTCAGTGGAATTCCTGGGTGTCACCGACGACTTTATCTCTCTCTTGTCCCATCCAATCATGTAAGATTGCATTGCTCCTCAGGCTCCACAAATCACACACTCCACTCCATATGTTGGGTTGCTTTTTCCCTCTTCTTCGCAAGATTCTTGTTTCATGCAATCTGGATCCATATGATACAGTCAAATTGTTGGCATTCCACCATCTTTGGTGATCTACTTGATCAATAGTTTACAACACGCTGTCTTGAAACTACTTAAAGCTATGAAGGGCAACTTCAAGAACAAAATGATAACCTAAAGTTTTGAACCGGTTGTACTAATTATCGAAACTCATTGAGTACACATTTAAAATGGTTTTTCAAAGTCTAAATCCACAGCATTCATTGCACGGCCATTTTGTGTTATTGTCCTGTTTCATATGCATATTTGTAGCCCATTGGTTATTTCTTTATTAAGAACTAATATAATGTTTAGTTATTAGGTTAATACCATAAAAAACTTCATATGATGTTTCTTATTCTTCTCATTTTATTCATCCAACAATCAAATTGTTGGCATTCCACCATTTTTTGCATGATCAAGAATTCTGAACATGTTGTCTTCAAACAAAAACCTAGAGTTATGGGCCGGTTGTACTAGTTATGGAACTCATTGAGTTGTAGTACACATTTAAAATCGTTTTCAGAGTCTAAATCCTTAGCATTCATTGCTCGACCATTTTGTGTTATTGTACTGTTTATATGCATAAGTTTAGCCCATTCGTTATTTCTTTATTAAGTACTAATGCAATGTCTAGGTGTTCTCTGAAGTTACCTGGAGATTAGTCGTTATAAATTTCTGTTTTGTTTATACCATGTTACCATATAAAATAAAAGAGTAACTCTTACGATTTTAAGGGATCTTGATCGTTCTTATTCTCCTCTAACTATTTGTAGGTATCTATTGTACAAATATATTGTGTCCGTAGACAAATGCATCATTTCAATCTTAGCATAACATACAATGCACGTGCACATTTACTAGCTATAAAGAATGACAACATCTAACATTTTTAATGAGAAATTCAATTAATATGACAACTTGGCAATTCAAAAAGACATCCGCAAATCTGGATATGCGTGTTCGTCATTTGAATACCTGAGTTATAAATGGGGTCGAGGTAAAGTTTTCTAATCAGAATCAAGTTATCGTAACTTTTGAATTTATATATGTATATGTACATACCTATGTATTTTATGTATGACCCGAATTTTCAGGACCTATCACAAAGGTTCTTTTTCATTCACTCACTTCATCAAAGGCCTTCACCTTTTCTTGGATAAGGACCATCTGTGCTTTCATCTCTTAAGAGCAACCACAAAATTTACTCTTCCTTTGCTCTATATTTTTGCTAACTTTTAATATTCACCATGAGTCTTAACATCGTGTGCATCCTTAATTTTGTCACTTCAAGACGCACTCGTTAACTAAATTCTAACAACATAGGTTATTTCTGAAAAATATGCAACACATCACACTCGCTCAGTCGAAAATAAAATCTTTTTTTTTCCCAAGTTAAATTATACCTTTTTAAAGATAAGAAGATGACTCCTCTTGTCCCTTCAATTTTATCACCGACAAAATAGTACTCGTTGTATTATCCGAAATCATTATTTTATAAGGCAAACATCCAACTAAAATCCAAGCGTTTTGCACCTGGTCCGTTCTTCCTCTTTTCCTCCCTAATTTTTGACCAAAACTACAAAAATCCCTTTTGTTTTTTTGAATTCCAAAAAAAGGGAAAAGGCAGGATTTGTTGGCAGGTCCAGAATATCCGAACCGATATTCCCCCACGAGTAAAAAAAAAAAGAAAAAAACCGATCAAAAGTAGGACAGCAAGGTCTGATAGGTAAAAAAGGGAAAAATATTTATTTTTTTAAAGTAATTTCGTGGCCATTCAATGACTAGCAAACAAAATCTCTGTCGTTAGACTTTACCCCAACCCCTGAATTACTTAATTAATTAAAACGTTACAAATAATTTTTTTTTCTCATTTTATTAATTTATTGGTTTTTGGGGCCACAGCTTTAGTCTCATGTATAAATAAATAAATAAATAAATAATAAATCGAGAGATATATGAAAACAAATAAATAAGTTTAAAATACTCCGACACATGGCAGTCCTAGGTTTTTGTCCGCATATATATCAAGAGGGGAACCGCCGTAGGACCTTGAGGAGTCGTCGCACGCTCGGTCCCGCTCCCGAAGACGAAGAGCCTGACGTCGCGAGGTCGTCGATCGCTTTCCTGAGGTCGCTTCTCGTACGTTCCTGCGCGTTCTTGGGTTTTCGTTTGGATTTTCTCGTCGATTCTTTTGTTGTTGTTGTCGATGTCGTTGTTGTGGGAATTCGATTGATGGGGTTGCTTTGTGGCTGCGGTCTGAGAGGTTGTGTGTCGATCTGAAGCTGAAGAACGAGGCCTTGCCTTTGTCGGGTGCGTGCGTGTCTGTGGGTGCTTTGCTTGATGGGTTCTGGTTATGGAGGCTCCGTGCAAGTATCTTGGCTTTTGCATGGCTGTTGCTTCGCGTGATTTTCTCTGCCTGTCTGTCTGTCTGACTGTCTGGAAGACTTGCTTGCGTCAAGTTTTGCGAGTGCTGTTCTATTATTCCTGGTTGCGGCTACGATTTTTTTTTTTTCACTTTTTTTTTTATGTTTTTGTTTGTTATGCTTACGCGGAGGCTTGATAGAGATTCAACAGTAGTGAATTCGTATGTTCAAGGTTTGTTTTTTGCGGTTGTTTTGTTCGTCGGAGTCGTGAAAGTTCCTTGCTTTGTGTTTTCTTTTTACTGTCAATTTTGCTTCACATGCCGGGCCTTTTTGGGTTGCCCGCATAATTTTTGGTTTCACTGTGGGTATTTGGGGAGGAGGTGATCGAGGAGCGGATTCAATTTGATGGTGTGGATTGGTTTCTATGATCGCGATATGTTAGCTTAGTTTTGCATGCTTGACTGGTGTTTTCTTCTACTGGAAAGAGAGTAGAGTCCAATGTTTATGACGGCCCTTCGGATTTCAGTGCGATTGCTGCGTAGATGGTTGATAACAGCAGTAATTTTCTGCGACGCTTGTGCTCTTTTCGATATCTATTAGGGGGACCCTGAGATTCGGCTACATCAGATTTGACCTGTATTGGACTAAGTTGCTTAGCTATTCAGTTTAAAGTTTGGCTGTTCTGAGTTTTTGGTTCTACTTTAATGCATAATATTGGATGAACTTCTGCTTTGATGTTTAGCATGAGGGCAGCATAAATGGACGGTGTTAAATAAGAACAAGGAAGATTAAAATATAGTGAAAAGTGGATAAAACTTCTGAAAGTGACCCGGTCATGGTCATGGCCCATGGAATGGTAGATTTCGCACCAAGCACAATCACTTTTGGCTTGAGTCAAACTAATTGCATGTGCTCAAAACTCATTGTTACTGAAACTTTTGCAATTTGGCCTTCAAACTGTTAACAAGGATGTGAGTGATGATATTCTTTTGTTCTAAGTGTCCAAATCTGTAGTCTGACTAGTCTGAAACATGGACGCTGGATAATCTTGGAAAGCGTTTGATTGTCCTGTATGGGATTGCAAGAGGTCCAATTGCTTGTTTGCTGGATTATAGAGTTACCTCCAAAATTGATGTGAAAAGGATGCACCACCGTATACACACAAGAGGGATGGGGAGAAAAGTGTCCGTTGTGGGAATCCTGGTTTTGTACTCATCCATGGCATTTTAGGTCTAGCTGAAAATTTTTAGAATGTTGTGGTTTTGATCAGTCGTACAATCCATGTGTGTCAAGACATTGGTAAGATTCCAAGCTTAAATTCCTGCTTACCTTTTCATTCAGTTGTGCACTTGCTAGTTAATTTTATGGACCGCTACTAATTTTTGCATCACGGTAATCAAGGAATTTATAGGTTAGCTAAAAGAGAGATAAACATACTTTGATATAAGTGAATACTGTTCCTTAAACTGGTTGATTGTTGCATAATAGTTCCAGGCTGGGTTTTGGCCATTATAGAAATTGATACAGTCCTGTAAGGTAGAACCTTGGAAGCGTCGAATAGTAGTTTACATGTTATGCTTCCAAAGAGTGGACAACTAGATGAGCATTTTGCTGCATTATGGTATATGCTTTAGAGTCCACATGCAGAATTGTCCCAGTCATCTGGAAGTTAATATGCTTTCCATTTGGGTTCGGATATCGGTCAGAAGGTGAGTAATTCAGATGGGGAGGCGACGTTTGAGCCATTGACATTTGTGTGGAAAATTCTCTATATAGATTTAGATATTCAATTATAAGTGCATTAGTTTGTGGCCATGATGGTATGTCCAATGGCTTCGGTTTGAACTTTGAAGTGACTAGAATTCTAGATGTTCACTAAGAGGCATTTGAGGCTTCCTTTTTTGATGGATGTGAAGGTGTACTTTGGGATCTGTCTTTTGGGAATCTTGCATATACCAAAAGATTGTGGAGATATTAAATTGCAATACTTTTTAAGATTAGACTCGGTGCTTCTCATATGGAATGGAGAAAACTCGGACGTAGTTTCCATAAGATACTTGTCTCTATGGTATTAGCAGAATTTTAGGGTAAGCTACTGTTTTCCTTTTTATTTCTTTCATTTTCGGCTTTAGCATATGAGCCATTATCCTTAGAGTGATTAAAGCCTATGAAGTTTAAGTTTCTTCTTTGACTATATAGAGCGTGGGGCTTATAATTTGGCACATTACAATTACAAATGACCATGTAAGCTGCATATTATATATTTCAACCCTTAGACGTCACATTTCCCTATGTTAATCTGTTCTTCATGTGTGCACATTTTTTATCTAGAGATTCTTCCAGGGGGAACTCATTCTTTACCGTCTGATTAATCATGTTTTAGTGTATCCTGGGTTTATGTATGGTAAATGAAATACTTGGCATTTGCATTGAATCCAATAACATATTATTCTGGAATTGTTTTCAGATGGAAGCTCGGAGTGGTGAACATGAACATATAATTGAGGTTTGTGGGGAATTGCCAGCAGAAACAGGGAGGGGTGGGATAAAAATTTGTGGTGAGGCACCTTGTGGATTTTCAGATTCTAGTACCAGTTCTCAAGATGCAAAGGAGCGGTCAGCATCTATGAGAAAACTTTTGGTGGCAGTTGTCCTCTGCATAATATTCATGACTGTAGAGGTTGTTGGAGGAATCCAAGCGAACAGTCTAGCAATTCTAACAGATGCAGCTCATTTATTGTCAGACGTTGCTGCATTTGCTATATCCTTATTCTCCCTGTGGGCTTCGGGATGGGAGGCAACACCTCGTCAATCCTATGGTTTCTTCAGGATTGAGATTCTTGGTGCTCTTGTGTCTATTCAAATGATATGGCTTCTTGCTGGAATTCTTGTATATGAAGCCATTGAAAGGCTGATCCATGATACAGGTGAAGTTAAGGGCTTTCTTATGTTTGCTGTTTCTGCCTTTGGTTTAGTGGTTAATATTGCCATGGCACTTTTGCTGGGTCATGGTCACGGTCATGACCACGGTCACGGTCACGGCCATAGTCATGACCACGGCCATGGTCATCATGGCCATAGTCACGACCACCGGCACAGTGGAGATGGTCATGACCATGGGATCCATGACCATACTGACGAGGATCATGCTGGACATAATCCAAAACCCAGAGTCACATCTGATGATCGTCATCACCATCATCATGGAGAATTTCTGGAACACCATCATGAGAGTTATCATCATCATGGCCATGAAACAGATCATAGGGAGCCATTGCTCAAGGCTTGCTGTGATATCAATAACGAGAAAGAAAGTGGGCGTAAACAGAAGAAGCAATGGAATATCAATGTACAGGGTGCTTATCTTCACGTGCTAGGAGATTCGATTCAGAGTGTCGGCGTGATGATTGGTGGAGCGATCATATGGTATAAGCCCGAGTGGAAGATCATCGATTTGATATGTACCCTTATATTCTCAGTAATTGTGCTGGGCACTACAATAAGAATGCTTCGGAATATTTTGGAGGTTCTCATGGAGAGCACACCGAGGGAGATTGATGCCACAAGGCTGGAAAAGGGTCTCTGTGAGTTGAACGAGGTGATTGCAGTGCATGAGTTGCACATCTGGGCAATAACAGTCGGGAAAGTCTTGTTGGCTTGCCATGTTAAAATAAAGCGTGAAGCCGATGCGGACATGGTGCTGAACAAGGTTATTGACTACATCAGAAGAGAATATAACATCAGCCATGTCACAATTCAAATAGAGCGTGAGTTGATGTTGAGCTAGCGGGATGACCATCTGTACTTAAGCATCAATGCACTGAATATATGTGGAGATGTTTAAGGATCCGGTGAGTTAACTGTTCGACTGTTTGATCGTAAAGATGACGAGTACCAACGCCATATATATTCTTGAGAGAGCCAACCGGATCAACATTTGAGGTTTTAGTTGCTCTCTTAATTGTGCAGTGGACATGAAATCTTTCGCCATGCATAAAATGCAGTGTGCACCACCCTTGTTTGCGACTTTTGGACAAGCTACTACCCATGCTTGCATTGTCTGTGTCAATTGATCTCGAGTGGATGTTTAGCATATGCAGAATAAGGGCTGTGGGACAGAACTGCGATTTCAGCCTGTACTCTTTTTTAGTTGTTAGGTAAAATAGTTAACAATGGAGTGAGCATCCTAAATGGAATAAAACTTATCTGTCATATTTCTTTTTGGGGTGCATATTTGACATTAGAGTCGAATGATTTTGGATTACCACAAAATTTCTGTGCGCAGGCTCATGCCATTCCATGCCTCGTTTCGTTAACATTCCTTCGATTCCGCGTTTGGCATTTATTCCTTCTGTAATTTCTTTTCCTCCAAATTCCTTTCTTTTGCACTAAGTTTGGATGGGCAATGGAAAAAGGATCCATTCTTCAACATTAGGCAGTATTCTGGAGTAGGCCCACTTCTTTTGAAAGATGATTGCACTTGATTGACTGTTTGCTGTTCATGGTGGATCGACCATGCACTGCGCCAACCCAAAGGCGTAGGCCAAGCAATGGCCCGAGCAAGAGTTGCAACCCCCATGATGCTGTCGGCATTGCAGCTCAGCGTGGACTGAAGTAATAGGAACCCACGTGCCTCGCCTTTCTGACAGTAGAAGAGAATGTGGCCGAGACCGTTCTAAAAGAGACCGGGGGACGTGCTGCTTCAGGTCAATTGTTCGAAAGCACGAATTGCGTGAAAAACTACTCTGGGTTGAGGCCATGCGCACACGTTAGAGAGTTGGGCTCAACCGGTACATGGGCTTTCCAAGAGTTACAAGGTTCTTTAGATGGCCGAGTCTCTACATTCGCGCTGGCCTTGGATTATAAAAGAATTTCAATATCATTCTAACTAACTTATTATTAATATGCATAAACAAAATAGCTATAAGTCATGTATGTATGACAAGCAAAAAAATAGAACTTGAAAATTAAAAAAAACACCGGGAGGGGTCATCAACTCGCTAGCGACCCCCTTTGGGCTATCATAAGGGTCCCGCACCTTGTACGGAATATTTAGCTTCATACCCAGTGAGCCCGTTGCGCTCCACCAAGATGCTGACAGTCGAGATGCATGGAGATATGCTGTAGCTAGGTAATATAACATGAGCCATTCAAAGATTCGCTTACGATGTGAATTAAAGTCGTGATCTCGTGAATACAAGGTATCCCTTTATTACTAGGCTCACCACTTTTATTAAGTACATTTATCTTGAAATCCTTACCTTCCCTTTTTTTTCCCTCCCTTAGTTTTTTCAGTTTTTTTTTTGGGAATTATCTTATAGATACAGGCAAACTTATGACTGGACGCTAAAATTGGGCCAATAGATGCAGTTAAATGACAGCAACATTGGTAGGTTTCTCAAGATCAAGATCAGTCAAAAATAAGATCAAGGTTTTTTGGTTGGCCGAAGTAAAGAGTTCTGTTATGAATATGGACTTTTATGCTTACTGAGAAATTTGAGATAGGACAGAAATGATATTAATCGAGACCAACAGCATTTCGTTGACCAATCATCGTTACATACGTAGAGATGAAAATTTCCATAGAAGATATAAAATGCCTCCTTACCATTTGATTTAATCAATCTATATTCAATAACTTAATAATGGAAATCCATTTGTAGCATCAAATGATGTGAAAATACTTTCTGGACATATGTTTCTTCAAATATTCTGACATCGTTGATGAAAAGCAAGTAATAGCTTCTCGAGTATTGGGTCCACTGTATAATCTTGGAAGTACTGTGCCATCTTCCGGATACAATTATCAGATTTTCAAAGTTCAAACGCCTTGATATAATATAACTTTGATTTAAATCGACGAAGATCGTAGGGACTCATAACTTTGCCGATCAACAATGTTCCTACGATGCGATACCTGACATTGAGCTAATGATTTGGACTCTTCAACTGAATAAACATCCATATAGGATCCAATGAAAGATGTCAAAAGAAGGCAATTGTATAGCAAGACCATTGTCGATCGACAAAGTTATGAGTCCCTACGATGTTCATCAATTTAAATCAAAGTTATATTACATCAAGGCATTTGAACTTTGAAAATCTGATTTTATGTGAGCGAACCTCTTTGTATATCATTATTATACAGTATGGCTGGTACACAAAATGCTTTTTTTTCTAGTTAGAACCCTTAAATTGAGTTCTTAAAGAAGGAAAAATCATTCGAAATTGACTTGCAATTGCATTACAAATTAGAAATCGTAATCTATGCCTTTTGATATGGTACAACCTAATTTTTCTCAATACCAACACTACCACGGTTGAAACTGCAAAACATGCATAATCGCCTTTTTTCCATCTACTCTAGATATAATTACTTCCACTTCAATAAATGATCTTTTATGTGGTCTGCATAGTATCACTTTGTTCATGATAATATTGTTGGAACCAAAAGAATAATGATAAAACTTTGGAATTTGGAATAAGAGCACAAAATTGGAAGGAGCAATTGTTCTTAGAATAACTTCTGTTGGCTTAGATAAGATATACAGCACTCACCCTCACCCTCACCCTCACCCTCACCCTCACCCTCACGTCCCTACAAAGTAGTAGGACACTGACAATACACTTAATGATGAAGACAAACAGCCTACACATATACCATCCTAAGGACAAAATGCCAACACAAAAAACATACATATCAAATGAGCCAATAGCTATGAAGTCTCGATCAGCTCCTTCTGAAAATTGTTGAAACTTCGTGTTCTTTGACAAAACCCAACAAGAGCTCATCTTTTCCTTATGAAAGCATTTACTCATTGTTGAATGGTGAAGCGGCTACACAAGGATAGCCCACCATAAATCATGCGAATTTCCTTTTGTCTTCGTTTTCATTCTGACACCCACCATAAATCAAGACATCCTTTGAAGAAAACTAACAACCAAATCTAGAACCCAACAGCTCACATGCTTAAATCTTCAAAAGTCAATTTTACATTGTTTTAACAAATATCACGACCCAACCTTAAATAAACCGACACACACCAGACCTGATTTATTGTCATCCAGAAGTTTTAAATAAATCTTAAGCCGAGAGTGTCTTGAACATGTCCAAGCAACATTCAGTCTTGAGTCCTCTGTTCCAGAACTTGCGGTAATAATCTTCATACTTGAAGCTCCTGTAAACTGCAGGATGTTCACGGTCAATCAAGCCCAGAGCAGGTTCAATTATGGCTTCTGGGGATGGGCAATAGAAGGTTGGAATGGAGATTCTCTCCCTGTCACAGTTCACCACTGCTCTATGAAGTATGCTCTTGTACTTGTCATTGCTAATGACCTGATTCAAATAACAATCATGTTCCAGTTCTAAGACTTGTTCGGAAAACAAATGATGGACTTGTGCAAAATGATGGAATCAATTGTCATCGGCCAGAAAAAAACTATGCAATTTTTGTTTCTTGTACTAAGCTAAAAAAGTTGCTCCTTCCAGTTTTTACGACTTGTTGTACCAAATTCTCCTCCTCATGAGCTTAGAGTTTCATACTTGACATGGTTTAGAAGGATGTAGCCGAAGTACCTGCATTTGATCTCCTATGTTGACAATGAAGGTGTTGGGGATGGGATTGACAGCAACCCATTTTCCATTCCTAAGGACTTGTAACCCAGGCACATCGTCCTGAAGAAGGATGGTGATTAAGTTCTGGTCGGTGTGGCCCGGCAACCCGTACGTAAGCTCGGGCTGTGGGCACGGTGGATAGTAGTTCATAGCCATGTGCTGACCATGCTTGGCCAAGTGGTTGCTTATGTAATCCCTGTCAAGCCCCAAGCTTTCTGAAATGGCTTCCAACAGTTTGAGCACCAGATCTCTTACTCTAGTGCAATACTCACCCACCTCCTTCCTGCTAGTCAAGAAGATTGAACCGCAATGCAGTTAACATGTGCCAGCAAGCCGAGACACTTGGAAGTGTGTAAAAAAAATTCGAGAACTTTTAGGTATGCTCTTTCATACTTCCACGACGTGGTAGTCAAAATAAATCATTAGAAAGTACCACTTTTTTGTTTATGAACTCTGATTGGCTGACATTCCATTTTAATCAGCACTGTCTGTTGGTGAAAAGTATGCTCTTCCCCTTATTTTCTTGGATCCTACATTTCTTCTCTTGAGAGATTCTCGATCTTGCAATCTTTTTGTTTAGCTAAATATCAGACTTTAGGAACAGCAGCGAGCAAGCTTTTAACTTTCCAAACTTCACCAGAGAAAGCTCGTGAAATCTTCATGATCAACATGAATCTTCAGCGTTTGAATATTACTAAGATCATGTGTGTCTACATATTTCCCATTTTTCTATTTAGAAGGAAGCTCCACCTCATATGGTACATATCTTGGGCCTAAAAAATAGCCAGAAATCTTATGGATCAAATAAGATCGAGTCATAGTTTGAATGATGATCCAAATAGAAATTGCTTACGCGTGATGATAGGGATAATCAAACCCATTGTGCATCTTATAAAGACACACAAGTTCATTCTCTAACCACTAAGCCATCCCAATTGAAAAGATACATTAAAATAAAACATTAATTAATGTTGAAAATTTGAGTCAAAATAAATAAATCACATGATGAGAATAAGCTTCGTTTATTACCTGAATGATGGAGGATTGGTAGGCCACTCATGCATGTACTCTTCAAGAGGGTAGCAATGGAGTCTCAAGAAGTCCCTCCAGTTAGACACCTTCTCGGTCTTGACATTAAAGCTAGTCGAAAGCCTGGTCGATTTGGACGGGTCATCGGAGTAACTCTTCAGCCTCTCGCTCTCCGGCAACCGGAAAAATTCCCTGGCTATATTCAGGATGGCCTGCACCATCTCTTCCGGTATCCCATGGTTCTTGATCTGCCAAAGAAAACGTTGAGCAGAATCACGTGAGATAGAGCAAAAACTCATAACGGGATGCTCATATCAACCGAGTTTTAAGCGACACCCTTTTCCATATTTAGCATTTTTTAGCTAACCCGCGGTTCAATATACCAATGTTGTACCTGAAAGAAACCATCTTGTTGACATGCCTGACCAATCTGTCTGATAATATCATCACGGTTGGGACCAGAGAGGCCTTGGAGATCAATGAGTGGGATGGTGGAGGCATCTGAGGCCTCGACCTCAGTGAGGTTTGGGCGGTCAGCCTCGGGCCGGATGTAACTGTTGGGCACGCGGTCGATGATGCCGGACGCGAGGTCGGTGAGCAAGAGCTTAGTGGCAACTGGAGCCATAAGCACTGCAAATCACATATTATTTTGCTGGACACAGAACTTGCGGGTGTTTCTATTTATAGAGAAAAACACGATCGATTCGGGGTAAATGGTGCGCAAGATCATGCTTTTACGTAAGTGAGGACGTCACCAACCCTATCTCAGCAGCCAAAAAAAGGCAGAAAAGATGTCCGAGAAAACGATAACGATGGGAAAAAAAAGTCCGCTTTTACATGTCAATCATAAGGTCCGCACATCTTCATCACAGCTTCAGCAGCAGAGAGGAGCTCAACTACAGCGACCCGTAACGCTAACGTCAAATCGAGCCCGCGCGATGAATCAAAACCCTTGGGACCACGCCCAAGCGAGCGGTGGCTGGGGGTAAGCAGCACCAAGAACTCGACAATCGAAACCAGAATCACCGAAATCAGCACCGAAGTACCAAACCCATCTCCCTTATTTTGCTGTGGGGTTGGGTGGGGGATGCTATACAGAAGGGCCCCCTTTTGTTTTGTGGCCCCCCCTCCCTTCCCATCTTCAACTGTCTCTCCGTGTAGGAACTCGCGGTTTCGTTCAGCAGACAAACCAAAAAGGCGACCACCCAAGTAGTCACCATCGAAATCCCAGACGAGCAGCCCCACATCGCCGAATCGGGGAAAGCGACCCTCGACCGGCCACAGGCCGAAGCGAAAGAAACGGAAAGGAGAGAGCAGAGAGCAAGCGGAGCTGCGAAGAAACGATGAAGAAGATAAGACACACGGGAGAGAGGAGAGAGGCAAACGGGAGATTGATAGAGATTTGATAGGTGGGGCCCCGGAAGGGACACTTGTCGCACGATGAGTGGATTTGTGTTTTGCCGACGTGGAATCACTTGGGTACGTCAATTTTTTCTCGATGGAGATGAGGAGATGGAGCGACGACGATGGGCGACGACAGATCTTTCTCTATATCGAGCTTATGACCGACAATATGGAAAAGGACAGGAGTAGAAAAGGGCAATTTGTTTCGCCTTTTGATGCTTAGCCACACTAAAAATTGATCTAAAGTTGACGACTAAGGTCAGAGATTAAATATCTAGGGGTTTGGCTGGAATTTCATCGTCAGCCACTGTTTATAAATATGTGAAAAAATGACACGAATAGTTCATGAACTTTGTCTCTACGTACAATGTGATTCATAAACTTTTACATAATTTGTAATGTGATTCCTGAACTTTTAATTTATCTAATGTCATTTCTAAACTTTTAGTACGTGGATGAAAATATTCAACGTACTCCTTCCATTAATTCAAGTTCAATGATTACATTATATTGAATATATATTAAAAGTTCAGGAACCACATTATATAGATTAAAAGTTAATGGACCGCACTGAACAATGAGCTAAAGTTCAAGGACATATTGAACAAATTAAAAGTTCATGAATCATATTGCATATTGGGTCAAAGTTCAGATACTGCTTATGTTTTTATCCCTGAATTTGTAGATTACGTCTTAAATGGGAGACTAAGAAAGTAATATTATGAGAAACCCTAATGTTTTGGTCCATTTGTAGTTTGAATACTCGTGATAGCTAGACGGTCTTGATGTGGGCGCATTAATATAATATTGCTAATTAGTTCGATTTGATCAATTTACTGTGATGATTTTTCATCTATAGAAAAAGCTAATGACGATGTATAAATCCAAGCATAATTTGAATACAATACAAAACGCAAAACAGAGTAAAGTTTGTGAGGGTCAAAATGTCGAATAAAAGCAAAATCAAATCAAAGTTTCTCATTGCTTACGAGAATGTACAATGATTAAAGGAAAAAAGAAAGTCGGTGGGGGCACTTGCCCTCAATAAAATATCTCTACTACTGAACTCCTTTTGGTGAGAAAAACCTCCCAATACACACTTTCCATCAAATATTATGATAAATTATTTAAATTTACACAACATTTCTATTTGAAGAAAGTTATAACGAGGCCTTGTACTTGACAAATTAAACTTTGCAAAGGGACCGCCTAGACTTATGAAATGGCCAAATGATTCCCATATACCTCATCACACCTTGATAACTTTATGCAGAGAAATGGAGATTTGTTGTCTCATATATGCTGCGTTTGGTCGCTCGAATTTCTAGTCAGGATAAAACTATATAAGAAATTCAGGGATTTTATCATATGCTATTCACTTTTGGTAAACGGCGGATTTAAAATTGAATATTCTCATATCCTATCGCATTCATTGTTTAGCAAAAACTTTATATCGATATGAAGGACATATATGCCCTTTTGTAGTGCCCATGAAATAATATCGATCTTATTATCTTAAAAATACCATTCTCATGCACAAGTATACTTGAAAACATGCACAGTTAATTAAACTTATAAACCTTGTTGCAAAACAATAAAAATAAAATTAGACTCACAAACCAATATATTTGAGGGTTAATACCATGAAAAATCACAAACTGATACACCTGTAATAAATTTACTCCGAATTAATTTTTTGATCACAAAAAACCTCAAACTGGTATATTTATGACAAATTTACTCCAAACTAATTATTTGACCACAAAAAACCTTAAATCTGATATACTTGTGACAAATTTACTCTTCGTTAAATTGGATTAATAACACGAAAAATCACAAATCGGTAAATCTGTGATAAACGGAGGGATAAAACCAAAAACTTCTACCCGTCATCTATCATTTGTTATCCAACTCAGCAATTTGCCAGTAAAATTTAATGGAAACTAATAAATGGTAAATTTGTCAAAGATGTATCGGTTTGAGATTTTTTGTGTTCAAAAAATTAGTTAGGGGTAAATTTGTTATTGGTATACTAGTTTCGGATTTTTCATGGTATTAACCCTATATTTAAACTACTCTTTGCGTTATTTAACATATACTTCTAAATAACTGAAGTTTGTAGCCAAATCTAAAAACATATTAAGCGATTTGTCAGCATTTGGAATTGTCAAGTGGGCTCATGGAAACCCACAAATACCACACTGCCAAATTGCTGCAAGTCAAACTGATGTTTGTAAATAGCATGCAGGTAATCAATTCGTTTGAAAGCAAGATAAATGGTATATAATTGAGCCTATTTGTAAAAGGTGAGTAACCTGTAGTTTAGCTTAAAGGTTTTACCCATTCAATAAGAGGTACTGCAACTCATCACTTCCTGATTCTTCAAATACCACAATAATTCATCACGAAGAAGCCGCCTCTAGGACGGTTTTCATAGAGAAGACCCACTTCGTATATATGAAATATTGATTCCAAAATAATAAACCTATTCAAATTAGGAATTCAACTCTAACTAGGAAACCCACTTTGATCGGGTTTTCGATTTCCTTTAACGGGCTCAAACTTGGCACATAAATTCAACACAAATCTTTAAAGTGAATATGTCTCATGAGATTTTGCCGATCTGAAAGGTAGAATGAACGAGATGCACATACTCATTTGTGCCGAAATTTCACCAATTTGACACTTAGGCGCGAATGGCAACATTTCTCTTTCCCGACTCTAATTCTGATTAGAAATGGAAAAATCTATTTCTCTTTTTCGGACGAGTTTCTTAGCAAAAAGTAACGTTTGATAACAATACATAATTTCTATTTCCAGAATGGAAATTCGTTTGATAATGACACAAAATTTATATTCCCGTCGATGAGCAGTGACGGCAGACGGCCGGTGGACGGCTAATGAGCAGTGGCGGCGGCGACAATAGCGGCGGCGGACGACGGCTAGCGGCTAGTTGGGGGCAGTGGGTAGTAAGGGTAAGCAATAAAAGAGAATTGTTATTTTTGTTTCTATTCCAGAAATAGGAAAGTAGAAAATTTTAACTTCTCATTTTTATTCAAAATCTATTTTTGGATCAAAATTTATCTCAAAAATAAAAAAAATAAAATTATTTTTCCAAACGGATTTCTGCTCTAAATCTATTTCCGAAAATAAAAAAATAAAAAAATATAATGATTATCATTCACGTCCTTATCACTCAATTTCCTACTAATACATGGTTCACTTGTCATCCAATTACGTAAGTGAAGTTGTCAGTCACCTGGCTTTAGCCAAAATAGAATTGATATTGAGGCAGGAGAGCATGGCTCCAAGAGAAAGCAAGAAATCAATTTGATCTTCTCATGCTTACCCTAAATTATCAATTGATGGAGACTTTGATGTGATCATCTATCCGCAGATAGGACAATAGCCTTATCTCACCATAAATTGTCAATTGAAGGAGACTTTAATGTGATCATCTTTCCTCAGATAGGACAGCAGCCTTATCTTGATTGAATGTCCTTCTGTCTTGTATTGAAGTATACCGAATATAAAAGGGAGGGTTTGCTTTTTTTACGATTGAAGGCTAGCGACCTTTTTCATCGCGAAATTTTTAATGGTTAGGTAAGGCTTTAAAAAGATTTAGATGGTTCGTATCTTTCTATGAACCTCAAAAATAGGTAGAAGATAGGCAGAGCAAGGCCTCCTGAAGTCTACTTGGGTCTTCGTTCATCCGCAGGCCCGACTGGGAAGATGGGCATCCAGGCGGTGCTGTAGGTAAAAAATATTGAAGTATCTATCAGTGGTCGGAATAGCTATTCTATGATACGCTACATGGAGGTCATATAATAACTATCACAGTTTTACTCGTTTGTGATATGCCCGTAATATTACCGCAAGCAAATATCGTAACATGTGATGACCTATTACCTATAATGTCATAGCAGAATACGCAACCAAACATGCCGATAATGTATGATTTTGTTTTTTCGTCAAAGCACAGTGACTGTTTGCAGTTTTTTCCCTACAGATGGGTAACATCAACTATCATAAGATATCTTTAGGAGCAAACGGTACCTTCCGAATTTATCATCACAATCGATTTCCTTCTAACAATGAAAGAGTCTAAATGTAGCTGAGGAACTGACAGTGCACAACTCCGGTGGACTGATTTTCTGTTTTTACAGGAGCATTTATTTCGATGAATTAGGCTAATATCAAGGCCCAACTTCCTTGAGCTAGAGAGGCGACCAACCAATGTCCTTGGGCGAATCTTCTTTTAAAGGACCACCTTTAAAGTTCTCAAAAAGAGACACCGGAAAGAGCTGAAAATGTGCTACCGTTTCCTTCTGTTCTGCCAGAAAATGCCTAAAAATCTGACTCAGAAGGCCATGAGATGTCGATTCAAATTTGAACTCATGCAAGTGGAGAGATAGTGCGTTTGATTAACAGGTACATCACATGGGTACCTTTCTAGATTCACGAATGCCTACATTCATCGCATGATGACATTTAGGTAAGGACTTCAACGTTTTTTAGGCGTGAACTGGACTTTTCAGGGAAAAAACAACCTAGTAAGCATCCAACACGCCTAACCGAGACGCCAAACATTAGTTGTCGTGTTGGTTTCGTAAAAAGCCTCAAAATAATGTAAAATCAAATGAAGAAATGTACATTTCCAGGGCTATACTGCACACATGGTGACTAATCTTTGCTTATGTATCTGTAGGCGCATAAACAACGACGTAGACCATCCTTTGAGCTCCTAAAAAGAATGGAATTTGAAAGCAAGAGAGGAAATACAAGATGCAGATTATACTTTGTCCATTGACGAGCTTAAACCGAGATCTTGTAGGACATATCATGGTTCAAGTCGATGGCCCTACTGTTGCTCCTGCTGCGTGCACCTGTTTGAACCTGTGGGCCTTGGCTTGGGACCAGGGGCTGTGGAGAAAACTCTGCTACTCCCTGTTGCCTTCGACTGTGCTTCCTGAAATGGACTAGTTTTTTTTTTTTTTTGGTAAAGAGAAATGGACTAGTTCATCATCGAAGATTTCAACCAATCCTACAAAGAATCCTATCCCCTTATTCTCTACAAAGCCTGGGGGCGATACAGTCGATATGCACCAGAAACATGAAAAACCCAAGACATGCACCGATACTCAAGATTTTGCCCCCATGGAAGATGTCTACTAACCAGAACAAATGCATCTTCTTCAGAGGAATAATAAGAATACCTGATGTGGGAGCTCCCAAAGACACCAGCAGCTCCAAAAATCAGTGGAACATCAATGCGAAAACCGCAAAAGGCGGTTCCCTGAATGCCCTTTTGAATGGACATCTTGAGTTTCCACCGAAGCAATTACGCTGCCAATGTTCATTATGATCTGCCTTCTGAATGTAACACGGCGGATATGGATCGGAGAGATCATAGCAAAGAACTAGAAGACAACTTAAGATTGAGCTGCGTGCAGCTAGACAAGAAGAAAGCAAAATCCTTCAAAACTCTTGAGGTGAAGGCCAATCTTGCTGCAAAGGAGCTTGCCTTGCGATAATGTCTATAAAGCGCAGTTTCGGTGCATTAATCCAGTTTACGGCATACTGACTCACAAATTGGCCGAATCGCAAGCCAGGTGCAGATTAGTGGAAATGGAGCTCACGAAAGCTTTCTCTTCATTGAGATTATTAGAGGAGTCTTTCTTCCGGCAGAAGTCCCGTATCCGCTGGCTCAAGGAAGACGATTTGAATACAAAGTTCTTTCATCACTTTGTAAACAAAAGGCGCATGCAAAACAGAATTCTCTCGGTTTTAACTGAGGATGGGGTCTTGGTAACGGATCCACTGGAGGTCAGGCAACACATTGTGGGCCACTTCCAAGGAATTCTAAATGGATCTAATGCTTGTAATCAAGGCTCTCTTGGGGAGATTGGTCAGTTCATTGGTCGGGTGTTAGATGACAGCCAGAGGGATCTTTTGTCACAACCGGTTTTAGATGAGGAAATCCAAAATACCCTCTTTTCACTTGCTAAGGGCAAAGCTCCGGGTCCGGACGGTTACAATGTTGACTTCTTCAAATCTACTTGGGAGATCACCGGACCCTCCACCCTTAAGGCGGTTAGAGATTTCTTCGAGACGGGATACATGCTCAAAGAGATCAACTGCACTATCCTAACTCTAGTGCCAAAATCCTCCAACGCCTCGGCAATGTCTGATTTCCGTCCTATTGCCTGTTGTAATACATTATATAAATGTATCTCCAAATTATTGGCTAGACGGTTAGCTCGTGTTCTTCCTTCCCTTATTGGCTCGGCCCAAATAGCGTTTGTTAAAGGGTGTAGAATTAGCGATAATATCATGCTTACTCAAGAGTTATTCGCTGATTTTCACCACCAACCATACCTTCTGAAGTGTGCCATAAAGGTGGACTTCCAAAAGGCGTTTGATACCGTGGAATGGAACTTCATTGAAAAAGCCTTGCTAGCTTTCAACTTCCCTATTTCTTTTGTCAAGCTAGTTATGACATGTGTATCTACTGCAAAATTCTCTATTTCTATCAATGGCGAATTACATGGTTTCTTTGGGAGCACTCGTGGCATTCGTCAAGGAGACCCCTTATCACCGTATCTGTTTATTCTGGTTATGGAGGTCTTATCGGGGATTCTCAAGGCTAAAACAGAGACCCCAGATTTCCACTGGTACTGGAGATGTAAATACACCCGTCTTTCACATCTCTTTTTTGCGGATGATGTCCTTCTTTTTTCTGAAGGCCACCTAAGATCAGTTGAGCTAATCAAGGAAGCTCTCTGTTTGTTCATCGATTGGTCTGGATTGAAACCTAACTCCTCGAAAAGTAATATCTTCCTTTCAAGAGGAACTCCAGAATTGCGTGAACAGATTCTCCGATGCTTCGGGTTTCAGCAAGGCACTCTCCCCTTCCGATACCTTGGCGTTCCTATCATATCCACCAGGTTGAGCAAGGAGGACTGTAAAGCTTTGATTGATGCTATCACTGCTAGAGCTCGCTCTTGGAGCCATCGGTTTTTGTCTTTTGCTGGTAGGCTACAACTTATCAAGTCGGTCCTTTATTCAATCCAGGTTTATTGGGCCACTATTTTCTCTCTCCCAAAGTCAATATTATATAGGATTGAGGCTACCATGCGACAATTCCTATGGAAAGGTCCTGACCTAGGTCCAGGAGGAGCACGGGTTACTTGGAATTCCGTCTGCTTACCCAAGGACGAAGGTGGACTAGGTATACGGCGACTTGTGGAGTACAACAGGGCGATGATCCTGAAGCACATTTGGCTTCTTTTCACTGATAAAGAATCATTATTGTGTAAATGGATCCACTTTACGTTTTTAAAAAAGACTAACTTATGGATTGTCTCCAAGCCCACATTTTGTTCTTGGACTTGGAAGAAGATCCTTGACATGAGGTCTACTGCTCAATCTATGTTCCACTGGAAGATCGGTAATGGCCATTCCGTTTCTTTCTGGTTCGATCCGTGGCACACTAAAGGTCCTCTTTACCTTCTCTTTAGTAATGCGGACATCTATCATTCCCGCATTCCGCGGGATGCCTTGGTTGGAAATTTTTGGGAGGGTACCTGGCCTCTTTCGGACTCTCTCACCACTATCTTGAGTTGGATGGATCCCCCCAATTTTTTATGAATGATGTTCAGGATTCCTTTTGCTGGCTACCTCATCCTACTAGAACCTTCTCGGTTTCTCTGGCTTGGAACCACATCCGCAGGAAAGGACGGCTAGTGCTTTGGCACACTTTCATATGGGATCAAAATTTTGCTCCTCGCCATGCCTTTCTTCTATGGGTGGCTTCCCTTAATCGTTTGCCTACCCAGGTGTTCTTCATGCATAACCAAAGGATCGACAATGCCTTTGCGTTTTCTGTGGATCCATACCAGATTCTACCAACCACCTTTTCTTTGATTGTCCATCTACTAGCAGGTTGGCTTCCATGTGGGCAACAAAATGCAGCCTTTCTTGGCGTAACAGACCATGGCATGAACATATCAAATGGATGATGACTGTTTGCGGTGGTATCTCATTTGCTCACCGAATTGCTAGATTTTCCTTTGGCGCCTTATGTCACATTATTTGGACCGAAAGGAGTCACGCTATTTTTAGGAACAAGAGTATCTACCTACCAGGCATGCGCAAGCATCTTCTCAAAGTCGTCAAAGACAAAGCCATCTCCTTGGGAGGTATTGAAGACACTTATAGGAACCATATTGTGTTAAGGAAATGGGACATACCGGCTACTATCCTTTCTCTGAATAGGAGTAGTTCCTAGTCCTGGGTTTCCCCCCTCCAATCTTCTGATTGGTTGGCTTTCCCTCTTTGGGTTTTTTTCCTTTTTGCTATGTACCTAGCCTCTCTCTTCTTGTATAGCTCCTGCTGAACCGCTCCTGACCTAGTATAGACATCGCTTTGTCTCTCCTAGGTCTTGTTGTGGTTTGAGCTTAGGTTGTATTGGTTTTTGAAAAGTTATATACATTCTTACCTTACCAAAAAAAAAATTTGAGGTTATTAACGTGCGCATTGAAGAAATGGCAGGAATGCAAGTCAATAGAAGGAAAATCTTGACGGTTCTCATTCAAGCTCTTAACTGCTCAAGGAATACAAATCAGCCTAAGATGAAAGAGGGATTACTTCTCTATGAAAGTCAGAAGAAAGAGATTCTGACGCAAAACTGGTCCCAAGGAACGTAAGACAATTGCTTAGATGCATACAGTGTTTCGCTGCTTCTTTGTGTATTCAGTTCATATTCTAGTACCAGCTTCGATAAGGTTTCGTTGAAGAAGGTCAAATGATAATGAACATAAACCAGCACCAATGATTAAGCTTCAAAATTTTGATTGCACAAATACTAGATGAAAATACAGACTGTGCTTCGCTCATGTGTGACAATTTGAAAGGTTGAATCTAAGTAATCTAAACGGAAACTGTTCCGGTAAGACGGGTAATCCAATATCAGACAATTTCTGCACCATATGACTTGGTGATATAGCAGCCTCAAAAATTCTTCAAGAATGAAATCTGTAGCGAAATATCAATGAGGGGCGCTGAACATAGCTCTGCCAGTGATACCAGTGGCCTCACTATAGCGTTCTATGCGCCTAAAAATGCAACTACTTTCACTTTCACTTCCACTCAAACTCGATCCTGGGTCAGTAATACATTTTTCCAAGCACTTTCCCCAAACAGTCTGCACAAATAAATGAAAGCAAAAAATGTAAATCATAACAAGAAAACAAAATAGATACATACTTATAGAAGCAAAGTCAATAGCAGCATATAGAAGCACTTGGAGACTGTCACCCACATTCAAATACTAATTCATTGCAGATTAAGCTACCGTTCTCAAGTGCAATCAACGGAAGAACTTTAATTGGACCATTTTAACAAGTTTTAGGACTCAATTGCATTGTACTTATTGAAAGTTTTAGGAGTCAATTGCACTCCGTAATAAGTTTTAGGATTTGATTGTACTTCTTGAAAATTTTAAACTCAATTGCACTTTCATGACAAATTTTATGATTTTCAATGCATTTATCCCTTCCTTTTGCTATCTTCACGTGAAGTGAGTGCCCTAAATCAGAATGCATACTTCTTTTAGAAGTAGAGAGCGTTTGGTGTAACTTCTTTGGAGTAGCTACTGCCATGAAAATATGCGCTTCAACTTTTACAAGGTGTTTAACACACACCCAATAGCTACCGTGTCAACGCAGCTACTTTTAAAATGCACTCGTCCTGTTTCAAGGTGCTATACTTTTACTGCAATGATTACAGCCACACCAAACTAACGTAAGTGCACACTTGATTTCAAATGCTTCATATGTAATTTCCTCATCGAGGCACAATACCTCTGCTGAACTTGCACTACTGCTCCTCCAGCGCAAGTCCTGAAGAAGATAATCGCTAGCTAGTTCTGGGAACTTCTATTACTTCATATGATCATAACAATACAACTAATTCCAAAGTCAACCATTTTCCTATAATTTTCTTTTAAAGTAACCATTTGACTAAATTTCGAAACAACTAGAGCATGCCAACATCAACATTTTGAGCACAGAAAAATAAAACCAGATAAAACTCAAGAGCGAATACTTGCCTTGGAGTATTAGACATTCTACCAGTTATACAAAGTTTAAGGAAATTTAGCGTGTAGTTCAATCCATCCGATCTTAACATGAATTATAGATCTGAGAGTGTACCTGTATAAACCCGCTGATACCATGCATACAAAAGTCACAAGCTCTTACAGATACGTGAGCAAATGGGATAGACAAAGCACTCAGAGAACTCTGAGGACCATATGTGTGTATTCCACGTAAAATTCAGATTCAGAAGCTCATTATCTTGGTTTGATTCCATTTACCCAGCAAGCCATGTCTAGAGAGCATATGAAGGAAGAGACTAAGTTACGAAAAAGTCCCTTCTAAAACGACTAGGCAGCTCTGCTCGGGCAAAACAAATAGCAGCAGAAACTACATTCAGCCCCCAATGTCCACTGGACTCCAAACACAGCATTGGCAAGCATAGACAGTTTCCGTACTTTGGACAGAAAGGCCAATTGGCCAACTACTCTAAACTCGGCAGCAAGTACCGAACAGGATGTAAGTATGCACGTGGGTGGGGGAATCGATACTTTAAGTGCCAGAGAAAGAAGCCAAAACTGAGAAATTATAAGACAAGGCAATCAAAGGCCGATTACGATAACCTTCAAGTTTACACCTTTTTCTCGATCTTTCCTTGGCAACCAAACACTAGTTTCTCTTTTTCCTTCCGAGGGGGGGGGGGGTGCCAAAACCAAACCTATAATTGGACTAATTTAGTCTTTCACATTTTTATATTGATATCAATTCAGTCCATCCGATTTAAAATAACTGACGTGGATGTCTATAGTCCTTTGTGACGTGGCCAGGGATGGGACAACCAGCGGACGTTCGATGCTAACATGGACATTTTTAACAATATTGTAATAAAATTTTGAAAATTTTGAAAAATTTTCCCTTTTTTTTTTTTTTTCTATTCTTTCCTTTGGCTGTGGTCGATACTCGGCCAGGCAGCAAGGGCGACCCTTGCCTAGGCCGAAAGGGTCAAGCCCTCGTCGGATCCGATGAGGACAACCTTGGCCGAGTATCAGCCACCGGCCAAAGGAAAGAGAAGAAAAAAAATAAAGGAAAAAAATTATCAAGGGAAATATTTTTTTAAAAAATTGTTAAATATTATTAAAAATGTCAACGTTAGCATCGGCTGTACCACGTAAAACGCCCGACATCCAAATTAGTGATTTTTGGCCTAAATTGGCCTAACGGACTGAATTGGTATTAATGTGAAAATGTTTAGAACTAAATTAGTCTAATTTAAATGTTTAAAACTGAATTGGTATCAATTTAGTTTGTTCATTATAGTCCCTAAATTTTAGCCCAATGTATAATATGGTCCTTGAACTTTTAATTTGTTTAATGTGGTTCATGGACTTTTGGTATAGGTTCAAACTAGTTCATGGACTATACGAAAATGTTTAATGTTATCCTTAAAACATTAAACATTTTCGTATAGTCCAGAGACTAGTTTGAACATGTAGCAAAAGTTTAGGGACTACATTGTATTAAAATATATCTCCAGTTTGAGCCTGTTGAACAAAACCCGACCCAAGATTTATTAAAGGAAAGTTCGAAATTGATTATATGTGGATGTTTGCCATGGAAATATAGAATTCTCGTTTGGCGTTGGAATAGAAAAGCAGAAAGAAAGAAAATATTCTTTCCTATTTCCTGTTGAAGTAATGGACCAAAGTTTCCTACTTGGATTATGCATATGTGTGTGTGTATATATAAGCCAAGGTCAAGAATGAAAAGTGTATTTTTACAAAAGTTTCCTTTTCCGTGTTGGACTTCTGTTCCAAGAGGAAAAGGTTGACCGTTGTAGACCCACGAATAAATATGGGATGTTCTTCCATTCTATCGTTGAAACAGTGGGTGTGTTATAGTTGCCACAAGAAGATTCTCTGAAGCGCCGCTAACATGAGTGCTTGATGTTCCGTGGCTGTGGCAGTGCGGCTCTTCATGCAGGGAGGTCATTCTTCGGCAAATTACATTAAAAAATTCCAGTATGTTTAGCGATTAAATTTTGTGATAAGATTTATATATAATTACTTTGCGAGATTGAGAGATTATTTCTTCAAAAATTGTGTGGCTAAACACTACGTGAGTCATTGGGTGTAATTAAGGCTTGAAAAACCTGTGAACATAGGTCACTACGATCTAACCACGTAAATCTGGTATTCGATTTACATCCTTGTTCTGTCAATTTTATTGTTCGATTGCTTACTTCCGCAACACATTGATTGAATTGAAAGTTTAGGAACTGCATTGCACATTGAGTCAATGTTCATGAGTCATTTGTGTCATTATCCCATAAACAATTTTCTTAAGCCAGTCCCTAACTTCTACTAAAAACAAAAAGCCTTATTGGCTCCTGATTCGAAAACTAGGTTTTAATATTAAAACTTATAACTATTATTCCAAATTCAGAAGAATTACTTGGGTGGGTGAGGGGGACGGGGGAGGGCATTTAATAGCTGGAAAAATGAAATTATCCACTATGAAAAATTAATAATTATGGTAAAAAGTTAGTTTTTTTCTGGCCAGTAATGCTGATACATTGAAAGTTATGATTGCAGTTAAGAAGTCACCAACCACATGAGAAATTACCATTTTGATAGGTTGAAATTTCTTCTCCTCTTGTAGCCTTTCAACTAGTAAGCTATCCAATGCTTGCGCGAGTCTAATATTTTTGTACCTTACATGACAATGGATCTATTTTTATCCATTTTCGACTTATCACAAAATAAATTGTATTCAATATAGGCTTCTTCTTCAGTTTCTTTATTAAGTCTTATTAAAGATTGGAATTATAAGCACAAGTTAATTGTTTGAGGTTTCAAGCATTAAAAAGCAGATTGTACCTCAAAGCACTTGCCTTAATTAATAGCGAGCTCATATGTTCTATAGATGAGCTGAAGAGGCCTATTGTGTTCGTACCTTGTATGAAAATGTATCTATTACAAACCTTTTCATTTGTTTTGTCTTTCTATATTTCATAATTGATCTCAGTGATAAGCACAGACAAGATTTTTTTTTTTTTGAGTTCTAGACTTTGAAGATAGATTCAAACAAAGATTTTTCAACATATATAAGCATACTTCTAGACTTTGAAGAAATATTCAAAAAAAGTATGAAGTTCTGGATTTGAAGAAAGATTCAAACCTACTGTATACAACGCATGTAGAGTTCTAGATTTGAAGAAAGATTCAAACAAAACGTGCCTAAATCACTTTATTGCAATTTATATTAAAAAAAATGCCTACATTGGTACGCGTTTGAAAATGAACATCAAAATGTGCTGAAAGAGCTAATGAAGAATCAGGATAGATGCGACATATATCGACACCAAAGCAATTGGAGCTCTGTAAAGATTGGAGCGTGGAGAGGGACGCTCCCTTTCAGGATGTGCCTTTGGATGACTTCTGGATCATCCGTGGATTGAGTTCCGGATACAAGTGCGTATGGAACAGGTGCCGTTCGCGGGCTCTTTGCTGATCATGGGGGATTGACCATGCACCGCGCCAACCCAAGGGCGTAGGCCAAGATATGCCAGTGGCCCGAGCAAGAGTTACAATCCCATGATGCTGTCGGCAGTTCAGCTCAATCGGGCGCTGAAGTACTAGGAGAGTAGGAACCCACATCCCTTGCTTTTCTGACCGTAGAAGAGGATGTGGCCATGGCCAAGACCATTCCAAAAGAGATCAGAAGCGACCTGTTGCTCGAGTTCAATTGTTCGAATGCACCAACTGTGTACAAACTACTCCGGGTCAAGGCCACATGCACATGTCAAAGGGTTGAACTCAACCGATTCGCGAGCTTTCAGGGAGTTACATAGTCCTCTGCACCCGTGCCCTTGGATTATAAAAGAAAATCAATATTTTTCTAATTTGTACTAACTTATTAAAAAGCACAAGCGAAAAGCTAGAAAAAAAATTCAAAGCACACTTTACTTTTCTTGATAATTAAAAAGGGCCTAGGGGAGCGACTAGTTTGCTAGCGACCCCCTTTAGACATTATCATAAGAGTCCCATGTACCTCCGTAGGAAGTATGCCGCGGCTAGGTAACGTAGCGCAAGCCATTTAGAATTTTGACGGCAACATGAATTGGACTCGTGATCACGTGGAACTCAAGTGACCTTTTATCACTAGGCCCGCCACTTTGGTAATCAAAGTGCATTCATCTTGAATTCGTCCTTACTTGCCCTTTTTTTTTACTCCTTTCGTTTCCGGGTTTTTTGACGATTGAGTTACAGATACAAGTAAGGTTATTGACCGGACGTTAAAAGTAGGCCAACAGATGCAACTAAATGACCGAAACATTGGTAGGTTTATGGAGATCAAGATCGGTCAAGAAAGAAGATCGAGTTTCTTTTATCAGCCGAAGCAAAGAGTTCTGATATGAATATGGGATTTTATGCGTACTAAGAAATCTGAGACAGGACAGAAATGACATCGATCCAGAATGTCTGATTCAACCAATCTGTATTTAGTTACCTTAATGATGGAGATCCATTTGTAGAAGAAAATGACATGAAAATACTTTCTCGACTTATGTTTCTTCAAATAATTCTGACATTTGTTTATGACCCAATCTTTAAGGTAAATAGCACTGAAAGATGAGAAATCTTAATAGCTTCTTGAATATTGGGTCCAATGTATAATCTTGGAAGTACTGTGCCATCTTCCGAACATAATTGCCTTCTTTTCATACCCTTCATCGGAGCCTATATGGATGCATAGTCAGTTGAAGAGTCCCATCATTAGCTCAATATCAAGCACCGCATAGCAGGAGCAATGTCAATCGACAAAGTTACGAGTCCCTACAATCTTCAACAATGTAAATCAAAGTATACAAAATCAAGTCGGATGAACCTCGAAAATCTAATTTCGTATGGACCGACCTCTTTGCATTTCATTATTAGGCAATATGACTGGTACACAAAAAACTTTCTTCACCATAGAACACCTTAAATTAAGTTCTTAAAGATGGAAAAGAATTAGAAATTGACTTGCAAATTACGTTGTGAATTAGAGATTGTATATATATGTTATTTGATATCAATGAAAGTTTTTTTTTACTCTCATTGATATAAGATAATATAGATATACAATCTCTAATTCACAACGCAATTTGCAAGTTAATGACAGCTGACACGGTAATTTATTTGTATGGAACGACCTGATTTTTCTTGACGCCGACGCTAAAACTGCAAAACAGAAGTTTTAAATAAATCCTAAGCCTAAGGTGTCTTGAACATGTCCAAGCAACATTCAGTCCTGAGTCCTCTGTTCCAGAACTTGTGGTAATATTCTTCATAAGTGAAGCTCCTGTAAGCTGCAGGATGTTCGTGGTCAATCAAGCCCGGAGCAGGTGCAATTAGGGATTCTGGGGATGGGCAGTAAAACGTTGGGACGGAGATTCTCTCCGTGTTACAGTTCACCACTGCTCTATGAAGTACGCTCTTGTACTTGTCATTGCTAATGACCTGATTCAAGCAACAAACATGTCCAGTTCTTGGACTTGTAAGGAAAACAACTGATGAACTTGTGCAAAAAAGATGGATCAATCTTCATCAGCCAGAATAATTATGCCAAATTTTGTTTCTTGTACTAAGCTAAAAGATTCGCTACTTCCACTTTGTATGAATTGTTGTACTAAATTCTTCTACTATTTAACTTAGTCTCATACTTAGAAATGGTTTAAAAGGACGTTCCAAAAGTACCTGCATTTGATCTCCTATGTTGATAATGAAGGTGTTGGGGATGGGATTGACAGCAACCCATTTTCCATCCCTAAGGACTTGTAAACCGGGCACGTCGTCCTGAAGAAGGATGGTGATTAAATTCGGGTCGGTGTGGCCCGGCAACCCGTAAGTGAGCTCAGGCTGTGGGCATGGCGGATAGTAGTTCATAGCCATGTGCTGACCATGCCTGCCCAAGTTCTTGCTTATGTATTCCCTTTCAAGCCCCAAGCTTTCTGATATGGCTTCCAACAGTTTGAGCACCAGTTCTCTTACTCTTGTGCAATACTCACCCACCTCCTTCCTGCTCGTCAAAAAGATTGAACCAGCAATGGACTTAAAGCGTGCACGCAGATTATGTCGGCCGAGACACGGTTAAAAAATCGACAACTTTAGGTAGGCTGTTTCATACTTCCACAACGTGGTAGACATGATAAATCAGTACAAAGTACCACTTTCTTTTTCCGGACTCTGATTGACCGACTCAATCAGCATTGTCTGTTGGTCAAAAGGTGTTCTCTTCCCCGTACTTTCTTGGGTCCTACGTATTTTCTATTGAGAGATTCTTGATGTTGCTATCTTTTTGCTTGGCAAATATCAGACTTTATAGAAACTACAGTGAGCAAGCTTTTAACTTTCCAAACTTCACTGGAAAAACTTGTGAAATCCTCATGATCAACATGAATCTTCAACGGTTGAATGTGACAAAGATCATGCGCGTCTACATTTTTTATATTTAGAAGGAATCCCCACCTCATATGGTAATTAACTTGGGCTTATGAAATATCCGGAAACCTTATGGATCAAATAAGTTCGAGCCATAACTTGAATGTATGATCCTAATAACAATTGTTTGCGTGTGATGATAGGTATAATCAAACCGATCGTGCATATTATAAAGACACGCAAGGTCATTTTCTAACCGCTAAGCCATCCCAATCGAAAAGATTTATTAATAAAAGACATTACTTAATGTTGAACATTTCAGTCAATGTAAATAATAAGCTTTGTTTATTACCTGAATGATGGAGGATTGGCGGGCCAGTCATGCGTGTATTCTTCAAGAGGGTAGCAATGGAGTCTCAAGAAGTCCCTCCAGTTGGACACCTTCTCGGTCTTGAGATTAAAGCTAGTCGAAAGCCTGGTCGATTTCGACGGGTCATTGGAGTAATTCTTCAGCCTCTCGCTCTCCGGCAACCGGAAAAATTCCCTGGCTATATTCAGGATGGCCTGCACCATCTCTTCCGGTATCCCGTGGTTCTTGATCTGCCAAAGAAAATGTCGAGCAGAATCACATGAGGCAGAGCAAAAACTCATCACGGGATGATCAAATTCAAGTTTTAAGCGACACCCATTTCCCTATTTAGCATTTTTAAGCTAACCCACAGCGTAATATGCTAATGCTGTACCTGAAAGAAGCCATCTTGTTGACATGCTTGACCAATCTGTCTGATAATGTCATCATGGTTGGGACCATAGAGGCCTTGGAGATCAACGAGAGGGATGGAGGAGGCATCCGAGGCCTCGACCTCAGCGAGGTTTGGGCGGTCCGCCTCGGGCCGGATGTATCTGTCGGGCACGCGGTCAATGCCGGACGCGAGGTCGGTGAGCAAGAGCTTAGGGGTAGCTGTAGCCATATCGCTCAGCACTGCAAATGATATATTTCTTGCTGGACACACAACTTGCGGGTTTTTGTATTTATAAACAGAGTGATCGAATCGGGCAGCGCCGTGTACTCCCTAGTCCCTACCAAACGTTATTCTACGCAAAACGAGCAAGGAAAACAAGAAAATCTTTTTAGTTTTTGCTGCGACCGAGTCCTTGTTATTTTGTTCAACGTGGTTTGTAAAAGGAACATTATAAATTCGTCTCTTGCCACGTGGTCAGCATTTGGCTTCCGGCTGATCTTTTCAATCGCCCTGTTCGGTGCCGTCCTGATATTCAATGTAAAAATGTGGATGTTTGCAGCAATCTATGACTCGTGCTCATCTCGATTGCGCTTGCCTGCCACACATGAAAATTTTGTGCAGTGTTTCAGCACGTTTCATCAACGTGCTATGCAGTACGTAAGAAATGCGCAGCTTCAATTCGGACCGGCACTGATTCCGTGTGTAGGCCACTCATTGCCATTTGAAAATGATCCTTCTAAATTTCTCGCGGGTACGATTTCGTCGAGTTCCGACCTCGTCTCCCTCTAGAAATATCGCAATTACATAAGCGCATCCGTCACCAATCCCTCCTAGTCTCGGGGCAGTTGTGCGTCGGTTGGAGAAGGAAGGCAAGAGAACAAACAAATCTATTCGTCGACCTAAAACGATGGGGATGACGTCATCGTGCTTACGTAGGGAAACCGACGTCAGCATTGGAATTGCTCTACAGCTAAGAGGCGTGTTAATTAACTATGCCAACCAAGACTTTGATTGACACTGTCCTGTTTCGCAAACGGTGGGTTCCACGTGGGGGATGACGAGGACGCGACGGTGACGAGAGATCTTCCTGCGAAAGAGAAAGGAGTGGAACGAGGACAATTTGTCCGACCATTTTGATGCTTTTGTTCTTTTTGCGACAGTAGAAATTGACCCGATGCCGACGAATGAGCGCATGCATTTAAATATCTCTGAGGTCGGCAGGGGATCCACCGTCCGTAGATTACACGAAGAAAGTAATGTTTTATGAGGAGCCCTAATGTTTTGGTTCATTTGGAGTTTGAGTGCTCGTGATAGATTAGGCGGTTTTGGCATGGACGCATTAATAAAAGGGCAAAGGCCACCGGAAACCTTAAATTATGTCTATTATGACATATTTATTATAAAATTTTTTCTATGATATCAAAATATCTCAAGTTTATATTTATATGACATATTTATCTTCCGTCGAAGTTCCGTCAATAAGAATCCTTAAAAATCTACCTACATGAACTCCAGAAAGCAAATAATATTGACATAGTTGAAAAATGACATTATTTTGGCTGAAAAATCATCTAACAGATCTTGACGGAGGATAAATGTGTTACGTAGGTATTAATTTAGGATTTTTTACGTCACAAGAAAATTTTTTAAAGTAAATGTGTCACAAGGGCTATAGTTTAGGGTTTTTGATGTCACAAAAAAAGTTTAGGATAAATGTGTCATGATGGGTATAGTTTGGAGTTTTTTGTGACTTTTTTCCTTAATATAATCAATTGCTAATTTGGTTTGATTTTAACTAATTTTGTTGTGTAAATTTTCAGTTATATAAAAACCAATCATAATGTATAATTTCCTCGTCTAGATCAAGAACTACTGTTGACACCAAAACATATCGAAGTCTTTGCGTGTTGATTCGAGCTAAAGAGGCCGAGCAAACTACAGTAGGGGTGACATTTGCCTAGTGTTGAAGGTCCTTAGTCAGTAGGTACAGCAAATTGACAAGATAGCTAGTTTTAGCCAACGGGAAATATGAAGGCAAAACTGAGTCCTAAAACATGAGCGTCGATAAGTGAGGCCTGACCTATCCAACAAAGGGCCACGACTAACACGACTTTGGATGCAACCACGAAGAGGGGAAATCAACGTAACCCTCAGATTATGGGATCATGGATCTCGGAGGCCACCAACGGCAGGGGCGAGAAACGTGCATTATTGCAACCGTCGAGTGGTGAACTAAGGGGCTTAGGAAAAAAAAAACTAGAAAAATATACCACATGAGAAAATCTGGCCGAAAGATACTCCTCTTACTTAGAGGATGAAGTTAATCAATCTCTTGATGTTACCGATTGCATATTGGAGTTCGACGAGCCTCCTCTGAAGGAAGATAATAAAATCATGGAAGTTCCTGACCCCCCAAGTTAAAGTTGATATCGGCAATGGAACTCAATGACAACCAACTTATGTGAGTGCATTTTAAACAAAAAGTTTAAAGATGAGTTGGTCATTCTACTCAAAAGATACAAAAATTGTTTTGCATGGGATTATCATCATATGCGAGATGTAGATAGGAATATAGTTGAACACAAGCTGTTAATTAAAAAGGGTATAGCTAATATAAACAGCCTCCAAGGAGATTTGCCCAGGAGGTAGTTTTGAAAATCAAAGAAGAAATCGAGCGGTTAGTGAAGGCAGGTTTAATAAGGATAGCTAGATATGTTGAATGGTTGTCCAATATAGTGTCTGTTAAGAAGAAGAAACGAAAAGTTGAGAGTGCATCGATTTTAGAGACCTCAACATGGTAACACCGAAAGATGAATACCCCATGCCGATTGCCTACGTGCTTGTTGACTCTGCTTCGGGAAATGAAATGCCATCGCTGATGGATGATCAATCAAGATATAATCAAATTATCAAAGTCAAGAAAGATTTACCCCAGGACAGCGCTTAGATGCCCAAGAGCTATTGGCACGTTCGAATAAATGATCATGCAAACAATCTTCCGGTGATCCATTTGGCTTCATCAGCTTCTAAAGACTTCCAAGGACATTAGCATCCTCATTGATTCCTCATCTTCACTAATTAACCATATCAGTTTCCAAAAACCTCCCATGATATCGGCATTTCCGTTGATTCCTCGTCTTCACTAACTTGACCAAATCAGTTTTAAAAGATATCCAAGGACATCAGCATCTCCGTTGATTCCTCATCTTCACTGATTTGACTAAATTGGTTTTAAAAAACCTCAAAGGACATCAACATTAACGCTGATTCCTTGTCTTCACTAAACTCACCAAGATCATTGGTCTTGTTACGGTCTTCCACCTCATCTAATACAGAATTGCTCCACCCAACAATATGTTGTCTCGATAACGATCCACTCTTCAATTTTTTGGTCTTTCCAAGAATATTGATGATTGAGACTCTACCAAGCTGTTTACCTCATGGTCCTTCCAAGCTCTATTAAACATCCCCATTCTAGACTTGTTTCACCAGTGCAATTCTTCCAAGCTTCAACGAACATTACCATTCTAGGCTTGTTCTCCATCACCAAGGTCCATTCAATTGTTCATCATATCTTGGTCCTTTCAAGCCATCACGAACATCCTCGTTCTTCTTCGATTGTTCGTCCTGGATCAAGGTCCTTCCAATTTGTTCGCCTTTATAGAAATCCTCCTCGCTTATAGATATCTTGACACTCAATACCTTGTTGACCTCGGTAGTGATCCTTCCATGTCTGCAAAACATTCCCAATTGTGACAGAGCACTCAACATATCAGAATCACACTTGATATTAGGATAACATTTACATTGTAACTTTTGTATATATCGCCCGGTACTAAACCAATACACAATTAGTAGCTTTTGATTATCTTTGTTATCGTCAAAACAATATAGGAGATGCTCCCAACAAGCTCTGTTGTGATCAAGCTAGTGATAGACACTGGAACAGAAATAGACTAAAAGATGACTAACCATAGGAGGGGATGGGAAACCTTCTTAGATGGGATGGTAGCCTAATCTTGATTGAATGTCCTTTTTGTCTTGTATGAAGGTATATTGAATATATGAGTAAAAAAAAAAAAGATAACATAAGGGGAGGGTTCGCCTTTTTTTTGTTGTTGTTGAGGGCAAGCTGCTTTTTCATCGTGAAATTGATTAGTTAGGTAAGGCTTTAAAAAGATTAGATAGTTTGCATCTTTCAATGAAACTCAATAAATAAGTAGGAGGATAGGTAGAACAAGACCTCTTGAAGTCTACCCGGGTCTTCATTCATCCTTTCGGCCCGACTAGAACATGTGCATCTAGGAGGTGGCGTGGGTAAAAAAAATATTGGAAATAGCAGGGCTCCTCGATAATGTTGGAGGGGCGGTGCGGTTCCTCTTTCTCCTTAATAGAGAGAGAGAGAGACGTTGAAATAGCTATTACATGATACGTTATATGAAGGTTATATAATAACTATTACAGCCGATCAAAAAATATACATAGGAAAAATTTCAAAAAGGGGCTCAAAATAAAGTTATTTTCTCAAATAATCGTCTCAAATAAGGACCTTTGGCTGGCCGATAACTATTTCGTCGCTAGAGAACGGGTATTTTAGTAAAAAAAAATTATAAATATTTTTTTTTTATTTCTATTCTTTTCTTTTCTTTTCCTTTTCTCTTTTTCCTTTTTTCTTCTACCCTTCCCAGCTATCACTACGCCTGGCCGGTGACCTCCGTTGGCCTCAGGTGAGGGCTGCCCTCACTAGCGTCGGGCGAGGACGACCTCTGCCGGCCCCATCAATGGCTGGCGGAGGGAAGAGAGGAAAAGAAAAAAAAAAGGAAAAGGCAAAAAGTAAGAAAAAAATATTCAAAAAAGTAAAAGATGAAAATACCCTTTGGCCAGTGAGGTCAGGTTTTTATTTGAGACTGATATGACCACTTCAGGCCTTTATTTGAAAAAATTACTTTACTTTGAGCCCATTTTTGGAATCTTCCCAAATATACATAATAACTATTACAGCTTTAGCTTTACCAAAAAAAACTATTACAGCTTTAGTTGTTTGTGGTATGCTCAAGTGCTCGTACTATTACTCTTAAATACGGTGACATGCAATGACCTATTACCTATAATGTCATAGCAAAATAAGCAACCAAACATGTCGATATTATATGATTTTGTTTTGTCAGTCATAGCACAATTACGTTTTGCTGTTTTTTTTCCCTACAAATGGGTAAGATCAACTGCCATAAGATATCTCTAGGAGCCAAAGGTACCTTATCACAGTCCTATTCCTTGTAACAATGACTCAGCCTAACTTACGTACCCGAGGAACAGAGGTGAACAAACTGACAGTGCGCAATTTCGGTGCTAATTTTTTGTTTTTCCAGAAGCATCTATTCTGATGAATCGGCCTAATATCAAGGCTCAACCTACTTGAGCTAGAGAGGCGACCATCCAATGTCCTTGGGCCATTTTCTTCTAGAGGACGACCTTTCTAGTTTTCAAAGAGAGATACCGGACGGAGTTGAAAATGTGCTCCTGTCTCCTTTTCTACTGCCAGAAAAAGTCTTCAAATCTGACTTTTTTATTTTGGTCTACCCTTCAAATCTGACTCGGAGGGCCTTGAAATGTCAATTCAAATTCAAACTTATGCAAGTGGAGAGATAATGCATTTGATTGACCAGTACACCAAATAGCTACCTTTCTAGATTTTACAACTGCCCATATTCATTGCATAGTCTGGTCCCTCCAACTTATTCTGATGAAATTTAGGTAAGGACTTGATAGTAGTTTAGACGTGAACCAGACATTTTAGGCAAAAACAACCTAGTCAGCATCCAATACGCCTAATTTAGACATCAAACATTAGTTGTCTTGTTGGTTTTCGTAAACAGCCTACAAATAACTTAAAATCAAATGAAGAAAGGTATATTTTCAAGGCCATACTGCACACATGGTGACTAATCTTTGTTTATATATCTATAGGCGCATAAACAAGGAGATATATACCTTACCAAAAAAAAAAAAACAAGGAGATAGACCATACTTTGATCTCCTAAAAACAATAGAATTTGAAAGCAAGAGATGGAAACACGAGATGCTGATTCTAGTTTGTCCATTGACGAGCTTAAAACAGGGACCTTCATGGCTCGAGTCAATGTGCCCGATCGAACCTGCAGCCCACGGCTCAAGACCAGGGGCCATGGAGAAAAGCCTTCGACCACACTTCCAGAAGTGGGCTCATTTATTGCGAAGCCTGGGGGAGATACAGTCGATATGAACCAGAAACATGCGAAACCTGAGACATGCGCCGATACTCAAGATTTTGCCTCCATGGTAGATGTCTAACAACGTAGGCATCTTCTCCAGAGGAATAGCAAGTAAGAACACCTGATATGGAAGCTCCCAAAGACCCCAGCAGCTCCAAAAACCAGTGGTACAACGAGCAGAAAACCTCAAAAGGAGGTTCTGCGAATGCCCTTTTACAATGGACATCTTGAGTTTCCACCGAAGCAATCACACACCACCGATGTTCATGTCAATCAAGTAGAAGATTAAGATCTGCCACCTGATGGCAGATCTAAGATTGAGTTGCCTGCTGCTAGACAAGAAGAAAAGATTTTTCTTCAAATCTTTCGAGGTGGAGGGCAATCAGCCGGCAAAGGAGCTGGCCTTGCAATAATGATTATAGAGCACAGTCTCGGTGCATTATCCAGTTTAAGGTATACTGACTCACAACGTAAGATACAAGTTAGATGCAGATTAGTGGAAAGAGGTAGATGTTTGGAATTTGAGGAAATTAACCTGCACATCGAAGAAATGGAGGGAATGCAAGTCACTAAAAGGAAAAGCTTGATGGTTCTCGATCAAGCTCTTAACTGCTCAAGGGGTGTAAATCAGCCTAGGATGAAAGAGTAATTACTTCTCTATGAAAGCCAGAAGAAAGAGTGAGGTAAAACAGTCTGAAGGAACGTTTGCCCATGGCTTAGATGCATTGACCAAAGCAGTGTTTTCACTGCTTTTTTTGTGTATCAAATTCATAATCTAGCACAGACCAAATGATAATGAACATCAACCGACACCAAAGTTTAAGCTTCGAAATTTTGATTTCACAAATAATAGATGAAAGTACAGAATGTGCTCCCCATACGGGTGAGAATTAAAAAGTAAGAATCTAAATCATCTAATAAGAAATATTCCGGTAAAACGGAATCTAATATCAGACTTCCTGCACCATATGACTTGGTGATAGAGTGGCCTCAACATTCTTCAAGAATAAAATCTGTAGCAAAATTTCAACGAGGGGCACTAAACATAGCTCTGCTAATGATACCAGTGGCCTCAATATAGCGTTCCACGCACCTAGAAATGCAACTACTTTCGCTTCCACTCAAACTTGATCCTGGCTTAGTAATGCATTTTTCGAAGCACTTTCCCCTAACAGTCTGCAAAAAAAAATGAAAGCATAAAAAAATCATGAGAAGAATACAAAGTAGAGACAAAATTATGATAGCAAAATCAATGGCAGCTTATACAAGCACTAGGACAAAGTCACACACATTCAAGTACTAATTCATCACACATGAAGCTACCACTAAAACCAATAGAAACTCACACCCACTGATGAACTTAATAATTCAAACAAGAAACATGCATCGTTGTAACATGCTCTCACCACCAGTAAATTGTGAGCATTCTAAGATGGAACTTTTGAGTGCATTGCACTTCATATGTCTTCCTCGAGTTAAAGACTCTCTGATGGTCAATTCTTAAAACAAGTACATCATCAGACCATGATTTTCCTTCTTTTAATGTTTTGAATTTCAATCATTATTCCTCCATTTGTAAGGTCCACCCACTTTTATGTTCATCCTACTGTTGGTAATAATCTTCCTACTACTTTTGCGCAAACTGAATGCTAAGAGACAGAATGCAACTTCTTTCAGAAGTAGAGAGTAGTCAGTGTAACTTCTTTGTAGTAGCTACAGTCATGAAAAGATGTGCTTCAACTTTTACAGAATGTTTAACAAACACCCCACAGCCACTGCATTAACACAGCTACTGTTTAAGATGCACTCGTCATGTTTCAAGGTGCTTTAATTGAAGGAATGTGTTTCCAAACACACATTACTGCAATGATTACAGACATGCCAAACTAATCTAAGTGCACACTTTATTTCAAAACACATTCAAATATGTAATTTCCTCATTGAGATACAATACCCCTGTTGAACTTGCAGTATGGCTCCTCCTGTGCAAGTCCTGAAGAAGATAATCCCTAGCTAGTTCTAGGAACTTCTATTACTTTATATAATCATAACAATATATGGACAAATAGCAAATTCAAAGTCAACCATTTTCCTAAAGAAATTATACACTTGAAAAGAAATGAATTACTCGACTAAATGTTGTAAAAGTTACCGTTCGACTAAATTTCAAAACAACCAGAGCAGGCCAAATCTACACCGTGAACACATAAAAATAACTCAAGAGCGAATACTTGCCTTGCAGGATTAGACATTCCACCAGTTATACAGAGTTTGAGGATATTCAATGTGTATTTCAATCCATCTGATCTTAACACGAAGTATAGATCTGAGTGTAGCTGAATAAACTCGCTGGTACCATGCACACAAAAGTCACAAGCTCTTACAGAAACACGAGCAAATGGAATAGACAAAGCATACAGAGAACTCTGAAGACCATACGTGTGTATTTTAACAGATTCAGAAGTTTGTCATCTTGGTTTGATTCCATTACCCAGCCATGTCTCGAGAGCATATGAAGGAACAGACAATAAAGCTCTGAAAAAGTCACTTTCAAAACAACTGAGTAGCTCTGCTCAAGCTAAGCAACTAACAGCAGAAACTACATTCTGTGCGCAACGTCCACTGGACTCCAAGCATCGCCAAGACAGGTTCTGTACTTTAAACCAGAAAGGCCAACCACTCTAGTCGCGGCAGCATTTACTGAACAGGATGCACGCATGCACGTGGGTGGGGAATCGACACTCAAAGAGTCAGAGAAAGAAGCCAACACTGAAGCTCTGTTCATATCGCTTACAGAAATGAATGAACGAAAAATCTCTTCATCATCCACGAAAATATTCAAACATAAATTGTTGTCAATAGCAGAAACATATTTCTTTGACTAATTATTTTAAGCAATACAATGGACCATTTTTAGGAAAAAACTGCGAAACAAATTGAGCCTGAAAATTAACAAAACCAGGCAAACCAAAGGCCAATTACGATAACCTTCAAATTCCCACCTTTTTCCCTATCTTTACTTTGCAACCAAACACTTGGTTTTCCCTTTTTTTTTTTCTTTTGTGGGTGCAAGCGTAACGAACTCCAAAGGGAAATCGCACAGGACGCATTACATCGATATCCGCCAAGCGAAGCTTGATCGAGACAAGGCGATCGAGTGTCCGAACAGAGCCCCTCCCATCACCGGATCGAAATCTCGAGAACAAGACCCGACTTCTTCACCGACAAACTGGAAGCCGTAACCAAATGCAGATAGTGGAATGAACCGAGTGAACCCCAAGAGACCGATACTCACAGAGAAGATCACACGCAACACCATAGCAATCAGTGCCCAAAGGAACTCCACCCATGTAACGGAATCAACCCAATTACCAATAGAACACCCCCACAAAACACACACACCCAGACACAGACAGATTGAGAGATTGACCTCAAGGAACTCCTCGGCGTAGGCTTGAGCGAGCTGGGTCTTGAGCTGGTCCATGAAGTCCTCGGTCGAGAACTGGGACGACGAGGATCCGCTCGAGGGTGACGAGAACGAGTCCATCTCTCTCTCTCTCTTCTGCGCGAGGAAGGGGAGCTGCTTCGGCTGGTTCAGGAAACGTGTAAGCCCCTACAAAACCCGCACATAAACCCTAATGTTTTCTGCGAAGCGGTTCGGGTCGGTTTCGGTAACGGGTCGGCCGATCGACCCGAACCGATCCGACTAGGCTTTTGGATTTGGGCCCGGTGGATCAATAGGCGGGCCTGAATAGTGAGGTCGCAAGATCCTTTGGGCTGGACTGTCCATTGACTCTTTCAAAAAAAAAAAGGAAGCTTTTCACTAATTGGCTTTCAGAAAAAAAATTGATCTGAGTTTCTATGGGATAGGGTCCAGAAGGAAGCAGCTCGGCCGGGCCCGTCCGACGCGCTTCGAGCTCCGGCAAGGACCGGACGGAGCTGGCCTCGTCACGGTCGAGCTTGCGATCGGCGGCTGCCGTGTGTGGAAGAAGACTCGAGCTGGGCTCCAACTCGAGTTAACCATTTTGTATGAGGTAAAATTGCGCTTCTCAATAGCTTTCGCGTCATTTAATTCCGTATTCCTTGAAGTAGATGTCTATCCGAGCCGTTGTAAGGTATCCTTCCAACTCACTTCGCTTCGAGGGGTGTAAATCCATCGCCATGTGCCTCCACAAATGATCTGTTCATGTCTCTCACCGTTCATCAACTTCTCCTTTTTTGGCCTTTTTTTATGTCTCTCTTGGCACCCACGCCTGGGCTAGGACTCAGCTGCAAACGACAGCGACATATTTGCAGCCACGAAATGCATCAGAACCCCCAAACCAAGCAAAAGGGGAGCCGATGATGATTATAAAAAAACGAACTCAGACCGATAACATGGGAATATTGAACACACCCATCAGAACAATTTAATAAAAAGAAAAAGAGACAACAGGAGAGAGAGAGAGAGAGAGAGAGAGAGAGAGAGAGAGAGAGAGAGAGAGAGAGGGTTCCTTGGTGATGGTGGTCCTAATGGAGTGAAGAGGATTGTCTTTTGGATGGGAATGGGTCGAGAGAGAGGGAGAGAGAAGGAGCGTGTGGTCCTGTGTCTAATACTAATAGCTACCCACGAGCTAGTATTTAACGCAAGCATCATCGATGCATCATCTTTTTATGGCAAACTCCACCCCTTTTCTTTTTAGAAAATAATACGAGCATCCTGAATGTTAACCTAACGTACAATACGATTCATGAATTTTTGATTTGTTTAATATGATTCCTGACCTTTAATCCAACATGCAAAGCGGTATTTGAACTTTTAATTTATTTAATGTTGTCCCTGAACTTTCGGTACGTATTTAATGTAGTCATTGAACTATATAGAAATATTCAATGTAGTGATTTTCGCTATATCGTAACCTGCGCAGTGCGACGTGGATACTGCCGTGAGAAGTCACGAGGCTAGGGCTGCAACGAAAGAAAGAAATCCATCTCACCCCTCTTTCCCCCCACTCTTGAAAGGAAAGTCAATTTGACAATAGTTGGCGAAGGAATCATTAGGCGAATTCCCACTTGCCATGAAAATGCTGTCCCAAATAGCACCTAACAAAAGCAAAATGCAGAGCATTCGTGGGTTTTTTTGGGGGCCAAAAGGCAAAAATAATGACGAGAGAGAGACAGAGAGAGAGAGTTATGGAGTGGCCTCTACAGATAGGGAGGGGTTAACCCTAGTAATACGACTTAGTGGCCTAAATAAGAGGAAGCAATCACTACATGGTGTCAGCTTACTTGAATGGACTTATTCTATGTTGAAGGTTTTTAAGAGCCTATGAACCGTCCATGTACAGCTATGTTATGATCCACCAGCTAATTTTAGTCGTAAAAAATGCCCATGTGGGTCATTTGGGTATCTAGCCAATTCAATGATTACCTTAATGGCCTCATCTTTTAATCAAACCAGATAATTAAAAAGTTGGATAAATCAGAACTTACGTTTTCAGGCCTATTCTTACAGGGTCTTCTTCCTTGTATGGCTCGAACAAATTTTGTTTATGCCGACGAACCGTCCAACAAATCGATTATATGAAAAAAACTCACTACACTTGCACATATGCATGCTGAGAATCTCTGCTTCATCATCTTGGATTCTTGGTACTTGAATAGTGGGAAAAAGGGGGAGAACAATTGTAGGCTAAGCTAATTTGAAGCTTGGGTTAATTGCTTGGCAACATGGTGGTTGCTTGAGTAATTAATAATTATTGAACGTGCATGTTAGAAAATGGTGTGAGAGAAGTTGGGAAACCCTAGATAAAAAATTAAGCTAATGCAAAAAAAGAAAAGAAAAGTGGGGTGAAATGGCTGGAATTTATCTCTCATTTACTAGACAAATGCGCTTTAAAAATGAGGGGAAAAGAAGAATTAAGCTTCTCATCTGTCTTCGACGTGAATAATTAATATTAATATTTCCTAACTAAAAGAAGAAAAGTTGATTAAAAAAATTGTAAAATAGGTCCCCCTGAATTTTTTTTTTTTGGTAATTTCACCCCAAATGAAGCTTCTATAAGAGATTATGAGAGAGAATTACCCCAGAGAGAGAGAGAGAGAGAGGCATAGAATAGGTGTGTATGTGACAATTATGGGCCAGATAAATATCTATAGGTGATGAATAATTCTCAATAATTCATATTAATATTATGTACCATACTAATTAATGAAAATGCATAGGGATTCACTGCCTATTAATCAAGTGGGCTACATAATTTATGAGGAGCATTTAAGCCTTGTAATTACTACCTAGATATGAAAAAGGAACGGCCGTAAATAAAGGACAGTATTAATATCAAAGAATAGTAGGACAACCCTCAAAATTTTTTAAAAATTAATTAATTATTCAAAGTAGTATCTAACAATTTCTCTATACGTATTACTAATAATTATGATTGCCTTGTAGACCAAAGATTGCCTACAAGCAGCTCCCTCATAGAGAACGACATATGGGGGCTGGGAAGATTTGTAAAGGGGGACTTTGGTTATGCACTCGAAATAAAAAAAATCTAGGTTGTTAAGACACTAACTAGCCAAAATAACAAACCGATATGTAATGGTGTGTTTATTTCGCGAAAAATGAACGATTTGGATAATATCTTTCTAAAAATAATCGTTTGTGTCGCTCACAAAAGATGAACCAACGAAAGAAAATTTTATTGTCCACGAAAATGTTTAGACATGAATTATTGTCCATAATGAAACATCTTTCATTGACCAATTATCTCCATTTGTTTCACATAAAATGAATTATTTAAAAAATATTTTTCAAAAAATGATTGTTTGTATCACTTACGGATATGAATGAATGAAAAAAATATTTGCATCGTTCACCAAAATGTTTAGACATAAATTATTGTCGATAGTGAGAATATTTTTTATTAACTAATTATTTCAAAAGATATAAGCTATTTTTTTAAAGAAAATATTGTCGAAATTATTTATTTTCTGCAAAATAAACAAAATCTTCCAAAGACACTTCAACTTTCCATAAGTAGGTATAACAAATAAAAAAATTCTTAATAGATAGACTTTCTTAACGTAGAAGATCTCTTTCTCTTGTACCTCATTGGCTCATTCAGCTAATATGTAGTCTATATTCTCACGTTGAACATTCAAATAAATCGCTTAATTGTTAGTTACAAGTTTGATCAACTTATGATTTCTTTGAATTCGATCAATTCATGCTTGATCGCTTGTTTAAAAAGCTTGAACTACCAAAGAAAACTTTAGAACAATTAGTAAAAGTAGGGAAACGGGAAATTAAACTCGAGATTTTTAAATTTGTTCTAAAACCTTATATTTTGAAGAAAAACGTGCAGGCCACACCTTATTTCTAAAGACGATGTAGGTAATCATATTCATCGAAGTGACCAAGACCGTGTACTCAATCAAATGCCTTTCACAGGTCGCAAGACAGAGGAACCAGTGCGTTGGAAGGCTCAATTCAAATTCAGTGGGCATCATAGAGAGAGCGCAAGTTGTTCAGAAATTAGGGCTCGTCTCTTCCAAAGTCAAAATGCTCATAATTAGGATTATAGATTGTTAATTATGTTTAGTCTTGGACGATTCCCTTGCCTTGATTACTTCGATAATTCAAACGTCATTGTTGTCAGGAGAGGTGACGAGAGCAGCATTACTCCACCCGAGATTGGCAATTAAGAATGTTATCTTAATCTTGAAATTAGCATGGGTTGGCATTACTGTATTGGTTTCAGAATTATCGATGCCCTAATATCAAGGGTCTAAAATGGCCTTTGCTTATCTTGGAGAATCGGTCATTTTTTAGAAGGGAACTGCTTTGATTTGTCTTCGCTACAGTCCATGTGCATGGAGGGTACGAGAAGCAATTCTCATGGAAATATCAAATGTATAGCCTGGGTCGAGTGGAAGATTTGAGAAGTGAATTGCGATCTTAATCCTAGTCCGAGGCTCAACCTCCATGGCTGTTGAGCCCTCTAGATTATGAGGTGATGGCCCCTGCATATAGCTGCCAAGTTTAGCCGCGGCAAAAGGTGGAGAGAGAGAGAGAGAGAGAGAGAGAGAGAGAGAGAGAGAGAGAGAGAGAGAGAGAGAGAGAGAGGTGATGGTACAACATGGTGGTGGCGCAATTTGGAGCAACGATAATAAGAAGGTTGTTGAAAAGGCTGCTCAATAGTGGAGGCGCAATTTGAAGCAATGATAATAAAAATGTCGTTGATAAGGCTGCTCAACAGTTTCATGTTGGTTTATGTTAGGGCTGTCATCACGAGTAAGATTAAAATAGTGAGTTAGGCAATCTTAAGAGAAAAATGATGATTCAAATTATATACATATGTCGTCAATAACTGATACCCGATATGATTAATTTAAAGATTATTTAGACAAATGAGGATGCAAAGTGTAGATTTTAAAAGTTGGGGAGTTAAAGTTGGTTTAGATGCGAAAAATGGAAAAAGGTGTTTGGAAATTTTACCAAGCAATCAATATGACTACTAATGGAGGCTTTATGACATGCACTTTTTAATCCGTTTAGGCAGAGGACAACTTCAAGGGAGCTGGTGATTGACAGCCGCCACTGGCGGCCAGAAGCCTGGTTTAATTTAATTAATATCCACTTGTATTCATTGAACATGCATCTTATCGCAACCTTGTTCTCAGCTTTTAGATTGTCCAATTCCCTGAACTTTATCTCTTCAAGCTAAAGCTCCACGCCTGTCACTAGGTCCAAGAAGACTAGACTAGAAAGTTAGATCGGAAGCACGTGCCAATCGACGCAGCTTTTTTCCGCAATGCCTGGGTGAAATTTCCATTACAAAGGGCAAAACAAATATACAAAGCAAGGGCGAGCACAGTTTCGGGGCATAATCAGAAACCGGATAATCGGACTGGTGGAAACCTATCTGATTTTAAATTTCAAGATATGCAAGTAGGTTCCAAATTTTAAAAATTGAGAAATCTATTTCAATGAGTAGGTTACCTAGAACCTGGAACCTAGAATCTGGAATAAGTTTTTGTGTTTTTCTTGATCCGTGCCTTTGCACAATCTTGTAGTATGCCATGGCGTCTAATTGGAACCACTAGTCTGAGTTTCTATTTCATAATTGAGACTTTTAGTTTATTGATGTTTCGTATTTTTCGTATATCTAAATATAAATTATGATTTTTTTTAAAAAAAATTATGATCGGTGAATTATTACAGCAAATTGTGATCATAAAAGGTGATGTTTAATTGCAATTGTTCAATTAATAATACATGTGCAACCTAGGTAAATCCTGAAACCGACTTTAGAACTTGTGACGGAGTAAATTCTAAGTTCTAAGATATGTAGGGTAAGTTCCAAGCAAAAGTGAGAAATCTGTTCCAATGGGTAATGCGAAACCTAGAATTGCTCACCCTAATACAAAGTACCTGATAAGTCAATAGTACAAGATCATGACCTATACATGCAATGCGTGGCATGAATATTGTTCTTAGCATATATTGACATGAGAGCACATCCGTGACTCATTTTGCTCATGCTAATATTGCTCTGGCGAAACTTCAAGGCTGAGAGATTGGACTGTCTCTTCAATGGGAGAGCATATGTGCCAAGGAGACTATAAGGGTCGCACAGAGTTTGGAAGGAACTAAGATGGATGTGTTATATAGTCTGTGCATATAAGAAAACATTAAATGCGAGGAGACATCTCACCATCATGCGACTTCATTAGTTAGGTGATCGTCATAAATTACTCGACCTCCCCTTTGGTTTCGGCCCCTTGTGGAAGTATCCACCTCTGTTGCTACATATCAAATTAATTTAAACTTTTCCTCAAGTTGAGAGCATCTTGTGACTTCTAAATGATTGGCCACCCGTTCTTGACAATTCCATGTTTTATCTGGGACTCTGGGTTGATTGGACTGACCGGATCCAATTAAGGTTTGTTCATTTATTTATTCATTCGACCTTTTTGACATTGTGAAGCTGTGGAGGGCCTCTTTATTTATGGTTTTTTTCCCATGATCACTCCTTATCATTACGTTACTTTAATCCAGATGGAAATTGAGTACTAGCTTCAAAGAAAGTAGTTCTTATATGGAAAGTTAACATACTTTCAAGCTGACCAAAAAAAAAACATTCTTTCAAGAAAAATGAAATGGCCCAAAATTGAGTAGGTGGGCAGCAAAGTGGATTGATGAAGATTCTTTTGGTCAGTGCGAAGAGCTTGTTAATTGAGACTCGCTTAATATTGATCCAAAATAAGGGAAAAATAGAAGGGAAAGTCCACAAAAAAAACCCAAAGCTCACTATGACATATTTACCCTGAATATTTTTTTGTAACATAAAAAATCCTAAAATATGTCAATTATAACACATTTACCCTAAACTTTTTTTATGACATGAAAAATCTCAAACTTGTACCTACGTGACACATTTACCTTCCGTGAAGATTCCATTAGATGATTTTTCAATCAAAACAACATTGTTTTTATTTCACTTAAACGTGAACGTCATGTCAACATTATTTACTTTCTAACATCTACATAGACATATTTTTAACAGTTCACATTAACAGAACTTTGACGGAGGGTAAATGTACTACGCATGTATAAATTTAAGATTTTTTTTATAGAAAATATATGGTAAATGTGTATTAATAGGCATAATTTAGGGTTTTTGATGGCTTTTGCCAAAAAAAAAAATATTTGACTCACATTTGGGTACATTAGTAAAAATAGAGCCTCGAGTTGAACAAAGGGAGACTTTTGTAATTACGATAACTTTAGGGATATTGTAGTGATTATAAGCGACGAAAGGAGGGTTGAAGATAATTGGCTTCCTGTTTGATGGGACTCTGACAGATTGGACTTGGAATTTGGGTTAATCTGGTTGGTCGAACATCTTTTTCTGCTGACATAGTACCCACTAGCTAAATATTGAACTCGTTCGTCACGGTCACATGGCTAGTTGGGAATGCAATATTGCCACCGGCATCGTAAGTCCACGATTCCACGTGTATCGAATCACGTGGGAATATGATTTTGTTTGCAGGGATAGTCTTTCTGATGTGAATAACGTGATGGGTGTGTACTTCCGGCCGACTCAAGTGGGATCTATTGATCAGCTTCGGTTGGCCAACAAGAAAGTAGGATGCACCTTAGCTTCTGCTTCTTCCGTGACGAATTTGATAATAGATCCACTGGCTACTTGCAATTCGCCCTAATAAAGCTATGTTAAATGGCACGGTTGGTTGGGACATTAGGGAATTTCCAGTTAAGAAATTGGAGGTTACTTGTTAACCCATCGTTTGAATACAAACTGCTTTGAATCAGGGTCACATGTACATATCAAATGCCCGGACTTGAATGATTAGCGGCACTTCCAAAATATTCTGTATGAGTATTTAAGTAGCTGGGTCCTACATCTTTACCCCTCGAATTATAACAAGAAATTACGATTCTCCTGCTCAAGCTGGAAATAAAGTGTTTTGTCGCTAAACACTATTTGGCTTAGGATAAATGCTACCGGATTATACAGGGGCATTAGAAAATAAGGACAACTCCACCATTATTTTGGTAGGAAGACGCTTGCGATGGGACTAAACGGTCTTGAAGGTTTTTGATAATTAATCAGTAGAAGTATAGCTTCAGCTGCATTTCCTTATGCGGCTCCCTTAAGCTATCATCATAGAAACCTTGATAAGATGCCTAATTCAGTGGGAACTTTGAGATTGTCTTTGATAGTCCGATCTTGAGTCTAAATAAGATAACAAAATATCATATCTGGTAATTAGTGACATCCTCTAGACCAGATGGATGTACCTATATAAAATGCCGGATAAAAAATCTGAATTATGGGGTGGGATTAGGAGTGAGCTGTTTCAGGTTCTTTACATGTTCCACTTGGAACCTACTTAATGAAACATGTTCCTCATTTTCCATAGTTTAGAACCTACCTTGTACACCTTGAAACTTGAAACCTACCTTGTCCCAAGTTTTAAGATCTACTCAGATTCCACATGTATTATTAATTGAACGATTGTAGTGAATCATCATTTTTAATAACCATCATTTGCTGTTACAATCCACTTACCATAACTTATATTTAGACACATGAAAAATATGAAACATTAACAAAGAAAAAGTCTCAGCCACAAAATGGAAGCTCATACTAGTGGTACCAGATTATTCACCTGTTATTGAATCCTGTGGAATACCTTAGTATCACACGAAAACATAGATTAAGAAAAATACAAAATGGTAAGGCAAAAAAAAAAAAACTTGTTCCCGATTCCTTGAACGTGAAACCTGCCCATCGAAACAGGTTTTGCAATTTTTGGAACCTAGAACCTATCATGCATACGTTAACCTAGAATTGGACAGGTTCCCGCCGATTTGATTCTTCGATTTCAAATTCTATTCTGGAACCATGCTCATCTCTAGGTAGGATAAATTCGGATTGGATAAAAAAAATTTAAAAATAACTTAAAAATTTTCTTTCAACATAGAGTGATGGAGTGAAGCATTTGGCTTCGCCTAGGCCATTCCGCAAGGACCACTTCCATGACAGCCAATGATCATCACTTTCAACCACCCTACAATCACCATCACCTTCGACCGCCGTTGATCATCATTGTTGTCCAGTCAATTGTGGTCCAACGACTGGGGATGAAAATGAGAAGATATATGTCACGTGGCCAACAGCATCGAAGAACTCGAATCCCTTCACAAGTGCATCAAATCCTTCGAGGTCATCGTCCACAACATAGGCATGTTCGCCTTCATTACTCTTTGCCTGAGTGCCATCCATTGGTGGATTTTTGTCCACCTCCTCTCCGCCCCTTTCTACCCCTAGATTGGTAGCTTTGACGTCAAGTGGCACCCAAGCTTCACACACGTTGTCCACCATCCTGTCGCCACCGTTACATCGGTCATTGCTGCCTCGTCTACCAGATCGTCGTAGTTACTACCTCCTCGGGTCGCTTGGCGACTCTCTTAGTGACCCAAACTAAGGAGAGTTGAAGAGAGCGGGTTTGAGACGGAGAGGGAGCTTAAGAGGCAAGATTTGGATATCAAGGAGATTGCGCTAGGCAAATGAGATTTTCAAATATTTCTATTTTTATCTTGGATGCACCACACATGTAATGGACTTTACACAATCTGGAGGATATTTGGAGGATTTCTAATCCTTCCTTATTTGATAGTTTGGGAGCCTCAGCATTATTGATGGCTCCTGTTCCGCTTAATATCCTTAAAGAGAAATAACTCGATAATTTATATAGAGAATCACGTGAGATTATAGTCACTGTACAATGTAATCGGGATGTACATTACCCTTGTTACCCTAACAAATAATTGGCATTAACTTTCTTTCCATAAGTCATCAATGTTTTTTAAATATAAAATTAGAGAAACATTTTTTTAATTGAGTTAGTCTGAAATATATTTATTTAGAACATTTCCATTTATAGTCAACCACTACTTCAAATGTTTGTGGGTCACATCGCAATACAAAAGAAAAAAGGAAGACCACGATAATTTTTCATGTTTTTGTGGAGATTGAGACACTGATCAACATTTTAGGATTAATTTACTTTTTCTAAATGGTTGGTACATTGGTAGCCTGATTATAGAAGGCTTAAAATTAGCAACATTGATCAGTCATTTATCCTAATAATCTACCAATATACACACCTTAGAATAGACCACAACCCCATATTGTCACACATAAACGCAATCAATTTTAGTATAAATAGCATTACTCGAAATTCTTTTACAACGAAGCAAAGAAATACAACATATCAGGCACACAGCAAAATTTGAAAGGGAATAAGTACCGTTAGTCGCGTATGCAGGTTAGGATTCATGACAGGAATTACTTTCGCGTGACTTGAGCCCAAGTGATGATGTCGAGGAAGAATCAAACATGATCCATCATGCTTTTTGAAGCGCAAAACCCTTAGTTATCTTACCAAATAGATCAACTCTCATTAGTAGTAATGTGAATGTGTGGCAAAAGGAAAGGGGACAAATTTTCAAAAATCATGCTCAATCCCTATACTCGGCAACTTGAGAATTTCCAAAAATGTTCATTTTAACAAAAATGTAACCCAGCTCTATAAGGGAAATATCATAAAAACTACGAAAAACTGGAGGGTACATAATATAATTTTCTTCCCGAGCAACTCTAGCATACACCGGAGCTGTAAAAATGGTTTTACACAAGTGGTGTTATTAACCCTTAATTTGAGGGTTTAACCGAGCACTCTCTCACCAAACCTCAAATCAAAGGTGATTGAGACCGTTCATGTAAAATTCTCTTTGCACCGATGGTGTATGATGTAATTTTCCCTCTTTAGGTTCTGTGTTTTTTTTTTGGTCGGTCTCTCTTTAGGTTCAAGCAGATAACATAAAGGGTCTTGAAATTACAATGTGCAAGGCTTTGAAGCTAAACAGTACAAAAGTGCAGCAAAGGGAAAATCTGGAGATGATTTTTCTGATTCTTCTTTTTTGCGATATCATACGGTAAAAAAACTTTGACTAGTCTTCATGTATTTTGCACGCTAATTACACCACGATTATCAAGTAAGACTCCTCTCATAAAAAAATCGTATTCCAGCCATTGATATGCACACAAATCTAATTCATAGTAAATCGTTGCTATGGCATAGGATGTCACGGGTACCGCAACCCCTCTTGTCTTGAACGTTGTACATTTATCTAAATTGTTCTCATACATTTCGAAACATATCCCTTTATATTTATGAAAACTTCAGAAAATATATATAAATAACACGAATTCCGCTGTTACTTAATGTAACCTTTTGCGTCCACAATTAGGGTAGGTACATGCTGTCCATGCTCTAGCTCATCAAGAATTAAATCCTGGTGAGCAGTGACTGATATTTCAACTGGCTCACTCCTATATAGGGGGGTGACTAAAAGTACAATATGGGCGCTGGTGTTCATATGACAGCATGCTTCTGAAATCTGCAGGGGACCTTAGGCTTTACAATCCAAATTCATTCCTATCTGCTTTGTCACACACACCCACAAGGGGCAGAGAAAGGGGGGAAAGAGAAAAGAAAAAAAAAGAAAAGAAAATGGTCCCGCCTGAAATTAATAAAATATGAAGTCAAAACCCTAACAGTACACTCAGTTAGATAACCAGAATTAGTACTACCAAATTATTCATCGCAAATTATTGCACCGTTTTTAAATATCAAGCCAAATGGTGAAGGAGATCAGAAAAACGAAGGGAAGAGGAGGAGGAGGAGGAGGAGGAGGAGGAGTAAAAAAATGTGCCAAGAACTAGTCCAAATGTGCAAAAGCTATCAATTACAAGCTCGTGCTCACCAAGAACAGCTGGCCCTTATCACAAAATCAAGACTTGAACAACAAAAAGCAAATTAATGATTAAGATAACGATGATTAGTCATATAAATTACACGCTTTGCACACACCCTCCTTCAAGGTGATGACAGGGACAAGCTCACATGAACCCAACCAGATAATACATGAGGTCCCTACGCATAATCTCTCTCTCTCTCTCCCTCTCTCTCTCTCTCCCTCTCCCTCTCTCTCTCGAGAAGCAAAAGAAAGAATTTAATCAAGAAAGGAGGAGGAGAAAAATTTGCCTAACTTGAGAAGCTTCCGCGGAGGCACCTCCTGTGATCTAATCACAAGCGTGCGATTCCCCCTCCTCTCTCTCTCTCTCTCTCTCTCTCTCTCTCTCTCTCTCTCTTCTCCGTGTCTTTGAGCGGGTGTCTAATCTATCCTTTCTTACACTAACTCTGCTTTTTCAAAGAGGTCAACAACACTTACGAGCAACTTCAACCGTGTCTCCGTGTGTGCGTGCGAGTGAGGGTTTGAGACGTCCATTTTAGATGTGCCAATTAGTTTCGTGTTCCAGTCCTGTAGTGGGTCAAACCAGAAACCGCGGTGCGTCACTGTTACAAGAATTTTGAAGCACCATCTCTTTCTTGGAAGCTGTCAGTCTCTCCCCCCCTCCCCCAGATTTTCTCTTCTGTCTCACCAGAATCTTTACCCTAGAAGAAGAACAACAAAGGTGGGTCTACAGTCAATTTGGCCCATTTTCTAGAATTAGGTTTCGGTTTGGTTTGGCTCAGATCCAGTATCTGAAGATCGATTTGAACTTTGGTGAAGAAAGAGAGGTGGACATGGATTTTAGAGAGGGTTTTGTGGAGTTCGAAGAAGCCCAGATTGTCAAAGGTAAGCAAAACCGTTTCTCTTACTCGTCCTCATCGTCTTCACCCTCTTCTTCCACTTCTCATCACCAACACATGAGAGGCTTCTTTCCTGCTGGCAACGTCAATAATGGCCAGTGGGACACCCAGACGGGATCTTGGTTAGCCCCCAGATTCGACCGCGAAGCTGACGGCCGCTCGAAGCCCGAGCTCATGGACGTATCACCGCCTCGAGATGACGAGGATTTGCGTCCGCACGAGAGCTCGGCCGCTACCCCCGCTGCTCCTGCACCGCCGATTGAGAGGGAGCACATGTTTGATAAGGTCGTCACGCCGAGCGACGTTGGCAAGCTGAATCGCCTTGTCATCCCGAAGCAGCATGCTGAGAAGTACTTCCCGCTCGATTCCTCGACTAACGAGAAGGGCTTGCTCCTGAACTTTGAGGACCGCAACGGGAAGTCATGGCGGTTCCGGTACTCTTACTGGAACAGCAGCCAGAGCTATGTGATGACGAAAGGGTGGAGCCGATTCGTGAAGGAGAAGAAGCTGGACGCTGGGGACATCGTTTCGTTCCAGCGCGGCTTCGGCGAGTTTGGCAAGGACCGTCTCTTCATCGACTGGAGGCGGCGGCCTGCCGCCCCAGACCCACCCCCGATGGCTGCCTTCCAACTCCCAGGCCCCTTCTCATTGCATCCCCGCGGCTCAGCGACAGCAGTCCCATGGGGCCCTTTGCTAATGCGGCCCGGGGCAGCTGCAGGTGCAATGCACATGTCCGCGAGGGACCACTTACAAACGTCGCACCTGGGTCCATACCGTAACAGTTACGGAGGCGGCAGTGGTTATGGTTATGGTTATGGTTATGGGAATGTGGTGAGCTTGAACGCTTGTCCAAATTCGTCGTCGGTGTATTACCAGCTCAGATCGAGCATCGGTGCAGGCACAGCCCCAAGGCAAGTGTCCGCTGGGATGGTGCAGGTTCATCAAGGTGGGGGAGGCAGTGCCGGGGGGAACGAGCCAGTGGTATTCGATTCGGTGCCCCTGGTCCAAGGGAAAGTTGCAGCCAAGACGCTGAGGCTGTTTGGAGTGAACATGGAGTGCCCAATTTCGGAGTCCGATGACGAGTGCGGCATACTGTCCTCAACCTCTATATCACATGCTTCAATCTCATCGCAAACCCATCATATGTCCTCTTCTCCACAGCAGCCTCCTCTCCAATTGAGGCTATACAATGGTACGCCGTTGCCAACCATCCAGGCCGAGTTCTTGAACAAGGGAAAGGCTTCGGTCTCCTCATCCTTGGACTTGGATATTTGAAAGAAGATGACCCAAAGGAATTGGCATTACATTGATTGGTTTTGGTTTATGTTGTCAATTCATACGATTAACCAGGGCCATAATTTCGTCAAGATGCCTTGCTCATTATCTACTGCAACTCTTGCATTTGTGGAATGATTGGAGGGCTTAGGCATTGAAGGGCAAGAATCGAGAATTGCCCCGAAATGGCAAAGTGTTTTGGTATGGTTTTGATGTGTAAAAGGGAAAGGGGGCATTTGAGAGAATCTGGGGTTTTCCTTGAAGACTTCGTTAGAGACATCGTCAATTGAGACAGAGAGGAGATCAAGAACTGCGCAGCCACCATTTCCAAGAATTACATATCGAACGGTTCTTTCTTTTATAGAAAGAAAAACATTTTGCTTTGTGTATAACGTACATATATGATATTCATGATCAACTCATTATAGATAGAGAGTCTAATATGGAGAGACATTTGAGAGATCCCATCAATCACAGCCCAAGATTTCATGTCACTTTTGTTTTCCTTTTTCTTTCCTGTCTTCTATTTGGACCTGGTTTCTCCAATGTGTATTCATCCCATGGTTTCCACTGAATCAGCTCTTTATGATCAATCTTTATTCTCTCTTTCTCTCTCTCCCACATTTCGCTTTCGCTATCTCTGCACTGCTTTCAGTGAATAATAGCAACTTTTTATGATTCCTGGGTTCAAGGGGTCACAGTGCCTAGATTACCTGAATGCCATTTAAGTCTTGTTCCTCTCTCTCTTTCTCTCTCTCTCTCTCTCTCTCTCTCTCTCTCTCTCTCTATTTTGTTTTTCTCCTTCGTGTTTTTTTCCTTTGGTTTTTCTTTTCTGGGTTTTTGGACTTTTGGGGTCTGTGTGTGTGTGTGTGTTAACTACTGTGTAGGTTGTTGATCTTGTCGCTGCTTCGTTCGGCACGCCTGCAGGTAGTTCAGAGAAAGTATTGCAGAGAGCTTTAAAAGGTATGATTTATCTTTAATCTCTCTCTCTCTCTCTCTCTCTCTCTCTCTCTCTCATCTCTCTTCGTTTCAGCCGCTTCCTTTTTAGCCTTCATCGTCTGCTCTCTTTCTTGCTCTTTTCATGCTAAGGATTTCCTCCTTTTCTCTCTCGCCTGCTAAACCTTCGTGGTTTATTAATTGCTTGAAAGTCCAACTTGCCAATTCTTCTACATTTGCGCTTTTCTTTTTGGTATCCCCCTCCCTACCCCCCCCCCCCCCCCTTTTCCATTTACTTAAGTAACTATCAAGAGATTCAACTCAACAACATTGTTGACACATCAATATGTTTAGCTTCAAGAGCAAAATTAGAAGTCCCTAAACTCTACACATAGAGATATCAGAGAGGCATAACGTAACACACCGATCACATGCTTTGTTTAATTGTTTTGATTGAATCTTTTCATTCCAATATATGCAATGTTCTACATTGATTGATGCCGTGCTAATCATCATCATAGTATTTACCTGCGTGCGAATAAACCTTCTTTTGATAAAAATAAAACAAAATAAGGACAACAACTTCTTCTGTCCATTGGGTTTTCCTCTTTAATAGCCATGCTATCTCTTACTTAGCAAGACTATCAAAGTAACGCTTTTCTGTGATGTTTCTACTTATCCTTGATTGCCACTTTATAAGCCTTTAATTAGCTGTTTTATTCCTAAGCTTTCCACTGAAGTCATGTTTGATCTTTACCCGGAATACTGTGATTAGTTAGGTAGTCTGATTTCAAGTGAACAAGCAAAACATGCTTGACATTAATTTATCACTTAGAAATTAGTAGCCTCTTAACTAACCAAGGCCTAGGCATATTATGCCTACAGGATAAGAGTTTATGGCGAGTGATTAGTGTGATTGATTTGAGACCTCAATTATATGTTTTGTTCGTTTCGAGTTTAATTTGATGGTCTCTATTTGTAGGCGTAATGCATTTGATTTAGATAACATTCTCTCAAATTCCAGCAAAATATCAAGATTTCCATGCAAGCAAGAGTTATTTTATTAATCGATGAAGTGACTTGGTGTTTTCTAGTTTAATTCTTGAATTAATTTTGGCTTTGCTACTTGAAGTTGTTCCCAGTATTCCACCATATTCTCTATAATGAAAGGTAGTGAAATAAGATTTTTTGATGTTATTAGGGTGAAGTTAGCATTTTTCCTTGAGCCATTGCTAAAAGTTAACAGTTTGCTTTTACAACTTCAGGTAGGAAAAGTTATATGTATCTACCAACCACGTTCAATTGAGAAAACAGAAATATGTACTATTTCATCACATAAGATTCATTGCCTAGTAAATATATTAAAATTGCAATAAGTAGTACAAAAAACCGTGAAACTTTGAAAATAAGAAGCTACTCTCATAAGAGGAAAAAGTAGGAGAGAGAGAGAGAGAGAGAGAGAGAGAGAGAGAGAGAGAGAGAGAGAGAGAGATTAGTCTGACATACCATGTAAATTCTAAAGCAATAAAAGCAGAAAACGCAGTCAGTAGCCTTGTCTCTCATCTATATGTCGCTTTAAATTATCACCATCAAATGACTATTATCGAGATGATACATTTCTTGAGCCACGCCTTTAATATTGCCCGTTATCCCAAGCCTTTTCAACATTGATGTGAATTTCTCTACTGTAGAACAAGAGTTTTACTCTATATACGTTCAGCACTCCGTAGTCATTAGCTAAGCCTTTATGAGAATCCAGGTGGTACCATTTTGTTGCTTAACGTTGTCTGTTGCTTTTGCATAGGAAAATGTGTGCACACTACTTAATCTTGGAGATAACCCCAAATGGATCATTTTTCATACGTGCATGTATTCTTTGGTTGAAATTTTATAAGTCACGATAGCAGAGAGACCATAATACCATATACAACTAGCTAGAATTTCTAGATAAGATCTTGTTTATCTATATATAATCCATCTGTACGCTCAGATTATAATGTGACTGGCAAAATGTTTCGCAGACAAGCACGGTTAGACTGCAAACAAATATAAAAGTTAATCAAGAACACAGTGCACTTGCATGTACGTGAGCATCTTTATGCATTCGAAGTGAGTATCTGCGTTACACTTTGATTAAATGTTGGCCAACCAAGAGAAACTGTAATTCTCCTAAACGAACACTGCAAATTGTTCATCATAACATAGCTTGCTTGCGTATACATCAGGGCTGCATATTATTTTTCCTTGAATTGAAGCAACCCAAAAGCAATTTATAGAAGTCTGTCTAATCTTGTTTCTGCCGATCCTTGAGAAGTGAACTTTGCGTAAGCACATGCGTGTGTGGGTGTGTGTATTACTATTTAAGGGATGTGGACATGTAATCCTCGTTGATAATTATTAGCAGATCATAGACTAAATGATTCCCAGAAGAGTTTCCTGATCATCTGTTCCTCAATTGGTGAACCATTGACTGAACCAGCTAGGTTTTGCTATACAACATTTCCTTTTTTTGACAATTGCGTCAGTTCTTGTCTTGACATCGGTGCAATGTAATTAAGTTTGGTTCTGAATATGAACCCGGGACCCATATCAACTATAGTGGCTCGTATATTCTCTAATAATTGATGATTTGCATATCTTGGTTAGTTGATGAAAGAGATAGCACCAAAGTTGATCTAATCATGGAGATGTAATTAGGCGAACACTCTCTCCAGAACCGTTTGTCATTTGTTCCTCATATCTTCTTAAGATCATCAGTTTCCTATTATGTTTACTTTGTTTAGTTTGACTGGATTAGGAAGGTATTATAACTTTTCTGAGGTACTGCATGGAGGATATACTTTAAGCATTTCCTATGAACATATACGGAGAAGCCATTTCTGCAAACATATTTGAAGTCATACAGGTATTTAAGAGAACTCGAGGTTCCAACTATGTATTAGGGATTTGCTGAGAGGTCAAACTCTCGAGTTTGATAAGAGAAATTCCTTAATCAAATCATAGTACCTTCCGTCCATAGTACCGAAGTCATGCCTGCCGACGTCACTCTCTATGTACGGAGTCTTACTCAATACATGCATGCTCCTATTGGGGTTGAATTGATGCTTCACATAACCTTTATTACTTAGGGAAAGGGGCAAAAAGAGAACCCAGACTATATCTCCAGTCACAAGTTGCTCGAAGTATCAATTAGAGTTAGAGTTGCTTCGAAGTTAATTCAAGATATGCAAAAAGGTGAAATCATATGCGATGTGGCCATTTAGGTTTGCCGATGTTGCTTGCATCATGCTACGTGTCTCATTTACCTGATTTTGTGGTTGAGCATGTCCAACTTGAGTTTGATGACGATCGCACGAAAAATAAGCGTATTGCAGATGGGTTTACATCTTTTAATCGATTTTAATAAGTTCATACAGATTTAATATGGTTAAGTACCTTTTACATGTTATTCCTATTAGAGATGAGCGGTTTCAAGTTTTGTACAAGTTCCATCCAAAATCTGGAATCTACCCGTTGGAACAGGTTTCTCATTTTATAGAACCTAGAACCTACCTTCCATACTCTAGAACTTGAAACCCACTCTATCATAGGTTTTAGGGTCTACCCATTTTCTATTTGTATTATTAATTGAATAATCGTAGTTAAACATCACCTTTTATGACCACCACTTGTTGCCACAATCCACTGATCACAACTTATATTTAGATACACGAAAACTATGAAACATTAATAAAGTAAAAGTCTTGGTCATAAAATGAAAGTTCAGACTAGTGGTTTCAGATCATACACTAAATTATTAGACACCATGGAATACCATAGGATCAAGCGAAGACAAAGACAAAGAAAAACACAAAAACTTGTTCAAGATTTTAAGTTCCACCTACCTAGAACCTAGAACTTATCTATCGAAACATGTTCTCTAGTTTTTGAAACCTAGAACTTACATTGCATACCTTGGAACTTAAAATTAGATAGGATCCCACCAGTTCGATAGCCTATCCAGTTCTCAGGTTCCAGGTTTTACTCTAAAACCATGCTCGCCCCTAATTCCTGTTGACAAGATAGCATTTATTACATTAGACACACTATTTTCATGATTAAAGTGTAAGAAACATTCTTAAACGTGTTATACAGGCCATGTGGGATGATTGGTATTTATTAAGTGTGTCATGATTGGTTTGAAAGATGTAAAGTGATTAACAAATATGCGATCCAATTCTATGAATTTTTTTTTGCTTTGCTTTTATATATATCTAAGATGATAAGAGTTACGACACCCAAAATACATGAATTATGAGTGTAGCATAGTTTAGATTTTGAAAAGGAAATAGTTCCCTTAAGACCGTAATTTGGAAATAAAATTGTTCAGCTTCAAGATGATATACAATAATTTCTTAAAGAATTGCCGCCAGAATAAATGAAGGAGCAGCTAAATCAACTTACGGTGCGTTTGTTACACTGAAAATTATACAATAAAGGAGAATATTTTCCATTGAAATCATCTTCTAAGAAATTAGTTAGTTTTCATTTGTTTAGTGGATTAGGGAAAGTGATTTCAATACGTCAATTAGTTTTTCGTCGTCCAAATATCGAATAATCAAAAAATAATTTCCCAAAAATAATTCTCATTCATACAAACGAACCCTGACAGTAAAATGATTCAGCCTATCAGCAAGAGGACTACTTATTTCTTCACTTTGGAATGGCTTGAACAATATCAAAACATCTATATGTCTGTATGTATGTATGTATGTATCTATGTGTGCATGTATCAATCTTTTCATTGGGTTTGCCTTCGCTTTCTAGTGACTCTACACATAATCTTCTACTGATGGAGTCAATTTCGATGCCTATATATCCTAAGAACATCGGGTAAGTTGCGTTATTAGGGAATGCACGGAGCACGAATCGCTTGCGTTTGGCTCACTCAATAAGGTCGACTGATTGAGATGTGTTTCAGCTGATTTGGACGAGCATGTCTACGCCTAGAAATTTGGTTTGACATCAATACAGACCATGATATAGGTCATTTTACCATAGATTTATGATGGTATGTGTAGAACCAACACGAAGCTCTAAAACTTGCAACTTGATTCCAACACCCGATGTGTTTCTCCCTTTTCAAGAAGGTGGTAGGAAGAGAGTTTCAAATCAAGGGTGTAACTAAATTAGTCTGTGTGATCCCGTTTGAGTCCTTGTATTCTTTAGTTCTAATCAAAAGCAGGCCATCCGCGTGAGTTTGAATTAAGTTGTCCCATGTCGTACGTTTAGCTCCTCCTCGTCTACCCATTGAACGGTAGATAGAACGTGCAATGAATCGATCCTTAATTAACCATGCTAGCCATCTTCCTAAAAAAGGTCACAATGATTTCGAAACATAGCTATCTAGCTCGTTGTATACTCAATAGACTAACAAAATTTTAGGAACTTTTAATGGAACTAGAGTTTCGTTATGTGCGTAAATAACGTAACATGCACACAAATTGATAGTACCTTGAACGGTTTACGCTCTATTATTTAAACGCTATCAAAGCATGCTGGCAGATAAAAGTGCATCAATTATCTTTGTCAAGGAACCCTTTATAAGCGTTTAGGCTTTACTTGATCACTAATTCAAGATTTCTTTGAACCATATAAAACATATGTAGAACATACGCGATATACCCAAGATTGAAAATTAGATGGTTTCGGTCTTACAAATTTCTTTTTCAGGGAAGGTAGTGAATATGTAGGGGAGCGGTCGCATCTCTTCTTAAGGAAAGACTGGAAATGATTAGGAAGACATCAATCGATTCGAATCCAAGCAATTGCGTCCTCATGCGCTATTAAGGGCTAAGTGATCATTGATTCCGCACGCGATGTGCCACATGCAATTTGGGGACAAATAATGTTGAAAGATCACTCTTCCCGTGTTGTCTTCTTCCCCAAATTGGGTAGGACATTCTGTAGACATCTTCAACCACTCCCCAACGATTCCATTAAGTGACAAGTGATGAACCTGTCGATGTTCCTTGTCTAGTGAACCACGTAACTGATCGACCTCCGAGCAATGATAATATGAAGATCATTCAGTCGTGCAGACCATAGTAAAAATCCGTCAAAAGCTTATCAATTCAATCCGGTTTGGAAGCCACCTAATACCTTGGCTAATATCAGCAATCTTGCTGAATTATGATGTTATCGATCCGGTCTCGAAGTCACCTAATGTCATGGATAAAACTAGTAATCTTACTAAATTATGATGTTGACTCGCTAATGACTTGATCTAGCGATGTTTTTCCCTATGCTTTTTGTGTTGGAATGATGCACCCTTGACTTTGAATTTTCTTGTCGTGTTAAAGGATTTTTTTAATGAGTGCTTCTAGGGCACTTGTTAAATGAGCATTAACAAAAGTTTATGGTTTCAATGCATGGCTTTTTCGAAAATTAAAATGTTCCTTATGTTAACCAGTGGATGAGCAGGATGAGCAAGATGCGCATAAAACCGATGAGGTCGTTGCTCATTTCCTTCGTTGCCATAGCAATGTCATTGACTTTAGTACCTACAATTTGGCTTTGGAATTAAACTCGGATGATTTCTTTTTCAATCTCGTTAGATTTAATTCGCGATACTCTAATATTATCTTACGTTTTGGCTTGCATCTTTTGCATATAATATGAGTGGTGATGTACTTTATGGGGCTAGGATTTGCCTACAGGTGAGTTTTATCATCATAAAAGAAAGATTCAATTTGTTCTTGTTGCGTACCTTCAACCCCAGTTGATGGAAAAATGGAGCTGTTGACATGATGAATTATTTCTTGTCTTCTTTATCATTATAGTAGGGTTAAAATCTAAAGGAAGTAACCAAAGAATCTCAATCACTAACCTTAAATACCTTGGTGTTTAGTTAAGTTGTAACCTTACCTAAAAAAGGTTACCGAAGCAACTACAGAAGTCTCCGCAGCCTATCCCAATCTTATCGGGTGGGCTCCGCAGATGTGTTCAATATTTTATCTTGCTGGTGTTTCCATGTCCCGTGCTTCCATGTCCCACATCCTTATTTTCTCATGCATCTTTGTCTTTATCAAGAGGAATATTTTTTTGAAATTTTATATCAGCATAGCAAACAAAAATATGGGTGTGGAGAATCTTCCCTTTTAGCTGGACATTTAGTTTGGGTGAGCTTTTCACTTTTTATCTTTTGTTTTCCCAACGTTTCATGCAGTAGGAAAGAGGCATAATCCACCTCAGAAGGCACAAAAGAAAGTCTCGGATTTTGGCTATATTATGCCCTTTGCAGAGGAAACATATATAATCCCTATAGCTCCTATGGAAAAGCAAAATCTGTATATGACCATTTACAGCTTGTCCCCTTCAACTTTTCCTTTTTTCCCTTAACTCTCTTAACACCATCATGTAATTTGGTGTCCGATCGGCTGTCATCCAACGCCACCAGGGCCACCATCCCGCCTACTTCTTTCTGATTCATAGCTAGGTACAACTTCTAGGATCCTCATGATTAACCTAAACTGTCCCATCCATTGTCCACGTACATCGGATAAAGTTTCACTCGTAGAGCGTCGTGTGTGGCCCCTACAGTTACGCTGAGGTGTTCGATTTGAACACGAGTCTGTCGCATCCAAACCACGTGAAACACTTATATCTCTCGAAGAATCCACTTGAAGGGTAATACGATATTCATGATTGCTCGGACAATAAATACACATCTATCTTCTTATGTCGAGATCTAAGTTCGAACTACTCCCACTCACTCCTTTCTTCCGGGCCATCCCAAAAACCAGGACCGTTTCCGACGTGCGTCCGGAATCACGGTCATGCCAGAGACGCAACGGAGATCGGTAAATGCTCCAAGAGTTTGAGACAGCTCACCACAATCAATTTGTTTTAGGAAATAGAAAGAAAGGAAAAGACAAAATATGCAGAAAACGAAAACAAATATAAATATGATAAGATAAAATAATTGCTAGGATGGGGTCCACGCAGACCAGTTGGGGGGGGGGGGGGGGAGGGGTCCTAGAATGTAGGGCACAGGGGATTGAGGGCAGAGGCCATTATAGGGCGGTGGTAGTGGTGGTGGTGGTGGGGGTTAGCCCATATTAGCACGAGAGAGGGGCTGCTCTGATCTCCCCCCCAGCCAACGCCAGCAGACAGCCGTAACGAAACTTTACGCAATTCCACACCTTCTTTATCAACTGCTTTTCCATCTCATTTACTCCGTTCATTTATGTCTTTGTTTCGTTTCTTGTGATGGGCAATGAGAATGACTGTGGGGATTGAGAACCTCCCGTTTCAGCTCTTGGGTGTGAAGGCTAGCTGGGGACTTGGCAGTGCGTGCCCAGCCTAGCCGACCCAAAAAGGAGCACCTTCTTTTTTTATTTTTTTCTTTCTTGTTTTCCTTTTTTTTTTCTCTGGTTATTCTTGTTCTCTTGTCCTGCAAGCCAGAGGCTACGCAAGATGGGGTTGTGTTGCAGTAAATATGGACTTCTTGAGGGGTAAGTCTTTGTTTCTGCTACGTGTACGGCAAGTGGATTCATATGCATATGTGTGGTCAATTTCTGTTCATACGTTTAAAGGTGGAAGGTACTGATGGGTCACTCAATCCAACACCGAGAGAGAGAGAGAGAGAGAGAGAGAGAGAGAGAGAGAGATTTACATTCAGCAAGGAAAGAGAGAATTGGTTAAACTATCAATTCCTCATGCCGATGATTCCAACCATTTCGGTGTAAAACCAACCCCACCTATCCAAGAGTTTTTGTCTACCCTACTCCTGTGAATTGTTCCCACTGAATAATGTTTTTACTTAGGACTTAGCAGCTACCCAGCGTTATCATTATCAGCCTACAAACACACACACACACACAAATTGTCGCCGCGTCAGTTCTTGTTTGGTGCCCCATAACTGCCCCGCCCTACAATGACTCACTTCAACAGTGAAAAAAGCGAGCTCTAATCGTACTTTTTCACCCACTGGTTTTTTCCTTTTCTCTGTTTCGATGCTTCTTGTGTGTTGTTCACTTGTTTCAGCCACCAAAACCCACCTCCCTGAAAGAAAATCAACAGGAAAAAGAGCTTCGTTTCGCTCATTTCTCTGAACTGAGCATGTATACATGAAGGAGTCCCCACCTAGAAAGAGGACTCTTCTAGGGTTAGGGTTTTCATAGGCGCAATCAATGACAGAAAAAGAAAGAGGAAAATCTCTCCATCTCCATCTGTACAGTGTAAAACACGTTCTCTGTCTCTCTCTCTCTGAGTCGAACGCATGCGATGTACGTCTCACACTCCTAGAATATTGTTTTTGCATGGACCACGTTTTGATTTTTTTCTCCCTACGGGATTCATTGCACCACATTCCCCCCCGTGACGCGATTTTCCTTTTCATCTTTGATCATGTCCTTTTCTTTTCTTTTCTTTTCTTGTCTCTTTCCTGCTTTGGACTTTTCTTTCTCAGAAGGAAAGGAAAAACGATTGATTAAAAAAACCAAGAAATTGTCTGTTTTACGAGTCGATCCTCAAGGTAAAAAAGGTATACGAAACGAAGCCCGATCTCGCATGGATCCCATTTTCTTTATTACGCTCGGGACCATGTTGGATAAAAATGGAGCCTTTCGACTTTATTTTATCAGTAAGATGTACTCTAAATGATCATGAACTCGCGTGGTTATTTTGAGTACCCTTTTTGGAGCTCGATTAAATGAGCCTGTCATGTCAAATGGTATTCTTGATGGTAGATCATACTACTTGTTATTACATCCCCAATGCTAGGACTCGCGAATATAGTCAAGATGTTATTTTTGATCGATTGAATATGGAGCTTTGGCACCATTCCCTTTTTTGCCGTCCCCCCCCCCCCAAAAAACCCCCAAAAAAAATAAAATTCTTGGCCAACTAAACATTCCACGTTGCTAAAGAGTGAGAATGAGAATGGGACAGCATATCCATTTGGGACCTCGGGTTCCGAGTCATCAAACATGTCAAGGATCGGACGGCTCTGGCGGGCTGGTTTTGATTGGACTTCCAATCTTTCACCGTTGATTCTCTCTCTTTTTCTGTCCTCGCGGCAAGTAAATCAATAAAGTGAAGAGAGAAAGGAGGGAGTGCATAGAAGAAGCAGCAGCAAAAGTACTAGGAGAGAGAGAGAGAGAGAGAGGCCGCGACAGAGCATTAACAATGACAGTGCAAAAAGAGGGGCAGCCGATCCCAGACAACTACCCACAATTATAGACAAGCGAATATATGTATGTATGTATGTATGTATGTATTGTCTGCATGTGGGGGGGATGGGGATGATAGTTACAGCTCATGCCCATACAATCCCCGTACACACCATGAACTACTCTTTTTTTTCCCCCTTTGATTTGAGTACAAACCAGCAACTTTGTTTCTATATCTACAGTCCACATTATGGGTTTCCCGATACCATCGACTACTGTTGATCCCGCTCATGGCTTGCACTCGCAGTGTTCTTTCTTGTTGGATCTTTATTGCAAACGCGGAGATGCCAATGGCCAAAAAAAGGGATTATATTTAGCAGTGGTATTTGTAATATTTTGATTGACGACCCTTCTTTGCGTCACTTATCGTACTTTACTGGAATCCTCAGTATACATAGGAGTTGCTCATTAGATACCGCAAAATCACAGTTTTTATTGATGATACATCGGGGTTATATAAAATACTCCGATTTAAAATGTCGCGAGCGTAATCTTGTTCTTCATTTGCTCTTTTTCGGCGTTCGGTTAATCCCCATTGGATGGCCGCTCATCTGTCATATACATTATAGGTAAATTATGAGAGATACATATGTTTTGTGCGCTGTGGGACAGCCTCTGGAGGAGAATGTGCAACTGTGATGAATCGAAACCAGATTTGAACGAAGAGGACAAAGCCCACAGCTCATTCGAGCTTACTCGTTCGACTTTCGCAAAAATCAGAAGAAAAAGAAAGGAAAAGAGGCAATGTAGGTCCACGAGTGTGGGCCTTCCCATTTGTTTTCTAAGGGAGCTGCTTGAACAAAAAAAATGAAGTAATCTGAGAGATTTCTGACCCACCTGGGGATGTAATGGGGCGGATTTTGTCGCAAAACCAAAAATCTCTCTGCCTCATTTAATGCTCAGTACACCACCCCCACAGCCCAGTTTATTGCTTAGGTATCCCCCCAACACTTCCCCTATTTTGCTATTCAATCCCCCTATTTTTCCTTTCTACCTTCCCCTTTTCTAAATTTTTCTTTTGAGTTCCAATCCCAATCTCTTTCTCTTGTCCCAATTTTTGTCTTCTTCAATCCAACTATAGACCTAATTTTCCAATCCCATCTTTCCCTTTCTTTCTGTCATGCCAGTTGCTTCACTTGGCTTGCTCAGCCTCAGCCCAACTTGCCTCTTCCTCTCCTTCTTCTTAATGATTTCGAGGCATTTATGTTACATTATCACTTTGGCTTTAATGGATACAACTGTGGTCATAAAGTATGGTCCATATGATCCATATGGACCATGTGGGAGAGAATATTCGGAATTCATCTCCAATTTAGAGAGTGACAGGCGGCGAAGTTCAAGAGAAATGTTAAAACAATCTATTCCCAAACACTTAGCGGAAACACGGTAAGTTGTTTCAATGGATTAGTGTTCGGGATAATTTTAACGACATTTGCACCGCGAATTTAATACGACGAAGAAGTGAATGAATATCAAATTGAATAGATGTAAATGGCTTTGGCCTAGATATGTTAGAATCAAAAGTTCTACGTCTGTTTTTTTTTTCTCTTGTACATGTTGATTGGGGGAGAAGACGATGACATTGGAATCGAATGTGATGACATGGGCTTTATAAAGAGATGGATACCCAGTTAACCAAGTTTTAAGAAGGGTCCCCCACAATCATACGACTTGTCGCTTTCTCTGTGTGGAATGCTACATGGATTGTCCTTGTACTTCCAACAGGTCGTTCGGCATCTAAGCTGCAATGTTTCGCTGTCCCATATCTCTCTCTCTCTCTCTCTCTCTCTCTCTCTCTCTCTCTCTCTCTCTCTCTCTCTCTCTCTCTCTCTCGTATGAAAAGAGCTCCTTCAAGTTCTAATCTCCAGTTCTTTAAGCAATGGGGAAGAAGAGGAAAGAAACAACGCAGGTCTGTAATGATTTGTGATAGTTCGTGACATCATGACAGTTGAACTGTAATTAAGTATAGAAAGTGTTTGGGCCATTTGGGGACATGGTCTTTTGGTGAAAGGGCACTGGTGTTTTTCTCTATTTTTATCCGAAATTCAAAACCTTGTCCAAGACGGTCCTTGTAATTTTTGAAGCTGTCACTATTAGTCCTTCTGCTAATTTTAACTTCGGGAGTGTTGAGTCGACAAGACCACCACGACATCGCCTAGGGCATGCAAATCTTGATCCTTAAGTTCTTTTCGCGGGTGGAGAGAGAGTTTTGCAAAATGCAAAAATATTGAAAAAGTTGACAAAAACCGTGTCAATTTCTTGTTAAAGTCCACGTCGGTAATTTTAATAGTGCCGAGTCCATGTCAACAAAATCCATCACCGAAAAGGGATAAGGACGAATGGTGGCCCTTTTTAAAGAGTTCGGGGACCATTTTCGGATAAAAAAAAAGTAAAGAGGCGGTTTTAAATTCCAAACAAAAATAGAGGGACTATTGGTGTCATTTCATATGGTCTTTTGCTTGGTAAGAAACGTGCCTAATAGTTTGGCCTTGATTAATGGACTGAAATTGGTGACGACACATAAATTAAGTTAAGATTCCACATAACTAAAAAGTGAACATATACCATATAAGCAAATAAGATAAGACTGGTAGTGATCCTACCACTACATCAAAGTCCAATGAATTTTTCCCTTGTGCTTTGAAGTCCCCATTTCTTCTCTTCCATTTTAACGCGGTATTACACTTTTCTTTCCATTAGTTATTAAGTACTTAACAACTAGAGCTGAGCAAGTCCACGTTATTGGAAGTAAAGGCCACATGTGAGGACTGTGTTCAATAAGACAATAAAAAAAAGAAACAACAAGTGGATCTAGTAGTTTGGTCGTTAATAGACAAGATGATCGCATTCATAATCTGCTTGGCTTTAGTGTGTTCTTAGCTCGATAAGCTTAAAGGGTTCGAGCCATTACCGGCAAAATATTTTAGAAAGAAACCATTCATGTTCTGTTGTGGAAGAAAATAAGGTCATTGTCTTCCTTCCTAAAGATGTAGCCCCTAATGACAAAGTGAAGCTTATGTGCATCCACCATTCACTAAGGACGTGAAAGATGAAGCCCTCCTTTTAGTGTCTTGGGAAAGAGGGAGGAGTTCTTGTTTCAGTGTCGCTTTTGTACTGTATTACTTGAAGGGTAGCATGTAAGCAGTGTAATTCAAGTCCTTTTTGTTGCCCCTTTACCTTTAATCCTGAAACACGTACACAGCAGCTCTCTCTGTCAAATTGCAGGTTTGATAAAAGTGAAAAGGATAGTAGAAAGCGTTACTGTCAAACAGCATCGTCCCCATGAGCTAAAACGTAAGGGGGTGTCAGTCAGGTTTGACAAAAATTACATAGACGACGCCTGTTACACCATTTGCTTGCCAGCTCAACCTCCATCTCACATCTTCATATTCATTTGTCTAAATGATCAAGCTATTCAAATTCTTCTGTGAGTAATGAGAGTCCAATGGGCTGTAGGACTTGCCAAAGCATTAGAAAAGCAAACATGAAACAAAAATCCTGAAGCTTGACTCTTATGTAATTCAGGGTCTGTCCATCTTGTGCGCATGTAAATCGTGTGATTGTGGAAATGGATAGTCTCCATGGATGGATTAATTTAACACATGATCGTGGCACATCGCTCAAAAATAGATGGGTGATTGAGTTACGATTCATTATGGATAAGCTACAAACGTTCGATCCTATTTGCAGAACAATGGGTGACCAAATAAGCACCAAGTTATGCGTAATGATAAATATACCCTCCGTGCCGTTAGAAATATTAAAATTGTTTTTGTCTTTAATACAAACTTGGTCTTCAAGTTTGACAAACTTGATTTTCAAGATGATACAAGCTTGGTCCTCAAGTTTGATAAACTTGGTATTCAAGAAAATTTCCTTAGGAGTAGTATAAATAGGTTGTCCCCTCCCTATTTGGGTAAGAATGTGTGTGGAAAGCCATAGAAAGAGAAAGTTGAGAGTTGTGAGAAAAAGCTTGTAGAGCTAAGATCGTATTCCTCTGTGTAAAGCCTATGCAAAAGGCATTTTGAAGATAATTCTCTCTCGTTTGTGTATCTGTGTGCTTCTTACCAAAATCATCAAAGTTAGTCTATATCCTTTTTGGTTCCTACAACTGGTATCAGAGCTAGCAATGGCATCCACCAGTTCCGTTCAATTACAACTTCCAAAGTTGAACGGAAAGAACTTCAACAACTGGTCCGCCCGGATGAAGATTCTTTTCAAATCCCAAGATTTGTGGGACCTAGTGGAGAATGGCTACACCGAAGTAGCCGATGCTGAAGCATTCGAGACTTTAAGAAAGGAGGAGAAAGACTCTTTGGTGGAGTTTCGGAAGAAAGATCATAAAGCATTATATGCGATCTTTCAAGCCGTGGATGAAACGATATTTGAAAAAATATCAAGTACAGAGACCGCGAAAGAAGCGTGAGATATTTTGCAAAAATCCTACAAAGGTGATGATCGTGTCAAGCGGGTGCGGCTCCAAACACTTCGAGGAGATTTCGAGTCTTTACGCATGAATGACTCTGAATCTATCTCGTCGTACTTTGATCATGTGCAAACCATCGTTAACCAACTGAAGGTTAATGGTGAAGAACTCCAAGATGTTTGAGTTGTAGAAAAAATCTTAAGGTCTTTGACCGAGAGATTTGACTATGCTGTTGCAGCGATCAAAGAAGGCATATTTGACTATGATTTGATATATCAACCATGACGTTAGAGCGGTTAAAGGGTTCATTATGCTCACATGAGCAAAGAATGAATCAGAAGTCCATCGGTTCGAATCCCGAGCAAGCATTGCAGAGTCAGGTCACTCACTCAAATCGAGGAAGCCATCATGGTGCCCGAGGTCATGGAGGTGCCCGAGGTAGAGGTGGAAATTCGAATTCCATGGGAAGGTATAAAACACGTGACAAACCAAAGGTCAAGTGTTTTAAGTGTAATAAATTCGAACATTATAAATCTGAATGCCGAGCAAACATGCGACATGAGCAGCCAGAACGTGTACATGCTGTCGATGTTGATGAAAACGTGGTGTTAGCTTGCAAAACGGATGACTCAAGTACCATGGATGCCAATATTTGGTATCTCGATACCGGGTGCAGTAATCACATGTGTGGCCGAAAGGAGCTATTCTCGCAATTAGACGAGACAGTTCGTGGTGAAGTCAACTTTGGGAATAAATAAAAAATTCTCGTTTTGGGCAAAGGTAACATTGATATCAAATCAAAAAATGGTACTGATGTTACTATTGCAGATGTTTACTTTGTGCCAGAACTTTTCTAGAATTTGTTTAGTATTGGGCAACTTTCCGAAAAAGGTCATAAAGTTAATATTGAAAATGGAGTTTGCACTATCAAAAGTGTAAACAATAAGTTGATCACGACGGCGCAGATGACAAAGAACCGGATGTTCCCTCTGTCCCTTCAGACGAATACTCTGTTAAGTTTTCAAGCGATGGCAAAAGAGAGCAAGTGGCTGTGGCATCTTCGATTCGGTCATCTAAATTTTCATGGACTAAAATTACTCGTCCAAAAAAAGATGGTGACAAGCATGCCTTTGATCGACAATCCAGACCACCTATGTGAAGGATGTCTCGTTGGAAAACAATATCAAGAATCCTTTCCAGTGGGAAACGCTAGAAGAGCCAAGCAGCCTTTGGAGTTGGTACATACATACATACATACATATATATATATATATATATATATATATATATATATATATATATATATATATATATATATGGCCTTGTTGAGGTGGAATCAGCTGGACAAAAAAGGTACACGCTAATTTTTGTCGATGATTTTACCAAAAAAACATGGGTATATTTCTTAAGAGAAAAATCAGAAGCTTTTGGAAAATTTAAAGAATTTAAATCTATGTTGAGAAACATAGTGGCTTTAATCTAAAGACGTTGAGATTGGATAGAGGTGGAGAATTTGCTTCTAATGAATTTGACAAATACTATAAAATTCATGGAGTAAAACGTCAATTGAATGCTAGATATACTCCTCAACAAAATGGTATAGCAGAAAGAAAGAATAGTACGATTTTTGAAATGACAATGAGTATGCTAAAGGCTAAAGATTTACCAAAGAAGTTTTGGGCAGAAGCCGTTGCTTGTGCTGTATTTGTGCTGAACAGGTGTCCAACAAAAAGTGTTCTTGGAAGAACCCCAGAAGAGGCTTGGACCGGCAACAAGCCAGATGTTTCGTTCCTACGAGTATTTGGATGCGTGGCATATCCCTATATACCAGATGAACGGAGGAAGAAGTTGGATGACAAAAGTGAGAAGTGCATCTTTATTGGCTACAATGACACAACTAAAGGTTATAAGCTGTATAATCCAATCACTGAAAAAGCAATCATTAGTAGGGATGTCCAGTTTATAGAAGATGAAGCTTGGGACTAGAACCAAAAAGTTGACCAGACAAACATTACCATCAAAGATGAACCATTGGAGGGAGATACAGAAAAACCTCCATCATCTTTGACCAGCGGTGCATCTTCTTCTTCATCTTCGACTGGCGATGCATTTTCTTTACCAACAGTAGCTTCAGAACCACCATTACGTCGTTCACAGCGACTGCGAGAGACTCAAGCAAAATTTAGGGATTATGTGGTCACAAGAAACAATGATAATGATAGTGGCGAAATCACTGATGAAATTATGATAAACTTCTATTTATTTGCTGAATGTGACCTTGTATCCTATGATGAAGCAGCTGTAGATGAAAAGTGGATTCAAACAATGGATGAAGAAATCCACTCCATTGAAAAGAATGACACATAGGTGCTAACTTTTTTACTATCTGGTAAGAAGCCCATTGGTGTCAAGTGGGTGTACAAGACAAAATACAAACCCGACTGTCAAGTGGACCATTACAAAGCCAGACTGGTCGTGAAAGGCTATAAGCAAAAGCCAAGTATTGATTATTTTGAAGTATTTGCACCAGTAGCTCGAATGGATACCATTCGGATGGTCTTAGCACTCGCAGCTCAGAACCATTGGAAGATTTATCAAATGGATGTGAAATCAACATTTCTGAATGGGTTCCTTGAAGAAGAATTCTACGTGGAGCAACCACAGGGTTATGAGAAGAAAGGGCATGAAAATCAAGTTTACAAATTGAAGAAAGCATTGTATGGGCTAAAACAGGCACCTCGCGCTTGGTACAAGCGGATCGACACATACCTATTAGAGCATGATTTTCAAAAGTGCCCGCATGAGCATACACTATATATCAAGTCAAATACTAATGGTGACATAATAATTGTGCGTCTTTATGTTGATGACTTGATATTTACGGAAACTGTAAAAAGATGTTTGCTAAATTCAGGGAGGCTATGACTAGCAAATTCGAGATGACAGATTTAATATTGATGTCCTATTTTCTGGGTCTTGAAGTGAAGCAGACAAATGATGGCATATTTGTTTCATAGCAGAAATATGCTATCGATATTTTGAAGCGACTGAAAATGGAATCGCTCAAGCCATTTCGAACTCCCGTTGCAGAATGGTTGGAGTTGAAGAAAGAAAGAACTGGTGAACTAGTAAATCCCACTTATTTTAAAAGCATTGTTGGCAGTTTAAGATATTTGACTTCTACTAGGTCAGATATTACTTATGGCGTGAGAATTATTAGTCGGTTCATGGAAAAACCATACCAATCACATTTGCAGGCAGCAAAAAGAATTCTACGATATGTCAATGGAACTCGTGATTATGGAATTTTATACTTTTACACTGACAATTTCAATTTAGTGGGGTATACAGATAGTGATTGGGCAGGAGATACTGAAACGCGGAAGAGTGCTTCTGGATATGCGTTCTTTCTCGGATCAGGAGTAATTTCTTGGTCCTCGACAAAAGAAGAAGTTATTGCGCTCTCAACAACTGAAGCAGAATACATGGTAGTAGCTTCAGCAGCGTGTCAAGGGATATGGCTTCGTAGGATGCTTTGTGAACTAATGCATGAACAGAAAGGTTCTACAAAATTAATGTGTGATAACAAGTCGGTGATTGCATTAGCCAAGAATCCTGTTTTTCATGGCATGAGCAAACACATAGACATCAAGTATCATTATATCCGTGAACTAGTCAAAGATGAAGAGATTGAACTTGATTTCTGTAGATCCGAGGATCAGATTACAGATATTTTGACGAAACCATTGAAGGCGGATTTGTTCGAAAAATTGAAGACGATGCTTGGTGTTGTTGATTTCCAAAATCAATTTTAAGGGAGGCTGTTAGAAATATTAAAATTGTTTTTGTCTTTTATACAAACTTGGTCTTCAAGTTTGACAAACTTGGTCTTCAAGTTTGACAAACTTGATCTTCAAGATGATACAAACTTGGTCCTCAAGTTTGATAAACTTGGTATTCAAGAAAATTTTCTTAGGAGTAGTATAAATAGGTTGTCCCCTCCCTATTTGTGTAAGAATGTGTGTGGAAAGCCATAGAAAGAGAAAGTTGAGAGTTGTAAGAAAAAGCTTGTAGAGCTAAGCTTGTATTTCTCTGTGTAAAACCTGTGCAAAAGGCATTTTGAATATAATTCTCTCTCGTTTGTGTATTTGTGTGCTTCTCACCAAAATCATCAAAATTTGTCTATATCCTTTTTGGTTCCTACAGTGCAACAGAGATACAACTCACGATATACCTTCGTGTTCAGTATGCATCCGCAACAAGAAGGATTGAGCTCGGTTTGACTCAGATGGTTGCCCCATCAGTCTGAACTTGCTGCACACAAGTGTCCCACTGGATGTGAGGCTGGGGTAGTGTTCTTTTCTAGTTTTCGGGTTTGGGCTGTTTGCATTTTCCTGCTGTTGAACCATGGACTGTCCATCCTTTGATTACTTGAAAACTTATCACAAATAATTCTTCGGTGATTAGAAACATACAGTGTTCGGATGATCATCTCTGTGATGCGCGCATACACAGACACACATAATATCTCCTACATTTTGCGATGACCCCTTGTTGCTAAATACTATGTAATCTGCGCGGTATTGTGATTGAGAGAGAGAAAAGCAGTCGGTTCCCTCCAATGAAACAAAACATGCATTTTCTGGCTGGACTACTTGAGCCATCAGGGGCAATCATACGCTCTCATGAACAACGTATGAACATAAACTTGAGCATGGCTTACAGTTTCTTTCGTCATCTCAAATATGTGTAGTTCCCGTTCCCCATCATCTCCAGAAGTCTAACATCTGGGATCAAATGTAAACTCTCAAGTCTCAAACGACTTTCACTCGGGGCGGTGAAAGAATGTCTCACATTCTCATATAGCAAAATCAGGGCAAGACACTTTCACAGTCATCCAACTTTGCGGCTACATTCTATCAGGACACTGAACTTAAAACTTCCAATCAGGTCATTGTCCTTCCAAATGATTTCAATCATTTCATTTCATCAACCGTCCAATAGGAAAGTTACCAAAATGCTGAGATGCCACATGACATGTGGATAGAGTGACATGTCTTTTTTCTGTCAAGTCAGCCTTTTGTTACATGATCCATTAACATCTGATGGAATGACATGGTTGAAATTATCTTGAAAGCACTGCACGATCACCTGATTAAAACCTATAAGTTCATTGATTTTGATCGAAAATATCTAAAATCTAAAGAGAGAGAACACAATTTACCTGAAAAATCAAGCTTCAACCAAGAAGCAAAACTTAAGTGTTCACTCTGGTGAATCTATGTCTTGGACTTTATACGTGCAATGGATGCCTTATGCTTCATTGCATGTAATGCCTCTTGAGCTTCAAGCCATAGGTTCTTATATAATACAGTCTGGGGACTCATTTGGTCCTCAACATGACCAGCTTCCATACTCTTCTCAATGAACTGCACCTCACAAACCGCGAGCCATCTAGTATTACGTCCTCTCAGTGAAGACAACTGCCGACAAATATAACTTAATGCAATGTGGCAAATTGTACCTGGGGAATACCATTACTTATATTGCTGACCAGAGGACGAGCATCCTGCAACTCCTTATTTGACAGCACTGAATCAGTATTCTGCATCAAGTAGTTACTTAGTGAAGCTCAGGCCCATAAATCATAAGTTACCACTACATGGCATTATATAAATGTTTAAGCAGCTTATTGACTAGTCCACATTCTTAGATTTGCACTGCAGTAGTACAAGATGGACGGGAATTCAGACAACAATCCTCATCCCTGTAAAACAGCACAAAATGCAGACTTCTACATAGCAAATCTGTTTGACTTACTGTACTTCAACATAGTGTAAATAGCTTATTTCAAGAAATATCAAATCGTTGCCTAAGGTGCTGTTAAGTCAGAGTAAACACACAACATCCTAACTAAGAATAATATGATCCTTGGCAAATTCCTTAGAAATACAGGGCTATTGCCGTCAGAAACTTATCATCTTTTTGCCTATCCAAAAGGAAAATGTACTTCCCACCAAAGAGCTTAGCAGAAAAGTTGCTGGCAAACGAGTATGCTCCTCCACTGTTCATAAATGAGTATGCCCAGAGAGCTGGCATGAAAATTCCTAGATCAATTATTGCCAAATATGCAGATTCTTAGGTCAGAAGTCTCTTTTCCCCAAAATATTATCTGTTTATATTCCAGTTACAGATGAGATTGAAATATAACAACACCACTACCAAATCATACCATGCATGCATAAGCAGACTTGTCTGAAAAGCTCAAGATCCCAGGAATAATTGATCCATCCAAAGATGTCCACTGCCTCTCCCTCTGTTTTGTGCACCTTGAGAGATTGCTGATTACAACCTGGATTCTGTCATGTATAACATCACTCAGCACGTATCCGTTCTCACACTTATCTATAAGCAACTCTGACAGAGAATGCATCTCCTTCAAAAGTACATCCACTTCTGTCCTTGATGATGTGGACACTAGTTCGGATACATCGGAAGGAGCCTCAGTGTAAGTGGGCACTCCAACTCCTAAAAAAGACCACTGTTCAAGTGACTTTGACTCAGAGACATGCACCACTGCAGAGACAGAAACACTAGTTGCGTCGGGAAGTGTGATATCATTGATAATGTTCACTGGGCCTTCAAGATTTGTTCCCCTTCCAATATCACCGGTTTGTGTAACAAAATCCTCCCTAAGAAATGGTGATGTGACACCAGAATCAACCTTAGCAAAGCTACTTGTCTTTCCCTTCAGAAGGGGTTCCGGAGCAGGATTATGCACATCATTTCTGAACTGAGGGCCAATTGTCTTCGGTCCTTCCCAATTGAAGTGTCTTGCCATGTCGTCATATTGCATCGTCTCTACTTCAGACAATGGGATAGGAGCTGAGGATGCACACTTTTGGAAAGGCAAGGAATCATTTTGTGCACATTCAATCTCCTTGTGACACAACTTAAGTTCAATATTTTGAGGAACAAAGACAGGTGCTAGGGGATTCAAACTTTTTTTTGCTTCCGATCGATTTTCTTGAAGTTTACGATCAGGAGCTTCATCAAGTTGATGTTCTGAAGCTTCAGATTCTCTAAACGCACAATGCGATAAGTTCAGTCCTTTCCAACAAGGCGAATCTTCGTCAGCATCACTCTCGTCTAGCTCATTTTGGTTGAGTCCATCCTTTTCAGGCATTGAAAGAGAATCTTGGGCAAAATTACTTCCTTCAGCAACTTTCCGTTTGTATTGAACTCCAGGCAAAGATTCAACATTCATGACAGTGTCAAATCTCTGACTTTTTCTCTCCTCGCCTTCTAGAGCAGAAAATCTCTCGTCATGAGCAGAAAAGTCCATTTCCAATGTACTATCGCTCTCCCTTCCGTTGAAAGCCCCAATACCACTAAAACTCGAAGGTTTCGAAACAGCAAGATCAGAGGGAGAAATTATTTCGTCAATGCTTGATAGCCCAAAACACGGAGCTTGACAGTGATTTGTACCTGGAAAAGGAGAATCTGCACGTTTCTCTTTATGAGATTCAAACTGGGGGAAGTATCTATCAGATTCAGATGAAACAATGTTAGGATTATTGTTGTTCCCTCTAACCTCATCTGCTGGACATTGTGAGGGACTGTAACTATTTGGGGAGGTTGCAGAGGAATACTGATTTATTAAAACTGAAAGCTCTAAGGGGCTGACACTGGGATCTAGTACTGGAAATGAGGTACATTCAGCTTTTTTTTGCTCTGTCCCTCGGAATTTGACCTGATCATCTCTCGCAAAAGTTTCTAAATAACCCATACAGAGATCGTTACAAGTTTCGTGGAAGCTCTTTGATCCTTTGGAAGCATTATTCCCTGCAGAGATAAAAGTTCATGAGCAGACAAAGTAATACTAAACTCAAACTGGTTTTCAAATTCTCATTCCCTCTATACATTACACAAATTTTTCTCTTCTCACTACAAACATTATGCAACGGAAATCCTGTAGACTGTCAAACATCCCAAATACTTTTTTTCGCTAAAGGAAAGATCCAAAAAATCAAAAGCTCGCAACATTACAAAGCATCAAGGAACACCTATCTCGCTCGGCTCAAAGAAAAAAAGAAAATGCAAGTAAGAGAACTGTTGCTCAAGCCAAAATTACTACATTAAAAGCTTTATGACTGTTTAGGGGCTGCTGATGAGGGCCTGGATAAATTTACCAGGCATTATCAGTCCACACCATCCCAATACATAGTGAAGTTGTTTCCATTCAGAGGCAAACAGCAACATCCTCAAGAGCCCACTCAAAAGTTAAAGATTCAAGACGAGCGGCCAAGAAAGTTGAGTCAGAATATTGGAAAAATTCAGACCAGACCCCTAACAAGATTGGAGCACCCTAATGGAATGCCTGGTCATAGAGGTTCTCTGAGGTAAATGAAACCAAACATAACAGGCCCTTTATTTAGATCTACACAGCCACTACAGCTAGGAGCCTAAGAGTCGAGCATGCCACTGGATTGGAGCCAAAAAGAGGAGCAAACCCTTAATAAAGTCTTGATGAGTTTGAATTGAACATGAAAATCAATATAACACAGACTTCCAATTACTAAACTTCACAGGTATTCTGACGTGAACTGATACCAGACTACATGGTTGGTTGTTGTCTACTCTTACGAAGTAGTCTAGTTCGTCACTAGCAATTTTCAAATTAGCCACCAGGATTGAGGCAAAAACAGATTTTCTGAACACACGGGACGAATTTGACCGAAAAAATTTGGATCACTCTCCCAAAACAAAGCAATGCTAACACGATGACAAGCCATAGCATCCATTATACCATAACATGAACTAGCATAGATGATGTAAACGCTAAATCAAAACCCTCATAGACATTGCTGTACATACTAGTAATTAGAGACACTTACATATAACAACCAGAAAATGAGGCAAAGTACGGTCAACAAGAGTCAGCGCCAAGTGAAACACCAACAAGATGAGCAAGAACTAATTATTGACCATACAGCAATATTATCTTAGAACAATAAATGCAAGACGTATTACTGGGCCTTATTTCCAATCCAAAAGGGGTCCTTGAACGCTGGATAGGACAAGAATAATCGCTTCTCACCTCCATCTATCCAGCCTACCCAACAGGACCAGAAAAACATCTAAATTCGAAAAGAAACTACTGACCTTGCTTTGCAAAGAGCGGATATGCGGTCGAATCACTAGCATTCTTCCCCTCGACAACAATGCTCCCCTGACAGCCAATGCTGCTTCCCTTTTTATCCTGAGTGCCCTCATCCTCAACACCACTCATTTGGCCATCACAGACCAGATTGGAAACCTCTTTGCCACAATTCACAAGAGACGACCCAATTACGGATACAGTTTCATAACCACCGAGATCCCGGGATGCCTCAGATGGGTAATCTTGATAATCGTAAGGAAAGCCTGAGACTTTAGTTCCAAAGTCAGAAACAGAGTAACTGCAATCACCCGGTGCATCGCTTTCCAATCCAAGACTGGAAAACGGATGGACCAACACAACAGAAGGACTGAGACTTTGCCAATTGTTAATTGAAGGCTCTGATGAGTGAGCGTAAACTTGCTGCTGATAGGGCTTGCTCAATTTGAAGGGCTCGGCCAAAGGCGAGAGGCGAGACGACGACGCCGATGACTGTCTCTGACTCGGACCCCCCATTGAACCACCACTACTTCAACAACATCAAAAGTTAAAAACCCCTCATTCAAGAAGTCACTAACCATGTTCAAAAACAGCCGATTTATACCTACACTAACAGTTTCAACCGGTGATCAATGTCCCAAGTGCCAAAATTTAGCAAAAGGACAGGTACCCATCAAACTATATGCAATAAGAAGTGGAAAAATCTCGCATTTTGGGGGTCTTTGAATGGGGAGTGATCCGATACGTATCGTGTGAGAGTTCAAGCGAAGAACGCAAGTGACAAAAGAATTCGAGATAAACCTCGTTCCTGTACGAGAAGCGAGCTTAGCGATGATTGACGAACAGCTTCTTCTTCCTTCTTCTCCTCCTCCTCCTCCCGAAGCGCTCCTGTTGATTGACCTTCCGACTTCGGGTCAAGGAGAAGAAAGAGAGAAGAAATGCTTAAGAAAGAAGGCTTCGATGTCTCCTTGGCTTGCTGCCATGTTCCTTGTACTCGGTACCGATCATCATCGCTTTGTCGTATCAATTGTTAGAAGTCTGCCTCCGCCACGTAAGTCGTCGAAAAAAGGCACTATTTTTCCACCATTCCAAATTATCTCTTCTTATAAACAAACCAAAAGAAATAATTTCTACCACTTTATAAATTTAAATTGAAGCCTTCTTATCTTTTTTGGTAAATTTAATCCTTGTTATTTTAACATTTTTATAATTATGGTTTGATCGTCATCGGCTAACTAACAAGAGAGGAACCAACGTAGCAACCCATTGCTAGAGCTTTCAACTTAAATATGAGTTTTTTTATAGAACAGAATCCATAACAATCGGTTCCTAAACGGAAAGTACGGAAACGCTCTTATCACTAGATAAATCCCAAGATGAGTTAATACAGTATGATGTCCTTTCTATGGTTAATTAATAAATGATTTTCCTTTTTTTTTAACTTAACAGAGGTATGTGTTGAAAAAACTTCAGTATATTTTTAAAGTGAAGCTATAAATCCGTTGCAGATGATACACTTATCTTATTGAGTTAAAAAAAAGTGTGTGTTTTTGAGCACGTGCATGTTTATTTAGTATGTCGATTTGAACTCGGTTCGTGTAATTTATCATGTTCAATCGATAAGGGTTCTAAATGGCTCTGTACAGAAGAATTCAAGGTATCACGCAAAATCGCATCATTTCCCAATCTAACGAAGTCGTTCCTCTTGAATCCAATGAAGAACACCGATTACTTAGGATCAATTTGCAAATTTGTGGCACTATAGTAGAATCCTTACCGATTGCACGTTGTACGCAAATATGCGAAAAGATAGCACAAGTTTTATTAAGTCGAAACCTAAATGTGAAGCCTTATGGTACCTCCCCTAATTTCGGAGAGTGGCTCCGCTGAATTAGCGAAACAGTTTAAGGTGAGGAATTTGAGTGTGTACCTTAGCCCCCTTTGAGTCCACTAGGTCTTAATTTCTCGTTATACCATTTAGATGATGAGAATACATCTTAAGTAGATTATCAAGTGTTTTATATAATTGAGATAGGTACCATGCATGCGTATGGTTTGCCAAATTCAATACTACTATCGAGCAATTTGGACTCCAACCAATATATCACTCATCATCTGGAGTTTTTTTTTTTTTGGGTCAAAAGTCATCACTTTGAGTTGAAGACCTGGATTTGCTTCATTATTTCCTGGGCACGATAGTTTCTTCGGACTCAAGCAAAATATGCATTAGATTTCATCTCTTGAGAAGGTTTGACGGATGATGAGATCACTCTCACTCATCGTAGCTCAACTATCACCTATCCTGACAAAGTAATTGCGGTTCATCCAGAGAGTCAGGTTATGTCTTGCGTGTTCTATTCACTATATCATTGTGTTACATATCCTGCGATACATCATGGGTGCCTTATTTTATCGTCTTCGCTCCAAAATCAATCTAGAATTATGCCTCTACTCACATGCGGACTATGCCGGACGCATCGATAAACGCATCTCTAGGACAAGGGTTTTGTGCGTTTCTTGGCGGTTCCTTGATTTCTTCACGTGGTAAGGAGCAAATCATTGACTCATTGTCTAGCACTTTACTCGATAAATCTTCTTTGAGGAATCATTGATGTCGTCCGTGTCTCTTCTGCCAATAAAACCGCGAATGGTCTTGCAAAATCTGATTATCATTTGGCGCGACAAGACACCAAAGCCACCATTCAGGTCATCAGAAATGTAGTCTTTTCAGGAGCGCAATTATTGACCTTTGTCGATAAATTTTCTAGTTTCTTTGTCCAAATTCCACTTGGCTTCCTTGGACCCGCCTTGAGCTTGAGTAGATTTGTCAGAATATTACAAGATTTCATCGATTTATATGAGATTGTTTAAATTAGCTAGCTTCCTTGTGCATACTTTTCGGATATAAATAGAGAAAATTACGCAAAAAGTCTTAAATCTATTGTACGGAGGTCAATTCAGTCATAAATTTTTCAACTATGCCAATTTAATCCTAAATATTTTGACGATTTGTCAATATAATACTTTTAACCAAATATCCAAATAATAGTTTTAAGACTGAATTGTCAAATTTTTAAAAGATGTGAGATTAAATTGACATAATTGAAAAGTTTATAACTAAATTGGCAAGTTGTCAAAAGGTTTAAGGCCAAATTGACACAATTGAAACATTTAGAGCTTAATTGGTCGCCAAACAATAGGTTTATGACTTTTTGGACAAATATCTCGATATAAAATACCATTGAGTGTAACACACCAATCATCCAAATAATATACAATCAATTCTTCTCATTTGTACATAGCTTTACTTAATAGAAAAAGATTACATAAGTATCCCGAATAAATTAAATTAATCACCACTACACCCGTTAAAGTATAATCAATTTAAATGAAATAAGTGCATGAATAAGTTTGATCTACCACGTAACCCACTTTTTCAAACTAAGCATAACTGACTAGCTTCATATGAACATGGATCCCAAGTCCTAATTTTTAGCATATGATAAGAGAATTAAATTTCATCTAATTAATGTTAGGTTAGAAGTTGCTATTATTATAATTTCACAGCTGAATAATTGCTGCCAGCTAACCCGTGGGATGGCTTGGCTTTGGTTTCCACCAATCGGCAATCACGGGGGTTGTGTATTTTTGCCTTCTCGAGGAAGTCATCTCCGGCGGATTATTAGAATTGGAGCCCACGCGCGAAGAGCTAATTGATTCTTTAGGAAAACACATTTGACCAATCTTTTTTTACATGGAATGATTCCAGCTAAATCAAACCATTTGCTCCAAAAAATTTAAGCATTCGAGTACGACCCTGAACATATTTTATATACTATCACTTATTCTTTATCGAAATGAATGAATAGAAAATTTATGCACTCTGATCATGATAAGAACGAATTTGCCCAGTCTGTTTTAATAAACAAGAACAGAATTGAGGACGGTGACCATCCGTGTGATTTGAATGTAGCAATATCAAAACGAAAATTCTTTCATTAAAGGACATCATCGATTATAAATGCGTATTGTTCCCATTATTTTTTTTTCTTGCTGAAATTGTATGGATTACTTTGCTTTTTCGATAATAAACAAAAAAGGGGATCAGCACATAATTAGAAAATACTGATCAAATAATGCTCCAACATTAGCACAAGGCCGTCCCTTTAAGCTTCAAACCAGAGAAAAGGGCATCTCTGCTAAGCCAACAAATTATATATTCGCAAAAGAGAAATGAAGAAAAAATTGAAAAGAAATGAATGACACCCTCTATTTTCAAACCATTAGATAGGCACAAAATCTGGTGATAACGTTAAAGAGGTCAACTCGACGAGTTCATTTTTCACCGTATCTGTTCATTAAACCTTTGTAAGAAATTCTAATATAATTGTTTTGGTCAATTGTTGACGTGGCATTTTAATCATTACCAGCTGCTCTATGTGGCACATTAATATGGATAACTTTACTTAAAATAACGTCCTATGTGAACCGCCCCATCAGCGATTTGCTGTGGTAATTGATCGGAAGAATTATATTGAAATTTTGTTCATATGTTTAGGACTACTTTGGCCAAATTAAAAAAGGTTAACACCGAATAGACATACATACAATATGTTTATGGCTAAATTGGTAATTTTTCCCGCTTATAAGTGAGCCTCCAGTAAAGTAAATTATTTATAATCAATATAGTATAACATGTCGCAAAGTAAAATCCTGAATGCACCATATTAATGTAGGAGAATGCGCCATTAAGATCCTTTGGAGGTGGATCAAGTTATGCGAAAACCGGACCAAACACCACTTTGCTCTCTGTATTAAAAAAGCAAGTCTCACACATTGCATGATATATTAAATTTCTACATTACCCAACCTGCCCAAACCCGAATAAATGGGATATAAACCGGTTTATGGTTTTGGGCCGGGAGACGAGTTTGAGATTGACCGCTTAAAATCCGACTTAGCGAACCCAATACGTATTAATCATGAAAGTACCTTTATTCCATTTGCAATTGTTATGTAATTTGATGAATTCACATGATTACTGCCGAACCCTAAAATGATTAATCATAATCTAATAATTTTAACGACAGCCATCATCGTACCGATCCTCGAGTCCTAGATTCCTACTAACATTAATCTTAAACTTTTGGAGATCCCATTTACAATTGTTATGTAATTTGATGAATTCACATGATTACTGCCGAACCCTAAAATGATTAATCATAATCTAATAATTTTAACGACAGCCATCATCGTACCGATCCTCGAGTCCTAGATTCCTACGAACATTAATCTTAAACTTTTGGAGATCCAATACACGAACCTTTAGTAATTGAGTAATAATCATATATTCCGACAAACAAAGAGACGGCCTTCATGTATGTAAGAATTTGGTTCAAGATTCATCGTTCATTCCTTGGGAACGCCAAATCGCTAGCGAAAACAGAGCATGGAAGAGGAAGAAGAACAGATCAATCAAAGCCAAAAAGAAAAACTCCTCCTCTCGTATATGTACACGCGACCAATCCCAGAAAGACAAAAATGAAAAACTTAATCACGCCGCGACGACGCTGACGGGGACCGGGGCCGGCGCCTGGATGGGGCGGCGCCTCGGCGGGGACGCGAACGGGAGGCTGCGGAGGATGAGGATCCGGACGCGCCTCGGCAGCGGGGCTTCGTGGAACAGATGCTCCAGCACCCTCGCCAGGACCGCCGTGTACTCCTCCATGATCTCCGCCATGATGGCCACCATCATCATCCTCTCTTCTTCTTCTTCTTCTTCTTCTTCTCCTCCTTCTTCAACAACCCTTTCCTTCGCGAATCGAATAGCTTGCTCGCCTTTGCCGGGAACCCAGATCGGAGCTTCGAAATCTCGGGGACGACCGTCCGATGTGGTGATCCGTACGTATTAATACATGCTCGCGTGCTCAGTTTGGACGCGGATGGAGATGGGGATGAGGATGAATCCCGCACTCCGCAGGCGATTCTGTGTTCTGGTTTTTGTCGAGTGGGGATGACGGCGGCGGGTTGCTTTCAGTATTCGAGCGTCTTCCGGTGGGCTGGTTTTTTGCGGCGTACCAGGTGGGGGCCAATTTTCCTGCGCGCTTATCGGTTTGAAGGACAAATTCTCAGGTGAGATAGGGTTTACTTGAGCCCAACGCATTTAAGCCTTTTGATCCGGATGGATCGCACCTTGGAGCTCGTGTGTGATGGGGTTGGCGAATACTTTGGAGATCCTTATTTCTCATACTGGATACACCCACTTGAACTTAGAAAAATTGAAGTGTTATCCGACGACATGTGATTCCTGCGTGCAGAATGCGGGGGTTCGAGGGCAGCACTCCCGACATGGGTGCCCCGATGCCCAGTCAGCAGGCGGGGGTTCAGGGGCAGTGCCCCCGACGGGGGTTCCGCTGTCCAGTCAGCGGACGACTGCCCCGCTCGCCTGTGAGCAAGCGGGGGCTCGGGGGCAACGCCCCCGAAACCTCAACAGGTTTGGGTTTTTATTTAAACTGGCATGTATAGTGCGAGATTCAGAGATTTCGTATAGATTTAGGTTTTGGGCCCATTTGGGGCACATATATATTTTGCTAATTTTTCTGATCATTGTAACGAGTTGAGTGGCTGTAAACCGAAAATCATAGTGCAATCTCTTTGCAGGACGTAGTCTTATTAGAAGGTGAATCTGGGTAAATTCGTGGATCGTCTATTTTCTCTGTCTTCTGTGTGATCGTTCTATTTCGATTCTCAATACATCCCTTTAGTGTGATCCATTGGTAGAAAAATACATTAGGCTCGAATGTCTCGATCCTAAGATGTATCGAGTTTTGAAAATACATTACGTCCGTATGCATCCCGTGCATTCGAGAATATCTCGATCTTAAGATCCATCAGGTTTGGCCATGCCCACTTTATTATTTTCTTTTCCCCCATTTTTTCGAGTAGACCGAAATACGTTAGGCCCATATGCATCTCGTGCATTCAAGAACATCTCGATCTTGAAGATCTACCTACCGGGTTTGACCATGCCCACTTCATTCTATTTTTTCCCTTATTTTGTCGAGGATCTTGTTATCCAACGCTTCATGACACAAATTAAGCAAGTAATCAAGTAATTTCGACCGTTTTCAATTCATAAAAGAAATTCGCTGACCGCTGATGTTATATGCGCGGGTGTTATGAGGCACTTTGGGAGTTTGCTGGGAAACAAGACAAGGCGAGTCTGAATTACCTTTTGCATTTTACTTTTTACTGGATCTAAATCTTGTGATATCCATATCGTGGTTTATTTTTAATCACCCTAATCGAGACCCTTTCAATGCATAAATATTGACACGTAAATTTACACATAATTTATTCATAAAATTTGAAATTTGGATAGCATTTTAAATTCTAGTAAGAAGGCAAAAAAACTCGATCTATCGATCTACTTTCCTTTATTCAAAATGGGGGAACGAAGATAATTAAAGCCATGAAGGGAAAGAAGGATGAACGAGGAAGTAGGCTTATACAAAGAAAGCTCCACCTAAGTTACACCATACATAAGTGTTCACTCATACTTACTCTAAAGGCTTTTGGGCAAATGCAAATACTATTTGATAAATTTTTCGAGTGCTTGCGGGAAATGCAAACGTGCTTAATCCAAGGAAGGTTCGGAGGAGTTTTGGGAGTTGAGCATTTCCAGGATACTAATACAAATTTTCTTCCAACTTTACTCTAGCTAAACATTCATAATTCTGGAAAATGCCTTTGCCTTGTGCGATATCACCGACAAAGGGATCAGACCACTACGAGCTGCTGACGAGGCTAAGATCTTGCGCCGGCGAACCTCAATTGAGGTTGCGTGGCCTTAAATGTCGCCTAGGCCGCCTTGCAAGATTGGCCGTTGCCAGTTTTGCCCAAATCTGGCTCGCCGGCGTCTTGAGCCTCGCCGACAAAGGTTTGAGATTTTATTTTACAAAAAAAATAGCAAAGTCCTTTAAAGATAGCTGTGGAGAGGAAAACAGATTTATATGCACGTGTGGTTAAGGTAAATAATGAAGTATTGCATCAAGCACATATAAACAAGTTAATTAGCTTATAGCTATGAAATCTTGATTCCAAAAAATAGTCATTGAAGGACAATATTAATGGATGCTCGTGACAAATTACTAGCTATAAGTACTCATGTAAAATTACAGCAATCAAATATAAATATCATCACTAATTAGGAGAAATTGTCCAATCAGTCATAAATCGACTGTACGGATATCAATTCAGTCATAAACTCTTTAATTTTGTCAATTTAGTCCTAAACTGTTATGTGAAATTCCAAGTAGTCTTTTCGGTCAATTTTCATCGGAAATCACTGACGTGGAGATGTGTCATGTGGGACTGTTGGTGGTAACTGGACAATCACGTTAGTGATTTTTAATGAAAATTGATGGAATGACTACACTGAAATTTCACGCAAAGATTTATAACTAAATTGACAAAAAAAATGAAAAGTTTAAAATTGAATTGGCATTCGTACAATATGTTTAGAACTGATTAGGTAATTTCTTTCGGTAACTATAAATACATTAATAGTTGCCTTTCTTTCATTATCAAAACTTACTACTAACACGAGCAGACTTTCAATCACATAAAAATTCTTATTTTCCTACGTTTGAAAATTTCTCCATTTCCTCCTCGCAAAAAAAATTATAATCTTACTTATTCTTTTTTACTCATTTTAATTCCCCTCCTTTTCCTCCTTCACCCTAAAAAAAATGTTGAAGTGGATTAACCCTTTACTAATTTGAGCTTGCAAATGAAGGAAATTTTGCCAAGGAAATGAAAATATTAGGGGCGCGAATGATAATCATTCTATTTTATAAATAAATTTCTGGTCATAAATAGATTGTTCTATTTCTATTCCATGGATGCGTTTTTGAGCAAAAATATGCGTTTGATAATGACATAACAAAAACTTATTTAATAACGACACAAAATTTTTCCCTCCCAGGCAGCCAGAGAGTGGATGGCAAGCGGGCGGCGGACGATGGCATTGCCAGTGCGAAGGACGGCGACAGGAGGCGACTGGTGTTGGGCAATGGCAAGAGGCGGGCGACAGCGAGAGGAGGCGGCGGTGGCAAGAGAAGGGACGTGGTGGGAGGCGGGAGGAGGCCGGCAACGTGAGGTGGACGGTGGCGGGAGATAGTGGATGGCGGGAGGCGATGGACGACGATCGGCGGGTGGCTGTGAGAGGCGAGCGACGACGGGAGACAATGGCCAGCAAGAGGAGGCAAATGGCAGGTGGGCGGCAATGGGTAGCTGGTGGGCGACCGGCTGGTAGTGAGGGCAAGTGATGAGAAGAATTTTTATTTTTCATTTTTATTCTAGAAATAGAAAAATATAAAATTTTAACTTCTCATTTATGTTCCCAACCTATTTCTGAAATCAAAATTTATTCCAGAAATAGAGAAATGAAATTACGTTGCCAAATGGATTTATGTTCCAAACCTGTCTTCAGGAGCAGAAAAATAGAAAAATAAAGAAATAAAATTGTTATTATTCGAAACCTAAAAAGTTAAAATTTTGGCTCTACAGTAATTTCTCAAAATAACGACCATAGTTAAAGTTCGGGGCTTTTCTAGTGGGCTGTGCCCTTTTGCGCGGTAAAGTTGTTAGGGGCTTTATTCACCGTTGGATCACCGGATTTTATTGCTAACCGTCAGATGAATACGCAATCTATGCCGTCATCGGAACAACGAGATCCTCTATCAGCCGTTGGAAAGCGCCCGCGACGGAGTGAAAGTGTCCTGAAGTTCGATCGATTTGTCCTCAAAATGTTATGTTGCACCATGAGAAATTCAATTCAATCACTTAATATTTGCCGAAACTAATGGCATTACTTCGAACGATCGGCGAGGTATGCATGCTTGACGATGCTAATGGTGACGATTTCACAAACAGGCGTCGCAACCCGTTTTCGGATTGCGACTAACCATTCTGTCGTCCGACTCGAACCCGATCAGAAAAACAGAAAAATTTCATGAAGAACAAGTGACGTTCTTTCGTGTGCTACTTCTTTGCTGCTTCCACTGTTGCTTCTTGATCCTCCATGTCTTGAACCGGCTGCGCCTTTTTCTCGATACTCTCGTGCATCTCTCTGTTCTTGCCCCACAGAAGAACGTACAGTCCCACGATCACAAGAACAGATCCCAAAAGGCTGGTCCATCCAAAGTTGGGTGGGACAAAGAAGATATTGCAACGTAAGTCGAAAGAGATTGAGATTTATGTGATGGTTTTGCCTGATCGGAATGGGGATGAGATTCGGTGTTACCTTCCTAGATAAAGCTGCTCTTGGAGGGCGGGGATGCCGACCATGGCGGCGAATATCTGAACAAGGGGGCTGAATGCCGCCGTGAACACGGGACCCCTTTTCTTGACGCACCACGACATCCCCACGTAGCACAATCCCGAGCACACCATTCCCTGCACCACCCATAGTCTACGTTTAGCATCAATATCGACGAGTAACACAAAAGATGTAGCAGCTTGCCTTACCTATCAAGTTGAGCTTTATGAGAACTTTCGAGACAAACTGCATCGTGTTGGAAGACTTATGTAGCTCACACTCTTTCTTTTAGTTATATTTGATTGCTTATTGTTTTAGACGGTTCGGTTCGGTTGGATGTGCGCATCGCAACACGCATGGCAGGGCGAGCATGAAAAAGATGGACATGATGCAATGTACGGGCGCAAGTCCATCACTCTCTTTCCCGTGGCTATCAACCCAAGTTCATGACGTTAGAGTTTCTCAAAATTTTAGCACTGAAGTCCAATTTAAGTAGTGCATCGATTTGAGGGTGACCCTTCTTTGTAGGAAAGAGATCATGGCAAAAGATGACAAAAATCCTACTTTTCACCAGGCTTATGTATGGCTGTTCTTCAAGTGGGCTCGGATTAAGTTCGTTTTACAAAGCAGACAAAGAACAAAAGCTAGATGGATCTAACAAAAGTTTCTGAGCTTCCACTGGAAGAATGATTTTGAGGTTCGACCTTCATATGGTATTATTGAAATGTGTACTTACGGCAAAAACGATGGTGAGTATCTCGACTTTGCCCTTGAGCACCCACAAGGAGAGGCCCCTTCCCAGCGTCAAGCCCGCTAACATAGCAGATTGGAGTGCACCGAAGAAGGACATGAAGGCTGTGCTGGTGCACTTGCAAGGGTATAATTTCCCAATATTGGATTGAACTAGGAACCAACATGACCACAATAAGGCCCCTAAAAACAATGCTATGGAACTCATCACCCATCTGGCTGTGCTCCTCGTTGCCCCGAGCCTTGTAGCGGGACTAAAAGGGTGCAAAGTCAACTGCGGATGGTTGAGCAAAGAGCTTCCTCTGTAGAGAGATAGTGTCAAGACACCGACAATGCACACTATTGAACCCAGCACTTTGGCTATTCCGCTGCTGCTTCTTATGTCCACAACCTCCATCCTGTAAAAGAAGTTCGCTCAAATGGGTAGACTTAGCATGGAAATTATGTCTGTAACAAAGTTGCTCTCTCTCTCTCTCTCTCTCTCTCTCTCTCTCTCTCTCTCTCTCTCTCTCTCTCTCTATTGCATTCTAGATGGAAAAAAGAGTCATTGATGGGTTTTTCGACAGTACCTGAATGGTAAGGCCACAACGAACGTCATGACGGGGGCCAAGTTTAGGAACGCACACGAAAATGTTGCAGATGTTCGTTGAACTCCGAAGAGGAAGAGATATTGACTGAGTGACGCCCTGCAAAAATTTCAATAGACCTCCCTACAGTTATTTCCATTCTTAATCAAGTAGCAGAATTTTGGAAAAATAAAAAACAGATTGAGGCATAAAACTACCCCAGCATTGCGCTGAAGAAGAAGTAACACAAAATTCTAAACGTGAGCTTCGGCCTGCTATTCCTGCAAATAAGAGTGCTTTGCTTAGTCCATTACTTTGAGTATCCAAACAACATCAGAGGAAAGCAGGATTGAAGTTATCGGAGTTGCTTCAGTGGTGAATAACTAGCAACAGAAGAAGGTTTGTCTAAATAATCTTTAACAACATGAGCAACTAGATAACTACGTAAAGGAGAGTCTTGACTAATGAAAAATTGAGTAAGAGCTTCACCTTTCCAAAATGTAGCTGATTGGAGCCAAAAAAATGGTCGAAATAGAAAGCCGGTATGTGATGAGGACCAAAGGGTTCGCTCCTTCATCAAGCGCTTTCTTGAATAGTACATTTACTACGGCAAAGGCAAGCTCAATTGCTAGCATTGCAACATAAGGTTGCCATGTATCACTCCTGTTCTCTTCAGCCATTCAAATCAGATACTCTTAAGGAATGCAACGAACTACGAAGCTTCTCGCTCTGCTAATTAACTTGGAGTTGCTTATGTTCGATGTACACCAGAAAGACATCCGTCACTCTATATATGCAGGCAGCCTCTGGAGCAAGCGGACGCAAAGCAAGTGCAAATTCTTCAAATCAAATCAGTGCTCTAAGCCACCGATATTTGCATTAGTTTATTAGGTTATACTCTTTCCTTTCCATTCTTTTTTGCCGTGCTTTCTTTTGACTCATGCTTTCCAACAAAGTGAGATTATTTTGTAGATTCTTTTTCCCTGGCTCATTCAACAAACAGTCGAGAATCGCACATACAATCTCATTCCCGGATGCCCAATTCATATTTTCGACACGAGTTCCCCATTTAATATCTTGTTATGTGCTCTATCGAGCAACTTCGATCATGTGGGTCGGTTCTCTATAGCTCGGAATTTTCCCATATAAAAACCTACGGTAGGCATCTTCCTTTTTTTGTCCCCTTTAAGTAGGGATGTAAAGATGACTGATCATTCATTCATTCAGTTGGCCTCTCTCAGCCATGGCACTAACAAGGCATCTAATACTTCCTCATTTGAATAACTTAACTGACATCCTCCGTCCGACAACGCGGAGAGCAAGAACAATGTGTCTAGTCTTGTTTAAATTGCAAGAATAAAAAGATCTGCGATAATGTGCAGGTGGAAAAGCAAGGCGAGAGCCTTTTCTGGTATTCCCAACAATCGATTCTCAGTTTCAGCACCCAAGTTTACTTCGTATGGATTAACAAAAATCAATAACGCATTTAACAGGCTAAATGGCCATTATGCTACGTGTTTTAGGATCTTCAGCTGGAAAGGTAGGATAGACTTTCCGAGCCACGAACATAATAATATATCAGTGACGGAGACTATTCCCAAATCTTTCTGTAGCTCTAAAAGTTTCAGCTGAGCGAAATATGCAATTACAGTACGTAATTGAAGCATAAGCAAGCTGACAGTTATATATGTGTGAATATATCCTATTTTTTTTCCGGATTTTCAGGACCAAAGACAGTGACCATGAACAACACAACAACATCACGGTGCAGGACGATGTACTTAGCAGTCGACAAGAATTTGTCATCTGTCCCTGTCCTGAACTTTCTGGCTCGAGTCCTTGAGTCCACCGTATGTTAATTGAAACATTTAGGGTGTGGGACAATTCATCACCATCCATTACTAATACCTCCCAACTTTTGCACCCATGTGCAGACTTTCCCTGAATGGCAGGAGGGTCCCATTGAATCTTCTTCTTCACATATTTTGGTCAGAGCTGCCATATTTTTTCAGTTAGGGAGAAGACTGTAGTTTCTCAAGTTTGAGCTTTTTCTGAGTGAGTCGCGACTAAGATCGCAGCTCGATCAGGCGATAGGGGATCGTAAGTTGTCTAAGGTTTCTCTTTTTTATGTTGAATTTTTGGTTGCCAGGAACTAATATATATCGCGGTGCGTTGGCTGTGTTGGGATGTGATTCATACTCTCTATCGATAGGAAGGCATGGGAGTTCCGCTCCCCGGTGAGTGAGCGGGGTTCATAGGGGGCAGCGCTTCCGGGCTATTAGAGAGCTTTTATAGTTTGAGCCTATTTTTATTGGTAGTTTGGGCGTAGATTCATGAATAGCTATTGTCTATATATAATCTTATTTTCTTGTCATTGAGAGTTGTAACAGAGAGATGGTGATGCTAATTATAGTAGAATTCTCTATTGAATGTAGTCCTAATTTTAGGGTGAACCAAGATAAAACCTTGTGTCTCGATTTATCTTTCTCGCTTTTACTTTCTATTTAGTTGTGTTTGCGTGCCTAATCCTAACATTTGGTATTAGGTGGACCCTTTATCTGTTCCATGTTGGATTACTAATCATCTTATCGGTCTACTAGCAAAGTGTTGTCAATTAATCACGTGATCGATTCTTTGAGTTGTCGATGTTTACGTTGTTGATTATTTAAGTTGTCGATGTTCACGTTGTCGATTATTTGAGTTGTCAATTCTCTAAGTATGTTATTATTGATTGCATGAGATACGAAAGGAGGCAAGCATGTCATTATGAGATTGATGAGAAGACAAGGTAATTGCATGATGGAAATGATTTACAAGAAAAGATGCGCGTACCGAATGTTGATTCTTGAAATGAGTGTTGATTTCACGATTGGTGCAAGGGTAATTATATTGTCGTGTGCACTGTTACTATGTGATTAAACATGGAAGGTATTATGAAAAGTAAATTCCGTTGCCCACATATTGGTGGCATCGGTGCCTCGGAGTTGGGATGCCCCATGTGTCGGGATGTCTCGAAGTTGGAGATGCCCCGTGTGTTGGGATACCATGGGGAGTGTTTCGGAATGCCCCGGAAAGTGTTTCGGGATGGAATAATATGCTAATAACGAATATGATGCATGCCTATGTGAATGTAAAAATGCATATATTCACATGTGTATAGTTGGTGGCAGTCGTGCATCATAATATGTTATGCCATCTCCTTGCGTTTGAGTAAATAATCTCGTGCAATGTTGTTATCGATTTACATCGGCATATCACGATAAGAAGGATAATGCATTTTCTCCCACACTTTTCATTCATGATTGTCTTGTGTTGTTTGTTAGTATCAGGTTGAGTGGTAAGATGATCTTCTACCTTAAACTTAGAGATTTCATTTACTAAGGTTTAGCTCACTCCTTATTTTTCAGATTTGTAGGATGGTCTCTAGACAGGTTGATGGAGGGGACGATATGATGTTGGAGGCCATCAACCCTTAGATTAGATGGTGGTTTGGTTAGTATAGGTGCAGTGATGTTAGGTGGTCAACACTATGTATTTTGTTCAGATAATAAATAATGGTGTTTGTAAAAAGTTGAAGGCGTGTATATCATTAAACTCCTGTGATTTTCTTTTAAGGGATGTTGCAAAAATTTTATTTTGCTTCCACGTGTAGAATTTTAACTATAAGTATAAACAGAAAGAACACATGTTGTGTGCGACAGTTTAGGGTGTCACATTAGCTCTTCAGCTGTATTCCAAATTGAAACATGAATGAAAATTAAGTACTTATATAAAAAGTGTACATGGTTAATTAGAGGTTAAATTGCACTTGTTAATAAAGTTGAAGTTTACCTTGATGAAGCCAATCTCCATGGCATTGCTGCGGAAACACTGTCTGTAGCATGAGTCCATACTTCCTGATCAAACCATGAGGATTCCCACGCACGTGACTGCAAATCACGACAAAAACAGGTTGTAATTCTTTTACTGTGAGCTGCATAAATGTCTATTGAGTAATCAACTACTGATAGTCAACCCAATAATCTTGAACACCCAAAAGAATTGTAAGAAAACATAGTTCTTTTGATAAATAATGCACATGGACCCCTTTTGATTAAGAAAACACAGTAGCGGCAGCAACGCTCCTTAGTTTAACAGCTAAATAAAGCCTATTAATTTGCGTTCCAAGCTTTTGTGCTGTGATTAATCTCTTTTCTTTCTCTCCTCGAGCTTGCCTCATTGAAGTATTTGCCACTCGTTTACGGCTTTGAGTTCCAATTGGTTCAACAATGGCCCTAAAGATTTTGCTTCTTATGATTTGGCTCCCCCTTATTTTCAGCTAGTGAGTGATATCTCAAAACTATTGCTGACCCAACAATAATTTCCCCAACTATTGCTGAACTATTACTAATCCCTACAACGGTTTTCAACTAATTGGCAACATGTCTTAACAAACTAAAGTAGGAAATCAAAGAAACAACAATGAGAGACCAGAGCAAAGCGAAAGCAGATCCACCGGGAGAGAGAGAGAGAGAGAGAGAGAGAGAGAGAGAGAGAGAGAGAGAGAGAGAGAGAGAGAGAGAGAGAGAGAGAGAGAGAGAGAGAGAGACGGAGAGAGATGCGAGCAAGCGAAGGGAACAAAGTAGGTGAGCGAAGAGAACAACCAGTCGAGGCGAGCGAGGGAGGCCGACGATCTAGGCGAGCAAGCGAGGGTACGAGGCGAGGCGAGCGAGCGAGGAAGGAATAGAGAAGAAGGGTGTTATTTTTCAAAGGGGCAAAAGGGGACTTTAGTAAGATTTTAAGGGCAAAAAAAGCAACTGGCATATTTTCATTAATTAGTAGAGTACCATTCGGAGAATGTCGAAAGTTCAAGGTACCCTAAGACTAGTATTGAGCTTTTGACATTCCCAAGGCCAGCATTCGGCAAAAGAGGTGGGGAAATAGTTTGCCAAACACTCAAAAATTTCCTCAATGGGCTTTAGAGGCTCAAAGTCTCTTGGAAAAGTTGAACCAAACAGGCCTGTAATTGAGCAAATTAATAATGCAAGGTCACGTGGATGAATGTTCCTATGAATTAAAAATGGGCATGACTGCATGATCAAGCATTTTCAAAACAAAAAGAAAATGTATCAAATTTGGGCATTTGGCAAACTTTAGTGTAATCAAGTCTATGTTAAATCTCTTGTTTGCATAAACAAGAAGAACTCCCACGTTTTGCATGGCCTCTAATCGGCCTCCAATAGGTTAGCAACCCCTCCTAAAAGAAGAAATTTTTTCATAATTGACTGAGTTAGTCAAAGTCACGATCACTATGGTTTGAGATAATTCAAACTAAATGCTAGCGTCGTCTCATAAGAGGAACCGTCCATACTTATTTGCTAATCCGTCCACTCACCTCGAGATAACACATACCCGAATGTGTCCCCGCCTCAAGAGGGTTGCGACATGAGACTTGTTTTTTTGGATGCTCATTTAAATGTTCCAAAACCCAGTGCGAGTGCATAGTCCGTAGTACTCCTTCTATTGTCATCTAAGCCTGCCCAATCGCTATCTGTGTAACCAAGGAGCTTGGCGCTTGCACTTGGCCAATACTGAATGCCATAGTCTAATGATCCTCGTAAATATTTGAGAATCTTTTTGGCAACTCCAAAATGAATTTGGCTTGGATTTAGCATGTACTATGATAGTATACTATTTGTGTACATGATATTTGGCCTTGTAGCATTGAGATAAATAGATTGCCAATAAGGATTCTATAAAGGGAAGCGTCAACTTTTTCTGCCCCGTCTTCTTTTAGTAGTTCTCATTTGGCCCGAGTGGCTTTGCAACCGTCTCGCAATAGTTTATTTTGAATTTCTTTAGGAGGTTCTTATGAGAGATGAAGACTCTTTCATTTTGGTCGATCTTGATATCAAGAAAGCAGTGCATGTCCTGATCCTCCCAAGGTGAATCGGTGAGGGAAAGCCGAAGCAGGTGCCAATTGGTCTCTCTTTCGAGTTGGCACCTACACTTAGACACACTCAATTAGGGGTGTGCAACTAGACCAAGTTTACCTAGAAACTAGACCGGCTCACTTGAAAAAAAGGTCCGAGAACCAGTTCCATTTTTTGGGAACCAGCTAGAACCGGTCCGGTTTTCAGTTCCAAGTGAAAACCCACCCGGATCGGTTTTAGAATTAATTTTATATGAAGGTCCACTTGTAATTTTATATGGCCAAAATTGAAAACATTTTATCATAAAAGATGAGGGAGGTGATCATTATTTACAGATAGTCTAACTCAAATGCTTGTAAGCATTATAGGGAGCAATTTCCTTTTTCTTGAAATTTTTGTTCTGTAACAAAAAAACTACATATCGAACTGGAACCCCTGCTGTTTTATTACGTCCATTAAATTATTGGAACTAATATAATATGCTTTTGTATGAATACTTAAGATTGTTTGTATAGTCAAACTTATAACTTTTGATTTGAGTTATAAGTTTTCCTATTTTCTACCCCGAAATAATAAAACCAAGAAAAGGAACAAAAAAAGGGATTCTCGGGTAGACCCTGTAATCGGACTGAAAAAACAGGATATGTTCCAAAACAGGGTCCAAGGCAAACATGGTAGGTTTCAGGCTCCAAAAACTAGGAACCAATTATAACAGGGTCAGTTTCAAGTTCTAGGTCTAAAATCAACTCATCCTGGAACCGATCACCGCTACTCTCAATCGCAACTTAGTTTCTCAGTTCAATCAATTATTATAAATAAGTTATTGCTACTAACTGGTTACGGGCCGGTTAGAAACCCAAGTAAGATGTGGGAGACCATCTTATTTCTGCGAACCAAACATTCAGAATATGGAGATCTAATTACACCATATTAACGCCCTTTCAGCACATTTTCTTTTTACTAAAACATTTTGTATGCAATCTCCGGCAATTTTATTATCCCAAACCACTAACATGTGAAAATCATCATGCATGCTGCATAAGGAATAAAGATAACGCATAATAATCCAAGTAGTAAATTAATTACTAGGAAAAATTGAAGAACCGGAAAATGTATCAGCAGGCAAGCTTAAGCAAAACCTAATTATATCAGGCAAGCTTAAGCAAAAGCATCATCTCTCCGCCCAGATGAGAAATCTAATGCCAAAATGTATAAGTTATGCCAATTTTGTTTACTAGCAAAACAATTTAAGCTTATTGAATAACATTAAACAAATTCAAATACTTTTGTAGTCCCAGACAAATAAATAGAACGACTTGGTTTAGCGTGACTATAGTCCCCTCCGTAAACTTACCATGATATGTTGTACCCTACACAGTAGATGAAGCCCTCTGGTCGCATACCCATTCGGTCGACAAGTACTAAATTATTAAATCTCGAAGATTGGAAAAATAGGCGAAGAAAATAGGTGCACGAGAAATAAAAAGGATATTGCTTAAGATCTTTCTTCTTCAGTTTGTACCTAGATGAAAGCCATTGCTCTAACATTTGTGCAAAGTCGTCCATTAGAACATACGACCCCATTCCCATCATGTGTCTATTATTGTGAAATCGCTCTGTAAGAGTTTTTCTAAAATGGACTGTATTAATTGAGATTGAAATTTACTGTTTTACCGGATTGGTTTGATAAAGTAAGATATAAAAATTCTTAATTAGTATAATATGGGGTTGACTGATGTGGGCCGAGTAGAACCCCACTTGTCATGAGAGGGTTTGTAGCTAAAACTCTATAAATAGTATTTAAAGTCTCTCCTTTAAAATAATCTCATAAGAACCTAATTCGAGGAGCAGTTTCATTAAGCAAGTGATACAGATGTAATATAAGAGAAGTCCTTGAGCTCAAAATTGTGGCTATTCCGCATTAAGAACAATAAATTCTAAATTAGGTATGCAAATCCTTTTTCTCAATTACCATGTTCTAGTTTTCTGATTATGAATCTTGAGGTGCCATTTTCGCGGCTTACACATTCTCCAAGTTTTTATGAATGTCGAACCAGTTTCCTGCCACGTGAACGGTGGACTAGCACAATAGAAAGGTAATTTGGAATATGAGAATGATAATAACAAATTCAAAGCATTAATAAAGAAGTAATTAGTTGCACGGATACTTAGGCTACGAATGTCAATCATTTTGTTTCAGAAATCAATTTCTGGCCAGAAATTTTTATTTTTATTCTTGGACGAGTTTCTGAGCAAAAAAACATGTTTGATGACGACAAAAAATTTTTGTTCCCAAAACAAAAATTTATTTGATAATGGCATAAAATTTCTCTCGCTTGGGTGGCCGGCAAGTGGACTGTAGACGGCGGATAGTGGCAGCAAATGGCGGGCGGCGGATGGTGAGGGGAGGCGGCAGTAGATGACGACGCAGCCAGTGCGGGGGTCGACGGTTGGAGGCGGTCGGCATTGAGTAGCAGCAGAAGGCGGGTGATGGCCGGTGGAGGGAGGGGGGCGGCGATTGAAGGAGGGTGGATGGTGGCATCGAACGATGAGCAACAGATAATGGGGGGAGGCAGCGGCGGACGACGACATGGCCAGTGCGGAGGACAGTAGTTAGAGGCAGTTGGTGTCGGCCAATGGCAAGAGGTGGGTGACCGCTGGTGGCGAGAGGAGGGCAGTGGTGGGAGGCAGGAGATGGTGGCCGGCAGGTGGCGGCCCACAGTGGGATGTGGCGAGCGGCAGCGGTAGGAGGAGGGCGGCCGTCAATGGGAGACGGTAGTCGGCGACGGGAGACGACGAACAGCGTCGGTCGGCAAATGAGCAGCAATGGGCGGTCGGTGGGCGATCGGCTAGTAGCAAAAGCGAGTGATGAGAAGAATTTTTATTTCTCATTTTTTTTAAAATAGAAAAGTAAAAATTTTTTACTACTCTTTTATATTCCAAACCTATTTTTTAAATCAAAATTTATTTCAGAAATTAAATAATGAAATTGCATTATCAAACGAATTTTTGTTCTAAATTTATTTCTGAAACAGAAAAATAGAAATATAATGATTATCATTCGTAATCTTAGAATTCTTCACATGAAAAAAAAAAACAAGAAAGAAACACGATCAAATGTATAAGGGGAATCAATCTACATGACATGACACTGAAGAGACAATTAAAAGAAAGATACATCTTTTTTGTGGAAGATAGTGAGATGTTGAATCACCAGTCCTCAGAGATGTGATCGATATAGTACTCGTACGATAATGATTCGACAACTTAAAAGTTCTTTGGACCACGGCCTTTCAATTTCTGAGGAAGTTGGAAAGTTTCAGATAACATGTTACTTTCTTGATGTGTTGTCGGTAAAATTAAAAGTTGGAACTTGAATTTCTTTCTCGTTAAGTATGTATGCTTGTCTTGCTTTATAATGTCTTTCGGTGTCACCTTCTTTGGTTTATAATGCCTATCTATATGTCAAAGAAGGTGACACCCAAAGACAAAGAAGGTGATACCTTCTTCACGCTTTCTTTTTTAAGTGACAGTTATTCACATATGATTTTTCCACGCTTCGTACTTCTTCGGTGATAACCGCCCTCCTTGATAACTGCCTTAATGGAAAGCGATTTATAAAGACGAACGTTCATTCCATAAGGATAGACACAAGGTCTAACGTAAACCCTCTCATTCGGTAATACACCATTAGTACGCGAGGGGATTAGGTTAGTAGAGTGCGCCCGTAATCGCTGTCAAATTGACGTTGAACTACCGTGGATTTCCAACGAACGTAAAGTTGAACAATGGCTGGAGGTTAGTTTATTTTCAATCCTGTCTTCCGCATTTGATTCTAATTGTGCTTAAATTTATTTTTCTATGCATGATTAGAATCCTTCGGTTTTAGTCTCACATATTCCCCTAAAAATGTGGCTAAACATTTAGTGATGTGATGGTCGAAACTCTTGAATTCAAGTTATGATGGGTGCAAAAGTATAGCTAAATCCACCGAATGTGGTCAGATTTATAGGTTGTGGTCTTTGGACGCAAGTTGAACAGTTCCGTTTGTGTCATTCTAACTAAGTACAACATATAATTTCTTTTTCTATGTTCATTGTATGATATGCTTCTAAGTTTCCTTTTGCCAAGTTCATTGTGTCATAGGCTTTTTTATAGCATGAGAACATTTGATCTAAATTCGAGGAAAAGATACAGTTAAAGCACAGCCGGTAAAAGAATTCTGGCATTTACAAACTCCAAGTTAGCTAATGCTGTTGTGAAAGTTGGAAAACACTCATAATGAAGAGAATTTATTCAGTACAAACGAGGGCTTCAAGCTTGCAAAGTGTGGAACAGTGTTATTCCTAAATGGGTTCAAGGGGAAGAAACTCTTGTTGAGTTTTTATTGGAGCATAAGGTTTTTATTTTTTATTTTTGCGAAGATTTGACTTGAAAGAATGTCAAGTTGTCAGAATTGGACCGTTGCAAATAATTGGTTGATGGCTTTGTTTTCCTTTTATCCACAGTGGTTACTGAACACTTGTGTAGATTGGAATGTCAAGGGATAGTTGTTCGGTGAAGTCCCATTGTGTTGTGTCAAGATGTATAATTCAGCTCTAGAGTTGATTAGCAACTAACCGTAGCAAGCCTTGAGCTTTACCAAAATAAATTTGACTGCAACCGCCTGCTTCACATGACACCTTGCCTAATATTGGCTGACGCTAGTTATCTTAAAAGCCGTTGATATAGTACTTTAGTTGCTTCATTCGATCAATGTCAACCTCCCCACTGATAAGATAATCCTTTTACCTTTCTTTGGTGGAAGTATGCATTTTAGTGACAATTTGCTTTCCGTAACTCTGCTCCAACAGTCAGTCACCTGGCTATTTACTTTAAGAGTTATATTCCTCGCTGAAATAGTAGTCAAATTTGGATGTTTATTCTTTTCAATGTACAATCGCAATTGTTTCTCCATTTTTCTGGTTTACAAGCTGAGAGTTTTTCTTCACTAATAGTCTTCTTTTTGAACAGGATCTTCTATTTTTGGACAAAAGCCTTCTTTTGGTGGGATTGGTTCGACCACTCAAACAAGTCCTTTTGGAAGCACAAGTCAGCCAACACAGCCAGCATTTGGGAGCAGTGTTTTTGTTTCCCCCCCAACCTTTGGTGCATCAAGTCAGTCAGCATTTGGTTGTACTAGCACTCCTGCCTTTGATTCTACCGTACCCCTCTATTTGGAGCTACTGCTCCTGCCTTTGGACAAGTAAGCACTCCTGCCTTTGGTGCTCCAAGCACTCATGCTTTGATTCAACCACCACTCCTCCATTTGGTAGCAGGGGAACTGCATTTGGCTCATCAACTGCCCTAATATTCAGCGGAAGAGCTTTTGGGACTTCCAGTTCACCACTTTTTGGATCTTCAAGTACCCTTGCGTTTGGCACATCCAGTACTCCTTTATTTGGTGCTTCAAGTACCCCTGCGTTTGGTGCATCAACTACCCCAGCTTTTGGTACTTCCAAGTGCCCCAGCCTTCGGTGCTTCCAGTACTCCTGTTTTTGGTGCTTCTAGTAGTCAATCCTTCAATTCCAATACTCCAGTTTTTAGTGCTTCAAGTACTCCAGCTTTTGGTGCCCCAAGTATGCCTGCTTTTGGGGCTTCTAGTAGTCCATCATTTAGTTCCATTACTCCAGCTTTTGATGCCTCAACTATGCCTGCTTTTGGGGCTTCTAGTAGTCCATCCTTCAGTTCAAGTACTCCAGTTTTCAGTGCTTCAAGTACTCTAGCTTTTGGTGCCTCAAGTATGCCTGCTTTTGGGGCTTCTGGCAGTCCAGCCTTCAGTTCAAGTACTCCAGCTTGTGATACTTCAAGTACTCCAGTTTTTGGTGCCTCAAGTATGCCTGCTTCTGGGACGTCTAATACTCCATCCTTCAGCTCTAGTACTCTAGCTTTTGGTGCTTCATGTACTCCAGCTTTTGGTGCCTCAAGTATGCCTGCTTTTGGGACTTCTAGGAGTCCGTCCTTCAGTTCAAGTACTTTAGCTTTTGGTGCCTCAAGTATACCTGATTTTGGGGCTTCTAATACTCCATCCTTCAGTTCAAGCACTCCAGCTTTTGGTGCCTCGAGTACTCCACCTTTTGGTGCTTTGAGTAGTCCGTCCTTCAGTTTCAGTACTCCAGTTTTTGATGTTTCATGTACTCCAGCTTGTGGTGCCTCAAGTAAGCCTACTTTTGGGACTTTTAGTAGTCCATCCTTCACTTCAAGTGCAACAGATTTTGGTGCCTCAAGTAAGCCTACTTTTGGGGCTTCTAGTAGTCCATCCTTTGGTTTTGGCTCTTCTCCTGCTTTTGGCCAATCAACTAGTGCATTTGGTGGCAGTCCGTTTAGACCTGCATCATCCCCTTTTCGATTCGAAATTGGTAGGTCTTGTAAAATGAATTAATTTTACTTGAGGAATGTTTTGGACTACAATTGTCTTCCCCTTTTCAATTCGGAATACCAAACCTGCAAAAAAAAAGTGATCAATTAAATTTTATTTCACGGTTTACTATTGTAGCCATTGCATTGTACTAGCTCATCAAAAAATTTGATATTTTCTCATTATTTGTCATGCAGGAGCCCAGGCCACGACGCCAACTTTGGGATGTAGTGGTTTTGGGCAATCACCTTTTGGAGGTCAAGGTGGGGGAAGTAGAGTGGCACCATACACACCGACAACTGAGGCAGATAGTGGCAGGGGGACTCAACAAGCTGGTAAGCTAGAGTCACTATTGGCAATGCCTGTGCATGAGGATAAGAGCCATGACGAGCCTAGATGGGAGGATTATCAATCGGGAGATAAAGGTGTGGCCCTCAGAATGTTCTTTCCATCTAAGTTTTGGCTTTAGCTGCATTGACTGTATGCTTACCTGGCATAATTTGCAGGCGGACCGATTCCTGCTGGTCAGTCTGCTGGTGCTGTTGGCTTCAGTGCACCACCTTCCGCTCCTTTACCAGCATTTGGTCAATCATATTCTTTTGCTTCCACCATAACCTCCAATTCATTTGGTGCTTCATTTACTCCAGCTTTTGGTGCCTCAGCCATACCTGCTTTTGGGGCTTCTAGTATTCCATCCTTCAGTTCCAGTACTCCAGCTTTTAATGCTTCAAGTACTCCAGCTTTTTGAGCCTCAAGTGTTTTGGGGCTTCCAGTTGTCCATCCTTCAGTTTTGGCTCATCTCCTGTATTTGGCCAATCAATCTCTACATTTGGTGACAGTCCATTTGGACCTACATCATTCCCTTTTGAGAACCAAATTGGTGGGTCTTGTAAAATGAATTCAGTTTGCTTCAGGAATGTTTTGGACTACTGTTGTCTTCCCTTTTTCCACTCGGAATATCCAACCTGCAATCTATTAGATTTTATCTCGTGGTTTGCTATTATAGCCATTGCAGTGTACTGGCTCATTCGAAAATTTGGTCTTTTCTCATTATTTGTCATGCAGGAGCCCAGGCCACGATGCCAACTTTTGGATGTAGTGGTTTTAGGCAATCACCTTTTGGAGGTCAAGGTGGGGGAAGTAGAGTGGCACCATACACACCGACAACTGAGGTAGATAGTGGCAGGGGGACTCAACAAGCTGGTAAGCTAGAGTCACTATTGGCAATGCCTGCATATAAGGATAAGAGCCATGACAAGCTTAGATGGGAGGATTATCAATTAGGAGATACAAGTGTGGTCCTTAGAATGTTCTTTATGTATAAGTTTTGGCTTTAGCTGCGTTGACTATATGCTTACCTGGCATAATTCTCAGGTGGACCAAATCGTGCTAGTCAGTCTGCTGGTGCTGTTGGCTTCGGTGCAACTGCATCAACTCCTTCACCATCATTTGGTCAATCATATCCTTTTGCTTCCACCACCACCTCCAATTCATTTGGTGCTTCAAATACTCCAGCGTTTGGTGCCTCAAGTATTCTTGCGTTTGGGGCTCCTAGTTGTCCATCCTTCAATTTCGGATCTTCTCCTGCTTTTGGCCAATCAACCTTTGCATTTAGTGGCAGTCCATTTGGACCTACATCATCCCCTTTTGAATCCCAAATTGGTAGGTCTTGTAAAATGAATTCACTCTTCTTTGGAAATGTTTTGGACTATTATTGCCTTCCCCTTTTCCACTTGGAATATCAAGCCTGCCGCAAAAAAAATAGCGATCTATTAGATTTTGTCATGGCTTGCTATTATAACCATTGCGGGGTACTAGCTCATTGGAAAATCTGGTCTTTTCACATGCTTTGTCATGCAGGAGCCCAGGCTGCAACACCTCATTGGAAAATTTGGTCTATGCACATGATTTGTGATGCACGAGCCCAGGCCACAACACCAAAATTTGGAGTAAGTGGTTTTGGGCAGTCATCTTTTGAAGGGCAGCGTGGGGGAAGTAGAGTGGCTCCTTACACACCGACTACTGAGGAAGATGGTGGCAATGGGACTCAGCCAGCAGATAAGCTAGAGTCACTACCAGCAATGCCTGTTTATAAGGATAAGAGCCATGAGGAGCTTAGATGGGAGGATTATCAATCGGGAGATAAAGGTGCAGCCCTTATTATGTTCTATATAAGTTTTGGCTTTAGCTGCATTGACCGTATGCTTACTTGGCATAATTCTCAGGTGGTCCAAATCCTGCTGGTCAGTCTGCTGGCGCTATTGGCTTCGGTGCTCCTCTTTCTACTCCTTCACCAGCCTTTGGTCAATCATCTCCGTTTGCTTCCACCAGCGCCTCCAATCCATTTGCTTCTACACCCTTGGCAGTGCAGGGTTTGGATCCTCGCTTCCACCTAGCATTTCACCCTTCGGTTCTTCAACAGCGTCAACTACACCTCACTTGTTTGGATCAACTCAAACTCTTGCATTTGGTGCCAATTCATCTTCATGCATTTTTTCTACATCTTGGCCCTCTGCATTCGGTTCATTGCTATCGAATTTCAGTTCTCCAACTATGGCGTGCACTCCGTTTTGGCTCCGGTTTAACCTCTCAGTCCTCCCCATTATTTTCATCTACAACGCCGTCCTTTGGCCAGAGTGGCTCTGCCTTCGGACAGAGCACTTCTACTTTTGGACAGACCGCGTCTCTCTTTGGACAGAATACATCTCCTTTCGGTCAGACGACAAATCATTCCCTAGGCTAAACAAATACATCCCGCACACTTAGCAGTGGGCTTGGGGAATCTGAAGCACTTCTTCACTGCTTCCTTGTACAACTCCAGCTGGATTCAGTCAGATTAATGTAAGTTAATCTTGAGTTAAATTCATGGAAGCATCATAAGTGTAGTTTCTGCTATTTGCAGTTTGTTCTTTTTGCGTTCTTGTTGAGTCTCACTCCTTTGGCTACTTTATTAGGCTTAAACTCGTTCTGAATAAGGTCAAGTTACAGTGCTTTTTTCTGGAAAGGTCGGTGGAGTTGGGTCCACTTCTTCTCTTTTATTTTAGAGATTGGTGGTTCCCTCCCTTTACATCATTCTAGTGACTCACTCCCCCAAGAAATATCTAGAATTCTTTGGAGAAGAGAAGAGGTGAATCTTCACTTTGCTGTTTTTAGTTAGGGACAAGACTGTTAAATGATTTCTTTTGTGTTTGAACCCGTTCTTGAGCGAGTCGCGACTTACATCGCAGCGCAATCAGGCAGAGGGGGTTCATAAGGTGTGGGTTTCTTTCTTTTCTGTTGAATTTTCAGTTGCCAAGATTAATATGTAGCGAAAGCGGAAACTGCTTTATAATAGTATTTACTGCTTGGACGACATTCTCATTGTTCTTCTCGTGGACATAAGTCACACTACCATGCAACCCTCACCATGCAACCCTCACGGCATTTAGTTCCTACGAGTCAACAATGGCAAACTGACGATCTTCAAGTTTGACAGCTTTTGACAATAAAACAGATATCGAAGGTAAGATGGTCACTCAAACGACAAGAAAGATGCTCCTGCAAATTGAAACAAGATTCAAGGGAAGAAACTTGCCGTGCCACGAGGAACTGCAAGAGGAACACTCAGCATTACTTTTATGCCCGCGAACTTTGCTTCTCCTTGAAGAGTATAAATGCCTAAACAAAAAAGAATAGAGCAGAGTCCTATCCATCTTACCATAATTCTACAAAAGGGCACGACCCCCGAATCAAGATACGTGGCGAGGAGAGCTTCTTCAGTCCCACGAGTAACCCTTCTTCGGGAGGCTGGTGGCAATTGGATCAAACAAGAATGAAGTGCGCCCATCAGTCGTATCCTTTTATAGGATTTTGCATGCTATAGCACGTATAGGAATTACGACTGCGATTGCGGATAAGCTCTGGTTGGTCATCAGTGTTATGATTAGGCACACACGGAAATAGAGAATAGATGTGAGAAAGAGAAATCGAGACAAAATATTTATTTTGGTTCACCTCTAAACGAGGGCTATGTTCAATAGAGGATTTCACTGTAATTGACATATCCGACCTCTCTGTCACTAATCTTAATCATAAAAGAAAGAGATTATAGATAAGCAGCAGTTATTCATGGGCTCAGGCCCAAACTACTAATAAAATATGGGCCAAAACTATAAAAGCCTTCTGGTGGCCGGGGTGCTACCCCTTGCAACCCCCACCGGGGCAGCCTCTGGAACACCATGCCTTCTTATCTGTTAAATTATGACTTGAGTTTTAAACCATTTATGGAATTTGATTTGATTGGATAAAAATCCAAGTTTAATTGCATTAAGGAAAATTCAAGAAAGGAGCTTCTGTTTCGGATAAAAGCATAAACATATTTCTAGCACTACAGGACAAAAAGGATGGGCACACATTCTATAATTTATGTATTTCTTTTATGGGGTAAAAATGTTTTTGTAGGAGGGAAGGATTTTATTTTATTTTTTTTGGTGGGTGTGGCTTGCAGAAGTCATACGAAAGAAAAGAGGAAATCCTCTGTGGGCCCCTCTCTCTTCTTGGTATAGCCGCATGGTGAAGGATAAAATAAAATCAAGGGTAAAATAAAATCAAGGGTTTCTTTACCAGAAGTAGCCGAACAGTAAGAGTTTTTTCTTTCTTTGAAGCCGCTGCAAAACAGCAGAACTGCACAGTGGACTCCAAAGGGGACGAACGCGAATAAAGGGAGGAACGGCACAGTAACCTCTCCTTGATCGCGTGCGGAGGAGTCGAAGATTTTGCTGTGAGTTTAAATCTAGTACTTTGGGTTTGGGCTAAAATTTAGGTATGGGAAACACTCGAGTGTTTGAGCGATTTGTAACTCCGATTCTTCGATTATAGTGAATTATTTAGTGCTTGTTCTCCTCGTGGATGTAGGTACCGATATTCGGACCGAACCACGTAAATCTCTGGTGTCCTTTATCGTTCCTCGTTTATTTCTTTGGTATTTTTGCATTGACTTAATTTGCAAGATCCTGTCGTTTCCGCATTATATTTCGAACAATTGGTATCAAAGCTTGAGGATTAGATTTTCTGGATTGTGATTTGGGGCTTTTGCTTGTCTGATTATTATTTGGAAATTCTGCTATTGCAATTATGTCTGGAGCAAAAGTTGAGATCGAGAAGTTTAATGAAAGGAACAATTTTGGGTTATGAAGCGTCAAGATGCGTGCGTTATTGACAACCCAAGATTTGGCCAAGGCATTAGATGGCGAAGATGAGTTACCCATTATAATGAAAGCAGCTGATAAAGCAGACCTAATGGAGAGAGCAAAGAGTATAATCCTGCTGAATTTATCGAATGAAGTGTTAATAGAGGTAGTTGAGGAGAAGGATGCCGCAGCATTGTGGGCAAAATTACAGGCACTCTATGTAACGAAGGGTTTGAACTATCGCTTATACATGTTGAAGAGGATGTTTCAATTTCGATATACTGAAGGTACGTCGATCAGAACCCACCTAGATGAATTTAATAAACTCATGATGGATTTGAAGAATGTCGGTAAGATACTTGATGATGAGGAATAGGGCATGATGTTATTGGCTTCTTTACCGGAATCATGGGAGCACTTTACTAATTCACTACTCCAAAAGCGTACTGCGATTACCTCAGAAGAGGTAAAGTCAGCATTGTTCTCCAAAGAGTGGCAGAGGAAGTTGCGAGATGACAGTCTAGCGCAGGATGTAGCACGAGGACTAGTGATTCGAGGTAGAGAACAACATCGAGGGTCCAGTAGTAGCAGGGGTAAAAGCAGGTCAAAGTCACGCAATAGAAAGTTTAAAGGACGCGTGAAGTGCTTTGAATGTCATGAGGAGGGGCACATTAGGAGAGATTGTTCGAAGCGAAGAAATAGGAGTGACAAACAGAATGCCACAAGCAGTGTGGCAAACGTTGCTGAGGAGAGCACCAGTGATGCAGAGGTCGTCTTGTGTGTGACTACTAGTTCATTAGGAGACGAATGAGTGTTAGATTCGGGGTGTTCTTATCATAGGAACTGGTTTACTATTTACCAGACTACAGATGGTGGTAGAGTTCTAATGGGGAATAATGCAATCTGTAATGTTGTGGGGATAGGAACAATTCGGATTCAGATGCACGATGGGGTGGTACGCACACTAACAGACGTGAGGCATGTACCAGAGCTCAAGAAGAACCTTATTTCTCTAGGGACACTCGATGATATTGGGTGTAAGTACACCGTTGAAGGTGGAGTGCCATGACAGTGATGAAGGGGAAGAAACTGAGTTCTCTTTATCATCTACTGGAAGAGACAGTGACCGGAGCTGCTGCAGTTTCATCAGATGAGTCAGATTCTGACTTGACTCAGTTATGGCATATGCGTTTAGGGCATATGAGTGAGGCAGGTATGACAATGCTGAGTGATAGAGGGTTGTTGAAGGGTCAAAAGATAAGGAAGTTGGACTTATGTAAGCACTGCATCTTTGGGAAGCAGCGCCGGATTAAGTTTACAACAGCTGTTCATTCGACCAAGCGACCAATTGAGTACATTCATTCAGACGTCTGGGGCCCGTCTCCAGTTCCTTCAAAAGGAGGTGCCCGATATATGTTGACATTTATCGACGACTACTCTAAAAAGGTATGGGTTTACTTTCTGAAGCACAAATCTGATGTGTTTGATCGGTTCAAGAAGTTTAAGGCATTGATTGAGAAGCAGTAAGATAAACAAATCAAGTGCTTGAGAACTGATAACGGCATGGAGTTCTGTGGTAAAGATTTTACCGAGTTCTGCGAGAAAAAAAGGGATTGTGAGACACCGCATAGTGCCCGGGACACCACAGCAGAATGGCGTTGTAGAACGGAAGAACGGAACTTTACTGGAGCGAGCTCGGAGCATGCTTTCGCATACAGAAATAGGGAAGGAATTTTGGGCCGAAGCAGTGAACATGGCATGTTACTTGGTTAATCAATCTCCATCATTTGCTATAGAGTGGAAGACTCATGAAGAAGTATGGTCGGGGAAACCTGTTAATTACTCCAGATTACGAGTATTCGGATGTCCTGCGTATGCTCATGCGAGTAATGGTAAGCTTGAGCTGAGGGCGAAGAAGTGCATATTTCTGGGTTATACACATGGGGTGAAAGGCTATCGACTATGGTGCATTGATCCTAGATCACCCGGTTTTCTAATCAGCAGAGATGTAATCTTTGACGAGACTGCAATGCTTCAAAGGAGGGGTCTTGAGACACAACCAGCAGAGTAGACAGATCGTGGTGTCAGTAGTGAGGTGGAGATTTAAGTGGAGACTCCAGAGACCTCAAAGGTAATAGAAGTTGAGACTGTAGATGAAGCCGTAGTTCCTGAAGCCGGTGATAATGAACAATCAGTAGAGCCACAGCACACTATAGCCGCGGGTAGACAGAGAAGGCAAATTAAACCACCGGTACGTTATGGTTATACAGATATTGCTGATGCATTGACTATAGGTAACGAGGTGGAGACAGATGAGCCTTCGTCTTACTCTGAGGCGATGGCTAGTTCTGAGTCGTCGCAGTGGCTAGGGGCTATGAGTGAAGAGATGGAATCGCTTTATCAAAATCAGACATGGGAACTGGTTAAAGTACCTAAGAGTCAGAAGATTGTTGGTAGCAAGTGGGTCTTTAAACGGAAGGAGGGCATTCCCAGTGTTGAGGGAGCGAGATATAAGGCGAGACTTATGGCGAAGGGGTATACACAGCGGGAGGGCATTGACTACAACGAGGTGTTCTCTCATGTGGTAAGACATATTTCTATTTGTGTTTTACTTGCCTTAGTTGCTACATAGGATCTCGAGTTGGAGCAGCTAGATGTGAAAACAACGTTTCTTCACGGTGAGTTGGAGGAACGGATTTACATGAGGCAGCTAGAGGGATTTGCTATTCCGGGTAAGGAAGATCATGTTTGCTTATTGAATAAATCTTTATATGGGCTGAAACAGTCTTCTAGGCAGTGGTGTAAACGTTTTGATTCTTTCATGACTAATCAGAACTATTCTAAAAGTCAGATGGATAGGTGTGTTTATTATAGGAGATTGAAGGATGGGTCTTTGATATATATGTTATTATATGTTGATGATATGTTGATAGTAACTAAGAATATGTCTGATATTGTTGTGTTGAAGAGGCAATTGAGTGCTGAATTTGAGATGAAAGATTTAGGTTCTGCAAAGAAAATATTGGGTATGGAGATTTTGCGTGACAAAACTGCAGGAATTTTACGTCTTTCTCAGAAGAAATATATTGAGAAGATTGTTGCACGATTTAATATACAGTCAGCGAAATCTGTAAGTACACATTTTGCGATGCACTTTAAACTTTCAGATAAGTTATCACCGTAGACTGAGGAGGAGGAGGAGCCTATGTCCCGTGTTCCTTATTCTAGTGCAGTGGGTAGTATTATGTATGCTATGGTATGTACTAGGCCTGATATTTCACAAGCAGTGAGCGTAGTTAGCCGTTATATGAAGCGACCTGGTAAAGCTCATTGGGAAGCTGTGAAGTGGATCCTCAGATACTTGAAGGGGACAACAGATGTTGGAACTATGTATCGAAGGGACAGTAATGGCAATGAGACCACTAGTTATGTGAATTCAGATCACGCAGGTGACTTGGATGAACGCAGGTCTTTAGCAGGGTACGTGTTTACGCTAGCAGGTGGTGCAGTTAGTTGGAAGGCATCCTTACAGGATCACGTTGCCTTGCATTCGACTGAGGCAGAGTACATGGCATTGACCTTTATAGCGAAAAAGGCAATATGGCTAAAAGGTTTACTCTCGGACTTTGGGTTGGATCAGGAAAATATTGATATACACTGTGATAATCAAGATGCGATATATGTGGCATACAATCCGATTTATCATGAGCGAACAAAGCATATCGACATAAAGCTATCACTTTATCCGAGATGTCTTAGCGAAGGGCGTGGTTGTTGTCAACAAGATTGCGACAGTAAAGAATCCAGCGGACATGATGACTAAGCTTGTTCCTTTGGCGAAGCTCAAGCTCTACTTGAGCACAATTGGCGTTTGTGGAGAGTGAGCGCCCGTCGGGGCTTTGGGAGAACTAGCATGAATGATGAGCACTATAATTTGGCTACAAACATTGAGCCAAGGTGGAGAATTGTTAAATTATGACTCGAGTTTTAAACCATTTATGGAATTCAATTTGATTGGATAAATATCCAAGTTTAATCGCATTAAAGAAAATTCAAGAAAGGAGCTTCTGTTTCGGAGAAAAGCAGAAACATATTTCTAGCACTACAGGACAAAAAGGATGGGAACACATATTCTACAATTTATGTATTTCTTTTATGGGGTAAAAATGTCTTTGTAGGAGGGAAGGATTTTATTTTATTTTTTTTGGTGGGTGTGGCTTGCAGAAGTCATACAAAAGAAAAGAGGAAATCCTCTGTGGGCCCCTCTCTCTTCTTGGTATAGTCGCACGGTGAAGGATAAAATAAAATCAAGGGTTTCTTTACCAGAAGTAGCCGAATAGTAAGAGTTTTTTCTTTCTTTGAAGCCACCGCAAAATAGCAGAGCCGCACAGTGGACTCCAAAGGGGACGAACGCGAATAAAGGGAGGAACGGCACAGTAACCTCTCCTTGATCGCGTGTGGAGGAGTCAAAGATTTTGCTGTGAGTTTAAATCCAGTACTTTGGGTTTGGGCTTAAATCTAGGTGTGGGAAACACTCGAGTGTTTGAGCGATTTGTAACTCTGATTCTCCGATTATAGTGAATTATTTGGTGCTGGTTCTCCTCGTGGATGTAGGTATTGATATTCAGACCGAACCACATAAATATCTGGTGTTCTTTATCGTTCCTCGTTTATTTCTTTGGTATATTTGCATTGACTTAATTTGCAAGATCCTGTCGTTTCCGCATTATATTTCGAACATTATCAATAGGAAGTATAAATCATACCCCAATAATTAAAAGTCCCTTGTGATGAGAGTGACGATATCGAATCATCTGGTATACGATGATGCCTTAAAAAGCAAACAATAGGTGGTGTCAAAGCATAAATGAATCAATCAGCACTTCATACATAATCACGCAGCTATCATCACAGCAAGTGGTGTACAAGAGAATTTGTGCAGTGATTTATATTATGTCACTATGTACATATAATAGTTTAATTCATCTAAAATACGTTCTTGCCTTAAATATGGATACTTGTGTGGTGACACACCACTTCATCAAAATTTTTATATTTTCCGAAACTATTATTAATTTAGTGACACATATAAACCTATTGCATCCAGCCATCTCTCAATCATTTTTATAAAAAAAGATTATAAAGTTTTCTTCTAGTTCCAAGTAGGGTTTTTGTATAGTGCATACAAATTCTATATACTTGTAACTGTTAACTAGTTTTTTAAATCAGTCGAATGGTGTTATTAAAATACTGTAGAAATAAATGGCATAGTTAAAGTTTTCAATTCCGATGGTGATTCCTTATTTAATTTCTACGAACAATTCCTACATTAAAGCAAGTACAAAAATTTCCAATAGTTTTCTTCTTCTTCTTTTCTTAGTTTGATTTAATTTTTTTTAGAATGTTAAAAGAATTATGTTCTATTTTGCCTTGTTCTTATTTTCCTTTTCGGCAATTTTTGATACCGAAAAAGGGCTAGAAGCTATTAGTAAGAAATTTATTGTTCGATGCATTCAATTTCCATAGATAACTTTCTTGTATAATGTTCCCCATATTATACTATAATTGATTAATATCACGAAAAACCTTAAACTAATACATCTATGACAAATTTACCCAAAACTAACTTTTTGACTACAAAAAATCTTAAACCGGTATACTTGTAACAAATTTACCGTCCGTTAGTTTCCGTTAAATTACTATCAAATTTCTGAGTTGAATGACATGTGGCAATTTACGGATGTACTAGTTTGCGGTTTTACCCTCCGTTTGTCACAAGTATAACAGTTTATGATTTTTTTTATGGTATTGATTCAATTTAACGGGGGGTAAATTTGTCAGAAATATATCATTTTGGGATTTTTAGTGGTCAAAAAATTAGTTTGGGGTAAATTTATTATATGTGTATCATTTCAGGGTTTTTCGTAGTGAAAAAATTAGTTTGAGATAAACTTGTCATACGTATACCGATTTAGAATTTTTCGTGGTATGAACTATAATTTATATGAATAATTCAAAAAAAATTTCTCTAGAAATATCCTTAATCAGTCATCAAGCTTGGAATCAAAGTCCTAACACTAAGGGTGTAAATGATAACCATTTTGTTTATCTGATTTCCTATTTTTTCGTTCTCGGAAACAGATTTGGAATAGAAAATCATTCAGTAACGCAATTTCATTTTTCTATTTTTGAAACAAATTTTTACTCGAGAAATAAGTTTGGAACAGAAATCAGAAGTAAAATTTTCTTACTTTTCTATTTTTGGAATATAAATAATAAATAAAAATTCTTTTTATTGCTAGCCCTCGCTACTAACCGGTCGCTCACCTGCTGCCCTTCTGCCGCCTTCCACCACCGTGGTCCGTCATCGTCCTTTGCCACTAGCTGCCTTCCGCCGCTGCCCACCGCTGTCTACCGTTATCCGCCGCCATTCGATGCCTCTTGTTGTCCTCTGTCGGCCACCGTCTACTATCCTCCGTCGCTGCTAAATGCCGGCCTCTAGCCGCCACCGGCTGTCGTCCTTCGCTGTTTGCTGCCACCCAAGGCTAGCCGCCTTTGGCCACCGGTCGCCTCCCACCGTCGGCTGCCGTCCTCTATCGTCTGCCACCTCCCGCCTCCGGCTGCCATCCTTCGCTATTTGCAGCCACCCGACGTCGGCCACCTCCCGCCACTGGCCACCGTCGTCCATTGTCAACCGCTGTCGTCCATCATCGGTCACCGTCCTTCACCATCTACCACTACCGAACATCAGCCACCTCCCGCTGCGGGCTGCCTCCCACCGCCGGCCGCCGTCCTCCACCATCTGCCACTACTCGACATTAGCCACCTCCTGCCGTCGACAACCATCCTTCGCAAATAGCGACCACCTGACGCCGGCCACCCCCTGCCACTGGCCGCCTCCCATCGCCATCCTCTACCGTCTACCACCAATCGACGCTAGCCATCTCCCGTCACCGGCCACCTCCAATCGTTGTCTGTCACCACCCGACGCGGGCTACCTCCTATCACCGGCTGCCTCCCATCGCCAGCCATTGTCCTTAGCCATCTGCCACCACCCAACGCCAGCCACCTCTCACCGCCATCTTTTATCGTTTGTTGCCACCAGACGCCAGCCACCTCCCTCCATCGACCGCCCCCCACCGCTAGCTGCGGTCCTCCGCCGTTTGCCACCACCTGATACCAACCACCTCCCGCCGCTGGCCACCTCCTATCGCCGCCAACCGCCTGCCTTTCGCCACTGATCGCCTCCCACCGTTCGCCACCTCTCGCCCGCTAGTTACTCAGGAGGGAGAAATTTTATGCTGTTATCAAATAAATTTCTATTTCAAGAACAAAAATTTTATACCGTTATCAAACGTGTATTTTCACTTAAAAACTCATCCATGAAATATAAATAGAAAAATATATTTCTGACTAGAAATTGATTTCTGGAACAAAATAGTTATTATTCACACCCTAATGGGAATAGCTTATTTGCACAACATCTATAATAGAAAGGCTCCGCTTTAATGCATGTTCTAGATCACACGCCACGCTAGCGAGCTTTGCGCCATGCGCTTATATAATCCCCTAGCTTCACTCATCGTCTTCGTCCTTCTGCCTTGGGTGGCTCTGACGCCTCTCTCTCCATCTTTCGCTCTGTAGTAGCGGCGATGGTAGCTCAAATTGAGGTACCTCCAAAAACCCTAACTGGCGTTGCTCCTATGCCCGTCTCTCCACTATTTTTGCTTCATGCTGTGCGTGTTTTTCATGAGATTTTGTGGGACCATTGATAAAAAGGTTAAGCTATCATGTGAATGCATGGATCAATATTTAAATATTCTAACGATCCCTGTCTAATACTAAGCGTGCATATATTTAATTTGGGGAAAAAAATAAGGTCCGGAAAGAATCAGGATATGTGAGATCACTCCAATTGTTCTAAAAGCATATAAGATTTTGTGAGATCATTGTCAACTGTTGTAAAAGTTTAAACCGTTAAATGAATGCGTAGTTTAATATTTAAATGTTCTAACATTCTTTAAGATTAATGGGCACTTGGGTTGAGGAGCTGAAGGCTCTGTTAGTGTCGGTCCCTCCGCTGTTGTTTTGCTGCACTGGCATTAAGATTGGCTTCGCGTGCGTAGCCATGAAATGTCTAGTTCATGCTCATTGCCAGATATGTCGGCAAAAATTCGCGGTCTGTGTTTGTTGATTGTTTGGAATGATGTTGCAGGCTTCTGATCCGGCTTCGGGGGGTTTTTGAAGTTACTATAGGTTGCTCTGTCCAGAGAATCGCAGCGAGGATGTCAGGTGGAAATAACCGTGAGTATTTTCTCTAGAATTTTAGTTTCTTCGGCAGGGTGGTTTTGCTGGATTGAAACTATTGAGTCTTCTGTTTGTTGCTGATGCCTACTCCCTGCGATGATGCTGCTTTTTTTTTTCTTATGGATTTCTTTCCAGTTTGTATTTCGTGAAAGTTCTCTCGTGTGATGGATTATGACATTTTTTTCTTAACTTTTTTTTTTTTGGTAAAGACATTTTTTTCTTAACTTTTGTATTGCCGATTTCCAACCTTTTGTTGTCTGCTGAATTTTTTGGAGTGCTTTTCTCGTGTTTGCCACGAGTATCCAGCAGCGGGTTACCTCATTTTTTTCTTCATGAACTTTTTTCAGTTAATTCAATTCATCTTTCATGCTGCTATTGTTAGATACTTCTAGAGCAACTGAATGTCTGTTGCTTGCTATTTTTGGGCCTTGTGTATTTGTTTCTTTATACACTTTAGCTACGACGATTATGTGATTACCTTGTTTTATAGTGTTACTTTTATTGTCGCCTGCTTTGGTTATGTTAATTTGGAATGCTTTTTACAGCTTCTGGGCAATCATCTAGCAGTCCTTTTGCGTCCCAATCAGTCCTTGGGCAGGCAAGTAACCCAACCAATCCTTTTGCCCCACAACGTTTCCTTGGGCAGGCAAGTAACCCAACCAATCCTTTTGCCCCACAACGTTTTGACAGCCTAAACCCTTTTGGCACTCAAAACGGGAAGCTCCATGCTCGGTGGAACTTCAACTGGTGTTTTTGGAGCTACTCGACCCTCTCCGCCTTTTTCTACTACGCCTCCGTTTGTTGCTTCATCTTCACCATCTTTTGGAACTTCAACACCCACTTTTGATGCATCATCAACTCCCACTTTTGGAAGCTCTTCCTCAGCTTTTGGTGGTAAGTGATTAGTTATTACCCTCCTGATCAGGAGGAACCTCTGAAAGTGAACTTATAGATAGGCATTTGATAGGGCAGTCATTGTTTCTTTGATGTGGGAAGAATATTGGGAATTGGATTTTGATAGCCTAGTTTTTAAACAGATCGTGGGACAAGTTGGAGAGTATGTTGAATTTTATCCGATAACTCAATTTGTTTTGCTCGGCAAATAGAAGTTGCTCTGCTATTCAAATACAGCAGAAGCCAAAAAGCAAGCAACTTAGGTTGTGTTTCTTTTGTAGAAAGGTGAACTAGTGGATTAGGAGATGCCATATTTGAATCAGCCGGATTTATCAAATTTAAATTGCGATTAGGATCTTCTAGGAACGCAAAATGCCGCATAAGCTCATGGAAACTCAAGGGTCTAAGGATGCAGGCATGTTTCTTATGTTTTATGTACCTGTGCCGAATATTTGCTGATGCTAGCTATTTTAAGTGGCATTGATTGCGGCAGGATCAATAGTACTTTTTATTGGTTCATTCAATCGATGTCCACTTCCCAATTGATAATCCTTTTACATTTCTTTGATGGAAATTTGCATTTTAGTCACAATTCTCTTTCCGTTCCTCTATTCCAATACTCGGTCACCTGGCTATTGTACATCAAGAGTTATATTCCTGATTGAAATAGTAGTCGAATTTGGATCTCTTTTCTTTCCAAAGCATAAATGCAGTTGTTTCTCCATTTATCTTGCTTACAAGCTGAGAATTTTTCTTCACTGATAGTCTTCTATTTGAACAGGATCTTCTCTTTTTGGACAAACACCTGCTTTTGGTGGGTTTGGTTCGACCCCTCCTCAAACAAGCCACATTTCGGAAGCACAAGTCAGCCATCACAGCCAGCATTTGGGAGCAATGTTTTCGGTTCCTCCCCCATCTTTGGTGCATCAAGTCAGTCAGCATTTGGCAGTACTAGCACTCCTGCCTTTGGTTCAACCAGTACCCCTCCATTTGGAGCTACAAGCACTCCTGCCTTTGGTTCAACTACCACTCCTCCAGTTGGTCGCACAGGGACTGCATTTGGGAGCAATGTTTTGGTTCTTCCCCCAACTTTGGTGCATAAAGTCAGTCAGCATCTTCGACCTAAAAAAAAAAAAGTCAGTCAGCATCTGGCGGTACTAGCACTCCTGCCTTTGGTTCTACCGGTACCCCTCCATTTAGAGCTACAGACGCCCCTGCCTTTGGTTCAAATACCACTCCTCCATTTGGTAGCACAGGGACTGCATTTGGGAGCAATGTTTTTGGTTCTTCCCCCAACTTTGGTGCATCAAGTCAGTCAGCTTCTGGCGGGACTAGCACTCCTGCCTTTGGTTCTATCAGTACCCCTCCATTTGGAGCTACAAGATCCCCTGCCTTTGGACAAGCAAGCACTCCTGCCTTTGGCGCTACAACCACCCCTGCCTTTGGTTCAACTACCACTCCTCCATTTGGTAGCACCGGGACTGCATTTGGCTCATCAATCACCCCAGGGTTCACCATTGGGGGAGCTTTTGGGACTTTCAGTGCTACACTTTTTGGATCTCGGAGTACCCCTGCATTTGGCACATCCAACACTCCTTTTATTTGGTGCTTCAAGTACCCCTGCTGTTGGTGCTTCAAGTACTCCACCCTTTGGCGCTCCCAGTAGTACTCCAGCTTGTGGACCCGTTTGAATTTCTGCGACGGTTTCTCCAATATGGAAGAAATTTGTGGCTCATCCCCCTTACCTTATTTTAGAGATTAGTGATTCACTCCCTTCGCATCATTCTATTGATTCACTCCCCTCAGAAATATCTACAATCTTTTGAAGAAGAGAGGAGGTGAATCTTCACTTCATCGTTTTTAGTTAGGGACAAGACTGTTAGATAATTTCTCCGAGTTCGAACCCGTTTTTGTGCGAGTTGTGACTTGCATCGCAGCTCAATCAGGCAGAGGGGATCATAAGGTGTCTAGGTTTTTTCTTTTCTCTGTTGAATTTTCTAAAGTGGAAGCTGCTTTACAGTAGTATTTACTGCTTTGGCGACATTCTCATTGTTCTTGCTCGTGGACATAAGTCACAGTACCGCGCAACCCTCGCGGCATCTACTTCCTATGAGTCAACAACGGCAGACTGATGATCTTTCAGTTTGACAGCTTTTAACATTAAAACAGATCTCGAAGATAAGATGGTCACTCAAACAACAACAAAGATGTTCCTGCAAATTGAAAGAAGATTCAAGAGAAAAAAAACCTGCCATGAGGAACTGCAACTTTCTCAGACAACAACGCTTAGCATAACTTCTATGCGCGAGAACTTTCCTTCTCCTTGAAGAGTATAAACGTCTAAACAAAAGGAAGAATAAAGCGGAATCCTATCCAGTCTTACCATATTTCTAGCAGTGGGCACGACCACACGAGTCAAGATACGCAGCGAGGAGAGCTTCTTCAATCCCACAAGTAATTAGTCTTCGGGAGGCCAGTTAGCAATTGGATCAAACGATAATGGACCGCACCCATCGGTCGTATCCTTTTTACAGGATTTTGCATGCTGTGGCTAGTATAGAAATTACGATAAAAGGCACGGCGACCAGGGATAAGCTGCCCGGTAGGTCATTAGAAGTCCCCCGCGGCGACGAGAGCGACAGTATCGAGCCCTTGGGTTACGATGTGTCGATGACGCCTTAAAGAGCAAACAATAGGTGATGTCAAAGCATAAATGAATCGATCAACACTTCATACATAATCACGCAGATACCTGTCTACTTAATTAAAATGTTAAGGGTTAACACAATAAAAAATCCAAAATCAGTACATCTGTGGTAAATTTATCAAAAATTAATTTTTTTAATCATAAAAAATCCTAAATTTGTGCACCTGTAATAAATTTACTCAAACTAATATTTTTATCATAAAAAACCATAAACTGGTACATTTGCGACATATTTTGTGGTACTAATCCCAATAAAAATAACTTATTTTTTTACTATAATTTATAATGTTACTACCACGAAAAATCTCAAACTGGTACACTTGTGACAAGTTTACCCATTGTTAATTTCTGTTCAATTTTACTGTCAAATTTCGGAGTTGAATAACACGTGACAGTTGATAGGTGTACCAATTTAGTATTTTTTACCTTCTATCTGTTACATATGTATAATTTTGTGATTTTTCGTGATATTAATCCAATTTAACAGAGGGTTCATTTGTTACAAATGTATAAGTTTGATGTTTTTAGTGATTAAAAAATTAATTTAAGGTATATTTATTACGGGTGTACCAATTTATGATTTTTTATGATCAAAAGATTAATTTAAAGTAAATTAATTATATGTATACTAATTTGGGGTTTTTCGTAATATTAACCCTAAATTTATATAAATTGTTCGAAATTTTTTTCCTCTAGAAATATCTTTGATTAGTCATCAAGCATGGAATCCAAAGTCCTAATTACCCAATAGGAATATAACTCGTTTGCACGACAACAGAAGGCTTCGCTTTAACGCACGTTATGGACCACGCGCCCCGCCAGCGAGCTCCGCGCCACGCGCCTATATAGTTCATCCCCCTAGCTTCGTACCCCGCCCCTCCTTCCCATCTCTTGACTCATCGCCGTCTCCGTCGTTTCGCCTCGGGTGGCTCCGACGCCTCCCTCTCCGTCTTCTTCCCCTCTTCTGCTGCAGCTCAGATCGAGGTAACCTCCGCAAACCCTAACCGCCGCCGCTCCTCCGCCCCCCGCCGGCGCCGCCGTCTCCTGGCCATTTGCTTCCGTCGCGAGCCCCATAGCTCCGCCGGCTCCGCGACGCGCTCGATCCTTCCCCGCGCGCGAGGATCGGCGCGTCCGGGGTCCCGATCGGCTCCTCTTCGGCCCCTCCGTTTCTTCGCTTCCTGCTGCGCGCGCGTTCCTTTAGGTTTGATAGGCGGGTTGGGTTGAGGAGCTGAAGGCTCTGTTAGTGTCGGCCCCTCGGCTGTTGTTTGTTTCGCTGCGTTGGCATCGAGCTTGGCTTCGCGTGTGTAGCTATGGAATCTCTAGTTTATGCTCATCGCCTGCCGATGTGTCGGCAAAAATTCGCCGTCTCTGCGTTTTGTTGATTCTTTGGAATGATGTTGCAGGCTTCTGATCCGGCTTCGTGGGATTGTTTAAGTTCTTATAGGTTGCTCTGTCTGGAGAATCACAGCGAGGATGTTTAGCGGAAATAACCGTGAGTATTGTCTCTGGAATTTTAGTTTCTTCGGCAGGGTGGTTTGCTTGATTGAACTATTGAATGTTCTGTTTGTTGCTGATGCCTATTCCTTGCGATGATGCTGCTTTGTTTTTGTTTTTTTTTTTTTAATGTTTATGGATTTCTCTTCAGTTTGTATTTCGTGAAAGTTCCCTCGTGTGATGGATTATGACATTTTTCCTTAACTTATGTATTGCCGATTTCCAACCTGTTGTTGTTGTCTGATGAATTTTTTGGACTGCTTTTCTCTTATGTATGCCATGAGTATCCAGCAGTGTGTTACCCTTTTTTTTCTTCATGAACTTTTTTCAGTTAATTCAATTCATCTTTCACATATCATTGCGACACTGCTGTTTTATTTGCTATGAATTCTTTCTCGCTGGACACATAAAAGTCCTTCTTGTCGAGATAGCATAGTTAGATACTTCTTCCAGAGCAACTGAATGTCTATTGCATGCTATTATTGGGCCATGTGTGTTTGTTTCTTTATACACTTTAGCTAACGAGGATAATGTGCTTATCTTGTTTTATAGTGTTACTTTTATTGTCACCTTCTTTGGTATGTTAATTCAGTACGCTTTTTACAGCTTTTGGGCAATCATCTAGCAGTCCCTTCGGGTCCCAATCAGTCTTTGGGCAGGCAAGTAACCCAACCAATCCTTTTGCCCCAAAACCTTTTGGTAGCCCAAACCCTTTCGGCACTCAAACGGGGAGCTCCATGTTTGGTGGAACTTCAACTGGTGTTTTTGGTGCTACTCAACCCTCTTCGCCTTTTTCTTCAACTCCTGCTTTTGGTGCATCATCAACTCCCGCTTTTGGAAGCTCTTCCTCAGCTTTTGGTGGTAAGTGATAAGTTAGTACCCTCCTGATCAGGAGGAACCTGTGAAAGTGAACTTATAGATAGGCATTTGATAGGGCAGTCATTGTATCTTTGATATGGGAAGAATATTGGGAATTGAATTTTGATAGCCTAGTTTTCAAACAGATCATGGGAAGTTTTTTTTGGCTTGGCATGTTGAGAAGTGAGAATATTAGTTCTGCTATTCAAATACAGCAGAAGCGAAAAGGCAACCAACTTAAGTTATTTTTCTTTTGTAGAAAGGTGAACTAGTGGGTTTGGAGATGGCATATTTGAATCAGCTGGATTTATCAAATTTAAAGTGCAATTAAGATCTTCTAGGAACACAAAATGCCACATAAGCTCAAGGAAACTCAAGGGTAGAAGGAGGGCAGGCATTGTTATTATGTTATATGTACCCATGCATGAAATGAGCGCAATTACGATGATAACTTGTCTAAGATGATTTGGGCATGTGATTTGCTTTCGTGATTCCCCTGAAACGTGGCCATACATTTCGCGACATGAGGGTCAAAATTCTTAAATTCATGGTATGTGATCAGATTTACAGGTTCCGGTCTTTGGATGCAAGTTGAACAGTTTCCATTTGTGTCTTTCCGACTAAATATCACATACCAAATAATTTCCATTTCTCATGTTTGTTATATGATACGCTTTGAAGTTTCCTTTTCTCATGTTCATTTGTGTCACGATGACAATTGATCAAAAGTTGAAAAAGAGATAGTTCAAGCACAGTGGCAAAAAATTCCCAATGTGGAATTTACAAACTCCATGTTAGCTAATGCTTTTCTGGAAGTTGGAAAACAGTCATAAAGGAGAGGATTTGTTCAGTACAAATGAGGGCTTCAAGCTTGCAAAGTGTTGAACAATGTTATACCTAAATGTGTTCAAGGGGAAGAAATTCTTGTTGAGTTTTTACTGAAGCATGAGGTTTTTCTCATGCTTTGCCTTGAAAGAATATTGAGTTGTCAGAATTGGACCCCATTGCAAATTATTTGTTGATGAGGATTTTTTTTCCTTTTATCCACTGTGAGTACTGGACAGTTGTCTAGATTGGAATGTCAACTCCGATCGTGTTACATTAAGGTATATAATTCAGCTCTGGAATGGATGAGCAACTACCATAGCTAGCCTTGAGTTTAATGAAAATAAATTTGAATTTAGTTTCAACTGCCTGCTTCACATGCACCTTGCCTAATATTTGCTGATGCTAGTTATTTTAAGTGGCATTGATTGCGGTAGGATCTATAGAACTTTAGTTGGTTCATTCAATCAATGTCTACTTCCCTATTGATAATCCTTTTACCTTTCTTTGGTGGAAGTTTGCATTTTAGTCACAATTCTCTTTCCGGTCCTCTATTCCGATACTCAGTCACCTGGCTATTGTACTTCAAGAGATATATTCCTTACTGAAATAGCAGTCAAATTTGGATCTTTTTTGTTTCCATAGTATAAATGCAGTTGTTTCTCCGTTTATCTGGCTTACAAGCTGAGAATTTTTCTTCACTACTAGTCTTCTTTTTGAACAGGATCTTCTCTTTTTGGACAAAAGCCTGCTTTTGGTGGGTTTAGTTCGACCCCTCAAACAAGTCCTTTTGGAAGCACAAGTCAGCCATCACAGCCAGCATTTGGGAGCAATGTTTTCGGTTCCTCCCCCACCTTTGGTGCATCAAGTCAGTCAGCATTTGGCGGTACTAGCACTCCTGCCTTTGGTTCTACCAGTACCCCTTCATTTGGAGCTACAAGCACCCCTGCCTTTGGACAAGCAAGCACTCCTGCCTTTGGTGCTACAAGCACGCCTGCCTTTGGTTCAACTACCACTCCTTCATTTGGTAGCACAGGGACTGCATTTGGCTCATCAACCACCCCAGGGGGAGCTTTTGGGACTTCCAGTACACAACTTTTTGGATCTCCGAGTGTCCCTGCATTTGGCACATCCAATATTCCTGTATTTGGTGCTTCAAGTACCTCTGCTTTTGGTGCTTCAAGTACCCCGGCCTTTGGTGCTTCCAGTACCCCAGCTTTTGGTGCCTCAAGTACTCCAGCTTTTGGTGCCTCAAGTACTCCAGCTTTTGGGGCTTCTAGTAGTCCATCCTTCAGTTTTAGCTCTTCTCCTGCGTTTGGCCAATCAACCTCTGCATTTGGTGGCAGTCCATTTGGAGCTACATCATCCCCTTTTGGATCCCAGATTGGTGAGTCTTGTAAAATGACTTCATTTTGCTCCAGGGTGTTTTGGACTACTATCGTCTTCCTGTTCCCCCTTGGAATATCAAGCCTGCCAAAAAAAAGGCTGGTCTATCAGATTTTGTGTCATGGCTTGCTATTATAGCTTATGAATAAGATTTCACTGCAGTGTACTAGCTCCTTATAAGAATTTGGCCTTTTCACATTATTTGTCATGCAGGAGCCCAGGCCACAACACCAACTTTTGGAACTGGTGGTTTTGGGCAGTCACCTTTTGGAGGTCAGCGTGGGGGAAGTAGAGTGGCTCCTTACACACCTACAACGGAGGCAGAAAGTGGCAGTGGGACTCAGGCAGCTGGTAAGCTAGAGTCTATATCAGCAATGCCTGTATATAAGGATAAGAGCCATGAGGAGCTTAGATGGGAGGATTATCAAGCGGGAGATAAAGGTGCACCCCTCAGAATGTACTTTCTATATAAGGTTTGGCTTTAGCTGCATTGACTGTATGCTAACCTGGCATAATTTTCAGGTGGACCGAATCCTACTGGTCAGTCTGCTGGTGCTATTGGCTTCGGTGCACCTTCTTCGACTCCTTCACTAGCATTTGGTCAATCTTCTCCTTTTGCTTCCAACACAACATCCAATCCTTTTGCTTCTAAACCATTTGGCAGTACTGGGTTTGGATCCTCGGCTACACCTAGCATTTCACCTTTTGCTTCTTCAACTGCGTCAGCCACACCGTCCTTGTTTGGATCAAATCCAACTCCTGGATTTGGGGCCAGTTCATCTTCATCCACTTTTTCTACATCAGGCCCTTCTGCATTCGGTTCATCAACATCAATTTTTAGTTCTCCAACTATGGGGAGCACTCAATTCAGCTCTGGTTTTACCTCTCAGTCCACCCCATTATTTTCATCTACTACGCCATCCTTTGGCCAGACTGGCTCTGCCTTTGGACAGAGCACTTCTACTTTTGGACAGACCGCGTCTCTCTTTGGACAGACTACATCTCCATTTGGTCAGACGACTACTCCTTCCTTAGGTCAAACAAACGTGTTCAGCACAGCTACTAGCGGGTTTGGGGGAAGTATGTTCCCAAGCACTTCTTCACAGCTTCCTTCTACAGCTCCAGCTGGATTTCAAATAAATGTAAGTTGATTTTTATTTAAATTTTATTGCAGCATCATATGTGTAGCTTCTGCTTTTTGCAGTTTTATTTTTTCTTTTATAATTGTTAAGTTTTGCTCCTCCTTTGATACTTTATTTAGTTTAACTTATAGTTTTTTTATTGGTTTTTGGAGAGAGGAGGGTGGAGTTGGGTTCACTTTGTCTCTTTTAATCAAATGTGATGTTTTATCTGCAGCCCTCCTTTTCGACCCCCTTTCAATCGTCTCAACCTGCCCAAACAACCAGTCCTTTTGGCTTTGGCAACTTGGGTCAGACACAAACAGGTTACTTGAGTTTATTAAATATGTCTTGTCTTTTCTTTTGGTGTCAATAGATGAATTTGTATGTATATTATGCTAATTTTATTTCTGTTTTGTGTTGTCAGTTGGTACCAGTGTTTTTGGTACCCAAAATATGTTTGGCCAGAGCAACCTCGGAAATCCGTGCGTCCTTTTACACTATACTTGCTCTTTATTTGTATAACTGCATTGGGTCTGTCTCACCTGATTCGGCGCTACATGTGTTTCCAATTATTTAGTTGTATTATCTTTTCGTTCTTTCTGTTGCTTACTTACTCTTCGTTGGCCAATAAAAGAAAGGATTTTGCACTGTGCAATTAATTAATGATGCCATGCCCATGCTCATGCTTAACAGGTCGGCCAACCTGACCCCTGCGGTCATGCAACCAGTTCCTGCCACTAATCCATTCGGAACCCTTCCTGCGATGCCTCAAGTATCAATTGGCCGAACTGGGACTAGTTCTTCTATTCAATACGGAATTTCCAGCATGCCTGTAAGTAAAGATTATCTTGCTGTCTTACATGAGATGATTACGAGTTTGTTGACCCGTTTGAATTTCTTCGTTGGTTTCTCCAATATGGAAGGCTACTTTCCATTTGGTTGCTAATTTTTGTGCCTTTTTTATTTTTTATTTTTTGTTATGCTTATGCTGTGTTGCAAGTGATCTAATCTTTTAAATCCTTTTGTCTAGGTGGTGGAAAAACCTGCTCCTGTTCGTATATCCTCTTTGTTGACATCCCGGCATTTGTCGCAGAGGCGGATTAGGTTGCCTGTAAGAAAATACCACCCTAAGAGTGATGCGCCAAAGGTGAAAGTGGATTTACTTTACTGATGTGCTCTATGATTGTTACATATTCTAGAACATTTATCTAGTGATGGGACAATATCAGAGCTATTCTCTCTTTGGCCAGAGAATACTGGGAATATGCACTTTCTGCTCAATGACTTGTGCTACGATGAACCTCACTTTTGGATTGTCATTCCAGGTTCCCTTTTTTAGTGAGGATGAAGAAACACCTAGCACGCCAAAGGCTGACGCCCTTTTCATTCCTCGGGAAAATCCGAGGGCTCTGGTTATCCGTCCATCTGAGCAGTGGCCTTCGAGAACTAGCACAGAAAAACCATCTCCATTGAAGGACGCATCTGGACCCAGGCAGGAAAATGGTAGGATTGTTATGTCTGGGTCTTGCTGTATAGTTCTGTAAATTTGATAATAATGTGTGGTGATTTTTATCTCATTCAAAATGATTTAATTTCTGACAAAAAATTAACATGTTGATATGTGATTATATAGCAAACCTGATAGTGACACGGATTGGCTTCAAATTTATAATATACGTAAGTTTTATAGCATGATAAAAAGTAGCGTTTCCAGTGACACAACTTGACACTATTACAAAACCCAAACATAACACTTGAAATGAATAGCTATCCCTTATATACATCTCTCTTTTTCCATATTTCTTGATTACTCATTAACCTGGGCTATCGTTTTAGTGTCCGAATTCTAGTTTTACCATTTTGGACTCCAAAGTGAATGAAATGCAATTGTCTATATCCATTTGCCTTTGCTCCCTCTGATACCTTTTCTGTTCGAGTTTCTTGAGGAAATTGATGCTTTATTGTGGCTTGTGACTTTTCACTTGTGATGCAGTCGTTGTGTATTTTCACTTTTGAAGTTGTGGCTTTTGCTGAGGAAATTGTAAGACCATAGAAAAAGAAAACATATGTACTTATGTTTCAAATTTGAATAATTTTTAGTCGCCTTTACATATATTTTTACTCAAAAAGTCAAAGGCAAAGTCCTGGCTAAGCCTTGGATGATTTTTTGTTTTTTGAAGTAACATCTTATTCTATCGATAAGTGAAAAGCTTCTCCTAACAAAGCCGACATTTTTGTGTATGATACTCTCTCAAACAATCTTTAGTCTATATTCGGGATGAGAAAGTAGTCTCCCAGAGGTGACTCCAATCACAGAGATGTTACTGGTTTGGAAATATGCAGAATTAGTTTCATTTAGAAGGTGTGAAATATGTATACAAACATGATTAATATTGTAGATCCAAAAACCGTATGTGATTAACTTAATTATTATTTCCAACTAGCAACAGGAGGTCCAGATGAAAACGGTCGTGTGAAGGATCAAACCGATCATGTTAGAGGCAGCCACAAATCAAATGGAGTCCATGATGATCACTCCGTTCAGAAAGGTGACTCCTCAATGACGCTCAATGGACACAGGGCTGGTGAGGCTGCAATAGTGTATGAGCATGGTGCAGACATTGAGGCGCTAATGCCCAAGCTTCGTCACTCCGATTACTACACTGAGCCTCGAATCCAAGAGCTGGCTGCCAAGGAAAGGGCTGAGCCAGGGTTCTGCCGCCGTGTCAAGGACTTCATCGTGGGGCGGCATGGTTATGGGAGTATCAAGTTCATTGGTGAGACTGATGTTCGACGACTTGATCTTGAAGCCCTTGTCCAGTTTAACAACCGAGAGGTGATTGTTTACTTGGACGACAACAAGAAACCTCCTATTGGACAAGGTCTCAATAAGCCAGCTGAAGTTACACTTCTCAACATCAAATGTTCCGACAAGAAGACTGGACAACAGTGGACAGAAGGGCCTAAAGTTGAGAAGTACAAGGAGATGCTCAAGAAGAAGGCCGAGGATCAAGGTGCTGAGTTTGTGTCGTATGACCCTGTCAAAGGAGTGTGGAAGTTTAAGGTCAGCCACTTCAGTAAGTACAAGCTTGAAGATGAAGTTGGCGATTGGAATGTATCTGCTGCATCTGAGTCCTGATTGAAGAAGGATGGTTGGTTGAGATATTGTAATTTTAGATCTTGTGGAAGCAGTTTTGGGTTTAGTATAGCACCAGCATGATGTTTTGAAGGGTGTTTCGTTGGGCTTTGTAGTCTGGGTTTTGCTTGTTTTCTGCTGGGATCTGATATCTCTCCCAATCCCCTGTAATCTTCTGTTTCTTTCTTTATGACTTGAAACTGTATTCTGGGCTGGTGCCATAAAGATTTGTGGGAAAAAAAGGTGTATTTACGAAATGGGACGAGAATGGAGAGAATTTCGCATGCTTCATGGTCACTCTGGCCATGCATCTATTTTTTTCCATCTGGGCGGTGTGGTGCGGAATTGAGCCTCCTCCTGAACAGAAAGGGATTTTCGAGAGAAAGGACGCGTGCCCTATGGATGGTGACCCGTCGGGTCTGGCTGTTGATGATACGAGTCTGGCTGTTAGGGTCTCAAGTCCAGGTTGGGGGTCCTGAGAATTGGGCACCGGGGTCCTGTTTCTGGTCCTTTGAGGCCTCCATCCCGACCCCCGAGTTTGGGAGGCTCGAGTCCAAGTGTGTCAAGTACCTTCTAGAGCCGGATTTGGGATCCGGGAATTGGGTCCCAAGACCAGTGTCCAGTGTCGCCGTCCAAGCTGGGCACTTGTTTAAGATTGTGTGATGGGTACCATCCTCGCCTGCGTTAGTATGATAGCGAGCGCCTGCTCTAGCGTACAACCACTGCGAACGAGGTGCGCACCGCCACACAATGCAAAGTATATCTCATGCAACAAGTAAATAGGACGGCTAATGGTAATGGAGAATGGATGTGAACAAGCCACTCGTGCATTCAGCTCATCGGGACAAACGGAAGTGTAAGAATACGAAAGGACTAGAGGAGGGGGGCTTAACATGTAGTTGTCTTGTTGTGGCCCTATAAAGCTTTTCAAGCGTTTGCTGTGTTCTTGGGCGAGGTGATATTCCGTCTGCTTACAGATGGCATGTTGCTGAAATCTTGCAAAAGATATTGTTAATAAGTATTCTTGGGAATCTATCAATCATATGCAATAAAAATAAATATTTGCAATTTCAATACATTGGTTATGCATAACATGAGAAATATAGTATCTTGGAAATATCAAAATTTCTTTTTATTCAGATGTTTAACGAGTTTCCCAGAGCACTGGTTAACACAGTTCATCTTTCAAAGAAAAAATTTATATTTTTATAATTATTTCCCATGTCTAGAAGCGTGCGGGCCTCAAGTTGCCGGGGGCAATGAAGTGATAGACAAGCTTGGGCTGTGACGCCAATGTACCTAGTTCGGCACAAGGACCCAAGCTCAGGTGTCGGTAATCTAGATCTGAACGTTGGGGCACCCGGGACTTGAGTTCAATGGCCGAGATCTTAGTTTTGGTGGTTGGGCACCTAGGTCGGGCTGCTAAGTTCTCAGGTGAAGCCCTTGATTAGGCTGTTGACTTCGCAGGTTAAGGCATCCGAACCCGATTATTGGAGACGGGTCGGATGGGTTCGATCATGCATTGACGGGCCCGACAGTTAGGGACTCGAGTAAATGTTGGGCATTGCGGTCTTGGGTTTAAAGGTTGGGGACTTGGGTCTGAGCGCTAAAGTCCCGACTCAAATCGCTCAGATAGTAGTGTTATAACAAACGAAGTATTCCTCTCGATAAGCCAAGTCACTGGTGTTAATCTCAATCCATGACTTTAGATATTTTGATAGCAAAAACCATTTTTCCATAACTTAAGTAAGAGCATTCATTGATAATAAATATATATTTCATTGACTAATTTTCATAATCGCTGCCCAACAACAAAAATGAGAAAATTGTTCTTGGCCATTGTCAATCCACCAGGCAAAGGGATCCAAGTTCCTCCGAGAACTGATCTCGACATGCTAAATGTTTTTACTGGTTCAATCAACCGCCTATTTACGTACATTCCTTACTTAAGAAGTAAATGACGCATCACTGCTGTTCATGCGTTTCAACCAGTTCAACAAAAGTCCCGAATTTCTAGTTCGCTTGTGAGTTGTGACTCGAATTGGTGCTTGAGGAAGCCCAACTAGTTCAACCGAGTGATGCCGGAAACATGATTGTGATCAAATGAGATCAGTTGCCCAAAGGGCAATTTGCTCTGATGGTGTCAAACCGACTGCGCCAGATGCCGGACCAGTAACGAGTAGCCTCGGCCTCTTTTTCGGGCATTCGCGCACCGTTCTCTTTTCATGAGTTGGAGGAATTTGTTGCTTCAGAAAGACTCGAGAAATACTCTTTGGGATTTGTACACAAGTCGAAACCGAGCAAACAAGGTCACCAGTCTCTCGACACAAACCAAAGCATACGACAATTTCACACCCTCGTGGCCCTCCTCTTCCCTTGATAGCGCCGGCATATGGGAAATTACTGTTTAAAACTCATTCTTGAGAGCAACATACGAGAAAAAATAAAGAAAGAGCGAGGCATGTATTGGATATCAGTAATGAAAACACACTTCTTTGTGTTTTCTCCAATGCAATTTTTTCGATTATTTGATAATCATTTGTCATTATGGATTAGGATCGATGAAATATCCTGCGGGCAAAAATTGCATACTCAGTTAGAAGGACTTACAAGGATCATGGGAACTCCTGGGTCCTAAAACCCTATCAACCAAAAAGAAAATCCAGCTCCTCGGTTGTCATATGAACATGTATGGCATTGCAGAGAAACTCATTGGGTTGCAGTTGTTCACCCATTAGATGAGTTAACCAAGGAAAGGTGGCATGTTGTGGGAAGAGTGAAATAAGCAATGATTATGTCCCCTATGAAATGAATTCATGGAGATAGGTATGCTTCATCCATGTCCACCATACCCAAAAAGGGGAAAGAATAAAAGGAAAATAAAGGTCAATCATCCATTTACAACATGATTTATCATAAGTCACTGCATTTTTTGATAAGTTCGTCGGTGGTCTTGTCCAAGATAGTGACACGATCTGATTCTCAACCCACGACGGATTCGCAGCATTAAGGGGTAGAAGCCACAGAAGGCGTTCTTCCCCATAAAAGGCGATTTAAGGCAAATAAGTATCTGAAACAAAGGAATTTACAAGATCTTTCTTCAATCAATGATGATCTTCGTCATAATGCTTACATGTATCTTAAATCAGATAAAAACAGCAGCAGATTCAAGAGTTCACGACAAAATGCGGATATCTTGCATTTCAAGCCATTGCAACATGACCATGCAAAGCAACTAGGAAAAACACGAAAATAAGAATTGAATGAGAAGCTACGGCATTGAATCCTAACCTTCTTGCTCCGCAGAAATGGACTGATATTGAACAAAAGTTCTCTCATTCTTCACACTAATTAATCCCAGTCATCGTCAAAAAAACGAAAAATGGACAGTGTCCATATAACTACAATTTCAGCATCAAAACACAACATACCCACTAATCTACTACCATGGCTTCAGAGCCTCCATTAGCATCCTCCAATCCACTCTTTTGTTCTTCTGCAGCAATCAGCATCTCCTCAATCAGACTCTTTTGATCTTCCTCTAAAGTAGTCTGTAGCTCCTCCACCTGTACATACATAGGAACCGAAAGTTTTTCAAGATGAGTACTTATGCACTATTCACCAAGTGGAATAGTTAATCATTTGTAAGAGGAAATGATCTAAACTTTGTTGGAAGAACGGTCATATATCAGAGGAAGAAATAGCATCTAGCAGGTATGACCACTGGCAGATGAATTTGTTATAAAGGTTACGCCAAAGTAAAGCCAACTCTGGAGTCTCACCAAAAGCCAAAAAAGATGACATAATAATAGCACCATATCTCAAGACAAAACTGCTATGCACATTATTCTCACATAAGAGCTTCTCAATTTGGCGACGACTTCAATCATATGTTTATGGGGATTGCTGAGTACTCAACAATGAGAGAGATGTGAGAGTGCTAGAGAGACAATAAATATGGAGCTCTGTGTTCAATTGAATTTGTAAGCAAACTGGTTAACTGAGGATGGGGACAGGCATGGTTATATACTAGTCCTATCAATTCACTAAATACTGGGCTGCCTACAAGATAAGTTACGAGGACAGTCTTAAACCATGCTTAACACAAGCCTTTTAAACATATCATGTCGAGCAGTTAGGAAAAGCAAGTGCTGAGTTAAATACCGACATTTGCCACATACCACATGCAATAAAAGGGCAAATTGCTTTCTCCGAAGCTCAAGCATTCTTGAACTTGCTGTATTCTCAGCCTCAAGAGCTGCAATCTCTCTCTCCAGCTCTGTAATGATCTTCTGCGTCTCCGATCTCGGTGGCTGCATAGCAATCAACTTTCTAATTGCCTCACACTCCTCTTTATGCTTCCTCTCAATCTTACTGTCCTCAAGTTGCTTCTTCAGCTCTTCTATATCAGCCTGTGCCTGCAGAATCTGCCTGTTGATATCGTCTTTCAACTCATTGAAATTATCCTTCTCTCTGACGTTAGCACCGACAACCGCCTTGCTCTTGAGAAGAGGAATCTCGAAAGTAGAAAGCTCCTGTAAGAAGGCTCTAGACAATTTCTCACACTCACCATAGTTATCTTCATCCTTCTCGACTTCGACAACAAAGGAGGTGAATTTCTTTTGAAGCTTCTTCAACGGCGGTTCACCTCTTGTTGTTGTAGTTCGGGTTAATAGTCTATGCTTTATGATTGCGTCATCTTCAAGAGGGCCAAATGCATAATTTGCTGCCATTGTCTCCCCCCTCCCCAAGACTTTCCTTCCCTTTGCAGACATCTAGCCAGCTGAGGCAGATGAGCTATCCAATACTGAAATAGAACTGTTTCTGCAGTTGTTACAAACATCTGGAATGATCAACAACCAGCAAACTTACTGATAACCAAAACCGCACCATAGATTGCTCTATATGTGAAAGTGGTTGCATGCATAAGACGAGCAACTATTTGGACCCAAACTAACCAACATCTTGGACAAGGGGTGACGTATCAAATGTATTATACATGCCGAAACAGGGAAGCTCTATGACCATTCTGATTTACGCAACTGACTTGAACTAAATATGCCGAAAGTTTCCAACTTTCAAGTCAAATTTCTTTCAGAAATTTTCACGAACACCTAGCGGGCAAACACGAACAAAGTCGAAACAAACTTAAAATTCCCAGCTCCAGTCATCTTCACTGAACTGCAGTCAAAATCAAATGAACCCAAAACAGAGTCGAAGCAATTTCTTCTTCCCCCACCAGCCATCTTCTCAGAACCCACACCAAAACGCAAAATCCCCCCACCCACCTTCCAAACCCAGAAAAAATGGCTTTAAAAAAACACAGAAGAGAAAACCCAGGTCGAGAATGGATTCAAATTCAAATCAAACATCTCTCACCATTCATCTCACGGTCACCAAGAAAGCAAGGAAGATAAAAGCAGAAGGAATCAATATCACAAGGGCTTAAGAGACTCGTCGGACACGGCGACACGCTCACCAGCAAACAACGCGGTCCGAACGACGAAGGAAATTCGAACCACAGGGTCGTTGACGACGAGGAAGAGAGAACGAAGACGCACCACCCCGCAAGCCCCTTCGCGACTCGTTCGAGCTGCGACACGACCGGGCACAAAACCGAAGGAGAGGGAGAGGCGCACGCCGAAACACCAGAGTGCGCTAACAAGACTGTGAATAGCGAGCGAGATCTACGAAAACGGTGGACAAACTCTTTATCTTTTCCTCGTATCTTCATTTGTCCTAGTGACAAACCTTAGTCTCGTGTTATTTCCCCACCACATAAACTTTTTTTTTTTTTTGCTTTGTTCAGAATACGACATAACTTTAAATACGTACATAATTGTTATCTTAGAATAAAATACAAGGATTAAGAATGGTAAACCACAAAAAGGACTAGGATTAAAAAAATAAATGTGATTTCTATCCCGGGGCTTGTAAATGGTAGTTGCCACGTACCAATTTTCGATGTCCATTCGTCGAGTTCTATTTCATTTTAGATGGAAATTTGCCGTCGTGTGAAGGAAAAATTAAGGACCGGTTGAAAAAAGTGAAATTCCCCATTCTTTTGCCCCCAAAATAGTTAGAACATATGCGGAGCATCGTGTATCAGAAACATCCAATAAAGATACTCGCAAGTTGCTGTTACTTTAGTCCTAGATTGCATTGCAACCATAATTTTTGTCTACTCGATGATCCTCTTTATAGAAAACTGGCTTATGATTAATTCTCTCCTTTTTCTATTGGCTATTTACTAGGAGTGAGTATCGGTCCGAGATCAACTCTCGACGGCTCAATCCGGCCGGTTTTGGTCCCATTCCTAAAGGGATCGGGCCGGTCTCTAGTGTTGGGCCTCTAGAACCTGCATTGTGGGTTAGTCCTTAATCCTAGGACTTTAGGATTGGACCATTCATGTACACATACTCCCCTAGGCCTCTCCTCTTCTTTCTTTCGCCGTCCAAAATAAAAAACATTTGTTGCCTCTCCTTTGGGAAAATTCCAAATAAGGGCTTGAAGTGCCTTAAAATGGATCTCGAGTCAAATAATGGCCTAAGTGACTATGTCAATCTCAAAGAAAGGGCACGGAGTGGCCATGGTAATTTCAAATAAGGGTCTGACATTGCCAGTCATCGACCGGGTAAATATTCCGACCAATCGAGGATATTTTTCGTTCGAAGATAATTTTAATTTTAAATTAAATTTTCTTTTTTCTTTTTTTGATTTTTTCTTGGCGATGCCAGGAGAGAGCTCGATGAGGGTCGCCTCACCAGCTAGATAAAATGGCATGTCTTTCATTTGACTAGATAAGAGAATCGGGCATGGCGACACGCCGGCCACAGGGTCTTCCAAGAGAGAATGCTGTTATCGTATCATTTGAAAGCATCATTCTCCGGCAAGTAGGGATCACTTGGCAATGTTCAGGCACAAGAGAACTTTGTCAATTGGGGAGGCATCAATGCCTGTACTTGGTCTGCCTCTTCATTCCCGAACTCATTAGCCTGTCTTTTCTCGGAAAATCTAAACTCTTATTAACATGAAGATTAGGTCAACTTTTGGTTAATTTTGGTGAGCCGCACCTTGCGCTTTCCTGATACAGAACTAATATACCGCACCAAGATCCTAGGGTCGTAAAAGATTTGCCGTACAGTGATAAAGAAAGACACATGAATTTGTAACATCAAGTACCAAGTCTAGCGAGAAAAGACCATTACCGCATACGCCGCGAACTTGGCAATAGAGGCATGTGAAAAGCAAGAGAAGGATTGTTCTCGCATCGGGTTGTTTGAGGTTGAGGAGAGCAATCAGAGCACGCATTACGACAGGAAGCACCAGCATCTCAAAGAGCTTTCTCGTGCAGCCTCTATAAGAAATAAGTTCCTTTGGGTGGGAAGAAAAGAAGGCGGGCTTATCATGCTTTGGTTCCCTAATAGAGGATGACTGATTGTGATTACCACTTAACCCTGTTTATAAAACTAATTGTCCCCATTCATATAAGAACTCCCTGAAGCTTCTCCTCCACTAGCTATTCAGTTCAAACCATAGACAGAAACACTAAAAGCGAACAAAAAGGGCTTGCTTCGTGTTCCTGTCATGGAAAATGGTGCTTCTTACGTGGCGATGGTGCTAGTTCAATTGGCCTATGGAGGCTCGAACATTCTCATGAAGATCGCCCTTGAGAAAGGGCTCAATCAGCTCGTCTTCATTGTTTACCGCCATTTGATCGCCGTGTTGGTATTAGGCCCTTTCGCTTATGTGCTTGAAAGGTAAAGAAACCGCCATCCTGTCATGTACATCTCGTGTTTTTCGCACTTCATTGACATGGTAAACTGTGCGTGGACAAAGCAGGGAGCAGCGCCCTTCGCTCTCGGTCAAAGTCATGGCCAAAATCTTCGTGCTCTCCTCCCTCGGCACCACCATCCATCTCAATGTGTACTATGCTGGCTTGGCGTACACTTCCGCCACCGTCGCAAGTGCCTTGAGTAATGTCATCCCTTGCTTAACATTTCTCGTTGCAGTTATGCTCGGGTAACACCTTGTTTCACAGTGCAAAGAAATGGTCTTCGATTTCCCGATTCTGCACTAGATCACCGAAATATTCCTCTTTGGGTTGTGTTCTTGACTCAGGATGGAGAAGCTCAGCATCAAGAACGCTAGTGGCCGAGCTAAGATTATTGGCGTGGTTATCTGCCTTGGCGGGTCTCTCACTTTCACCTTCTGGAAGGGGGGGTACCTGATAAGAAGCCTTCTGAAGAGGCCGCTGTTAAGCCTTCATGACACCAGCCAAGCTTCTGACATCTTGAGGCATGGAAAAGAAAACTGGATCAAAGGTTCTTTGCTTATCCTGACAAGTCACATTGCATGGAGTGCATGGCTTATTCTCCAGGTAATTTTGCTGATGCTGAACTTCTATTGATACAGACGAATTATGATGAAGGAAGATTGTATTCAATAATTTAGCGCGTTATGTGATTGTAGGCTGTCGTATACAAAGCCTATCCAGCTCGGTTGTCCCTCACTACTTTGATTTGCTTCTTTGCATCGCTGCAATCCTCTGTCCTTTCTCTGTTCTTCGTGCGAAATCGGAGCTTGTGGAAGCTGGAGGTGAACGTGCAGCTCTGGACCATCATCTACTGTGTAAGCTTGTCTTGTGAATACCTTTTTACATCATCATCACGTATTCTTCTCAATAAAAATCAATCTAAGTCGTGCTTTTCTCTTTCTTTTTATTTGCTACTTTTCCCGTTCCCTTCAAACTATGGTTCTTGATTTATAACCTACAATCTTGACATCGCGAGCCAATCAAAGTCGTCTCATAATTCAAGTATTTTTATAGGATTTTTTGACCTGAAGCGGGACTTATTTCAACCAGCCAACAAATTTGAATCATCTTGCCCATTTTCTTCCGCAGGGAGTTGTGATATCATCGCTAGTGTACTTTATGCAAACATGGTGCATAAGTAAAAAAGGACCGGTTTTCGTGGCAATGTTTAGTCCATTGCTACTCGTGATTGTGGGGATATTCTCAGCCGTAGCGTTCAAAGAGCAGTTTCATCTGGGCAGGTACAACAGATCACAAAAACGCCGTCTCATATTTGTAGCATGTTTGATGTGGGTAACACAAGCACTCTCTTGTGTGTAAATCCGCTGATGCTGATTCCGTCTTAACCAAAGAATTCAACTTTTTGTCTCCGCATTTTCCTCAGCCTAATTGGAGCTTGTATCATTGTTCTGGGGCTATACTGTGTGCTCTGGGGCAAAAGGAAGGAGGGCCTTGACAATGCACAACTGGAGAACCAAAAAGGCGTAGCCAATTGTAATGCGCAGGAGATCTCAATGACTACTGTCAAGTAGATGAGGGAATCACATCTTTGTATACGAAGTTGAAAAACAGTGCCATTGGTTCCTCGACCACAGATGAAGAAAGCTGTATACCATCATACGTTAGAAAAAAAAATTTCTGCTTGAAAGTTGACCGTGGATCATCCTCATGATGACTTTTTTCTCTTCAGTTGCACTTGTTCTCTCATATATTGCTCATTCCAGACAGTACTAAATGCCTCATGGATTTGTCACAAAACTGTAAAGCTACAAGCGGTCACTGCGGGGCACAATGCACATGGTTTTAATTCATGGAGTTTTCTTTGTCTCTTCCTTCTTGGTTGCCAGCTTTCAACATGCAAATCTGCAGACCTGGATAGCGAAGACCAATTTGAAGGTTTCCATGGTTATTTTAGAGTGCACCTTCCCTACAATTTTAAGTGGCTACAATAGTCCAGTTTCGATAAAGATATAGAAACAGCATCTTCTTCTCAATCTTGAAATGGCTATTCTCATATCCACAGCAGATCGGTTGCTTCTGCTCAACTAGTACAGCCTGAACAAACAAAATTCTACACATCTTACGTTCAATGAAATCTCTTTTAAACTTCAATACGTACCATTAATTGGAAGAGAAAGAAACTGGTTATGATGCTAAAGACTTGCAAACTTTAATTTTGAGATCGGATCACATTCTAATTATCAGGCCCTGAAGTTAATGAAGAAGAAGTACCATGTGGCCTAAAACTTGACAGGATTATTCCATTCCATTTCAATCGCAGAAGCCAGTGAGAAGTTAGATGTCTGGCAAACGAAGGCAAAGAACAAGAGGTACGGGAAATAGCTATGAATCTGGCCAGCCCCAGAGAAAGTGAAGAGGAAGTCCCCAGTGGCCTAAAAACCCAGGATTATTCCATTTCCATTTCAAATCGCAGAAGCCAATTAGAATCAAGACGTCTATGGCAAAAGAAGGCAAATAGCCAGAGGTAAAAACAAATACTGCGCGAATGCTTCCCTAGTCCACCTAAGCTCATGACACATTTATTTGGTTTTCCTTTTCCCCTTCCAGGGCAAGGAGGGCTTCTCAGTTTGCAGGTTCAACTCCACTGCACTTGTTGATCGATCGCCTTGAGGTTCTTCAGGTAGGGTAGAGAGAAGAAACTTCTTGCTTGAACCAACCTGGTTGCAGAACAGCTTCAGCATCTTCCTTCCCCTCATCCACTTGAGCATTAATTTCATGTGTGTCTTGCTTTGCAAACCGCTCACGCCAGCTTCCTGTGATGAAAGCAAACGCAAGCAGACCGTGACACACCATACAATTACAGAAGATTTAGATAGCTTATCATTCATTAAATTTTGAGTTAATTATATGCTTTCCAGGTAACCGTTCCCCAGTGGAGCAAAGATGTTGCACTCATCATTGTCAGCAGAATGAAAAAAAATCCAACGAGTGATGATTGAGTTGATGAACTATACCGCATGGTTCATGTATCCACACCCACAAAAATGACAAGGCCAGAGTAAAGTAGACTTCATTGTATCGACAAAGACTAATCCCGCCTTCACTGATCGATACGCTAAACAAGTTCTAAAATACCACATCCCCCAGGGCTTGGATCATGAAAGAAGAGCTAAAATAAACAAGAGACCTAAACTAGGAGCCACAGGAACAGTCTTCCAACGCCTACACAATCAACCATCACTTTTTGCATCACATGAGCGAAAGATAAACAAGCTCTTGTCATGGCCGCGGAACATTCGTCTTTCCAAAAGCTTGCCACTTGACCGAATACATTCGAGAGCATACGATTCGTGCGGTGGTCGTTTCGCTTCTCTTAAGTTCTCTTCCCGCCTTCTTTTTTTTCTAATCTTTTCCACTCAGGACTCCGCTATGAGCTCCACACGATCCAGACTAGCTAAAACCGGCTTAATCCACTCGAAGCCCAACATCGAAGGAGTAACCTTTATCAGCAAAACCTAGCTATCCCTTGCAAAACGCAACGCCGAACGGCAGCATATCAGCAGCTTCATTTCCCCGCGCATCCGCACAATCAAAAAACGTCTAGGCGCAAAAAACCGATCCTCCACCTGCGCGCTCAAAATGCGCCATCCTCGAGCCGATAAATCGCACACGCTAGAACCAAATCTAACCGGGGAAAGAACAACCAGCAACCAAGGAAGCCCAATCCATAGGGAGAGAGGGAGAGGGAGAGTACCAAGGCGTGAGTCCAAGTGTTGGGGATGGTGAGGGGACCGCGGAGGCGGATGACGTCGTGGAGGGATCGAGCGATGGAGTAGGCCTCCTGCGGCGGGACCTTAGGGTTTATCTTCCTCACGTTCTCCGCTCTCTTCCGCGAGAAGTACCGCACGAAGCCGCCGCCCCCGCCGCCGCCGCCGCCGCTCGCCGCAGCCCTCGAGGCTCCGCCGCTCACGCCGGACCACATCTCCTCCGGCCGAGCCCCCCGATCACACGCGCGCGGCCGCGGTTCGCTCCGCTCTCGCCGCCCTCCTCCTCCTCCTCCTCCTCCTTGCAGGAACGGATCGGTCGCGGCTCTCGGCGTTTTGCAGGATGCGAGTTCGGAGGAGAAGTGTCACCTCCCCTCGGTGCACGTGCAACGCACGCGGGACTATGAGTCTCTCTGGTCATGATATTATTGCATAATAAAACCCCCCCTACTCTCTCTCTCTCTAGAAATTAATTTATTGACCCCAAAAATTAAGAAAATATTTAACCGACACATGTAGCCAAAAAAAAAAGGAAAAATAAAACGAGGTAGATCAACGAATGGGATTCTCGAGACGTTGTGGAAACCATCGGACACGAAATTGGAGATAATTATATTATTTTGGATTAATACAACGAAAAATCCAAAACTGGTACACTTATCACAAATTTATCCCAACTTATTTTTTTTATCACAAAAAACTCTAAACTGGTACGCTTGTGACAATTTTATCCTGAACTATTTTTTTGACCATCAAAAACCCTATACTGGTATACTTGTGACAATTTTACCCCCGAACTAATTTTTTGGCCACCAAAAACCCCAAATTGGTACACTTATGACAAATTTAGCCTCCGTTAATTTCCGTTAAATTTTACTGTCAAATTGCTAAGTTTAATGACACGTGGTAATTGACATGTGTACAGGTTTTGGGTTTTACCCATCTGTTTGTCACAAGTTTATCAATTTGTGATTTTTTGTGATATTAATATAATTTAACGGACACTAACAGAGGGTAAATTTGTCATAAATGTACCAATTTGGAGTTTTTAGTGGTAAAAAATTAGTTCAGGGGTAAAATTGTCACAGGTGTACCAATGTGGGGTTTTTTGTGGTCAAAAAAATAGTTCGGGGTAAAATTGTCATAAGTGTACCAGTTTGGGGTTTTTAGTGATCAAAAAAATAGTTCGGGGTAAATTTGTCACATGTGTACCAGTTTGTGATTTTTTATGGTCAAAAAAATAGTTCGTGGTAAAATTGTCACAAATGTATCAGTTTAAGGTTTTTCATGGTATTAACCCTATTATTTTTCCATCAAATGTTTGGTGCGACCGAGTGATCTGACTTAAAAATGTTACTGCCGCTGCTAAAAGCCATAGATTGATGTTGCTCGAACGTATTTACCTCAGAATAATCTTCCATCTACAACACCCGCCGAAAGTGATACATCTGTCTCGATTTTTACCCTCGTCGACGAGGCAAATGGCGTCGGCATGGCACGTTGACCGCGGCATTTCGAGCCAAAACCACGCTACAGGGGCTTCGTATCTAGTCGGTGCTTCGGTTTGGTCATGATGACAAACCGACCCATATCAAGGAGTCCTCTCCATGTCGGTATCTCCCTCTTATTCTTTTCGTTCGGTCAAAATAGAAAACTAGCAAAGATGGAGTTTCATTCTAAGTATTCATGATGAGCTTGTCCATTACCAAAGTGTAAACACATGAGCTTAAGGTTCAACATTTGATGTGTGATCCTACTGATGTAGTGAAGTCCCTAGTTTCTCCTCCCTGTATGGTCACCGCAGTCATGGCTCTTCTATCTTTCTTCAGAGAAGTCTTGTCCGAAATCTCTCCCTCCACTTATGTAACAAGGCAATTCACCCGATTATCAGCGATTCGTAATACTTTCCCACCATCAACAAATTCTATCTCGGGATCCCACCATTCTCCAAACGGAAAAAAAATACCAAAAAAGCCATAAATTTATGTAACAATGCGTGCCACATAGGATGCCGGTATTCACGTTAGCGATTTTCGACTCAAATTGTTCGAATGGACTCAATTGGTACCAATGCAAAAATGTTTAAGACTAAATTGATCATATTGAAATGTTTAACACTGAATTGATATGGATATAATAGGTTTATGACTTCTTTAGCATTTTTCCCTCCTCCAAATAGGCATTACGCGAGTCTTCATCTTTTCTTGTATCGCTTTACCGATCTCGTTTAAACGCATAACACCTTCAAATTCACCTTCCCAAAATCGATCCTCAAACAATTGCCACCAACTTTAATTGTTCTTTGGCATAGCTTTCACTGAGATGACCCTCATCGTTTTAAGTTATTAACCTTCCCTTCTCTTACAGGAGAAGTTCTTCAAGGTGAAAAACTAGGCCTTTTGAGTAGGACTTCGTGTTCAAACCTTTAATCTAGTTTTTACGTCCATCTCTTGTATAGTATTCAGCGCAGTTTTAGGATATAAAACCAGTCTTTGTATAAGATAACCATACATTATGCTGACGATTCTATGCCAATAAAAGGATTTTGACAGCTAAGATTTTCGTAGCACCATAAACTCACTGTTTCCCATCTAAACAGGAGAGATACTTCTTGCCATGTTCTCTGTTTATCATCACATCACTCGCGAAACTAGTCATTATGCATGCATGTAGATGATAAGCATATTAAAAGAAGGGAAGGAAAGGAAGGAGGGAGGAGTAAAGCGAAAGAATTGTAGGCACATTTTGATTCCAGCTCCAAAAGTTGTCGCCCACTTTCATGGCGAGGAGGCCTACCACTAGCCCCTCCCTCACTCTGTCAGAGTGGCCACCTTGCCTTCTTCATCTTTCTTCTTTCTTCTTTCTCCTTCCATCATCCTCATCTCTCTCTCTCTCTCTCCTCTGATGCTTTTATTCCTCTTCTTTTTGAAAGGAAAAAAGGCAACGTTGATCACCCGCATTGCCAACTGTAACTCGTGGTCACTGGTCACTCTCCCCCCCCCCCCCCCCACCTTTTTTGCCCCCACTCTCTGCACAAATTCTATGAATCCCATCTCCCTCATTCCATTCCCACCGCTTCTTCTGCTTCTGGGTCTCAGGTAAAGCTCGAAAACCGTAGCAAATTTGGTTCCTTTCCATTGCTGTTACCTGCTTTGGTTGTCATCTTCTCTGCTTGTGATCGAATTTCGGTTGACGTTTAGCATTTGCTGTTGACTTTCTCCAGGTTGTAGCAGGTCTCCATTCTCTCTCACTTTTGCTTAAGAAGTGGGAGATCGAGGAGGTTTCCTAGAGAAGAAAAGAAGAAGGTAATTAGTCCAATCTCTTGTGAACTGATGAGTTTGTGCGCTCTTGGGCTTGGTTGCTTTATGGGCTATTACTTGCTTCTCGACGTGATCAAGCGAAAAAATAGGAGAGAAAGGGTATTCCTTTTGATGTGCTTGGTCGTTTAGAACCAGACAGATCAGTTCATGATGATGCGGTACATAGCCACTCAAGTTCTAGTCGTGATCGGTTGATCGATAGCCATTTGATTAGATCCGAATGTGTTAAAGCTGCATTTATTGATTCACGCAGAAAATTCTACCTAATTCAAGCTTCCGGGTCAATCAGCTGTAGCCAATACATCATTTAGTACGGCAGGCGCATTGTTGCTAATTTATGAATTTCAGTTTGCTTGAAATAATGCCTTCAGAGCATCTAGAACCATACTGAGCTTTAGTGAAAGTGAGCTGTGATATTGATTGAACTGTCTAAACTGCTTGTTAAGTTTTCTTTGAGCTACAAGAATATGAGAGAGGAACCAAGAGCAGGTGCATGCATTCTTTGTCAAGACCTATGTCACAGTATACATACCCTGACAATTAGGCTTCCCTGGACACCCTTCATTTTTTATGAGATAATAATGATGAAGGAGGTTGTTTCATTCACTCTGTAGAACAGGCCGTTTCATAGGTTTGCTCAATGCTAGTTAGTTGACGGTTAATAGGACAGTTATTCGTAGGCATGGCATGTTGATCTCACTTCAATCTCAAGATTACTCGATCGCTTTTATAACTTGAATATTGGCAACACTAATATCAAGTTTGGGCCAAAAAACCAAAATTATATTATGGAGAACTCTATAATGAATGAATGTTTGCTAGTGGTTCCACTTTACCTGATGCTTTGCTACTTTAAAAAGACCAGCACAATGGTGGATTCAGTCTAGGCTACCATCTTGACCCACCTCCTCGGATAGTGCTTCTTCCCGATGTATTGTTCAAGAATCTGATGGAAACATGACATTAACTTTTCCACAGTGCTGGTAACAGGATTTTTATCTTTTCGAGTTTTTGGTATGATAGGTAGTTGCATTTTGAGTGTGTAGCTGTTGGACTTGGTATAAATGTTGACCCCGGCTAAGCCATGCATTAGACTAGTAAGCTTTTAAGATGTCATTTTAGATTTGAATTTTGCTGAAAATAGTTAATCCTATAAAAGTTAAAAAGGCAAAAATGAAAATTGCATTCACTTTTTCAAATTTGGCTGATGGCCCTCTTACCCGGTATGTGTATGCACTATCACTCAACTTTGGACTGAAGTATGTTTAGTTGATTGGTTAATCTGACGGACTTTCATTTGTTTGTAGAGCTTTTCCAAAGTATGGCGGAGACAGAGGATATTCAGCCCCTTGTTGTTGATAATGGGACTGGAATGGTTAAGGTAAGAGGTCCTATTTTTGTATAAGTAACGTCTTAACACCATTCAAATATGCCGAAACCTTGCTCTCTGTGTCATGTTGTTGGATATTTGCATGCCATATTGTTTAGGGTCATGAGTCTTCTCTAACACTAGTTGTTACTCCTACTGTCCTATCAAGTCAAAAGTGTAGAGGTCAAATGACCTGATCCATCTCAATATCTCATGATTAGAGTGTACCTTGCCATGAAACTCGTTCAATATGAGTCATGAAGAGAAATGGTCGAACTCCTCAAGTATATAATAGAGTACGCAACATGGCCTTGCACACAAACTAAAGCACCTGATCAGTTCCAGGTGCTATAAGTTCTACATGTTTAGATGAGTCAGGCACGAGATAGTTGAGTTCCATCGGACGTACCCATTTTAGTATCTACATAAGGTGTCATGTTCCTAACTCATACTTATACACTTAATTAGGCTGGTTTTGCTGGAGACGATGCACCAAGGGCTGTTTTCCCCAGCATTGTAGGTCGGCCAAGGCATACCGGCGTCATGGTAGGAATGGGGCAGAAGGATGCTTATGTGGGGGACGAGGCACAATCTAAAAGGGGTATCCTTACACTGAAATATCCTATAGAACATGGTATTGTTAGCAATTGGGATGATATGGAAAAAATTTGGCATCACACTTTCTACAATGAGCTCCGCGTGGCTCCTGAAGAACATCCCGTGCTCCTCACTGAAGCACCCCTCAATCCTAAGGCGAATAGGGAGAAGATGACCCAGATCATGTTTGAAACTTTCAACGTGCCCGCCATGTATGTTGCCATTCAAGCTGTACTCTCCCTTTATGCCAGTGGTCGTACTACAGGTTTGTTCCTGAATTAGAATCTTATATTCCACTTGATGACGGAATGCTTTAACAGATTGTTAATTTGATAACCTTGCAAATTGTTCAGTTTTTGTTGGTTAAGGAAGTTGGTCATTCTTCCACTTGTTATGACCTAATGAATTTGATAACACAATTCAAGAAGGATATAATAACAACTGCAAATAATACGGAGTTGAGATATAAAAGAAAGGAAATCAAAGGAGGTTCTTGGATTGCTACTCAATTGAGTAACAACCTGACACTCTGACGCAGCAACATGAAATAATACAATTAACAGCAAGTGATTTTGGTCTTCCTATATGTGTTTTCGTCTACTTGCCTGCTTAGTCCTTCTCAGTAGTTTAGCTCCTCGTGGCAGTCACATTATTAATAATTTTTTCCCAATCAGGTATCGTGCTGGATTCTGGTGATGGAGTCAGTCACACAGTTCCCATTTATGAAGGTTATGCACTCCCACATGCCATTCTTCGGCTTGACCTTGCTGGAAGGGACTTAACCGATGCTTTGATGAAGATTTTGACAGAGAGAGGTTACTCATTCACCACAACAGCTGAGCGTGAAATTGTCCGCGACATAAAAGAGAAGCTTGCCTACGTGGCTCTTGATTATGAGCAGGAGATTGAAGCTGCTAAGAGTAGTTCATCAATTGAGAAAAGCTATGAGTTACCCGATGGCCAGGTAATAACAATTGGAGCAGAGCGTTTCCGATGTGCCGAGGTTCTATTTCAACCATCGCTCGTCGGGATGGAAGCACCTGGAATACATGAGACCACATATAATTCAATCATGAAGTGCGATGTCGATATAAGGAAAGACTTATATGGGAACATTGTGCTTAGTGGTGGCTCCACCATGTTTCCTGGCATTGCAGATCGTATGAGCAAGGAGATCACTGCTCTAGCACCCAGCAGCATGAAAATCAAGGTGGTGGCTCCCCCAGAGAGAAAGTACAGTGTTTGGATTGGAGGTTCAATATTAGCTTCCCTCAGCACATTCCAACAGGTAACTTCATTGCACAGACTTACACTATTCATTTCTTCTATCTTTTCAAATTCAATGGTAATTTGACGTGAGCGTCATCTTTGTTTGATCTACAACGTAATAATGCTTCTAGTAGGACAGAGACATTAATGGCTCGCTTATTTGCGAATTCATGAGTTTCTCCTAGTAAAAAAACAAGATGATTTGGATGTGTTCTACAACCTACTCACTTTCTATGTTATTCTTCTGGTGCTTGCTCCATACAGATGTGGATATCAAAGGCCGAGTATGATGAGTCAGGGCCATCGATTGTTCACCGGAAGTGCTTCTAGATATGTCTTTGTGATTCTCCGGCGTGCAGTTTTTGCTTGTGACTTAATGGCAGTGGATTTTCGGATGATTGGGTAATGTTGTGTCTGGGTTGGCTTGTCTGTCCCTTTCTTTAGTCTTGCCTATTCTTGAGCTTGATAAAACCATACGCATAACACGAGCTTATACATATTTAGATCTGCTTGAATTATATATCGGACTATCGAGGATGATTGTAATGGCAATTTCCTGGTTGCATCTAGAATCCTTCTCCCATTCTTTGTTATGCTGCGAATCTGTTCAGCATTCTTTAGCTTATAATGGTATTTTTAAGAGTGAAGATCAGGTGCCCTGCATCCTCTTTTTGCCTTCTCAACTACACTTGCTATTACACAGAGAATCGCAACTGAGCAAATGGGCTAGGAGCCGCTGTCACCGTTGCTACGGGCGGCTAGTGGTGTATATATTGCTTAGCTAATCATCTCGATCCTAGTAATGTATATATTTCTTTCATCACGGTTCGGTTCGGTTCCAATGAATGGTTTGGTTTGGTTGGTTTGAGTTTCTGTCAAACCATAATTGGACGGTGGGGTTTGACCTTGAAGCCCACCAACCCGCACCATGCTCACCTCTACTAGTAAGTGTCTCGATGTTCTTGTTAAGCATGTGCTAATCATATTTAACAAAAGAAAAAACACTTTGATCAATGAACTACGTACACAATACACAAGAAATTTAATGCATTGTTGACTGGAAATTTTCCTTGTTCAGTTGCTTAACAAGTACCTTTAGATGCACTTGCTAACAAATCGGTTTATCAAATAGCTATGCATCTCCGTCGATCCGATCTATTCAAGTGAAACAATCTAATCTGTACAGCCTTGTTCCCTTTCGCAAACTAAGCATGAGTTTTTCGCTTTGGTGCCATGGACTTTTAAGAAGAATCAGCAACTATATGAGTAAATAGACGAGCGAAGACCCCTTGATCCAAACTTGCTTGCCCCTTCCTCAAGTGAAAGAGGTATCCTGAACAAAAACAAATGCAATTGTAACCATATCTGAAAGACACTTCCAACAACGTTTTCTCTTATATATCTGGCTCTGGCATGAGTAATGGTGATGGATAATGAAAACGAACTGACCATCCGGTTCGAACCGGATGAAGCCGGTAGTATGTACACATAATGAAGGCATCGGAGGTGCTCAAAATGTATCTGGCATGTCGGGATTGACATGAAGAGATTGACCTAACAGTACTTGTTTGTGCCATTAGACCTGTCAAAATAGATCATAGACCAATTTCTTAACCTGTATGTGGGGGTTGAGTTATTATATGCGTTAGTTATATCGTAAACGAGTTATAAATGGATTTAGAATGGGAAAACCCAATAATATATGGATATTGAATGGCTTCATTATTTACCCAAATCGAACCTATCTTCGCGACTCACTCTTTAGTTCTTCTAAGAAAATAACGGACTCATCATACTATTCCAAGTTTAGTGAAGTCTTGGTTGGCTCGTAAGATGGGCTTGACTTCATCCTTATTAAAAATATCGAGACGACTTCTTTTTTTCGCCTCGTTTTTTTTTATTAATCTTGTAAGTTTCGTCCATTAGTTATTGGAGTATAGCTTTACTTGGTTGCAATTTTAGTTTTGTTCTAATCTTAGTTCTTGCATTGCAATCCATGGTCAGCATAAATTGTCTTATTCAATATTTTACATTCCATTTAATTTCAATTTCAAGCCCTCCACGTTATTTGTTGCTGTGATTTTATAAATTCAACACCAAGTACTAACTTTCTCTTATCCTTCATTGTGAATCAATAAAAAAAATTGAAAATTCAATGCAATTTTGAAAGCTAATTCTTTTAGCATCTTATACCAAATAACATATACCCATGAAGAGCTTAAAATGGGTTGACTAGGTTGATGTTGGTTTTCATAAACAGGATTAAATATGAATGTGTTTTAATTATATGGGTCGGGTCGGGTCAGGTCGGGTACAAATTGGATATAAGTCAAGTATTGCACATAAATGGATCAATTTGGGTCAGATTTTCGACCAGGCCCAATCCATCCATTTTGACTAGGGGTAATCGGTTCTCGGTCCAGTCCGTTTCCAAGGTGGAATCGAGAACCAGGAACCGGTCACTTAAGATTTAGTTCACATTTTACTAATTTGTGTAATTGATGTTCACTTAAAGTTTAGTTCATATTTTACTAATTTTTGTCAATTAAGTTCACTTAGGGTTTGGTTTATATTTTACTATTTTTTTCTGAAGAAATAAAAAAAAGGCATGTGTAGTCTATCCGATCCGGTCATTCCGATTCCCCCTGGGAACCAGGAATCAGACTGTCTGGACATCCATTCTACTTTTAGGAATATGAAACAGGACCGACACTCCTTGGAACCGGACCTAACCAGTCGATTCAGTCCGGTCCAGTCGGTTCCCGGTTTTGGCGGTCCATTTTGCACGCCCCTAATTTTGACCGCCCTACGCGTCGTCCTCAATAAAATCCGGAAACAAAACAAATCCCAAAACGAGAAAAGAAAAAAAGCCCAAAAACCGCATGGAAACGCCACTTCGGAAAGGACCAAAACCGGCGACCGCGATCCGCGTGACATCTCCGCCGTAACCGCCAAACGGTCGTACAGTACTCCCCATCGTGTTTTTCACCTCTTCCCCGGTTCTGCTTCCGCTTCCGCGCCGGAAACGCTTGTCCGTTGGCGAGGCTTTTCCGATAGCGATTTTCGCTCCCAAATTTGCCTGAACTGCAAGGCATCCCCCTGTATCGGAACCTTGAGGTAGTAGCCGAGCGAAAGGGACCACGGACACGAGAGAGACGTTGCAGCGACAGCGATCGATCATCCTCGCCTACTTGCCAATCGCCAAGTAACATCGCAATAAAAACTCCGTTTTCGGTAGGTCGAATCCGCAAAAAATGAAGCCCTCGGTTTCGTTAGGTCGAATCCGCGGGGTCGGCAGCGGCACTTCATAGCTCGTGCCGGCCTCACGATGCTCGCCCGATTTTGCTCGGTTTCGCACGATCGAGCCTTCACTCTAAGCCACAGTCGTAGACGAAGATTAGCTACTCCCATCTTTCCCATGAGTTGTAGTCTCCATAGCGATGCTACACTGGGGCTAAGACATTTCAATAGCTCGAGTCCGAGGGGCGGTGATTTTTCGGTTCGGTTCGGTTACGGAAATAAATGAAATCCGTGGACCGCCCGTGGATTATTGTTATCCGCGTACGTCATCGGTGATCGATCGATTCTGTTAATATAGAGTCCGGAATTAACCGATAATTACTATATAATCACTGTTAAATCTTCCCTTCGATGGTCAAGTTGACGACATTAGCTCCAACATTTGCATCGATGTTCAAAATATTTACATTGCCATTTATGGAGTACTCAAAAATATTTGCATTAATAAGGCAATGTAAAAACTAAAAAAATTTACCAGATTAGAGCCTTTCCCAGTTAAGTTTCATATGCTCGCCGGAGGAGCTCCTCCGGGAAAGCTCTCGCCGGCGGAATCCATCCTCCGATCGGCATTCTCGCGGCAATGGTCGATGCCCTCGGATTCAGAGCTCCCCGAGCGGTCGACGACCAAGCTGCTCCGGCAGGTCGGGCACGACTTGTGCGAGCGCAGCCACCTCTCGATGCACTCCACATGGTACCCGTGGCTGCACGTAGCCAGGACTCTGATCCCGTCGCCCTCGACGAACTCCGTGAGGCAAATAGCGCACTCCGCCTCCGTCCCCGCCAGCTTCGTCACCCCCGGCCCGTAGGTCACCGCTGGGGCCGCGATCAGGTCGGAGTCGCCGAGCTTCGGCTCGAGCTGCTGCTCCTCCTGCTGGCGGCGCCGCTGGTGAGCCGCCGACGGTTGGCCACGGCCGCCGCCGCCGCCACGGAGGAAGCAGCGGATGGCGGTGTTGAGGACGAGGGCGCAGATGAGGCCGCAGAGGAGGACGATGAGGATCATTGTGGCGTTGGCCTCGAAGTCGCCGGTGGCGGAGTAGGGATGCCATCGGCAGGTGGAGATGTCGCACGTGGCCAGCGAGGGCTGCGGCGGCACGAGGTGCGGAGCGGTCCGAGGCACCGGCGGGGCGACTGAGTCCGGTGCCGGCCGCATTTGCTGGTTCTTGAGCCTTTGTTGTGTGTGTGTGTGTGGGTGGGTGAAGGGAAGTTGGTTTGGTGTTTGAGATAGAAAGAGAGAGAGATTTGCGTGGGAACAAAGGCAGGGATGATACTAATATAAGAGAACCGGAAGAATGAATACTGCATAGAATCGTGTCTACGCAGACCAACATCGATGTTGGTCCGGCTTAGATCGAGCCTACGCAATAATTTCTCCGAGCTACGATCGCGTTGCCGCCTTATCGAGTGTCGAAACCTTTCGCATGGAGCAAAAGAAGGAAAGAAAATAAATGCTCTGACGTATTTGTCTCCTATTGCCAACATGGTACGGTACCTATGGGCGCGCATGGAATCCATTCTGGAGCGGAATAGAAATGCGTTTGTTAAAAATTTTCCGAAATGCATTCTGGAGCAATTTTTATATTTTGGAATAAAAATGCGTTTGTTAAAAATACTTGATTCCAGAATGCATTTTTTTATTTCAGAATGAGTTTTGTGCAAGAAAAAAAGAAGTTACTTTTTGTAGCTTCTCTCTTTCAGAATGCATTCTCCCTATTTTCTCTCATTTTTTTACTAATTTTTTTTTTCAGAAAATACATAAAAATTGAAAAATTCCAGAAAAATTCATAAATATTTTCAGAAAATAAAAAAAGTTAGATTTCGGGAAAATAAGAAATTTGTTGAATTTTTTTCAAAAAATATTTAAAAAAATCAAAAATTTCAAAACTTCACAGAAATGGCTAAGAATACCTTTGGGCACCCACTTTGAGAGAAATTTAATTTTTTTTGAAGTGCCAAAAAAAATCAAAAAATCAAAAATTTCAAAATTTCACAAAATAGCTTAGAATACCTCTGGGCATCCAGTTTGAGTGAAATTTAATTTTTTTTTAGGTATCCAAAAAAATCAAAAATTTCAAACCTTCACAAAATGGCTTAAAATACCTTTGGACACTCACTTTGAGTGAAATTTGATTTTTTTGAGGTGCCCAAAAAAATCAAAAATTTCAAAACTTCACAAAATCACTTAGAATACCTTTGAGCACCCACTTTGAGTGAAATTTAATTTTTTTGAGGTGCCCAAAAAAATAAAAAATTTCAAAACTTCACAAAATAAATTAGAATACCTTTGGGCAACAACTTTGAGTGAAATTTAATTTTTTTGAGATGCTCAAAAAAATTAAAAATTTCAAAACTTCACAAAATGGCTAAGAATACCTTTGGGCATTTACTTTGAGTGAAATTTATTTTTTTGAGGTGCCCAAAAAATAAAAAAATAAAAATAAATTTCTTTTCTAGAAATCAATTTCTGGAGCAGAATTAGTCATGTTTTATCAAACAGATTTCTCTTCTAAAAATCAATTTCTAGCAAGAATTTCAGAAATCAATTTCCGGCAAGAATTTGATTTCTGGAGCAGAATGGTTACCATTCGTGCCCTATATCGCTCGAATCTTGATAAATATCCGGCACCATCGAAATTGGTACGGTTGATCACTCGCGCATCAATTGTACCATTATGAAAGAAAAGAATTAGAAGGGTGTAATAGGGACAATCCTGCATTATTTGAACTTTACAAAAGGAAAAAAGGTCGGTTCTTCTCTTTTGTCCATATGATTGACAGGATTGATATAAATAGTTCATCCTCATGATGAATTTTTGTCCTACTTTTTTTGTGTGTGTGTGTGTGGCCAAATTAAAGAAATGCCAATTTGCAATAGCAAAAGCATAGTCGAAAGAAAAAAAAAATTAGCCAAGCACGAAATCTTTACCCTCCTATACTTAAATTAAAATATTACCTTAAATAAGGTCTTATTGATAACTATCACCAGTTAAGTTAATTAAAAGTGGAAATAGATAGAATAGGCATTTAATAGAAGTAGTAAATTAATTTTAGATTTCCAAAGAACATTTAGAAAGGCATAACAAGTATCCAGGGACATATCTTGAACATGTTCCTTGTAATTGATTAAAGATCTTATGTTTATAGATGTGCAAGCCGATTACCATGATGGTCATTGGGACACACGTGATCTGATGGTCGAGATAGGATGGAGTTGCAAGATGTGGATGCATTTCATTAGAAAGAGGGTTGCTCCAGTTCATATAATGATGGTACGCGCTTTCCCTTGAATCTCGCAGGAAAGAAGGCACGGTTCCACCGACCTGAGAAAAGTAAGGGAGAAAGGTCGCCTGAATAGCCGTGGATGACGAAATTAGTCATAAGTATGCTAGGGTGATGATGTCATATTGAGATATAGTCGACTTAGTTACATTTGGTAATACTAACTAGGAATTCACATCGTTAATTTGTACGAGAGGTGTTGTTTTCGGTAAGAAATATCGAATAAATGAGTGTTTTTTTTCTTATCTCATAGTGAAGCCATATGATAAAGTTAATTCTAGTGGTCTTGTGTCATTTCTCGAGATTAATGATCATATTTTTTGTTTGGTCGGTGATTAATGATCATATTAAATAGCTAGTTTACTTGCACAATTAGTCCTTTAATTTCAAGCTGAAGTAGGCTAAAGGCCCGTTTGGCAACGTGTCAAATAGTGAAAATTTATGTTCTTTTGTTCCCAGAATCAGTTTGGGAACAAAAATCTGTCTGTTAAAATTTTTGTGCCTAGGCACAATTTTGCAAAAAATTGGTTCCATAATCAGTTTTGGAATAGAATCAAGAAGCAAAAAAAAGTATCTTCTTGATTTTGAAACAAATTTTTCAGAACTGATTCTTCTTTCTTTTTTATTTATTCTTCATCTTCTTCCTGACCCACCGCCAACCCACTGCCAACGACCGGCGATTGACCAAGACAAGCAAGGGTGCCCCTCGCCGCCCCCGACAACGACGAGATCGGCCCTCGCTGCCCCCGGCGACGACGAGGTCGGCCTCGCCTTGGCCGGGCGAGGCTCGACCTCGCCATGATCTAGCGAAGCCGACCTCACCGTTGCCACCCCCGGCGACAGTGAGGTCGAGCCTCGCCCCGACCATGGCAAGGTTGATCTCGCCATCATGATTGGTAAGGCCAGCAGCCAGGGCAGCGATGCCCTCGCTGGCCCTGGCCTGTTGCTAGTCGCCGATGCCAGCGACCAGCTATGGCCAAGGAAAACAAAGAAAAAAAGGAAATATTAAAAATTCAAAATATTATTAATAAAAAGAAATTTTATGTAATTACCAAACACATTTCTGTTCTTTTTTTTATTCTAATAATAGAAATTTTGGGCAGTTACGAAACGCTTTCAAATGCTTGGAAATTGTTCCCAGACACAGAATAAAAAATAATCATTTCTTATCAGAATCTGTTCCCGGGCACAGAATGGTTGTCATGCGCACCCTAAGTGCGTAAATGATAATCATTCTGCTTTTAGAATAGATTTCTGGCCAGAAATAGATTTTTTGTTTCTATTCCCTAGACGAGTTTCTGAACAGAAATATGTGTTTGATAATGACACAAAATTTCTCTTCACATAACATATTCGTTTAATAATGACACAAAATTTTTCCCTCTTACGCTCTTTTCCGTTCATTGACGGATAACGGGAGATGGCATACGGCGGCTGGTGACGGGAGGCAAGAACAAGTGATGAAAAGAGTTTTTATTTCTCTTTTTGTTCTAAAAACAAAAAAGTAAAAAAAAATTACTTTTCGTTTTTGTTCCAAACTTATTTCAGGACTAAAAATTTGTTCCGAAAATAAAAAAATAAAATTGTGTTATCAAACGATCTATGTTCCAAACTTGTTCTTGAAAATAGAAAAATAAAAAAATATAAAAAATGGTTATCATGTGCGCTCTAAGCATGCTTATCATGGAGTCATGGAAAGCAGACGAATCACATGCTACGGCAGATATTTTGTGGAGAATGGCACCGAATGTGTTTGCAAAGATTGATATGGCGAATCTACGCTTAGCCAAACACCATTTAAAGCAAGAGTCACAGCAAGCAACAAAGCGTTGGGATCAAACAAGCTTCTGCGCATCGGCTCTTTGCAAACCCTTTCGTGCGCTCAGCATCATTCTAAGATGAATCCCAGACGAGTACGCGCAAATGATCATCTGCTGATGATGGAACGTGGGGGTGGTGAACCTCAGAAGAAGATAAGAGAGAGAGAGAAGAGAGAGATACGGATAAGCTGATAAGAGTAAATGACAAGAACATAATTACTGTCGTCAACATCCCACCAAACAAGAGACTCCCTACTGAATGATCTCTTTGGGTTCCAAGATGTAGACACTTCCAGATCGCCCCAACGTCTCCATGCCTCTCTCTCTCTCTCTCTCCTCTGTGCGTCCGAAGAGAGAGGAGAGAGAGCCAACGAGAGACGTCTTCACATGCAGATTTCTGTGGTAAAGAATGATTGAAGCTGCAGCGTCATGATCAGAGAGAGAGAGAGAGAGGCATGGAGGGTAGGGTTGGCATCTTGTGGGGAGCTCTGGACCCACGAGCTGACTCACCAAAACCCGAAGAAAGACCAGGGCCATCTCTCTCTCTCTCTATCTCTCTGCAAATTGGGGAGAGTGTTTGCAACAGCATTAACTGTTGCCCTGCAACGCAGGCAACTGAACAGTGAATCCATGGAGGATTGGAGGGCATCCATTCCTTTCACATTTAGTACACTCGTCGTGGTATTTTCCTTGGTGAAGAGGGTGGCGATTGTGCAGGCATGGCGGGCCACCAGCCTCCTGCACGAAGATGTCCCTTTTTAACCTTTTGAATAACTACCATTTTTATGTCCAAAAAAAAAAAAGAATAAGTACCATTTCTTTTTGACCAAAAAAGAAAATAAAGTACCATTTCTAATCTTAAAAAAAATTATTCACCCTTTTTATTTTTTTTGGTTGAAGAAAGGTATATGGAAAGGGGACGTTCCAAACCCATTCCATTATTCGACCCAAAAAAAAAACCATTCCATTAACATCATCCTTTTACGGTCCAAACTCGTCACAAACTAGTTACAGATTTCGGTATAATATCTCAAACTCGCCTTACTAAAGTAGCCCAGTTCCTGCCGGGTACGCGCAACCCTTCAAAATAATTTATTACAAATAATAGTCACATGTTGAATATATAATAAGCTATCTCAAATTCGCAAACGTGACTATTTATTCAAAAATCATGTACTGTAATCTCGGATTAGAATTATGACGAGTCCGAGACATAAGCTTGGAAGAATTTAAGATCGATGATCATGTTTTACAGCAATTAGAAGTTATGTGTTAACTGGTATATTATACTAAAGTTTGTTCTTAGCAATCACAAATGTCTATAATTAAGTAGCCTGAAGTTTTGACAGAGTAGGCAAACTTAAAAAAAATCCCAAATGACATTACAGCATCCTAATAGAGTTAATAGCTAGATATATTTACTCAACTAAGGGATATAAAGGAATCATAAATAGGCCGTACCCTAAGCCCGTTCTGCTTTCCCAATCGCAAGATGATCGTCCGGATTTCTAAATAGGATAGGACTGGATAAGATAAGATAAGAAATCTAGGGATTTCTTCATATCCTGTCCACTGTTTGGTGGACCAGGATTTAAAGTTGGATAGGATAATTTTTTTTTTGCTATTCACGGGTCCGGAGGAGTCGATGAAGGAAAAAAAAGCCGAGAAATTTTTTTGATGAAAGCGCACAGGGTGTGGAGATGAAGATGACGGCAAGTGAAGTATAGGATTTCTGGAAAAATAGGCATTAGAAATCTTATTTAGGTCTATCCCTTGCCCCTCGGATTTTTTTTATTCGGGTTATATTCGGTCTATATCCGACCTTATCCTATCCTGGACCACTACCAAATACAGGATAGGATAAAACATATTCTATCCTGATTTTTATCCGATCGATCAAATGTAGCCTTAAGATTTGAGAGGGTCGGATATCCTATTATGGCTGCCTCCTTCCATCCTTGTCGAAGCTGAGTTATAAATTAATGACGAATAGCATGGGGACCTACCTTGTCCCCTAGCAACATTAAAGCTCAAATCTCAAATAGGATCCAGAAGAATTTTCAAACAGAAATTCCTAGGTTCTTAAGCCAATTTGCATACAGGTTGATGCCTTCTCGTAAGAATAGTTGCACCTTGATCTTGAGATAATTACCAAAAAAAAAAATATTCAAACTTATTGTATGAATGTCAATTCAGTCATAAATATTCTAATTGACCAATTTAATCCTAAATTTTTTGACGATTTGCCAATATAATCCTTCCGGTCAATTGTGGCCGGAAACCGCTAATATTGACACTAAGCCAGTAACGATGGATGTTAACATGAACAATTTTTACATTTTTTATATTATTTATTTTCTTATTACTTTGCTTTTCTTTCTTTTTGATTTTTTTTCCATTGGGGTCAACAATGTTGCTGACCCTTGCCGGCCACTGGGCGGGGGCTTAGGCCCTCGTTCACTGCTTGTGAGCGTTGCAACCCTTGCTTGGGTCTTTGCTAGATCTGGGCAAGAGCCACCTTCCCCATGGCTAGCAAGAGCCTTGCGGCCCTTGCCTAGTGGTTGGCAAAGGTCACCAGTCATCTCTGAGACCCAACGACCCTCAATGAGAAAACTTATAAGATGTTATCTAGCCTGTGCCCTAACAATAATGCTTGGTCGATGTCTCTCTGCTCTCTTGTTAAAGTTAACATAGTAATATGTTACCTTGCAGTAGTCATGCCGTCGCTCGCCATCCTCAACAAGAAAGATCAAAACACCGTCCTCTCCACGCCACCGGGGCCGTGTGTGTGCGCGCATCCGTCTTTTGCGAATTGAAACATAAGGACATCCTATTGTGGTTACTTGCACTATTGCTTAACCAGATGCTCTCTCTTCCTTAAAAGTTTTAAACTTCAAAACACTAGAAAAACGTGTCTCTATAATTTAAATTGAACTCGATTGGATCATGAAATAATATTCTTAATAAATGCATCGAAAACTAAACCCGAATGAAGAAACTACATCCTCATTGCGACACAATGAAGGAATCTAGCTTCATTTCTAGGGTAAGCCCCTCTTCATGTGAATTCTGTGTAATCTGTGAGTCTTTTTCGCTTTTCAGCAGCATCTTCTTCCACGGCTTTTGTGTAAGAGTATGCGGATGCTTTTGTATATCTTGATTCGTCAACCAACGCTCGTGTAGGCACGTTTTGGTGGCCTTCTTGTCTGGTGGAATCGTACGACTACTCTTTCCTATCTGCCTAAGTTACCTAGATGGGTTAGCAGTTAATGGCTATGGTGCAGTATTTTCTTTTGGAGCAGTGTCGTCCAAACTACAGATTTGGAAAACTAGGTTGCTCGGTTGAAGGAGGAGGCAAAAGGCGGCTTTTCCCCGTTCCCAATGTGGGTTATACTACTCTGCCTTCCCAAAGGCCTAGTGTATGTCAAAGCTGCTCATTAGTCTGGATCTCCCGTGTGCAAAATCGGAAAGAAGGCATATGGAAGAGGGTCTGAAACATCAATGACTTCGTCCAAGAGCTGCAACAAAGAAAAGGTAGTAGCGTAAGATGGTCTTTTAACCTTTGCTATAGATGCAAGTACTACTCTTGCATGGTCGAGTACCACGGAAGATTTTCTAAGATTATTTCGATTGCTTTGGCAATAAGGATTCGAAATATCACACATTGATCAATTAAAAAGATATTCAACAACCGAAAGAAAGATCGATTCTTTTGTGACCGTGCCTCTTCATCCCTCCTCCTCCTCTTTCTTTTTCTTCTTCACTGAAGCACGATTGAGCAAGAGCCGAGGCATCTTCCTCGTCTCTCCATCTTGGTCATCTTTAGTTTTATCATACTATCACTTTGCGACCATGAGCTTAACCCAAATCAAGATCTTATAACTTCATTCATAAATGTGCATTTCGAAAGGTGTGCCATTTTTTTTAAGATGAACACTTCTATTTCTTCTAAAGTACCGGACAGTCATTTCTACTTAATCTAGGGCATGTTTGTTATTTTTCGAAATGCAAAAAACTTATCCCAAATTCCAAAATATCGTATAAATCTCAAAAAGAAGTATATGTGAATGTATATGTTAACAAATATTTGAATATGGATAATTTTCCTAATCCAATGTAGGGATGGCAAATGAATCAGGCTAAATCGGCTTCAAATGGGCTGTGCCAACGTGCCAGGCATGCCGCATGGCCTAGACCCATGATGAGTTGGCCTAATCCATTTCACGTTTGACCATTTTTTCAACTTTTTTTCAACGAGGATGCTTCCAACCTGAAACTAATAAAACTAGTAACATTGTATTATTTAATCTAGTTTAAGTGTCTTTTGAAGACGATAAAAATCATGAAATAAATAACTTAATAAAATGACAATTGATATTCAGATATCTCCATATTTAGAATAATAGAAGCATTTTGGGCAAAGTATAAACGATGAGGACAACTCAAGCTTTCCAAATTAAAATTAAGTAATCGATATCATAACACTCTCGAATTACTCATTGATACCATTGGATATGAAGAAAATCATTTTACATGTTTCTTGTATTTTGAACGATAGAGTATTAGCGGCAAGAGAAACCGTTCAGAGAGAGCCCAAGTCTAATTACCAAGAAGAAATCCCTAACCTATTTTGCGGTGTAACCCAAATAGGTTTCCGAGCAAGCATCTAAATAATTGTGGTTGAGAAACAACCGTTATTGCTAGAGAAATCACGGCACAGTCACCTTCGTTTTTTTGTAAAACCAAAACCAAAAAAAGAAAATGAGACGTGACAAGCAAGCATACCCCACAACACAATTATCTAACATAATAGTGCCATCAAATGATGAACAAGAAATTATAACAAAATTAATCTCATAGTACCGAGTCCCCGGCGTCCGGGTCCAGGTTTGTCGAGGCCTCGACCATTTACTGCCAGGTCCAATGAGGCGAGGCCCTGAATCTCAGACCTGAGTCCATCGAGGCTAGATCCTGGACCTTAGCGCCTGCGACTAAATTCATCAAGACTGGCCCTGGACCCCAGAGCCCGTTTAGGACTCCAAAGCCCGGACTTGGAGTTATCATGACTAATTATTTCAAACGATTATTTTTGAGGAATTATTTTCAAATCATTCATTTTTTACTAACGTAAACGGCGCTTAAGTTTGAAAAAAAAATGGGAGCCTAATTGAAAAGGAAAAAGGAAAGTCTGTCGAGACTTTTTAGCTAGGAGGTTGGATTAAGAAATATTGTCAAAATTGCGGTGCGAAATGAGAAAAGTGAAAACAAGATGGGGCCAAATTGACATACTTCCAAAATCCCGGAGAACAAACTGTGATCCCGTTGCGTTTCGCTGGTAACAGGACTCCGACGATCAACGGCGGACCGCGGAGAATTCCGACTCGACTTCGACGAGCCCTCGCCGCCGCCCACCTCCGGCATCGTGGCCGCAAACTTCAGCCTTCCCAACCAGTCAGCAAGTTGGATTTGGCAATCTCGGCATGGGTGGCTTCGCTCGCGGCGGCTGCTGCTGAAGTATGGCGGGGAGCTCCACGGCGGCGGCGGCGGCGGCGGCGGCGGGCGCCACCGCGCCGTCGGAAGCGGCGATCAGGTCATGGCGGACGGGGTTCCTGACTCTTAGGGACGAGACGCTCACGAGCCCTCCGAGAACTTCCCTCGCGGATCTCCTCCACAGCCTCATCTTCTCCAATTCCTCCGCTCTCGTCGCTGCTGCTCCTAACCTCCCTCCACACGAGGTCCCTCAAGCGTTCTGCGATGAGCGTTGCTCCTAATTTTGGTTTTTGGAACTGCTGTTATGCTTAACGTGTTGGAATTGATACGTCATTGTTCCAGGAGGCGCCTCTTGAAGTTCTTGCTTTGTGTTATCGTTTGATTTTTTGCATTGTCGATTGTTAACGGCTTTGAATTCGATTGGTAATCATTTTCGGTAGGGGAACTTGAGGTTTGGAGTGCTTTAGTTTGATTGTTTTGTTGTTCGTTTTTCTGTCAGGTCTCCTCAGATGTGCTATTTCTGATAGAATTGGTTTCAAATGCGGATCTTGTTCATGGGAATGGGAGCTCTTTCTACACTCACTTGTGTCACTTGGTATGGGATTTCTTCTGCAAACCAGCTCTCCAGCTTATTATCTCTATGGGATGGGGGAAACTATTGAGGCATTGAATGGGCTAATTCTTCTTTGAATTGATTTGATTCTTTCAGGTTCATGATGTTACTCGCCGTGTTTCACTGGATATAAATTCGTCTTCTTGGATGCGTATCCTCAACTCTTTTGATAAGTCCATGGAAGTTTTGGTGGGTGGAGAGGGAATGAAGGGTGGGCAGTTTGCCAATGCAGCTAGAATTAGACCTATCATGGACTGCTTAGAGACTTTAAGGTCAGCGAATGAGATTTAGCCTGTCTGAATGCTCTAAGTATTCTTCCATGTAAAAGATTTGCCTTCATATTAGTTTAGCACAATGTGGCATATAAGAAAATATATGTCAGTTCATTCTCACTTTATTCTGTCAACATTTTCTGCCTGCCTTTGGCAAGGTTGAAGTCTGCTGGATGATATTTTGACTCTAATTTTCTCATTGGTTCTTTTCAGATGCCTTGTTGGCACATTCCACAGAAAATCATCTTTGTCTGAGGATATGGAGCTAGTGAAGTTTCTTTGTCACAATGTTGCCTGCACCCGTATGAAACTGCTTTCTTCATCCTATAGAAGTGTCAACAAGATACATGCTGCTTTTGCTGAGAAGAGAACCCCTAGATTTAGCAGTTTATGGGAAGTCCAAACACTTGCATTTACTATGCTGGGAGAAGCTTTCTCCAGAGCTGGATCCTTGTTTCCACCTGACATCTGGCAATTAGTCATCGAGGTGTGCTCTGCATAGCATTTTTTGCCTCTGTTCTGTTTGTGAGAACATGTCTCACCTAAGGTTTTTTTTCTCACTACTTAGGTGATACGGAAAGAAATGGATTCTTTGGCATCTATGAATCTGATTGTGGAAGACAATGTCATGTCCAAGTACTCTTCTCTCTCTCTCTCTCTCTCTCTCTCTCACACACACACACACACACACACACACACACACACACACACACACACAAGCACATACACACGCGTGTGTGCCCAAATGTGCACACTTGCTTCAATGATAATAACCTTTTTCATGCAATTTGGAGATTTGCCCAGTTTTGGTGACTCAATTACTTAGCGAAGCAAAGTTTGGCACCTCTTTTGTGCAGGTTTTATGCTTCGCTTCTTCAGTGTCTGCATTTGGTTCTTGTGGAACCTAAGTGTTCCCTTTCTGACCATGTAAGTGGATTGTTTAGGACCCAAGTACTATTTCATACTCTAGGTATGTGTACATATACATCTGCAGCATATGCTTGACTTGAGAAATCTACTGCAGGTACCTGGTTTTGTAGCGGCTTTATGTGGATTTTTTACGTATGGTCTCACAAGTAGCAGACTGCAGCACGATCTTCCAATTGTCAGTTGGGGGGAGAAGGAAGTTAGTTCTGGGAGCTCAGGTTCAAGATTAGGTCAACAACAAAAAGCAGATCATAAACCATATAGGCCTCCGCATTTAAGGAAAAAGGACAGTTCTTGCTCTAAGCACATTAAAAAATTGGATTCACAGAGTTCCTCTGATCATGAATCTTCCACAGTAGAGTTCATGTCATCAGATTCAGATTACAGCGATAGTGATACCTTAGGAAGAGAAAGCAATGCTACACAGAGCTCTAAGGTCAGAATAGCCGCCATTCGTTGCGTCCAGGTAATCTTACAACAAGATGGCTTTCTGCTTCCAAATTTGCTGGATACAAGATTTGTGTGATGCAAGGCTTTTAATGCTTGTGGCACACAACTTTGCTAGCTAGGGTTTGTCCTTACTTTGCCTTTTGAGAAACTAGTGTTGAGGCATACGCTTGTGGATTAATTATCTATGGTGAGAAAGGAATCTTGTTTTGGAAGGAATTGGACGATTACTTAATTGAGTGGATGCAATGGGTAGTTATTAAACATGTGTAAATTGGGTGGTTGCTTGATGAAGAGAGTGTAGTTTTTTTTTTTCATTTTTTATATATTTTGATGCAAGAAGAGTATTAGTGGAACATCTATAACGTCAGACAAAAGCCAGCTCTTGCTTAAATATATACATAGATATATTTTGATGTAAGGGTAATAGTCGAAATATCTAAAAAGTGAGACAAAACCAGCTCTAGTTGAATTTATAGATAGTGATCAAGACATGAGTATAATTTGTAAGCAGCATTTCTTATTTACAGCAGAATACCCCTCCGCATCTACTACGTAGGTAAATGAGTTATTAAGTTTACATTGAATTAAATTTCTACTTGTTATGAGGTTTGCAAATTGTTAGGACCTATTTCCTGTTTAGCATATGTGGTACTCAAGTTGCAACCAGCTCTGTTTGGTTCAGTCTAGTCTCTGAGCTTATTGGTTGGATGTGACGTCTTCTTCCTGATGTGGTGAAGAGGGTTGGCTAGACTATATGGCTGGAAAGGTTAAACCCCCCTGTGCTTGAGCTCATCATGGCTGGTATATGGGCTGTGTTTGTTACTATGCAATTTCTATTGGTTTCTTGGGTTTGTATGTGCTTAAGGCTTGGCAGTATTTTGCAGCAACAGAAGTTTCTTTTTTCTTTTTAATTTTCTATACCTGAAGAATTGCCGTGTTAAATGAATGATCAAATTTAATATTCGTTGTCTTTGTAGACTGAAAACTATTAATGTTCCTTAGAATCTTTATAATTGATTCTTTCTCTACTTTGGTGAGAAGGACCTTTGTCAAGCTGATCACAAATCCTTCACAGCTCAGTGGACCATGATTCTACCCACCAGTGATGCATTAGAGTCAAGGTGAGGAGATCAATTTGTTTTCCTTCAAAGTGAACCGATTTTCTCATGTCATTGAACCTTTGGTGTCCTTGTCCTTGTTTCATGATCTTACCCTGCCTACAGGAAGTTCGATCCTACTCTGATGACATGCTTGTTGTTCGATCCTTATTTGAAGGTACTTGTACACTTCCATATGAGTTCCTATCAGACCACTCTGGATCTATTGATAACGAAGTAGTAATCCAATTAGTTTCTGAAAGTTCTATTAGGAATTATTTTATTATTATGCCACATGGGCGAACCATTTCTTATGGTTGTCAGCCTTTGTTTGGATTATTTTTCTATATTGTTTCTACCATATTTGGTTGGGATAAATGTACTAAAAGTGCTAAAACTTGTCACGAAAGTGCAATTGAGTCTTAAAACTTTCAAAAGTACAATCAAGTCCTAAAACTTGTCACGAAAGTGCAATCAAGTCCTAAAACTTTTAAAAAGTGCATTCAAGTCCTAAAACTTATCAAATTGATGCAATTAAGTCTTTTAGTTAACATCATCAATTTATTTAATAAAAAATGCCGATGTGACATTTTTTAATTACTTTCTCTCTCCTACGTGACATTTTTTATCATTATTTTCTTCAAATATGATTTTCATTGGATTAAAATATTTAATAAAAAAGCTAAAATTTTGTTTAAAAAACAAAATTGAAAAAAAAAATGGCAAGGCAGGATAGGGCCTCGCTGGGGGGCGTTGCCACTGCCGCAGCCCATCGCCGGAGGAGTCGGCGGAGGTCGCCAGCCCTGGGCTGGCGAGGGCCGACCCTGGGCAAGGCTGGTTGGCCCTTGCCAACCTTGGGTGAGGCGTCGCCGGCGACCCCCGCTAGGCCCGGGTGTGGGTGCCCAGATCTGGGGACGCCGGCCTTGAGCGAGGGCCAGCAACCATCGCTTGCTGGGCGAGGCATCGCCGGCCTTGAGCGAGGGCCGGCGACCCTTGTTAGGCCCAATGAGGCTCACCCAAAACTGGGTTGAGGGTCCCTAGATCTGGGCAACGTCGGACTTCGTCTGAGGTGGGGAGCCTCACCTGCCCCGGGTGAGGCTGGCGACGCCTTGCCCAGGGCGAGTGATGGTTGCTGGGCCCAAGGGAGGGCCAGCATCGCCTGGATCTGGGTTCCCTCGCCCTGGGCTGGCGACCTCCGCCGGCTCCTTCGGCAATGGGCAGTGGCGGCAACGACAATGCCCACAGGCGAGGCCTTGCCTTGCCTTGCCATTTTCTTCTTTCTTTTCACTTTTCTTTTTTAAATAAAATTTTAGCTTTTTTTAAATTTTTTAGTCTAATGAAAATCTGATTTGAAGAAAAAATAATTTAAAAAATGCCACGTAGGAGAGAGAAAGTAATTTAAAAATGCCATGTCAGCATTTTTTATTAAATAAATTGATGGTGTTAACTGAAGGACTTAATTGCATTAATTTGATAAGTTTTAAGACTTGATTGTACTTTTTAAAAGTTTTAGGACTCGATTGCACTTTCGTGACAAGTTTTAGGACTTAATTGCACTTTTAGAGAGTTTTAAGATTTAATTGCATTTTCGCGACAAGTTTTAGGACTTGATTGCACTTTTTGAGAGTTTTAGGATTTAATTGCATTTTCGCGACAAGTTTTAGGACTTCTACTGCACTTATCTCTATTTGGTATTATTATGATAAATACTTTCTTGTGCTTGCTCTTAGCTATTTTTTCCTGGTGTCTAGGTGCGGATAGCAGCTGCAACCGCTCTGGCTGTTTTATTGGATGGTCCTTCATCTGCTTTTATGCAGATCGCAGAATACAGGGATCCCTCTAAGCTTGGATCTTTTACATCCTTATCAAGCTCCCTTGGCGAGATTTTAATGCAACTTCATAGAGGTACTTGAGGAGGGTTTTTTTGGTGATTTTCTAGTGAAATTGGCTTCCTCTGTACATTAGCTTGGAGGGAGTAGAAGATTGCTGATATCAGGCTGAGTTGGCGCATGCAACCTGCATGGCACAGCCATTATTTTTTAGTAGCATGTGAATGAACTATTTTGGTTTATTGTTGTATTGGCAGGAATTATCCACCTAATCATGCGTGAAACACATAGTGGATTGCTGGGATCTTTGTTCAAGATTCTTATGCTCTTGATATCTTCCACACCGTATGGATCACTTTGCTAGGAAATTGTTCTATTGTCCTTTACTCTACCTAAGATATTAATATTCGATGACCTCCCCATGGCCAGTGCTTCAGACCAGGTGCACTTTCCTGTTGTTTCTCACTCCATTGATACATATTTCTGGTTATTGTTGGTATTTATTCTACAGATATATGAGAATGCGTCGTGAGTTGTTGCCAACTGTTATCGAATCTCTACAAGCCAGAATAGAAGAAGACTTTTCGTCCAAAATGGATCAAACCAGTCTTCTGGTTAGCATACTGAATTTGGATTATGTATATTGAATATGTGCATATATTTAACCTTTGTAATTTTTTCCTTGACAGGCAGCTACAATCAGTTGTTTGACTGCGGCTCTGTCAACTTCATCCCCCTCAGTGCCAGTGCAAGAAATGCTTACTGGAGAAATATCGCAGGGTTAGTGGTATCCATGGAATTTGAGCATGCCTTCCACTTGGAATCTAGGCATACCTTAATCTGTTTTATTTCTTCAGACTTTATTCTGCTTTCTCCACTTATGATTCCAATAGAGGCTCTCAATCTTGTTCTTCAGGTTTCTCAAAGACTCCGAAGAAATTGGGTATTCTATCTACCTTATTTAAGCATTCCGAGCCACCGATGAACCTGACAACAAGATTTGAGGCTCTCCAGGTACCCTAATTATAGTGACTAGTAGGGAATTTAGTAGGTTTGATACTATAATGGACAAACGACCAGGTGATGTAGTGGTTTCTTTATAGAGTTACATGTTGTACTTACATATTCTACAAAATCAGGATGGAACTGGGATGAGGCAGTTATAGTATGTCTATTATGGTTAAATATAACATTTCAACGAACATAGTGAATGTGAAAATTTGTACAGAGTTGCAGAGGTGCCAAGTGGAGGTCTTGGCATATCATGCTGTCCTGTCTAATTTAGCTATTCTTTTAAAAAATGTAACCCAAAAGTTAAGCAATTTGGAGGAGAGAGAGTATGTGTACATAAGGCCACTAAATGCCATACGCAAGCGAGCTGAGATGCTTTCAACACCCTCAATGTGCAAACCTGGATGAAAAACACATGAAGAACACATATTGACGTGAATAACTGGTAATAAGATGAATAATAACCAGACACAAAGGGAATGATGGAGTGCGACAATGAAAGTGAAACCACTTTGACACCATAATAGAGAATCCGACCCAAAAGTTTAATCTATGGGGTGGAGGGCTACCACCATATCACACTACATGAATCTAAGCATGACTTTAGGTAGTAATGGTCTGTTGCTTATGACATTGGACAGTAGTTTTGAATAATTTATTTGGGTGTCAAGTGCCCATGCAGCTGCTTTATGATAATATTCTTTACAGTAAAAATTGTGAACGAGCTCTCTTTGGCTTTGAGTTCCTTCTGTAAATGGCTCGGCACCTGCTTGGTGCCTCATATTGAATTTCTCTTACTTATGAAAAAAACGAAATTATAAGAACTCGTTCAGATTTTTCCTACTGTTGCTCTGATTAAAGGCTCTGAAAGTCTCAAACATCATGATGTTGAGTCATTCTGAAGGATCTTCTTCTACATTTGCTTTTGCTGCAGGGTATTAGAGCTGTATCACACAATTACCCGAGCATAATGCTAGGGTGCTGGCAACAAGTTTTCTCAGTTGTTTATGTTAACCTTGGAGTTGGTGAGTTCCCTAGGAGCGTATGCAGAGGACAAAGTGGAAATATATGTGGGGTCCTTGGGGAGAAAGTCATTGCAGCTGCTGTCAAGGTGTGAAATCTTTTACCCTTTTCCCAGCTTCTGTAGTTTGTTTTGGTGCTAGTAACAGCACCGGCACTACTGCTATATAGCATATCCATTTGCAGTCGTGCTTTTTTTTACCCTTTTTCCACCTTCAATCCAAACTGGTTGAACCCTCTCCTGGCCCCACGCATCGAGGGAGCTTCGTGCACCAATACTCTTGGATCCAACTTACCGTGTTTTGCTATTTTTGGTTTTTCTAGTGACTCTGTTACTGTGTCTGAATCAGTATACCACTAATACAATTAAGTATTTTGTATTGAACTTTTTTAATATTCCTTTTTGATAAGTGAAGAGAACTTTTAAAATGGGATGTTATCCAAGTATGTTGGAGATAATGCTCATGGTAGTCTTTAATCCAACTCTTTTTGGCAATATTCTTGACTGATGACCCATGTATACTATTGTCATGAAGGGTTCAAAGAATCTGGTGCATGGGTTATCTGGGATGATATCTCACACTGCCTTTTCGAATTAACATTAAGATGTGTTCTAAGGCTCTATTTGCATGGTATTTCAACCTTTCATCTCCTCTTGGAAAAAAATGCCATGCATTTTTTTTTGTTGATTATACAAATATTTCTCTTGGTACATTGCTAGATTGCTTTAGTCTCCATATTTTACTTCCTTTCTTGCTCTCTACATTTAATTTTTTCCGATATTGCTTGTCATTGACATTATTTCAACTTAAAGGACCATTTTAAGCGATGCAATTTAAAGGTAAAAATTGATAGTTACTATAGACGAGCAACATAGTTAATACTCTTCATGTGTTCAAGTCAAATCAAATTTGATTCTTTTTTTTTTTTATATTTTAACTTCATAATCCAATCATCAGGTTTTGGATGAATGTCTTCGGGCAATTTCTGGATTTAGAGGAACTGAAGATCTATGTGATGATAGATTAATTGATAGCCCTTTTGCATCTGAGTCTGTGAGGATGAAAAAGATCTCATCTGCCCCATCTTATATTATAGAAAGCCCAGATAATTCCAGAGGCAATTCTGAAGCAAGTCATATGGGAAGTGAGCAGTGGTGTGACGCAATTGAGAAATATTTACCACTGACCTTGCGGCACAGTTCTTCACTGGTTGGTTGACTACTCATCCTTGAACATACATTGATCACAGTATAAATAACCTTGAAAAGTACCATCTGCTTTTCTTTGTCCATCAGAATCACTGTTTTTTGAGAAAGGAAGCAAACACTGTTCTACATAATAACATTGGCTTAAAGAGCTACCACCACTGTTCCAACAAACTTGCGATGTATGTATTTGTAATCGACCATGTTTCCTTATTACAAAAAAAAAAGTAATCCCCAATGATTTCTATCAATGCAGTAATTACTGATAAGATGTTAATCGGTCATCATTTTAGACATAAAAACAAAATTTAGTTGTTCCTCTTTTTACAACTTGTATCTTTTTTCCCCTTTCGTTTTAAATTACATAATTAGGAGAAGATGTTGACATCTAGAATGAAATTTTCTTAACTGAAGCTCTCTCTCTCCTTGTTTTTGTTTTTGGGTCTACTAGGTTAGGACAGCATCAGTCACTTCTTTTGCTGGTATAACTTCTTCGGCATTCAATTCCCTGCCAAAGCTCAAACAGGAATTCATTCTGTCCTCTACAGTAGGTTCTCCAATCAAATCTTAAGCCTAACATTTCCCTTCATTCGCTCATGAACAACAGCATCGTTTTGTCTTATTGAAAGTTGATTGACTTTAAAAAATGTAGATCAATGCTGCTCTTGAAGATGCTGTACCTTCTGTCAGGTCTGCTGCTTGTCGAGCCATTGGTGTGATTGCATGTTTTCCAGAAGTTTCTCGGAGGTAGTCAAACAACTAGCTATAATAAGGATCAAAATCTGGCAGTAGTTAGGATTGTATTTAAGAAGAACATGCATAAAATTAATGTCTGCTAAGAAGTTAATCTTTGTAGTGCAGAGATTGTTGACAAGTTGATTCATGCCGTGGAAGTTAACACCCGCAATTCCATAGTTTCGGTACTCTTTTGTCTAGCTTGTGGTGTTTTAGTATTTCTTTGAGGTAGGATTAAGCATGGGTATTTGTTTCAGGTGCGTGTGACGGCCTGTTGGGCCTTGGCAAACATATGTGATTCTCTCCGTCACTGTTTTGGTGACAAGCACCAAATGGAGCTTTTTGGTTAATCTAAAAGGCATTAGTATTTTTTTTCCTTAATGGATGATGTTTCACCTATTGATAATAATTATAATCGTTTTGTCCTGTAGAATTGGAGAAATGTGATCAACGTTTGGAATTCTTAGTTGAGTGTGCTTTGTGTTTAACCAAAGATGGAGACAAGGTAAGTGCGATATTGACTCAACATTCCTACAAGCCATTTTTTACACTTTGTTCCAAGTCCATGATGATGTGCATGAGCATGAATCTTTGTGTGCTGTGTTGATGGTGGTGTGCTTTTGGGTTTTTTCAATGTAGCAGTCAGATATGTGCTAGCATTGTGTGTATTTGGAGTTGTCCTATGCTGTTTGCTTATACTTTTACTTTTAGCATGTTGGATTTGACTCTTATTTAACATCAAACAACTAAGATCTTTTAAATACAGTAAATATTGACAAAGTTGTGTTAAGTCTTGTAGATTTCTTTTCAGACTTCAAACCGTTATATCAATCTTTTTTATGTTTTGGCAAGAATGTCCCCATTAATTTATTGACTTACAATAAGTTGCCCTAAACCCCAAACAAGTCCTAACTGAATGACGTATTAATTAGAAGGTGCCTCTCTCACACACACACACAAACAAAGAAAGAAGAAAGGAAAGGAAAGGAAACAATTGACATGATAAAAATGATATTTCTTATGCACTTAATTATCAGGAAACTTTGGATTGAAGGAGGGGGTGCCTTCAGCTTATGTCATTCATAGAAGCAGGAACCTATAGAATTTTGGACTCCTTTACAATGTCTGGGGGTAAACTGGTTTGCTAGAAAGGAAAAGATCTTCTTCCACCTTACCATTTACAACTTTTTAGTTTTGGATGGAACTAATTAGTATTATGTATATGTCAAATAAGGAGAGGGGGAAATTAAGCAGTTATTAGAATTATAAAAGCATAAAATGTTTTTTTTTTGGTTAAACAAAAATGTTAGCTTCTGCTGGTATCAATCTTATTCAAGGATAAGATTTGCTGCTTATGGATCCAATTGGACGAATTTGAAAGATGCATAATGACTACAAAATGCAACTTAGCTCCGAGAAAGGTTCTTTTTTTCAATAATAGGCTTGTGTATACATGATGAAATTTAGTTTTTGTGATAAGATATTATTGTGTACGAGGGTTGGGTTTTCAAAGGAGATCATTATCCTATGAACAGGTGTGGTCATACTATGCAAAGATACTCTCTGAATGAAGTGTACCCAAGAGGATGATGGAATTAGTTAGAATGAAATTCTGAAAGGCGACTAATTTGAAGGTTGGTTTTTGGTGCAGAAAAGATTGACATATTCTTCTGCCAAATAGGATATAATGTGTCTAAAGGGAATTAGAATTATAAGAAGACATGGTAAGAGTTTACAGGACATTGAATTAACTGGTTTGATGGGTATATAGTTAGGTAACAATATTTGTCCAACTACATTTCCATTTATTGTTGATTTTATTTGACTTGTGGAAGCACAAGGGATTGGTCCCGAATCATTTTCCCATTCATACTACTTTCAAGTTTTAGAGCTGAAGTGTATTGAGTGGCTAGCTTTCTGCGATGTCATCTTTTTCTTGGCCTAGTAACTAGTAACTGATAGCATAACTTTTGAAAAAAGAAAGGTTTCCATACTTGAAAAGTCCTCATTTTCCTAGAGGAGCTCATGTTAGCCGGCTTTTCGTGCTACTGTGTTCACTCAGGGCTTTTCTTTCTTGTCCTTTGATCTGCTCTCTAGGTAAAGTCAAATGCCGTACGGGCTCTTGGGAGTCTCTCCCGATTTGTCACACGTACAAGCTTACCTGGTGCTCATGAGAGGCCTGCAGAATGTACAAGTTCATCTAGGACTAGCAGCTCTGGGGGACATCCATCGACCGTCTATCTTCAAATTAATCAGAGACGACTGTCCAGTGCGGCTTCTTGTGGAGGTTCTGATATGTTAGGAAGGATGGTCCAGGCTTTTCTTTCCTGTGTGACAACAGGGAACGTTAAGGTACACGGGGGATAACCTCTCCTGTGTTCTTTTGTAGTTAGTGTTGATTCCTGAATATTGTCTAAGTGAAATTCTTTAACAGGTCCAATGGAATGTTTGTCATGCGTTGAGTAATTTATTTCGTAATGAGACACTTCAACTGAGAGATGAGGATTGGTATGTTCTGTAAAATTTTGCCCCACCTTTCATTTCATGGTTCAGTCCTCACGTATTGTTCAATGGCTTTCTATCCTGATATTCTTATTTGAATCTAAGGCTTTCCTCTTTTCTCAACTCATTCTTCCCTCCCCTCCTCTCCTCTTGATTTTCTGTTGCTGATATATTGTTCCTCACTGAATGTGCCTCTCTTTCTCTGACAATACTTATGATTGTATGAGTGTTCTCAATGTAATAGGTTCTGCATCTTATTTCTTATTGCAGGGCTCCATCTGTTTTCAGCATTCTCCTATTACTTCTACGTGATTCTTCTAACTTCAAGATCAGGATACAAGCTGCTGCTGCTCTAGCTGTTCCAGCATCTAAATGTTGTGAGTACCAGTTGCCGGTTTTTTGTTCAATATAAAAGTATCATTTTGGTGGACTTAGTAAAGTGGCCTAGGAATGGTCACTTTTAGCACGACATGTATCCAGTGTTGCTATATTTCTACAATTTGTGTTCTTTATCCTGGATAAGATGAAGTGAAATGGAAAAGAGGAGAAAGACCCAAGTAAAAAACTGATCCAGACATCAAACTTGAAGGTTCTTTTAGGAAACAAAAGAGAATTTAATTAAGTACAGATTATTTACAACAGCATGGAAAACCTAATTTACTCATTAGTTAGCTAATTTTTTTTTTAATTTACGTATTTTGGACTTTATATGTGAGTGATGACATAGGTTAGGAAGGTTAAAGAATTTCTGTTTTGCAAGAGAAGAATGATAGTTGTTTAGCAGTTTGAGGGTATCATTCTTGTCTTTTTGAGCAGTTATACTGCGAGATGCTGCCATGTGGTTTTGCATCTTGGAAGAGATCTTGATAGCCATTGAAAAAAACAAAACCTGCTGACTAACTATAGGAAATACAATCCGATATGAAGTAATAAGTGGTAGTCATTACCCAATCATGATGGAAATTAGTGTCTATGAGTTGGTGCTGGATTGAATTAATTCTCTGATCCATGCTTTTCATGGCCTTCCAGCATATTGACTTTCCAATGATCCGCAAGGATTCCCGATCCATTTTGCTATATGTTTGTACTTGAAAAATACAATATACAAACCCTTTATTTTAAGCACATCAAAGGCTTCACGCAATATTGTATTTCTTCTTCTAACACCTTGTTCATTCTTTGTCTTGATGTAGATTATGGTAGATCTTTCTCAGATGTGCTCCAAGGGTTGGAACATGTGCTTGAGAATCTTGGCTCAGATCAAGTAGCAAACCCCTCTAATTTCAAGTACAGAGTTGCACTTGAGAAGCAGGTCGGGACCATTCCATCTTATTTCCTCATTTTGATGGCTTACTTTGTAAAAAAGCTGCCTTTGACATGTTACGTCTATGACTTCCACTCGAAGTATTAAGTGATGATACAGGTACAATAATGTTAAGTTGAATCCCACATCGCTTGTAATGTATCATATGTACATATAGTCTCCCTTCATTTAATAACTTAGGACTTTTGGGTTGGTCATTCTAATATGGTATTGGCAAATGAGGTCCTAAGTTCAAATCTTTCCAGACCCTTTATTTGCTTTCCAATATTATGTTTCCAAGCTTTAATTTAGGCCAAAGTCCAGCCTGTGTGTGAGGGGGACTGTTGGAATATTTAACTATTAAACAATGTCATTATTTATTAGTCTTTTAAAATAGTTGGTTGTTGTCCCACAAAATTCTAACATGGTATCAGAGCATAGCACAAGTCAAGAGTTCAGATCCTAACACTTCCCTCCCAAACTCATTGCTTGTGGTTGCTGGCATAAAATAGGAGTTGTGCCCATTTCACAATAGCCAAGCCAAGTTGAGCGCATGTAAGCAAGCTGCTTACATGTGACGGATGTGTTAAGTATAATCCCACTCAAGTGGTTATAATGTGCCTTATATACCTGTAGTCTCTATCCACCTAATGGTTTAAAATTTTGGGTTGACGTTCTAACAGATATAACTGTACTTTACATGCTATGCTGTAAAATGTTTACTTTAAGCATTTATATTTATTTGTTTTCAGTTGAAACCTATAGTTCAAGTCAATAGCTGGGGCCCGATTCCCTAAAAAACCCCCAACTTTAGCCTTTGTCCCAATTATATTTCAAACTTTTTTTTGTCTCATAAAAATCCCCAAACTTTTACTTTTGTCCCAAATCTACCCAGTTAACTTTTCGTCCAATTTTTTAATATTATTTTTTCAAATTTTTTTATTTTTTCTTTTCTTTTCTTTTTCCTTTCCTTTTCTTTTTTTTTTGTTTCACCTTCAACCGCCGGCCGGTCGCTTGTCCGGCGACCGGCTGGAGGCTGGGGCTGGTGAGGTCGACCCTGCCGGCGACTGGCGAGGTCGGCCTCGCCCAGCAATGGTGAGGTTCAGCCTCGGCCGACCTCGCCGATCTTCCGAGGCTTGGCCACGACGGCCACTGGCGAGGCTCGGCCTCGCAGTCGCCGGCGGGGCCGACCTCGCCAGTCGCCGGTGGGGCCGACATCGCCAGTCGCCGGCGGGGCCGAGCCTCGCCAGATTGGCCCCCGCCTCTGGCCGGTCGCCGGACCGGCGATTGGCCGGAGGTTGAAGGTGAAAAAAAAAAAAGAAACGGAAAGGAAAAAGAAAAGAAAAGAAAAAATAAAAAAATTCGAAAAAATTGGACGAAAAGTTAACTGGGTAGATTTGGGACAAAAGTAAAAGTTTGGGGTTTTTTATGAGACAAAAAAAAATTTGGGATATAATTGGGACAAAGGCTAAAGTTGGGGGTTTTTTAGGGAATTGGGCCCAATAGCTGGAGTCTAGCCTATGCTTCTTATGCAGTTTGGTTGTTGAATATTTTTGTTTTTTTCAAATAGAATGTCAGACCAAAAGTGAGAACCACTCTCTTTTTCAGTTGCATATCTTTTGTTGTTGCACCTGTGTTACGCTTAGTTTTCAAATTAAGAATATTAGGAGTAGGAAACTGGAAGTTTGCATAAAATTTGATTTATAGTAGCAGTAGCATCAATGTCAATGACAAATGGATCATTTCTTGCTGTGTAGGCTCGTTGCATGGATCTTCTTATGCCATTGGACTCTATTTTTGACCATGTGCATAATGTTGGTTTTGGCAAAGTTGATTAAATCCTTGGAACTTTTTAGTAGGCTAGTACTTTAGTGCTTTTATTTGTGGTTTTTTTTGCTATATTTTTTTTTTTGCATATATTTATTTATTGTCCCTTTATCTTCTGCAGTTGACCTCCTCTATGCTACACGTTATCAGCCTTGTTTGGAGTACAGATCACCAACCTTTGAAAGATTTTCTAGTGAAAGTGAGTATCCTATTTGCTCAATTTTTAAGTCTTTTTTTCCTTGAAGGATTCCCCTCTGATATCTGTCTCATGTGCAAATTCTGTTGTTTCTAGAAATCTGCTTTCTTAGAGGAATGGTTGAAGACACTATGCTCATCATTGAAGGAGACAAGTACTCATAGTGGAGTTGAAGATATTTCAGTTGACAACCAAAAGAAAGAGATTATATCTAAGGCCTTGAGTTCCCTAGTTGAGGTGTATGAAAGTGGAAACCATCACACAACAGCAGAGAAATTCAAGGTGCTGCATGAGATGATACGATGAAAATATTTCTTGTTGACAAGGGCATAAGAGTCTCATGACTGAGAAAAGACTGAGATAAGGACAAATTTGGTTTTAGTTATAATGGCCATGCAATGCATGGTGCTTGATGCCCAGGCACTCGTAGTAGCAGTTGCATCTTTGAAGGGGATAATCTAGGCAATTGCTTAGTTAAGGGTGCTTTTGGAGATTGTGACGAACCCTGCATGCCAGGAGGCCCAGGACCCATTTGTGAATTGATCGAGGATCAGATGTCTGACGACGAGGTCCTCATATTTAATGCTTGGCTGCTCTGGGTATTTATAAGGTAGCATGTATGGCCAGAGAATTCTCAGTTTTTCTACCCACGTGTTGCATTTGAAGTGTGCAGGCATCGGTCAGATGACGTTGCTCTAGCTTTCTTATACCTCATTCAGTCGCCGGACGACATAAATTGTATCCTACTTTAAATCGGTGTTTATAGCATAGTGAAGTCTCATGGCCTTTGTATATATTAGTGTCCAAACTCTGCCGATCAACCTTGCCTGGTGAATGCCATGCAATGGCATGTTTAAGATGTTTTCTCGTGCCATGTTTTGTGAATCTATATATTCTATGATTTATTGCCTTCCCTCAGTTCATAGTTGTTGAGATGCAGAGAATTTGTTCCTCTGTAGTCAAGAGAGAGCTGTGTGAGGTGCTGGTTAGTTGAGCACATGCTCAGTGATGAGAGGAAGTATCGACCTAGGAACCATCGCCATGCGGGTACTGTTCTATGGTTAGTGGCACAAGTTGGCAAACAGCAAGCAAATTGAGTTGGCACTTCATCAGTTTCTGTATCAGAGTCTGGGTTAGTCGGATAACCTTATCTGAGTTAGTTGATTTATCTGAAAGTGGTGAGCAACCATTTGAGGTCAGACTTGCTAAATCGGCGCGACGGTGAAGGTGTTCTGTGCCTTTGAAGAACGAATGATCTCATTCGCATATGTAACCTGAGGATTTCTATTCTCACTGAAACCAGTCCAAAACCCGAATTAGTCGACCCGATTACAGCATCTTGGTGAATTGTGGTTTCGCTCCTCAGTCCTCAGCGCATCGTTCATTAGGGGGAATCAAGTGCAACATTGATGATACAGTTAGTATCCATCCCAAAGCAGGAAGATAGGCAAATCTCATGAATTCCTCATCTGGTGGACAACAAATTCCGCATGGTTGCAGTTGATCCACTTCAAGCCAACAACCCTATCCATCTTTCCCAATCTAATGAACACTAGGGCAGTCAATTTCCTCGCTGACGGTTGGTGACTTTCGAAGGGGATCTAACATCATTCTCTTTCGAACGTAGAGCCTCACCAAACTCTCACCTTTCCTGTCCAAAGTATTTTTCTTTCGATAAAAAAAGAAAAAACTTTCTATTCTTTCTTCTTCCTCAATTAGCAATACAAAAGGACATTCCAAAATATGGTCCCGTCTCTTGCTCTCTCTAAAGAGTGAAGCCTTTTGCCCAAACACCTGAAAAAAAGTATTACTATGGTAGACCCAGTTTTTTGGGTGGGTGAAAGCATCTAACCCTACAGAAGAGATGCCCACTTTGTAGGATTCAATGCTTAGAGTTGCATTCTCTGGTAAAGCAAGCCTGTCCCATCTAAAAGAAAACTCAAACAGAGTATTGATTCTTGGTAGATTGCCTTTCAGAACATCCGCTGGGACCTCACATTCACAAGGGGAAAAAAGAAGTAAATAGACAAATGGAAAGACAATGACAAAATTTCTCATCAACCTCCAAAGCAGAAGCAATCTTAGTTTCCAAGGAAGATATAATGAAAACTCGGCAAGAGCTTCAACCTCATTGTACCTTACACGCTACAGCTGAAATGATCTGAATCCTAGTATTTCAAATTAAGTTACACGATGTCTTCAAAAGCAAAAACCTTAAGTTACACAATGAGCTGTACTTGCTACTCATAGAGAAGAAGGAAAAATTGCTGGCTAAGCTGATTGGAGCTAGGGTGTAATTTGGTTGACCAAAAGATGGCACTCAAATGTAAAACAAAGCCACCCAACTGATCACCAACTACTAATCGTCAGAATATTAGAGGGTGAAAGGCCTATCCTCGAAGAAGCTCTATCATCGAATTTTCCCCTTTTCAAGAGAACTCGATTACGAACTCAACGCGACCGTAAATCGAACTTTGCGACCATAACTCGTAAGGATAGTCTTTCGCGACAATGTCCGGATGATGTTCGTCGAATGTTGGTACATGTGTTCAAGCTCTTTTAAAGGTTCTTCTAAATGTTCATTCGGTACACGACTCTGCTCTGGAAACGGAATAGATAGTTTTGTTTCTCAAGCGACACCGACGATGTCGATGGATTAAATCTCCAAACAACGCCTTTTGGTTAGGTCTTAACTTGATGTGATCTCCATTTGATCCTGTCAAACCAAACACTGAGGTTTTCGTCTCTCCTATGTCAAAAAGCTTAGTGCGATTGTCCATACTTGAATAAAGCAATCGTATTTCCAAATAGAAGATCCTAGTCGTTTAAATTAGTTGGAAGTTAGGGCCGAGGAAGATTAGAAATTGGAGCTATTGAAGGTCTAGGGCTGCTGCGAGTTAAAGTTATCCTCCTTATTTGAAAAGATAACATAAGGAATGATAATTGGTGTTCATGTGTCATTTTTGAGTTTGTAACCATGGCATGCCGTGTCATTAGAAAAACTACCGTATTTTGTCAATTATACTATAAAACTTACGTACGTCAAATTCGTGTCGATTCATGTCGAACACGTGGGAGAGATAACGGCGAGAATAGATAGAATACTGACGGGATATTAAATTCGTAACGATCATAAATTGCTACGTATTTTATTCTTCGACATGTTCAAAAATTGACGTTAAATTCACAACAAAGATATGTACTCGTTTCATGCCTTTGAAAGCTTGTGTTGATTTTAGCAACAATGGCTAGAGGCTGTATATTTTTCTGCTGGTCGGCCCGAAATTATACACACATCTTCCTCATTTATTTCTATTTTCGGATAAGAAATAAAAGGATCCTATCTATTTTGTTCCGACCTTTACTGATTTATTGCCGGCAAAGAAGAGCCTGTCGAGAAAAATTCCATCTATTGCAACCACGGATGACTTTGTGGGGGGCCAGCAGAATGTCGTGGTAATGATCCATAGATACTTCCAACATCTGGCAGGCCCCAATTTGAGCAAGACTACCAAAAACCTGAAAATTTCTTCCTTTTTCTTTCCTTCTTGTCTTAAAAATTTTTGGAGGCATACTAGACACTGTCCGTTTGCACAATGGAAAACGGCACGGATTGAATGCGCGTTACAGAGAAAAGAAATCCGAGCAATAAGACCCCGACCTGACACACCAGGACTTTATAAGTCGACACGGACGGACATAAGTGAATAGAGTTTTCGTCACGGTTCAATCGTTGGACATCTAGAATTGAAATTAAGATGCTCTAGGGCGACAGAAATCGACACGAATTATAAACACGATTATGTCGGCGCCGATGAGAATTGCCATCCCTTGCGCCTCTCTCATATGATATGCGCGCCTAGAATTGCGCTATCTTGTTTATCTTGTTTTTGCTAGATAAGCAGTCCAAGCTACTCGAGTTGGGTGAGGGCTGTCATGACTCGGTGTCGAAGTTTTTTTGTTTTGAAGTGCGCCGATGATATCATTCCAACCTACTTATCTCTGTTTCAGCATTGTCAATTATTACATTTGACTTTCTTAAAAAAAATTGATTAATGTTTGGGTCGTCACGACTGATTCGGGGTATAAACCTCTCTCCTTCATTTTGAGATAGAGAAAGACAACCGGGTAGCTGTCGACATGTCGGCTTGGTCAAACGAATTCCTAGAATCCTAGCAAAGAAAAGCCAAAAAACATGGTCAAATTAATGACAAACTCATGTTTGTGTCTTTCCCTTGACTGAAATGCTAAATCTCATCCGATCCCTGGTCCTACTCTACGGATGCCAAATCTGAGCAAATGTCAATATAACACACAGCGGCGAGATTAAAGTTACACTTAAATCGGTTCATCTTTTTAGCTCATTTGAGCTCGAGACCATTATTTTGAAATCACTTTCTCGTAAAGTAGAAACACAAGCCCCAGCCAACGTCCTCCTCTGTTTACTCTTTTTGATCATGAAAGGGAAAACTCAAACTTTTTCATCTAATCTTTTCATGAGCTTTTTCCGGTTTGTGTTTCCTGCCGAAATAACAGGTGCCGAACCAAACGGACCCTTAGTCCTTCTGTCCAATGCTTGAACAGTCGTAGTCCAATAACTTTAAGTGCTCGCGTGACTTGGCAGCCTCGTGTCGTCTACGTGGCTTTTACAAATTTTAAAAACATTAGAAGATAGATATATATGAAGTTAACCTTCTCTTAAAAGAATTTTTATTTAAGAAACTTCCATTAAGAACGGTGGCAGACATGGCGAAACTTACAAAGGAGGCTGGCAAAATTGGAGTTGAAGGGCAATAGAGCCTCGACAGTGGCCAGTGAGGCCGCGGACCCTTACTCATCAGTCCAATGTTGAGAGGTCATCAAGGGCCGTGGCCTTCGCTTCAAATCTAGGCAAAGGTCGTATCCCTCACGGATCTATACAATTGTACAACCAAAAAAAAAAACCAAATCTATAATTGCAAATCTAGCAAGGGCTGCAACCCTGGCCGGGTCTATGGCAAGGTTCGGCCTTTGTTGACCACCAGCTTCTGCCTCTGGCCGGTCGCTGGTCCGACGACCGGCCAGAAATTGAAGATGAAGAAGATTAAGGAAAAAAAGAAAAGAAATAAAAAATTAATAAAAAAATTCGAAAAAAAATAAAATAAATAATATAAAAAAATTAGTTGGGATAAAATTGTCACAAGTATATCAAATCGGGATTTTTGGTAGTAAAAAAAATAGTTAGGAGTAAATTGTCACAAGTGTACAAGTTTAAAGTTTTTTGTGATCAAAAAAATAGTTTGGGGTAAAATTGTCACAATTGTACCGGTTTAGAGTTTTTCGTGGTGTTAACCCTAATTAAAATGAATGGTGAAAGAAGAAGTAGGGAAGGGAAAATGATTTCCTCTTCTTGAAAAGAGGAAAACATTTTCTTCACTTTTGAATGTGTTTTTTTCATTGAGGAAAAATGTTTTCCATTTTTTTTGTCGAGGAAAAATGTTTTTTGCCAGTAGTTTATTTTTCACGAAACGAAAAAAATTGACGAATCGTAAATGTGTGGCGTGAATCTAAGTTTGGAAATTTCGGTGTCATAAAAAAGTAATGCGTCACATAAATACAAATTTGAGATTTTTTGTGTCACAAAACAATTTAAGGTAAATATATCTCACGGGCATATTTTTGGAGTAAGTTTTAAGTCGCAAAAAAAAGAGAGGTTTGGGAGTAAATACGTTACGGTGGATATAATTTGTTGTTCTTTTGTGACTTTTTACGCTTTAAAATGCAATTACGTATTTGTTTTTTTTTGGGGGGGTCAAATTGGGCTATGTTTGATTGTCTAATATTCTAGTCAAAATAGGATCAGAAAGGACGCGATATATCCAGTGAATTTGATATGAAAGTAAAAGGGCTAATACCATAAAAAAAAATCCCAAATTTCTATACCTGTGGTAAATTTATTTATTTCAAATTAATTTTTTAACCACCAAAAACTCCAAACTGGTACACTTGTGACAAATTTACCCCTCGTTAAATTGGATTAATATCACGAAAAATCAAAAATCGGAAAACATGCTATAAGCGTTTCGGGTAAAACTCCAAACCGATACACCCGCCAGTTACCACGTGTCATCCAGCTTTGCAACTTAGGGGTAAAATTCAACAGAAACTAACGAAGGGAAAAAAATTTCCACGAGTATACCGGTTTGGGGTTGTTCGGGGGAAATTTGTCGCCACGTACCGATTAGGAGTTTTTCACGGCATTAACAAAACAAAAAAAAAAGCGTTATCCTTTTCTTTAATTTTTCAAAAACATAAAACAAAACTGGAAATAGGTAAAATACTAGATAACTAAGATTTTTTTCTTTAAAAAGAACGATAAATAAATAAATAAAATAAATAAAATAAAAGCAATAACGAGGAGCCATTGCCGACGAGGAGCGCGTGCTGGAGAGAGAGACGACGCGATTCACTTCTTCTCCAGAGTCCAAACCAAAAGCCAACGTGGTAACGGAGGAGAGCGCCTCCGATTGCGAAGCTCCTCCCTCCCGAAAACCTTCCGCTCCTCGCGTCTCGGCTCGGCCGTCGGCGGCGGCGGGGGGAATCGATCGGCCGGGGACTGGCGATGGCGGTCGACGGGGCGGCGGGGCCGGCGGCGTCGGAGGAGTCGGCGAAGCGGATCGAGGACGAGGTGCGCCGGGCCGTCGAGCAGGCCAAGGAGCTCCAGGACATGGCCTCCTCCCTCAACGCCGGGACCTCCGGCGAGGAGCAGCTGATCGGGCAGCGCGCCGTCGCGCTCGATTCCACCGTCCGCCGACTCCGCTCCTCTATCGATTCGCAGCTCAATCTCAAGCTCTTGGATCCCAAGCTCGCCGAGAAGGCATCTCCTCTCTCTCTCTCTCTCTCTCTCTCTCTCTCTCTCTCTTTGAAATCATAATTGTACGCTCTGGGTTGATTGTGGCGAGTCTTGTCGTCGTCGTACGCGAGTGAGTTGTGATCGGAAATGGTGTCGCATGCAGCTAGAAGAGGAGTTGCAGAGAGCGAGGTGTATTATGGTCGATGGAGACGCCTCTGCTTTCTTTCCTTCCAAACCTCAAGGCGAGTCCGCTTTTCTCCGTCCTTAATGTCCCCTTTTCGCAAAAGAAAAAAAAGAGAGACAGAGAGAGAAAAGGAGAGTTCTTTTGAAACTCGAAAGCCTGCTTGTGTCGGTGGAGGTGGTGGTTATGGTTGATAATGGTGCGCAGGGAGGTTCCTGCGGATGTTCCTGGGTCCAATCAATGTGCGCGCCTCGAAGAAAGATGTCCAGCTGAAGGTTAAGGAAGAGTACAACAGTTACAGAGTACGTGTCTTTTTTACCGGTTATGAATTCACATGATTTGGTGGGCTGTGTCGCTAGGATGCTACTCGATAGAGTTGGTTATCGATTCTTACGGATTTGTTTTCTAGTTTGGCAATCGATGAGAATACATATATGTGTCCTCCCTTCTTTTGTTTTCTTATCCTTGCTGTGGTGCATGTACACTTTTTTTGGCCTTTTGAATGGCTATGGGTATAAAGCAATCCCTGCGTTGTGAACAACAAGCTGCTAATGGTCTCCTGCTGATTTTTTTTTTTTTCCGCAAACGTCCGTTTCAGCTTACATGGCTGAAGGTAGTTTTACCTGCTTTATTGCTAGATGCGAATGCATTGGAATTTCTCTCGAGTAAACCTTCTCCTGACTTTCAAAGACCAAACTTGAAATGCCATTCTGTACCTTTGTCAAGGAATTTTTCCCGTTAAAGTTTCCCCCAAGCAACACAACTTAGAATCTGAAATGATTGATTTGTACCAACAGTGGTGGTGATGCCATCTACATTACCAAAGTAATATTGGGTATGTGAATCAAATTTCTAGCTTGCAGCTAGGGACTTAATGGATTCCTCACATTTGGTGAAATCATTTTATTCCCCATTTCTTACCCTTCTCATTATCTCAATGTTGTTCAAGGCTATGTGTGTGCAGCTCATTCACCCGAGATGGATTTCTATATCGATCAATCGTAGTTTTTTTCTTTTCATTTTACTACGGATGTAGTGCCACGCTGTACATGGCAAAAATTGGACCGCCACTCTAGCTTCGCATGTTAGAGCCTGCACTCCTTTGTAATTTTCATTTCATAATGACTGAGGTGATGGCAATCACGAAATATACGTAATTCTTTTGTTGTGTAGGTAAGATTCTTCAATCATGATGCATTCTACATTCCCAGATTCCCTATCCCTGTAAAGTCTATTATGTTTCTTGGAAAGCTCACTAAAAATATTGTTGTCTTGAAAATCTTATATGGTCTATTCTTCATCGGGGTTGTGCCTATAAAATCCTCTTTTACAACAACATGCTAAGCTTTATCCTACTACACGGGTATATGGTTCTCACATAGTGTATATGAATTACATCTGAAGCGAATGTGAATTAACTCATATCTGGAACCGGAACTTACACTGTTTCCTCGGAGCAGGATAGAACTGCCCTTCTGTTTCTTCTGTTCCCGGCAACCCTACTCGTGTTGAGATCTTGGATCTGGGATGGCTGCCTTCCAGCATTTTCTGTTCAGTTATACCAGGTATCCCTCAGTAGCATTTCCATGCTGATATGAAGTTTTTGTCAATGTCTGTAGTAGCGGAAGGTTTATAGTTTCTTTTAACCCGACCATATGGCTTAGGCATGGCTTTTGGTCCTGTACACTGGTTTGGCGTTCCGGGAAAACATACTGAGAGTGAATGGAAGTGATATTCGTCCATGGTAAGTAAATTCATATATACACTATGCTGACCCGTATTCTACAACCTGATGTCCTCTGCAAAATTTAGGCTGCTTATGTAGTTGGTTTTCACTAACTTGAGCTCTTGTGCCCTAGTCTAATTTTCTAAGATCCAACAATCCAGTGGCCTAGTGTAAACAATTTAGTGAATTTTATGTTCAGTCATATTTACTTTTTCTCCAAGTTTGTGCTGTTGCTGAGCAGTTGGAGATTTTCATACATCTAGCTGTATCTGGAAGTTGAGTTGGAGGAATCAATGCTGTTTGAAATCAATTAAGTTGGTTCTCAAACATGACATTTCGCTTGTGCGGTTCATGAGATCCTGCTGCTCAAATAAATTATTATTGGACCCTGATAATTAATGTTCTCTTAAATCATGCATATAGTCTCTGGCTAAATTGAAAGTCAGTTTTACAAGTAAATATCAGATTAAAAAAGAAACTTAGCATATTTTCAATGGCTTGTAAAGATCTTGACTATTCATCCATCACGCGACTACCTCCAGACATTAAAGGTCAAATTCGTCATTTTGGATGTTCTTCTCTCGCTCATTAGTATTTAGACGCACCAGTTCTCTATATGCAAGAATTTGAACTACAACTAAGATTATTTGGGTGAAAAGAATGCGAGGAAGCTGTTATGCAGTATATGCACAAGTCACTATGTGTGAAGGTATGTAAGTTATTTTGGATTTTGTGTAGAGTTTGGACACACCAACACTTTCTACTACGAATCGGGTTTTCATGGTAAAACAAAAGTAGAATAATTACTGGCATATGAAATCTGACTTATTAGAGTGCATGTGTGATCCCAGAAAAATAAGAAAGTCATCTGGCTCTACCCACATCATAGGTCTCAATGTGAATTTTCTCCACAAGCCACCTTCAAGAAGATAGCTTCAACAAAGCTAGTGAATCCTGACACTCAATTTTAAGAGTGGTAAGTTTAGAAACAATAAAAAATTAGCAGCCTTTGAAGTTCTGCTCCATGAAATCATACCACAGGCACAGCGCCCAGTGTGCATGCTTGAACCTTTGATATGGTTCGGGGAAAGGGTCTGGAACTTTGGGTGCGTATGTTTCGCGGAAAATTCAAGATTTGGAAAACATTTTCCAAAAATTATTTGGTTATGCCGCTTCCAGAAATGAATGACTGAAAAATATTATCGTCATTCGAGGAAATAATTAGGCATGAATTGTTATTGATAAAGAAAACATTTTCCATTGACTAATTTTTTTAAGCAATGTAACCAATCATTTTTCGCAATCTTGAGTTTTCTGTCAAACAAGTGCACCCTTCGTTGGCATATCAATTTGTAGTATCTGAGTTGGACTTTCTGTTCCAAAGTCTCTGAATGGAATTCACTGGCTCGTATCTTTTCTCACGCACTGTCACTGCACACATCTATGCTAAAATACGCTACTTAAGAGATCTTGTAAACTTGACTGGAGATAAGATTTCATTTCTAAGTTTCATTGACTTTTCACGGTGTAGACATACACTGAAGCATATGTAGTTACCGCTACTCCAATGTTAGGTAAGCTTTCAAGAGTTTTGCTAATATAAGTGGAAAGGTTGGGGGGAGGCCAAGTATAATCATCTAGATGGGAACTGTAATATTGATAAAAAAGAATTGTCATTGCTAGCTATTTCCAAGATAGTGAACTAACTACCTATTTCCAAGAGAGTGAACTAACTACTTTTTTTGAACTAAAGAATCAGAGTCACAACCTTTTCCTTGGATTATATTTACTGCTGGACATGGAGCTTTCTTTCAATATGTGGAGATGATAGTCCATAAGTACCCATTAGCGATATCCCTATTGTTGCTCATGGTTTTTGAAATCCCTCCTTCATATATTCAGTCACATCTGTGAAACCTTTGACTGCTATGTTTCGATTTGATCTCATTTGCTTATTCCATATTGAATTTGCTCTTCCGTGGTTGTTAGATCTAGTCAGATCCTGTTTCTTTAAGAACTTTGTTCCCCTTATACTGGTCAGCGATTTTCTTGTCTTGTGCCGCCATTTGGATCAACCGTTTCTTTTGGCCATATATTGGCACTACTTAAGAAAACCTGGAACTTCTGTTGTTTAAATGCTAATCTGTTATAAGCCACTAGTAGTCAAAGGAGTCTTCTATGTTGTTTTACCAGTCTGTGTTATGCCCTTTACTGTGTCGTGCCGATAATTGTTCAAGAAAGATAATAAGGCTTTGAAGAGCTACATTAACTTTGTTAAGCATGCATGCTGGAGGATGTTGAGTACTATAGCTGGACAAGCTTAAGTACATGAACTCATAACGGAGACGTGATCTCAAGTGCATCTTTAAAATGTGGGATGGGTAGGGGGAAAGCCTAATAATACATGGACGGAATATTTGGGATTGATCTCGAGTATTTAAATTTTATGGATAATTTGTTCTAAATAGAACATGGAGGCGTAAAAAAAATGGCGAACTTTTAGCCCACTTAGTGGGAGAAAGCATGATTGCTTGATTGATCTCTTTATTGCTGTGATTTTAAACTTAAGACCTGACGATTTATACTTTGTTTCCTCAGCCTTATACTGACTTTTTCTTCCATTATATGGAAGTAACCTTACATAAGGTTTGGTCTAATCTTTGCTTGGGCCAAGTGCTTCTCAATTAGCATATGTGCTACTGTGCTTTCTCATGCACAATTGTGTTTGCACACTGTCTTTCGTTTTCCCCCTTTGATGGTGGTGTGATGGTTGCATGGAAAAGCTTGGCATGTGTGTAATAAGCTTGGTAATGGAGTGCCTTTTGCAAAGCTAAGAAAGATTATTTGGCAGGTGGATATACCATCACTATTTCGCCATGATAATGGCGCTTGTCAGCTTGACATGGGAAATTAAAGGACAACCAAATTGTTCTCAAAAGCAGGTTAATTTCGTTTCATTATAAAATGCTTCAAATTTGGTCTCTGAGTTTTGGATGATCAGTTTGAATCTGTTGCAGAGGGGAGTGCAACTTTTCCTACAATGGGCCATACTGCAAGGAGTGGCAATGCTTCTACAGAATAGATACCAACGTCAAAGACTATATACTCGTATTGCAATGGGAAAGGTGCTTAAATACAAATATAATCTTTGTTGTTGTATACCATTTCTTCATAAATTGTCTCTTGGAAGTATTTTGTGTTTTTGATTTTTCACTTGCTTGTCCATGATTATTATCTTGAGTGCAATAGCTAATGTTTTAACAATTGATTCAGGCTAAGAGAATGGACGTTGTTTGGGGAGAAACAGCAGGTGTGGAAGGCCAGTTGTGGCTTCTGTGTCCCATACTTTTCATATTGCAGGTCAGACATGCATCTGAAGAGCAACGGACCTTGCAGATAGCAGCTCTTTGTTCATTTCAATAAAACTATAAATTGTTGTTCAACCTTTGAGCTATAAATGGAATGTCATGTTGAAACTCTTCCTGCATGGAGGAAAACGAGCTTAAGAACCTGAAAGTTCTGTACTGATAGGATGATCTATCCTAGGGCAACATTGGCAGTTAAGATATGAACCCCGGATAGGATGATTTTACTGTATTAGTCGATGTTGCCACAACGACTCTCTCTCTCTCTCTCTCTCTCTCTCTCTCTCTCTCTCTCTCTCTCACATGCACCCACACACAAAAGCATTTTGACTAGAACATTTGGCCTTCTCTGAAAATTGAAATGGCAGATATATGCTTAATAAATGATTCTTTCGTTAATAAATGACTCGTGCTTCTTCTGGACTGTACTTCAGGGTTTCGAGGCATATGTTGGGTTTTTGCTGCTCAGAACTGCTTTCGTCGGCGTGGCTTCTGAATGGCAGGTGCGTGATGCATTTGATGCTTGTTAACGATTGGTATTTTTTCCTTCATTCGATCACAACCACTTCGGAATAGATTGAGCCACTTTTCATAGAAATCGAGCACCTACAACCTGGTTTTGGCAGGTCATATTCTGTGGGATGCTCTTGGTGATAATGGCGGTTGGCAACTTTGTGAATACAGTACAGACGCTCATGACGAAGTCGAGGTTTAAGGCAAAGATGAAAAGAACAAAGAGCAAGCAGTACTTGGACTAGGCACAACCCCTAACTCCTAGCTAGCTTAGATTATGAATCTCTTTTATGTCTTAGAAAATCCATAGCCTCTCATTTTTGAGTCTCTCCTGTTTCTAGATTACCATTTCCCACCCCCTCCCCCACACAAAATTTTCTTTTGTTTTCCCCTTTTTGGCTTGTGTGATGACTGTCGATGCTAATGCAAGGCCATGGAAATATGTCCAGCCTCTTAAATGTTTTCTTTATCCTCAACTACCGTTACGCGAAGTTCTCATGTATCTTTTTTGCCAGATAAGAAGTATTTTGGAAATTTCGATGTGTTTGAACAGTATCTGAGAGACTTTGCCAGAATGAGGGGCAGGCTTCTTAATTGCCGTACCGCCGTGGGAATTATAGTTGCGCAGTTGATATGACCAGGGATCTAATCTAGGCCATGCGTGCACGATACCTTCCTTCCGAGAAAATTAGTGGGGTTGGATTCCTCCTCCCCTCTCATTCTTGATGATTAGATAATAATTGCCATTTGGGAGCAAATCCCATGGGCGTCAATGTTCTCCACTTTCCCAAGGCACAAGCCAAGCCATACTTTTTCTGTGATTATTATCAGGTGCACCGACGGTCCAAAAAAACTATTTTTAAGCTCTCCACCAATTGTATAAAACAAGGATTCTCTGGAATAGTTATGTCACGGGTTAACAATCCAAAAGGTGAACGTGTAAATCTGCTTTTAATTAACAAGAGCTTGTGGTCTTCTTATCCCTTCGTTCCTAAGCAACATCCAGAGATACAACGTGGTACTTTGGAAGAAACGGTGATAATTGGTAAGTATTGCGGAGGGGTATCAAAGAAGGCGTGAGGACCACACCAAGCCATTCTCTTCCTTTTGACACTCAGTAAAAAAGAATTTGCAAATTTGCAAAATTTTTTGAACCACCCCAGGTGGGTAGCTGGTTCTGGGCCCCTTCCCAATTTATTTTCCCGTCTTAGTTTGTCGCCGGCAAAGGACAATAATTCAGCTATGTCAACAACTTAAATGTCCAATTCCCATCTCGAAAATCAAATCAAACCCAAAGGAAGTCTTGATCATACGAATCATCTACTTGTCCATTGTTAATGTGCGCGACAATACATGGTCCGAATATTTAATGTTTGCTCGCACCGAACGGCATCTTTTGCTCCCCCTACAAAACCGTGTCGCCGTACTCATTCTCCCATGCCCTTATTTCATACTTTTCATTCTCCTGCTAAAGCTCGATTATTATAAGAAACCCGCTTTCATCTCTGGGTGTGCACGAATTCCAGGGCGTATTAAGTGATGAGAGAAGCCGATGCAACCATTAGCCTATGATCAAACTCAGGTGTGAATGTGAAGATACCCGGTATTGAATCTATTATCGCCTCCAAATTACATCGTTAGATCGTGAGTTACTTCCGTTAAAACATGCATTTGGAAGAAAAAGGTCGAAATTTCGATGAGAAGACTTTAAATCAAACGACTGATTTTGCCCGGCCTGATGAAATGCTCGCCATTGCACTCGATCGTGTAGAAATAGTTCGGGTTTTGGATTTACTATTTTGATGTGGAAAAATGTTTCATTGCAAAGTTCCGGAGAGAGGTCAAAATAGTTGTCTTTTATTTTATTAGCTCGGTTGGATAGAGAGGAGAGACGTGCTTAGGAGATCTAATTGGAATAACTTCTAAATACCTCTACAATTGCGATTCAGAAATGATTTAGTGACTCGAAGGTACCTAAAAAAAGTTGATCATTTAGTAAATTCCCTTCGTCACGACCCATTTTTCTATTTCATTACTCCTCCGTTCATCCTTCCCGTTATCGCACACAAAACGGAAGTATAGGTCGATTACAATTCGATCCACATGCTCGGATTTACGCATGAAATGGATTAGCAACTCAATTAGTTGACACAACTTAATTCGATTGGAAAAAGGTAATGATCAATCTCAAGCACGCATCTTCCACCCTATATCTCCACGACAATGCCAAATACCGTGATCACCACCCCAATTTTCAGCTCGTGGGCTGCATGAACAATTCAAGAAACCACAAAACCCGCATTGAATGCCACACTAAAAAAAAAGTAAGATGAATCCCCAAATTCACAATCATACACCCCGATCCATCACGTTAACGGTACAACTATACCACGCCCATAATATATGTTAGAGATATTCATAATTTTCTCTATAGTTATGTTGATTCCCCGTATCTCTCAAAATCATATGATATCTCTAGCATTATCTAATCCAATAACAGATGACCAAGACCTACGAGATGCAAAAAACAGGAACCCTCGTCATCATCACGTGGCCTCTCCAAACCCATCATGATAAACACTGTAGGTTTGCACACCAAAGCGAAAACAAAAGAAGAAGGATTAGTCTATGATATATACTCACATGGCCTTCGTGATCATGCTGTAATTAATATTTTTTTTCATTTTTCCTTTTGCCCCCTAACTTTTTGATGTATCTTGCGTTAGTGGGACAAGCAAAAAGGGTCTCATACATATGTATACTCCAATTCAACACATGTTCCTGAATTTCCAAGTTAAGCATAATTTTCTTGGCTGTGGGAGATCAGCAAGTGTGGCATGTGCATACCCACCATTCTCTCTCTCCACCATTACCATCCCTTCCTCTTTACTGCTAAAACACCATTATTATAACAAAGCAAGTCACCAAAGTTAAACTAATCAGTAGATCAAAAGTGTACAGCCTGGGACCGTACCTACATAGATATTTTTTAAAAAATACCAACCATTTTGCTCTACCCCCCCATGTGCTCCAGACATCTTATACGTGTATAACTCAATTTAAAAAGGGGACAAAAAAAAGAAAGAGAAAAGGTGGGAACTAACCCTAAGGTGACAGCAGAAATTATGACAAGGCCCACATGGGGATGGCTTCATGTGCATAATTTAAAAGAATATTATGTATTTTTTCTCCATGAAGGTACTCCCCAAAGAAAAGAAAAAAGAGAGGTTATGGGAGGTTAGATGTCATTCACACTCTCTTGTTGTGTGAGAGATTAAAGAAGGGAACAAAAAGTGAGAGAGAAAGGCAAAAAATGACATTGTGAGGGTGGGCAGAGAGAGGCACATGGTAGGGCATCTCCTTGGAATTGATAGGTTTGAGGTTCTTGTTGGAGAGGACTGTGCCCATGGGGAAACCACCCCCCCCCCCCCCCTATCTTTTTTGCCTAGTTGGCACAGTTGATGTTGCTGCAAGTTGGAGATGATATTCATGGAAAAAGAAAGAGGGGGAGGAAAAAGAATATGTACATTTGAAAAATAAAACATGCTGTTGTCGTCGAGATTTGACGAGCTACTTGTTAGAACTGTTAAAAGTGGGCATATACGATGGCCGTCTAGCAATTATGTCATGTTCGGTTCGCACCTGATCCGCGTGAGTCGAAATGAATCTAGTGGATTCGACTTGATAGAGCCAGTTGCCCCATCAGATCTAATTTGCACAAGGACCGTCATTTAACCATTCCGACGGAGTTTGCACCTGATAATTATCCTTCCTAGAGTGTATATCGGCACAAAAATCATATGAAATATCATTCGGTCCTCTGCTAATATGCAAAATAAATTTCCCTATGCAGTTCTAGCATATTGGATTTGTGTACGTATCCCACCAATCGTAGTGTAATTGCACCGCAAGTCATGCTAAAGCTAATGAGAACCGATTCATCTGACGGGACATTGCAAAATTCGAGAGAGAATTCGTCCAGCATCGGACAGACAATTAACCGATTCATGGTACTAATCAGCAAGTTAGCAATTGCTATCGTTTCTGTTATGATCTTGTTACGTACAAGACACAGAAAGACGACACTTTCTGCCCGAAAAACCAGGATCAAAACATGGTTGATGCGTCTCACATTAAAACTCTTTCGACCCAGAGAACATTTCGTAGAAGGCAGGGAAGGACAATGTTGGCTTTCACATGTTAATCAAAGAATAATCGCAATTCATATCATCCGTATGCGTTTCCTTTCTTCGGACGATGCAGTACGAAATACCTAATCACAAGGCAAAAAATTCGTGGGATCGTCACCCTTTTATCAGATTCCGTTCATGCCTCCAACACGAAATTCTAATCGGCTCGTCGTTAATTTCGTCGTGAGAAATTAAACCGTGGAATTATCTTTAATTAGCCAAAATGAAATAAACAAAGTTGTCAGATGACGACCCACTTGCTCATGATCTGGCTTCATGTTGCATATTATAATTACAAGGCAGATGGCGCGGCTTTGACATAAGATCCACCTGCATTATTAACTTAATCACTTCTTTAGCAGGTGAATAAACAAATGGGAATTCCTCCAAATGCAGAAACTCGAAAGATGAAGACAACCCAAGTTGATGAAAGTAACTGTTAAAGAAAGGGTTAAATTAATTAACATGGACAATGAGAGTTATTATACAATTGCAATAAATCAAAAGTGAGATGAAAAAAAAAACAACAAAGACCCAGCTGCTTTTGAACTCATACAACCGAAGAAACGAGAGAGAATCCTAAGTGAAGCAATTATATCAAGCAGAAACGACCAAATGAGATCAAATTCTTCTTCTTCTTCTTCTTCCATGTGCCCTCTTCTTTCAAGTGGCTGTCTTTGAATTTCTTGTCTCTCTCACCTCTTCAAGAATGGAATGCTGCTTTCTCTTGGCAAGCTTTATTCTCCTCCTTTCTCGATACCAAGTTTCCCTTCCACTTTGCCCTCCCAAGTTGCCACATTTTATTCACCAAATGAATCAAACGAATCGGGGAGACACGGGGGCGCGGTGGAAACCGACAGTGCCTTCGAAGAACTCCGCCACAAAAATTGCTCTCGTGATTTTTCTACCAAAGAAGACAGGCGATGAACAAGGGTGGTGTGTTTTTGGAGGCGAAGAAGAATAAGAAAGGGATGGAAATTAAGAAGGGGAAATGATAAAAAGAAAGAAGGAACAATAATGTTAAAATTTATTAGGCTTTGAGCTGAAAAATAATTTTGAAAGGTATGTTTTAAAAAGAGCTTTTTTGAGCAGATACATGTGTGTATATGGTACAATCTTGCATGGTGGTGGATTCCACCACCACCACCACCAACTGCTGTCGCACCACCGGTAGAGTTCTCTATTGAACCATGGCTAGAAACGACGGCGCCCCGCTTCCTCCGCCGTTCGGGGGCGCTGATGCGTTCGGCCTCTGGAATTCAATCTTATAGGCCATCTTCCTCTCCTCTTCCAATTCTTCATCCTCATCGTTTTCTTCATCATCCTCTTCCAATTCATTTTCCTCCTGATCTTCGATGTTATCACTGTCACCTGCCTCCTCCATTTTATCACTGTAATTACTGCTGTTTACCGTTAAATGTTGTTGCTCCGATTCCAAGTGTTGATTTTGATGCTGCCCTTGCCCTATGAGCTCTTTCACGGTGTCTTCTGGCTTCAAATCCCAAAAAAATTATCAGCCCTCTCACTTAACATGGATTGAATCAACCATAAACGTAAAATTTTTCAACTAAACTGTATACCCTTTTCATGATTCGATCATAAATGATGGAATTAGACATGGACACTTCTCACTTTTCATACAAGAAAATGTTACCTTCTTAAGTGATCCTCCGTTTCCTTCTTCAACTATCCTCTCTTGTGCACCCGAATTGCCGCCACCATCTTTACGTTCGGGCTCACTCGCCTGCGCCTGTGCTGGCGGCGGCGGCGGCGGCGGATCCTGAGCGATTACCGGACGAGCATCCAAGTTCGCCGTACTTGGAGACAGCTCGGCCCTAAACCCTGCGGACCCGGAGGTGGCAGCTGCGCTGCTGGTTGCGCCGCCACCGCCAAGTACCTTCCTCCTGTAAAGGGCATCGAGCTCGTGGAAGTACGGGCAGGTCTTGGCATCCTCGGGCCGCTTCTTGTTGCTCTCCTTCACCTTCTTGAAGTACTTGTTGATGTTCTCCCACTTCTCCTTGCACCTCTTGGCGCTCCTCTTGTATCCCATCCTCGCCATGCCAGCAGAGATTTCCTCCCACAGCTGCCCCTTAGGGCCAGCCTCTTGATACCTCGACTCAAGCCCGCTCCGCAGCTTTATCAGTGCGAGCACTTCCACTTTCGGCCACCTCGAAGGGGATGATGGCTCCCCACCACTTCGGCCACCAAGGATGAGTTCTTGAGACTGTGGCGGCACTTGCTGCTCCGGGACAGCCATGATTATTTCGGTTGAAGCGGGCAGTGGATGCGTGACGACCCTGATGTTCTGTCGCTGCTGCTGCTGCGTTTGCTCTTGATACGTCGGAGGTGGTGGCATCGGCGGTTGTGGATGAGGAGCGGCATGGGTTGGTTGAACCTGTGGTTTGGGTGGCGGGTTCGGAGAGGGAAGGGGAACGCTAGTCGTCACAGTCGCTGGCGTTGTTGGCAGATGGATCGTCTGACCTGTGATCTTCTGCAAGAATGAGACGATGGCGGCATCCCTCGAGGCGGAGGCGGCGCGCTCCTGGGCCGCGATCTCGTGCTCCCGGGCCAACCTGGCCATCTCCTGCCGCCGCCACGCCTCCTCTCTTATCATCCTATCCCGTTCCCTCTTCTCTATGGCCTCCAAGAACCTCTTCTGCATCTCCTCCTGCTTCCGCATCACCTGCTCCATCAGTCCCTCGAAGAGCTCCATCATCCTACGGTGGTTCCCACTGCCACTGCCGCTCGTCTTGCCCGGCCCCCTCTTCCGCTTGCGGCTACTGCCTGTGGTGGACGGCTCGCCTTCCTCTTCATCCTCCTCGTCATCGTCCTCGTCCTCCGATCTGCCAGACGAGGATGAACTGTTTGACGAGAAGATCATTCCCAGCCCGGGTGCCGTGGTGGGTGCAAATATGTGGTGGGTATGGGGCGGGTGAGGCGCCAAGACCGGAGGCTGGACGCGGAGGGAGGAGATTGGGGCGGGGTTGGCGAACGATATCCCTATCGAAACCGGGGGCACGGAGAGACCGCCTGGGGCTGCAGCGACAGCGGCAGCACCACCGCCACCACCACCCGGACCTGGCGACATTCCGACGGTGGCGGCGGTGTTGTGGAGGGCTTCGAGCTCGGAGAAGAACTTGTAGGTCTTGCCGTCTTGACGACCAGCACGGCCTTCTTTGGTCCTCTTATAGTACTTGTGGACGTTCTCGAACTTCTCTTTGCATTTCTTGGCACTTCTTCTGTATCCCAGTTCACCTAGCTTTCTGCAACCAAAATTATATATTAATAAACATAAAAACAAAAAAAAAAATTTTGCTTAGCGAATCTCTCTCTCTCTCTCTCTCTCTCTCTCTCTCTCTCTCTCTCTCTCTCTCTCTCTCTCTACTGAGATTGATGTCATGCATGAGATCAAAATCCCAGATCAAGGCTTGTAATCTCCGTATTGTCAAGTAAGAAAAAAGCTGAGAGAATGGAGGGAGGGAAAGATGGAGAGATATGAGATGAGACACATCCAAATGCAAAAATAGTGACCCAACTTGATGACAACTTAGCCCACTGCTAGCCATTAACAGCAACTCGAGTGCCGCCATTCTTATTGTATAATTGGAAAGTGCGGTGCTAAACAAAGAACCCGGAGAAGGGGGCGGGGGGAAATGGTTGAAATTTGGGGGAGAAATTAATTGTTCTCGGGATTTTCAGTATTTTGGAAGAGGGGGGAGGAGGGAGGTGGTACAGATCGAGATGCTTTTCACATCCACATGTAAAATAAGAATTCTCGAAAAGAGGAGAGAGAGAGAAAGAGAGAGAGAGAGAGAGAGAGAGAGAGAGAGAGTGAGTGAGTGAGGAGGAGCCAAAGGGATTGGTCCAGAGCTCATGCACTTGATTTGGCCTTATTTCTAAATTTGGAGAAAGTTTTAAACCCACCCAAAAAGAAATCTCTCGAGATCGAGAGGAGGAAGACATAAGAGAGATGCCCAGATGACCCCAACAACTCGTGAGTCAGTGCTGGAAAGAGAGAGAGAGAGAGAGAGAGAACCATGTGCTCTCGTACCCACAGAAGAAGAGGTGGAGAAGACAGAAGAGAGAGATAGAAGAGACCCCATCTGTGCACAAGCACTGGTTGGAATTGCTTCGAGTGATAATTATCTGTGGAGGATTGAAGGAGTGAAGGGAGGGAAGATTAGCTGGGTTCCGTTCAAAGATCGAAATGAGATGGTTATGTTTTGATAATGGTATTATGATGATGATGATAATGATTGTTGTCATTTTCATTGGAGCAATGGAGGGGGTTTACAACATGATTTCCAGCAAATTTAAGTCCCGAGGAAATTCGATTCAATTCAATGTAAACTTTTTTACCTGGAGACATCTTCCCAGAGTGGACCCTTGAGTGTGGCGTCCCGGAACGCTGCGTCCATCTCGGACCTGATCCTGAGGAGCGCCAGCGTCTCCTGCCGCGGCCACCGGTTCCCTCCGCCGCCGCCGCCGCCCCCGCCGCTCCCGCCCACGTCCCCCGCGGCGGCGAGGGCGTCCATGTCGCCGCCCGAGAGCGGCAGGATTTCGTCGAGGCCGGAAGGCGCGGGCGGGCGGCTGCTTATCGGGGAGGCCTCCTCAACCACCATGTGTTGCTGTTGCTGGGGGTGGGGGGCGGGGGCGGCGGCGGCCGAGGGGGGCTCGGCGGGCTCGGCGGGGGGAGGCGGGCCGCCGTAGTGGGAGTGGGACCCTCCTCCTGGCTGCATCGCTCCGCAGGTTAATCTGCTCCACCCCTCCTGAAGCTGAATTGGGGTCAAGAAGGAGGGGAGGGAGGTTCCAAGAATGACATGCAGATGCAGATCTTGATGCCTCTCCTCCTCTCTGGTGCTCCAGAAACAAGAAAGAGGGTCACTTGATCAGCGGCTTCTCGCGTCCCCCGCCCCTCTCTAGAGAGGAAGAGAGAGAGAGAGAGAGAGAGAGAGAGAGAGAGAGAGAGAGGAAGAGAGGGAAGTGGGCTGAGAGATTTGAGGGTGATGTTTAAAGGAGGAGGGGGCAGAGAGAGAAAGAGAAAGAATTCCTATGAGTTAGTGCAGGAAGAGGGAGGGGGGGTTCGGTTCGGATTTTTGGTTTTTGTGTTCTTTTCTCTGTTCAGCAGAGAAGAAAGAAAGAAAGAAAGGGAGAGAAAGAGCGAGAGAGAGAGAGAGAGTTGAGGGAGGGGTTTGCAGTAAAGAAGAGAGGGAGAGAGAGAGCGGGGGGGGGGGGGAAGGAGGAGTATAATCATCAGCTCTGCACTGTACAACACAAACACAGGAGAAAATATAAGAAAAGGGAAAATATGACAAGAGTAAAAAGGAAGAGATGGGCTGGGGTTGTAGAGCGAGAAAGCGATGGTGAGAGAGAGGAGAGAGAGAGAGAGAGAAATGGGGGGACGGCGATTATGAGGATGATGATGATGATTGAGAGAGAGAGAGAGAGAGATGGGTGTGTGTGTGTGTGTGTGTGTGTGTGTGTGTGTGACCGAATGAATGAATGAATGAATGAATGAATGAAAGAAATGGAGATGGTGATGATAAAAAACAAAGGAGATGCGGTGTTGTGTTGTGTTGTCAGCAGCGACTTCACTTTCCTTGCTAATAATTGTTAGAACCTTAGAAACCCCTCCTTTTTCACGCACTTAAAATATTATTATTACTACTACTTTTAATCCCCCCCCCCCAAAAAAAAAATTGAATATATATATTATATATACATGTAAGAAAAATCTATTGAATCCCCCAAATTCACCATCCCAAGTACGCCGCCTAAAAGGACGTCTCATGGGCCTCTCTACTTCGCCTTCACCTTTGACAAATTATGGATTTTCTAGATTGGCAAAAATTCTTATCGTCTCTCTCGTTTTCCCTCCTCCTCCTCCTCCTCCTCTTCTTCTTCTTTCTTCTTCTCTCTTCTTCTTTATGAGTCGGATATTTTTCTGCACTGCTCGGATAACGTCTAGATAATTGTTCCTTTTCAGTTGAGTTTGCGTGTGCCCCCGTGTCCCTATCTGTTTGTAACCCCATCATTTATGTGGTCAATTACCGATGGAGTAAAAAATATGGTCCCGTCTACTGTTGTTGACACGGCATATTCACGGCCCCCGTATCGTCCAAAGCTTCCCATACACACACACACACACAGCTGTAAATGTACGCGTAGAGGCCGGGTCGCGAATGCCCATGACAAGTGTATCGTGGCACTCGTTTCCCTTTCCCTTTTGTCCTCAATAGAATACACCAAAAAAAAAAAAGAAGGGGCAAAGAAAAAAAAAAACCCAAGGGAGAAGAAAAGGAGGCGGAGGGAATGGAAATGGAAGCAGCGCCACCCATGGTGGCCATGACCCATCACCGTTTCAAGAGCCTCCAGCCATTAGTTTATTTGTGCAACACCTACATACATACATACATACATACATACATATATTTTATATATATTATATATAAGTATAAAATGAGAAACCTAACAGACGCTCCAATCTGGGGTGACGTGGCCTTCCATTATTGGGCTTTGCTTTAACTTTTTCAAATCTGACACCACCCAAGTTTTTTGCCCCCCACAGAACCGCAGCAGATTCTTGGGGGGCTCTGTTCATCCCTCCCCCTTTATTTTTATCTATTCCTTTATCTATCTACCTACCTATCTCCATGGAAACCCCACCCCCACCAAAAAAATAAATAATAATAATAACAATTTAATATATGTAAGTGTGTATTTTTATCCCTAGACTTGACTGCTTATCATTCACATAAGTTTCATTTAAATTCTCTTTTATATATTTATTTTTTTCAGGGAGGTGGACTTTATAATTAAGTCATATTGAGCTGGAAAAAGCTTGACATTTTTGAAATGTAAGGGAATCAGAATATCTACCCCCCTCCATGTGTAGACTTAACCAGGGTTAGGCTGCCTCCCTCCCCATCTTGCGAAGATCCACTTTGCAATTTTTAATTTGGGCGAGCATAGCAAACATTGCCCGCCCAAACATATTTTTTGGACGGCTTTTATAAGCCCTTTGATTTGAGAATTTTAACTATCGATCCTCTTTACTAGTCGTCAAATCGAGAGCGAATAAGGCCACATTTGTCGGGAGAACGGATCTTACGATGATAATGTATGCTCTGGTGTTCAAGCACACGAGGGAGATAGAGTGAGGCTTACTTCTGTACCGCTCTGTATAGAACGGTTGATTGCTGCGTTTGGACTCGAACACAATTCTCGCCACCTAATTTGATGAGAGACGCCCACCATCTTGCTACTAACCCTTCTCACTACTCTCGACCACCGCATCGGTATAGCTGATCGGCAAGTGGGCGACCAACAGATAGAACGAGCGAGCTTGGTTGGATGTCTTAGCCCCGCTGGGCAAGCATGGGCAAAAATTCCAAGCCTAGGGAAGGGTCTTGAGGATTGACCCTACCCAGATACTCATTCACAAAGTTAACAAATTTTATGTTACTGCTAATTTCACTTTGACCTTTGGAATTTATGAGCACTAATTTGATAAAAACAGGCTGAAATTTCTAATGTATGGTAGAAAGTACTACAGCACTCGTACATAAAAGTAGCAAATATACTAATACAAAGCCCTAAAATGATCCGGCATTCATTTTCATAATTATTTAACATTTAAGCCGAAATAAAATAATAAAACTAAAAGAGTGTTCCAATGGAGGGCTCAATCCACCTATGTTTTTTCCTTATGCGGGCTTGAGCACTTGCCGAGGACCACGCCATGTCAGCAATCTCCCCTTTCAAATCCTATACTCTATCGACCGTTGGTTTGCAGTCTTATATATCTCACTATTACATGAATTGACATCGCCTATATTGCCTACAGCATTAGTCAGTGCATGACTACACATCGTACAACTCGTTTTATTGCAGTCCTTCAAATTTTTCATTACGCCAAGGGCATGTTGTTTCGTGATTTTCACTTTTCTACTCATTCTACCTTGGAGTTGATAGCTTATTCTAAAACTGACTAGATTGGTGACCCTCAAGATCGCCGCTCCACTATAGGCTACTATTTCTTTCTGGTCAACTTGGTCATCCCATGGCTTAGCAAGAAATAGACCACTGTCTCTTGCTCAAATTGGAAGCAGAATATCAAGCTCTTGCTAATACAACATCAAAATCACTAAAGTTGCAATGTCTACTAGAAGACATGGGAGTTCCTCATCATAGCCGAACATTCATTTTGAAATGTTATCTAAATAATGAAGTTTCGTGAACAGACCAAACACATTGAAATAAACTGACATTTCCTTCCATATCATGTTTTTTGCGGCATTATTCAACTTGTCTCTACTTCATCCGTTGAACAAACTGTTGATATCATCACCGAGATACATTCACCTAAGCGTCTTATAGATCTTTTCTCTACTCTCAAGTTGACCTCTTTTAAAATCACCTTGAGTTTGAGAGGTGACATTAGACATATATTTTGGAGAATACGTAGACATCCCTTGATTGGTCCTCGTTTGATTGCACTTTTTTATTGTCTGATTCTATCCTATTTCTATTTTACAAGTCACTGTGTGTGTTATGTGTTGTGCGTAGGTATTGAAACCTTACTCCTTCACTCACGCGTTTCCACCCCCAGCCCCTCAGAGAAGGTGGGGAATCAAATTTCCCACCTCTCCCTTGCTAAGTGGAAAGGGTGGCCACTAGGGCAACTACCAGTGGTTCTCATTAATTGTATTTGATTTTTTGTCACTTTTGATAGTCATCCTATAAAGCTTATAAATCAGTTTACGTACTCTCATTTGAATTACACAGAATATTACTTTTGTTTCGCTTTCATCACAACTTTCAACTATTAAGATGGAATTCCAAATTATCAATATCATGTGATAAGGTGTCTCATTCAAACGGAAGAATTGTATTGAATTGCTTCTAAAAATTTAAAGATTATATTGAACGAAAAATATATAAAGGATCACATTTTTTTTGTCAAAAATAAAGATTTCATTCATATCTCAAGATGATACACGAAAGGTTCAAAACAAAACAAATTCTAAAAGCAAAGTAGAACAATAAAATACAAATTGCAATGACAAACAGACTCTCATTCCACAAAAACGAATTTGTCTCGATGCAAAAAAAAGAACGAATGGTTATCAATTATTGAATCTTGCATCATTATCAGTAATGAACACACACCGTAATTTCCTTCTCCAAAAGTTACAGCTTGCCCAATGGGCGGTCGTGCCTAGGTTCGGAATTTTCAACACCATCACTGCATAAAGACACCAAAAACAGGTTGAAAAGGTTCCCAGATCCAGATCGAGAGATGTTGAACGAGCATACGTCTCTAAGGAACCTCGAATCTAGATTTAGATTGGGAGATGACGGCTTCTATAGTTTGGAGGAGTTGTATAACCGCTTCCAGTGCAGCATGAATGTATTGTATTCTGTCTTCGATCCTGTCAGATTTTCTGGTGTGAATAATCTAAAGCAGCGGGTTGATTCCTAATGATGGAAGCGGAAAATTTGCCCGAAGCAAAAAAGAGCTAACGGTGAAAATATTTTTTATTCATTCATCTTGCAAGCGTTACAAGCGATTGCTTTTAGGAAAATATTTATCGAATCGTTCATTTTCTGCGAAACAAACGGAGTCTAAGAATCGTTACCTTTTCTTGGTGGGATAAACAATGGTGTTTAGCTATCAAGAAGGGAAGGTGTCGGTTGGACAAGACAATGGCTGAATAATACCGCATGTGATAGGAAACCGGCATAGGGAGGTCCATTGATTAACACTTTACACATACATTTCCGTCTGTATTGATGTATCCACATTTCATTTGGTCCCAACAGCAACCTAATCTTAGCATCACTGTATGATGGCTTGCGAGAATAATGATTCTGCTATAATTGTTTTTCAGAGAAATTCATGTTATATCCGCTGCTCAAATTGGTACAAAAGAAAAACTATTTCTTTGACTTTGTTTTTTTTTTTTGTTATATGGTCTTATTTAATTTGACTTGTATTTAAGTCGCGCCAGGCGGCCAGAAAGAAGAAAGTCGCGCTACGGTCTTTCTACAAGTGTTCATCATATCAAACTTTTTGGCCTCATCAATGCTTTGTATTCATTTGGACCCGATGAATCCAAACGCGGTGTTCGATTATAGCTTTCTTTCTTTTTCGAGACATAGGGTACGTGGAGCAACTTCATCACAACTTGATAGATATTAGTGTACAACCCCCACCCACCCCGCCAAAAAAAAAAAGAGAAGAAATTAATTTGATAATCTCAAAATTATCCCCAAGAAATATGGTGAAAATGCTCTCTGCATCTCGATTGTCTTGATTTATCACATCATGAATGACATAAAAATCTCCCATAGGAAGGAATAGTTAGAATTTGGTAAAGGATCAACATGAGGATGAAATGGGATAAAGGTTCATTTGTTTTTGTTGTATGAGAACTATTGTGGGAAAGGAATAAAAAGAAACACGACCATAGATTTAATTTGGGATTTACAATACATTTGAGCATTTTAAAAATTGTAACTTTAGCGTAGTATGCCATAGCTATAATTAAATCATAAATAACTGATCTAATGTTATATAATAATGATAGTTAGTAAGTTAAAAACCATAATGTCCTACATTTATTTAATATGGTTCCTAATTGAATAAGCAATAATGACAAAAAACAATATGATACATTTTGATTTGATAAATCAACTAATCTAATTCGTACCCTCTAATAATCTAATACCCGCGGTGATTAATGAACCGTAAAATATAAAATATAATAATCAATCCTAATTATTAATGTTTTATTGATTTTGTTTACTAATATGAGCTGCTATATATAATCAAATGAATTATGGAGTCCCAAATAGCTCAACCTTTGAAATGGAAAGTCGATTCCATGGCCTAAGTAGTGGAAGAACAACTCCATCAAGTTGGTGGAATCAACATTCTCTCGGAATTGAGAATTCCATGATCGCAATTTGATCCAAACATGGGACAAAGGAATTGACCCTTGCATTTGTGATTCTGTTCCTACTCATCCATCTGAACCAAACATGCAAATTTTGGGCAAAATTGTCCAAAAAGTCTAAAACCTATTATATGGAGTCCAATTCAGTCTGAAATCTTTCAACTATGCCAATTTAGTTCCAAATCTTTTGACAATTTATCAATTTAATATTTAGGACTAAATTGGCAAATCTTCAAAAGATTTAGGACTAAATTGACATAATTGAGAGGCTAAGAACTGAATTGGCCTCCATACAATAGGTTTAGGGTTTTTTGGACAATTATCCCGCAAATTTTGTAGCGATGGATAAGCGTTTAAATTCCAATCAAACATGGGACTTAGGTTAAACATTTTCATTTTTGTTCCGTGCATTTAATCTTTTTTTTTTTTTTGAGAAATGAATTCCCTATTGTTGAACGGTCTTTGTTTAAAAAAAAAATTTTAACTGTCGAGAAAACACACCTCCGATAGCTATCAAACATGTATATTCATGCTCGCCTTTCTATCTAAACTGAGTCTCACACGTGAACCACTCGACGAAGATATAACTACATTGAGTGGGTAGGTCAGGAGCAAAAGACGAATTATTGTTAGAATTCAAATACGTGACGTGGACTTCTATAACCATATAAGATTAAGACAGGTAAATTATTTGGTTAGTCCGAAATCGATTTATGGATGTCAATTCGGTCATAAACTTTGCAATTTTGTCAATTTAGTCCAAAGCATTACTTTCGGACAATTTTCATCTGAAATTGCTGACGTATCAATATGCCACGCAGGATGACTGATGATGACCGGACCGAACCGCCCCCTCAGCCATTTTCAGTAAAAACTAGTCGAGAGGATTATATTGAAATTTCATGTAAAGGTTTGTGATTAGATTGGCAAAATTAAAAATAGTTAGGATTGATTCGGAAATTTTTTTTGTCGTTCCAAAAAAAAATTAAACTATTTGAAATCAAACCCACGTTGTATGTGGAGAATGTACATAACCCGGGGTTAGGTTGATGACGTGGCTAATTTTCCAGTATGATTATTAAGTTAGTTTGCACCCGATTCTTTCCATCGTTGCATTGAATGTAACGTGTCCCCTCGTCCCTCGTGTTTAGGTCGAAAACTTTTTTCCTTTTCGGGGAAAGAAGTCGCCGTCGTCGATCCAGCTTTATATTTTCTAGCATCCTTGACAGTGCCATGGTCCCGACATCGTTAGGCTTTGTTAACGTTTCTCTTTGTGAACTAAACCATAGGTTTAGATGCAACATGCAAGAGCCTGGTGGAGCCGTCTCATTCGAGGAAGTGACAACACCCTTCGAAGCAATTCTTTTTTTAGCTGTGAGGAGACGAGTGGGGAGAGAGATCGGGTGGTCTATGGACCACACAGGCCGAGTCACTACTCGATCATGTGGATCTCACGGTATGTCCCATTCGATCGATGATGAAATTGGTATTAATTTACCTGATTTACACGCCATGTAATAACTTGTCGATCCGGATAGATAAAGAGAGAGAGCGATAACTCCTTGGAATAGGGTGAAATGTCGGTACATCGTAACAAGAGAGAGAAGAACAAGCCAACTATGATAGGGAGAAGAGACACAAACATGTGGAATTTTTTTTAGGTTGTGTTTTCATGAGGTTGTTGCTTTAGAGAGAGACTTTATTAAGTCCTCTTATGGTGTGAAAAGAAAGAAAGAAAAAAAAGGCAGTCACCTCTGGATAGTTCATATTGACAAAAATTCAGTTGTCCAACTGACTCTCAAGTATGGTTAGTCCTAGATGCTATGGTGATATTCGGTTAATTTTAAATTTTTATTCTTAGGCCCTACTCGATAATATCTGGAAAAAAAAAATCAATTACCATTCAAGAAATGTATTTTGTACATCGTGGGCCCTCACCGCTTAAGCATATAGATAAAACAATCGTCGAACGTAATGACAGAGCAAGAGGTTAAAAGTTAAAATCTATACCTTCGTTTCATAGGTATTCGTTTTATCTATCAAACCTTTTGTTTGATGTGATTACATTCGCATCATGTATTGAAATCTGATCGTTGACTTGACGGATCATAGGCATTCCAAGACTTGCCTGAGCCTCGTGATTTCGAAAACAAAAATTGTAGACTTGGACGAGTGCATTTAGCTGTAATGTCCGGTCTAACCCTAATTGGACCCGAGCTAGGCTCACCTAGCCGAGAGAAATACCATATCATTTTGGTTGATTGGTAGATCGGGACAATAAGTTATCTCCGACCAATTCGGACGGCCATCGAAAGCCTCTACCCAAAATTGGACTATCACATGAGCAAAATGTTCATGTGGTAAAAAGTATGCCTAATATCGTGTATGGTAATCGAGTTACAACGTTAATTCTCCAGCACATGCGACATTTATATCCAGCGATGTGTTTGGCAAAAGGTACATATACAATTAGCACTAGTTTACCTAATGAAATTCCTTCAGATTTGATCTTTTAGATCTAGTCACGGTACGTACAAGAAAAGGCCGTAACGATTCATGCATTAAAATCGGGCAGTGTGTAACTCTTACGTGTAAAAATCAGATCACACATTTGTTTTGTGTACATAAAAATGTAGAAATATGAAATTGTAATTTGCAAGGAAATAGGGTTCCCGAACAATCTTGAAAATAGTCATAAAATATTTTTATATTTTTTTTTACCTACTTTCATCCATGCTGTTATGTAAAGTACATAGAGACTAGAGACCACCTCTTATTTTGAACAGATCTCGATTTTTTCCCCAAATACTTTCAATTACCTATTTTACGACAAACACTTAAATTAATAATTCTCTTTTATCTCTTGCATGTTTCGTCATTAGGATTTAATTCTTTTCCATCCTCCATCAATATTTTTTAAAAATAGAATTTATCTTGAAATATCTTTAATCTATTGCACACAGTTATGCGATATATTCGTAATATATTGTTTATCATGAACAATTTCCTTTGCTTATTTAACAAGTCGCGTATTTCTAATAACTGAGTTTTACTAAACTTTTCTACAACTTGTGTATAGAACTTGCTCATTGTTAGTACTTAGCATGAATCCTTGAATTCTTCATTCATGGGTGGTACAACGAAATGGGATTGTCAGAAATAATAATCATAATTAATGTATTACACAAGCGAAAGACCAAAGAAATAATCAGAATTCATTTCAGTTGCCTTTCTCTTTTATGTTTTGTGTTATTTTTTGCCCCTGTAATTCCACAACCTGCGGGAGCTTACCTTGTCTTTGCATTCTGCGCTAATTTAAGTTGGAAAACGAGTACCACAAAGCGCTGAGGCCACAACTCCACGCAACCTGAAGGCCCGCGTCACCGGGGGTTACTCGATACGACATGTTGGTAAGCGTCCGTTTCGATACAGCTTTAATTTCTGTAGTAGCTTCAATCGTGAAAAATAAAGAGTCGGCTGCAGTTTTTATAAGAGTGCTCGACAAGCACCTCCAAAACTACAATAGAGGCGCCTAAACGGGTAGGTCTGGTCAGGTCGAAAATAGTCCAACCCAAATTAATCCATTTAACCCATTTTGAAATGTAAATCAAGCAATTCACACCCGACCTAACACATACCAACTCATCCCTAACCCGACTCGTATTGCTAAAATACTTGTATATTTAACCCAATTCAAGAAAACTCATACCAGCACCGAGCGAGATCGAAAGAGAGCAAAGAGAGAGTCATATAAGTGAGCTAAGTCTAAGTAAGGTGTGAATCCATTTAACACTCATATTAAACTCATTCATGATCCACAACCCATTTTCTGAATATAACCGACTTATATAGCAATTCAAATCCGCAAAATGCGAGTTAAGAAATGAGTTTACAATCCATTTCAACGGATCCAGCCTTTCGATCCCGAGAAACGGATGGGGGGGTGGGGGAAAGGGGCAGACAACAGCACATTGGCACAGCTGGAGCAGGGTGCGCCCCACCAATTTATGAAGCCGGGGTAGCGTAGCGTTTGTAGCAGTGTTGTGTGGCTTGGGGATTGGAGGGAGAGAAAGAGAGAGAGAGAGAGAGAGATAAGAAGAAGACGGGAGAACGTGGGGGTTGGCCTTGTGTCCCAAATTCGTGAAAATTGAAAATTCCACCACCCAACAACTTCTACGGTTTTTGCCGTCCGCACCACCTCCTCCCTCTCCTGATCGGCGCGCACCCCTCACATGCACGCACGCACGCACGCCCGCCCACGATCGATCGTACCATTACGACGATGTGCGATGAGCTGCGACTGCCGATTGCGAACGCCACCCAATCTACCCTGCGCGAAGGAGGAGGTGGAGGTGAGGATCGCCGTGACCGCGTCACGGGACCGACTTCCTTCCTTTCTTTGGCTCGGCTTACTTAGGATGTCCTTATTCGTTAAAGAGTTAAACCCCGAGACTTGAGTGTGCGCTTCGTGCGGTTTGCCGTTCTATGCTCGGTCGCGGGGGAGTTTGGCCTCATCGGTTTGGCAATAAGTGATGAATTGAAGTTAAGAAGAGATTTGAATGATTATATGGAAAAAGAAAGGAAAAGGAAATAAAAGGGGGAAAGAAGTGAAAAAATGGAGACAAGGCGAATAAAACATACTTTACTTATGTTATTAAATCTCTAGACAAAATAAAGGAATTTACGGAATAAAGAAAAATGAAAAATTCCAAATAAAGATCAAAGTGCTCTGATTTTCTAAATTTTTTTTTTTGGTTACTTGCACGAATCCCTCCGTTTTTTAGATGGACTATTGGGTTGGGTGGACTTTAAAAGCTACACAAAGCTGGTTGCACTAATTTCTCTTAAATCTTTTCCTCTCTTTCCTCCCTTTCTTTTTGTCCTTCAATTCCATCACTTTGGGGCTCTATTTGTTCCTTGAAATTAAAGAAATATCGAAAATATTTTTCAAGAAGCGATCGCTTACATCTCTCTCGAAATAATTAGCCAATAAGAAAATTATCCTTATTGCCGACGACGATTTCCATCTAACTATTTTCGTGAAAGATAAACATGCTTTTTGTTGCTTCGTTTTTTTGTAATCTGCCACCAACTTTCTAGATTCGTAGTTGCACTGCTCATTATTATTCTTGTCCAAGGGCATCGTGAGTTGTGGGGGAATCCATTAATGAACAGTTGTCATACGTATGGGGCTTAGTTGTTTGTGAGAACGTGGGGATTCCCTACCAAATTAACCAAAGTCACTATTGCCACGCCCTTTCTTAATTGCATCGACATGTATAACCTCACCTCGATCAACAAACAAAGCTCTGGACATAAAATCTGATTATTTTTTGGTCAATAACGTGAAATTTATTTAACAGGCGGGATAATATTCTCAGTTTCACTTCTTCATTGGCTAGAACAGAGAGAGAGAAAGAAGGCCTGAGATCTGGTGGACTTGCTGCTGAAATGTTTGGTTTAAGATGGCGATGGAGTGTAGTCGCCCGTCAGGCGAGCTCGTCACCGCAACTCCACCAGGTGCTACCGAGAATGCCGAGACGGGCGATACGCCGAAGCCCAGACTTGTCCATTGCGGACCAACGAGATTTTCCGAGCTACGAATAGAAGGACGGGGAAATCAAACCCATGACCTTCGATTTTGCGGATCGAGTTTTGACCCTTGGCCAGCGGACTGGCGCGGTGTCTCACGGATACTTTATCAAGCTTACTAGGAATCAGTTCTAAAGTGAACTTTGTAAAATATATACTTAAAACCTGTTGTGCTTTGGTCAAATTTAGGATAAACTTTAATTTTCCAAAGTCAATATATATATCCATCCTGTGTTAGTCAATCACTAATTGTATTCCGTTAAGTGGATGATGTGACAATTGAATCGCACCGATTTTGATGACTCGTGGAGATAAAGAGAGATATGAAAGGGTCAAAAGTCAATTTTGCTTTTTAGATTATTACTCAGTCCTCAGAAAAATCCTTACGCGTTCACTATTAAATGAATGATAGATATATATAATGAATTACTAACACCAAAAACTCTAAACTAGTATATTTATGATAAATACATTGTGACAAATGTACCAAAATACCAAAATTGATACATTTGTAATAAATTTATCCTCCGTTAATTTCCGTTAAATTGGATTAATACCACGAAAAATCACAGACTGATATACCTGTGATAAACAGGGATAAAACTTCAAACTAGTACAATCATCAATCACCCCTTGTCATTTAATTCGGCAATTTAATAGAAACTAATGAAGAATAAATTTCTCACAAGTGTATCAGTTTAAGGTTTTTTTATAGTCAAAAAATTAGCTTGGAGTAAATTTATCACGGGTGTATCATTTCGAGGTTTGTCGCAGTACTAATCCTATATATTTATAGTTAGTTTTCTATCCGGATTGTGCTTTATGTCAATGACCCAATAATGACATATTATATGCGGAAAATGGACCTAATAAAAATCCATTTTTGTAATAAAATTAGAAGTGTTGTCAGGGACTTTTCCACCAAATTAATTAGATCTCTTTTGGAATATGGTTCGCAAAACAGATCTCTCCCCAAATCATATGTCAAAATGGACTTCTCATCGCCGCATTCCTCTTTGGAGACTGCTATCTCTTTCGAAAATTAATAATTACCCAATATGCATAATTTCCCTAAAACCATACGTTAAAACGGACTTCTCGAAGTCACATCACTTGGGCGGACATTGCCTAATCATCACACGCTTAATCTTAATCATCTTGACCCCCCCTATCTCTATTAAATTATTTAAAAAATCAGTTTCGAAGACTTTGCGTACTTTCTTCTCAAATCAACTTATCATAAATAATTAAAATCGGAGCATGATTTTTGCACATTTAACCGCTCGATATTAATTCGCTATTTAAGAAATAGATATGTAAAAAGTGATTAGGATAAAGAGGGCGATGACTACGACGAGAAGTGTGTTTTGGTATATTGTTAGGGAGAAATCTATTTTGAGAATTAGTTTTAGCAATAAAAAAAACTATTTCGAAATAAAAGTCTTTGTCACATACAATGTACTTTCAATGAGAAGGACGTAATTGCAACTTATATCCAAAATGAAGCAAAATCAAAACTCTCGTGTGGCTGACAAGCTGAAGACAATAGGGGTAAAATTGAAGGAATCGAAATCGTGATTTATCTTCAAATTTATTGTGCTTGATAACATCTTGAAATTAGAACATAATCTTTTTATAGCATAACTATCCCGATTTAAGTTACTATAGGTATTCCCAGATTAATAAATTTATGAAATGTAATTACCATATAAAAGTTACCTGAATCAAAGCTGAATTATTGCCCCATCTACATTGTATTCGTTTTGTTTTTTGTTCTTTTCATTTAACCCTATCCATTTTCTTGATTAACACAAGCAAAAGGGCAAGTAAAAATCGGGAAAAAGTGTCCAAAAACTCATAAACCTATTGTATAGTGGCCAATTCAGTTTTAAATTTTTCAATTTGGCCAGTTTAGTTTTAAACCCTTTAACGATTTGCCAATAAAGTCATTGTGGTTAATTTTCGCAGGAAATCGCTGACATAGACACTTTTGCAATTAAAAAAAAAATTCTTTCCTTCCACTGGTTGCTAGAGCCTCGGCGCCCTCACTAGCTCTCGCCAGATCTGCACGAGGGCTTGCAAACCCTCATTGTGGCCGAGAACCTCCCTTCGCCATCCCCGAGGCCCCGATGACCAGAGGAAGGAAATAGGATAAAAAGAAAGAAGGAAAGGGAAGGAAGAGGAAAGGAAAAATTCAAAAACTATAAAAAAATTGAAAATATTATTGATGTCGGCGCCTGTCAACCATATAGGATGGCCGGTGTCTATATCAGTGATTTCCAACCAAAATTGGCCAGAATGTTTTCATTGGCAAATTGTCAAAAAGTTTAGGACAAAATTGATCAAATTAAAAAGTTTAGGGTAGAATTGGCCGTCATACAATAGGTTTGGGATTTTTTTAGATAATTTTCTCTATAAAAATTGTTATAAATCATAAGCGCCTTGGCCATTCATCAATTAACATTCCATCACTTTAATGACCCACTTAAGATTGAAGATCTTACGGCCGTTTCATTGCATGTACTTCCAACAATCAAACAGCAGTAGCTGACAGAAAGGGCAAAGAAGAGAGGAAAAGCGCATCACACATTAGATGCTAATATGAGTATTTCATCTTTTTTTTTTCTTGAATATCTCCATAATACATTTAAGCATTCCCATCCCGTTCATGTGTATCGGGTAAAACTTCACCTTCATGACGAAAAGAGTTTCTCTAAAAATTGCTCTAAGTTGGAGACGTATACGTGATTCATTACATTCATATCCATCGCTTGGTGATCAGTCGATCCTTCAAATTCTACTTTACTGAATAACTCGTAGCTACTATTTTTGGGGGATAAAAAGGAAATATCATTCGCTTAGTTAAAGAATCTCGATCCTTAATTGTCCGACAAAGCTCAATTCGTACTGTTCCATCATTGAGTTGGACATTAGCAAACGGCAGTAGAAAGAGCCCACGAACTCGACAAGCCCGGATTATCACATCGTTGCTCAATCTTAGATTCGTGCATTCTTCATTAATTATCGAGCAAAAAATCACGAATACCAAAAAGGTTTTCCTAATCGGGGCCCAAACGTATAGCTTAGGGGAATGAGTCAAAATGGAAAAAAAAAATTCATTATCAATAATATTTTATTCCAAACATTTTTGTTGATAATGAAAACATTATGCTTTGACTTATTTTTCTAAGAGAAATTTGCGAAAAAGACGGAGCCGAATTACATGTTATCTGAAAAGCAAAAACCGTCCCACTTGAATCCGTGGATCTAGAAATACATGAAGAGTGAGCGCCACAACGTAACGCATTCCGAGTCAAGTATTTGGCCCTCAAAGTCATCATTTTACCCTAAAAAAAAAAGAAAATTTGGAGGCAAATATATTTATTTTTTAGGGTATTGCTTCCTCTAGATATATTTGTGTTTATTGCTCGCTTGATGGATAATAAGATTGCGTGCTCTCGAACTTCATAGAGTAAGTAGAAGGACACCATCTATGATCAGTTTGGCTAACGAGGTTTGCATAGATTTATTAAAAACTAACATCCTTCAAACAGAAGTGAACCGTCGAAAACTGAGGCATGAGTTCCCACTATTGAAATAGAGTCAACTCCATGAGTATAGATCAGATAACAAATAAAGTTAGTCCAATAACTGCAGAAGCAGCACCTTTTTCGCATACTTAGGCAAATTTACAAGATTGCTAAACAGAATGGTTCTTGAACTTCTCAAGGGAGAGTACACTCAAGTACTCGTTTTAGATTTTCTTTTTCCTCTCCATAATCTCTTTGTAAGCCTAGCCCGTATATGGCGATCATAAAACCCCCATGATTCTCCGAACAGAGAGCTGAAGCGTGTCCAACATGCACGTCTTTTAACAGACAAATGGAAAGTACGTGTGCTTCATATAAACATGAGAACAGATGCCCAAAGCGCTAGGTTTACCTTTAGAAGGTGGAGGTGCCTTCGATTGAGCGATGTTGGCATGCTCGTACTTGCCAACCAGCGAAGGCCTCTGATGGACCCTATATGAAGAGAGGGTCGCAGATGCACACTAGCTGTGAACCAAGTCCGGTTTGCAGCATAACATCCATTGAGATAATTAATCTCGATCAGCTGAGCACATAGAAATTTGTTGACTTGACTGCAGAAACTTGCAAACCCAGTTGAGAAGAGAGTTCTTGGAGAAAAAACATTCCAATTGGGATTTTGAGGGACATTTAGCAGCAGCAGATCACAAATGGCAACCTTCGCTGCCTCATTTCAACACCATGTCGGGCTGGCAACAATCTGTCGCAAAGATAGGTGAACGAACCTGACAATGTCAATTAGCTCACAATTATATAGGTATGAATAGCAGAAGAAAAGGCAAAGAAGACCAGTTTTTTGCCAATTTATTTTGTTTAAGCAAAAGTTAGATGCCAGTGTTATCAAGCAATTAAAAAGCATGCTTGAATCCTTCCAAATTATTTATCAAGCCACCATTGAGAGACCCAATTCCCTAATAGCAGTAGGGAATGCATCACGCAAAGAACGTACCTGAGAGACATACCGTGAAAGCGGTGGCTCAGCTGATGTGGCTGGAACTGTACTGATTTGGGGCGACATCCGCAGCACTGGCACTGAGAGGCACCAAACCGCTTCGCTTAATTGATGACTCGGACAAGCATGAACCTGTAGGGGGATGACAAGAAGTTACAAAGTGGCCATAGCGTGGCGGAATATCTGGTGACAACACGACAAGTGCAGCCCGAGGAGAGATGCGCTTAACATGGCACCACGAGATATTGGTGGTGCTCATATAGGGTTGTAGTTTGAATCAGCGGATAGATGGAAATAACACGACATGAAATGACGAACAGTTTTAGCAACAACCATTGGAAATCAATCAATAGTCCTGTGATTTTTAGATCCAAGAAATGTATAATTCAACAAAATTCATAATACTAATCATGGTAATAACAAGTGGCACATCGTTATATGGTTACGTTGGGTCTTTTCTTTTTCTGGAACAAACTTATAAAAAAACTGACTCAGGCAAGAGTCAAATTTTATCTACCAACTTGTTAGTTTTGACTAAAATAGTGACACTACATCCATGTCTCTCACTCAACCAGACTATTGAGCTCAGATCAACCACATTGTCTGCTAAATATAGTCGGCAGTGGACTCCAATAAAACTCGTCTTTGATCTATGAATGGCGACCATAAGGCTTGGCTAGTTGCACTAGGCATAGTAAAGCATGTTATGGTGGTGTCCAGATTTGTTTACTAAGAGTACAACCTAATCAACTAATGATGGAGGCAATACATGAGAGCTTGAACTGGGGTTTACAATCCTCTGGACACTGGAGCTGTACCGATGATGCTCTCTCGGCACTCTTCAATAAAACCTCAAATTATTTACATTTTCTTTGCCTCTTCCATGACTCCACAGTCATAACTCATAAGTCATTTAAAAAAGAGTTAGACCCAAAAAAAAAAAACTAGAGAGAGACAGTCTAACAAAACCGTTGCTGCTTTTTCCTCACTTCTAAATTATCCTTCGGCTTTGACACCTCATTGAAATTTTGTGACAACCTCAGGAGAAGCAGATATCTGAGAAACTCAAAAGAACCAGGCTTTTGTATCTATCACTAGCTCCTTGTCCTCAGAACAAATAGACACCAAAAACCCATAGACCAATGCTGCATAATATACTAAATGCGAACTCAAAATTGTCCTGCACTTACCAGCTCATCCAGTGTCATCAGGTATGAACAGGAGACAACCATCTTACATGAATTCCAAATCATCTTCCTGCTGTTCAAGTACGATAGTGGCTAGAGCAAGTCTATATGCTGAAGACCTCATATTCCTGACTAAAACATATATCTCCTTTTTCCTCCGTTCCACGGACATCTCAGTCCACTGCTCCTCTCTAAGATGTGCTAGATAGTTTACCTCACAAAAAGCTTCTGCTGTTGGCTTCTTGCTGAATAAGAAATAAAAACTATTATTGCATGCAGTATCACAACAGTTTGGAACCATGTGCATCATATACGCAGAAATATTTTTGTGCATTAAATTAAGAATAGATGTTCAGGAAAGGATGTTCTCCAACCTGCCCTGAACGAATCCCGTTGTGACAAATCCAATAGGCCAACGGTGACTCTCCCTAGCAATTGGGTCCTCTGGCACTTGGATTTCCCATTCCCCAGGACAAACCTCTTTGAAGTATGATGCTGCAGCTGATTGTGGCATTTGTAGACCAATTTCATTGTTTTCTAGCCTACATCAAGTGCAGCATACAAATCTGAAGAACATGAGAGAGAGAGAGAGAGAGAGAGAGAGAGAGAGAGAGAGATCCTAAAGGACAGATCCGAGAAGGCAAATTAATGTCACGGCAAGCGGAGGCTTATTTCAGATGAACAAGCCAGAACAGTACAAAACCAAAAAAGTAAGTCCAAAGTTGGATTGAGATATGATGATAAAAAAGAAATGCTTCTGTTAATCTTGCAAAGTTAACACCTTCACTTACTCCCTCATCAGTCGGGAAAAAAAAATTAAACCCTCTACGGGTTTGTTTTTGAAAATTTCAGAAAGCACCTTTGGCTTCTCAAAGTGATTTAGTGAAAGCAGGTGGCTGCTTTGGACTGTGGGCGTGAAAGGCAGGTTTTGGGGTCAGAAACCAAAATTTTCAATCAAAAGACTTTGAAATTCAAAACTGCATTTCAAAATTTTCCCAAACCCACCAAACTGGACTGGTGCATACATCATATGCTCCTATTTTATATTCTTTAAAAGCGTATAGATAACATGGCCCAAGAATAACCGGAGATCATAATAACCAGAATGGATACAGCAAATAATGATGATAGAAAATTCTAGAAAAGCTAAAAGGACATCATATCATGATAAAATAATATTGAGAAAAGTAATGACCTCAAATCCCTTGATGATATATCAGTGCAACGAGGTGCACATACAATTGCTCCTTCTTCGAAGAAACCTTCCTTTAAAGCATGCAGTATCACCCTTAGGAAACATAAGTCATGACGAGCCATGACTCGAGAGATCCCATTTGCCAATCCGCCAACATTGCTCTGGTCCTTCAAAGCCTTCAAGAAACTCCTATCTCTAACCATATTGTAAGGAAATAAAAATGAATGACCACCATAGTTATCTTCAAGGAAGCAGGTCAGCTCCTTGTTTGTCCTGACTACAGAACCCCTAAAACCGCACATATGATCTCGGAGTCTGGATGATGTCACGCCTGAGCTACTATTTGTCCAGTTTGATGGAGACCTGCTGTTGCTTGTGCTTCTTTCACTGGAGATCAGAGTATTTACCCCAGCAGTAAATGCTTTGCCAAAAGAGCAAATAGTACTCCATGGTGGTGGAATGGGAACTTTTAGAGCTCTGACTGCAGGAGGACGGCGATCTGCTTTTGAATGAGAAGCAGCGGCTTCGATTGCCATAAGGGATGTATACGCATTGCAATCAGGATAATCCCATGGAAAGTAGGGCAGGTAAGCCTGCCAAATGAGAATTATAGGCTACTTTTAACAACCAACCATAATAGATCACAAATTTCATGCTTCAGAACTTACATTGTTTGCAATCCAGTGCTTCTCCCTCAAACCTACTGCATGAGCCCCCTTGGACATAAGAGGAATCCAGAAGGCCTTGACCCAACTCAAGGGGAGTACAATTGACCACCTAAAAAGAACAAGAAAATTATGAATTCATCTTTTATATGAAGAGTGTTCTACAAGGGGTTGGAGAAAAATGGAAGTGGCCAGTAATCATCACACGCGCACACAGACAACCCATTGCAACCTCCTAAGGAGGTCCTTGAACTTGGATATTCAGATCAAAGGCTTGTCTCATTACCGCCTAATGTTATTGCATAGACTAATCAACACATAAAACTACTTGACATTCAAAGCCATAATCAGGAGTGAACATAAATAACCATTACTGCTGCGGATACAAGAAAAGAAATAAAGAACACTAATAGGTTGCAAATGACAAACAGCTACAGAGCAGCTCCAGCACCTATTAATACTAATTTATTTCATTGGTAGATTATCAGAAAAGCCAAGCACAAGGTCAAAATCTTTTCCAATTCAGACTAAAAGATTAAATAAATTCTCCAAGAAAATCTCTCTGATGATGAATAAAAATGTATAAAATCTTCCTTCCTCCTGCATCTTTACATTACAGCTGCCTAGCTAGGCATGGCGTACTTTCAAGAGAGAAAAAGATGTCCAGATTCCTCAAAGAAGAAATAAGAAAATAAAACAAAAGAAAATCCCATAGCAAGCCTTCGAGTAAAGAATCTCTGCAGCTAAGCACCCCCTATATCGAGATGTCTTATAGAGCAACAAGCCAGAAATTTATCATGGCATCAAGAAATAGATTTAATTACCCTTTGAGACAGTCATCTGCACTCCCATTTCTTAGAAGCATTATAGGGCAGGATCTTGAAGACTGCAAACTATCTAAAGAATTTGACATCCCTGAATTAAAATTATCCAAGCACAAGAAATCCATACGCTTCTTGTGCCTCTCCGTGTGAAGAACATTCTCTTCAATTGGGGTTCTTAGTCCTGAAGCAGCATCCCACAGACCATGATGTGCCTGCGACAATAGGAGTAAACCTCCTCCTTTGTCCACAGGTTGTGTTATAGATGGCTGCTTTTCAGTTACATGTGATAAAACCTCATCAACTGTACTAAGAGCTATCATTTTTGAATCATTAAAAGTTTCTTCATCCATGTATTCCCGAGGGTCCTTGACCATAAGGGAGAAAATTGCATGAGAAGGAAAACCGTCCTCATTGTGAAGCAAGTCACATTCCATCTTCTTTTCGTCCACACTAGCCACGACAGAAGAATGCTTCTTCAACTGAAAAGGTCTTTCTACAGCGCTGCACAACCAAGCAGAACCATTTAGCCAACTTCAAATAAATAACTAGGAAAAATTGGAATTAACATGCTCTTTGATAACTCACTGTTTTATCGGATGTAAAATCTTCTGAAGAAGCTTAAAAGCACCTGATCCCATAATCTCCAACTTTGCAAGATGACCCTCAAGCGAAGAGCAACGGATCAATCTACCCACTTCATCCATCTGATTTGAAAGAAAGGAAATGATGAAGATGTAAAGAATCACTGCTATACCAGCCACCGTTAATTACTAGGAGGCCAATATTTTAGTGATTTAATGATCGATTTTGAAATTTTAGATTAACAGAATGAGCAGGAAGTCCAGTCAAGTGGATTAAGCAGTTAGGGCAACACTCTAAATATAAAGCCGAAAGTGGTGTGATTTTCTTGAACTTTTTTCCTTTTATATCCTTCTTTTCTTTCGGTAGAAGGAAGGTAGAAATTTCAATAATCACAGCAATAATTGGAAACAGAAATCTGCTACAACCTACAAGCTTGACTTTGACTCTTGGAAAAGTGGATATACAATTTTGCTACCGCTAATGTCATAGTCCTAATGTACTTCATTGATAAATTGAGTGAAGGAACTATAAGAAAGTGATACCTCCTTTTGACATGCACACTTTAGAGCAGCATATCCCTCAGTAAAGGCTGACACATGTATCCAGACCCATAGCTGACGAAATGGAACAGAGTCATCAATATTCTCAGGTACACCTTCCCCATTAGCACAATCCTGCTGAACTTTTCCAGTATTATGCTGGTCCAAATGTCTCCACATATACATAACCGGAGCAATTGGCTTGGAAAGAGGTGTTCCAACATGATGAAGCTGCAAGACAAGAGTTAAGAAGTTACGACTGTTGGATCCAAATTCATTGTTCGTGTACCTTGAATTCCATTGAATTTATTTACCAAAGCCCTTCCATATGTAACACCAGAAAGAATTGAATGAGACATGTCCATTGGATAAGCAGATGGAGACGGAACTAGTACTCTATCTAACACCGAAATCAAAGAATCCTGCAACCATAGAAAGTAATTAATAGTTTAATAAAGCTATTACTGAACAAAAGAGGAGATAAAATGATAAACAGTTTGCTTAAGCCGCTGAGCTTCAATGCAAAAAGTTCTTTCTTATATGGCATATATAAATCAGTTAACAAAAGTAACAATATAAACAAGAAATTTGCTCACATTTACATAATGACACAAATTATACAGGTTCAAAGACAAAAGATGATACCTCTGGACCCTCGAACTGGACAGCAAAATGGTAACTAGCATCATGGATGACTACTCCTTGCTTATACCACTTCAAAAGAGCTCTTGAACCCCTCCCTCTACAACGCAGAAAAATAAAAATATATTTGTTGAAAAGTCTCGATGCATACGTCTTTCCATGAATTTAAATTCCAGTCACATCCAAAAATAAACCAGCTTGAGAAGCGGGCAAAAGACAAGTTTCTGTAGAGAGAACCCTTTGGGGGAGAAAAATACACCAAGCTTAACAAACCCTGTCAATTGCTCTAATCCGTTAAAAAATGAATCAAGTCATGATTACAGTGTTGAAAAAGACAGCTCGATTACCTGCCCTGCAAACCGAGAGGAAGGTAAAATCCCCACAACTTGGTCATAGTAAACCGCTTCGCATGCCAAACATGAGTTCTGAGTCTCCTAGTCCCATCCCCAGATGTACAGAAACCACTCTCGGGATTTTGTTTCAGCTCATTTCTGCGCCGCACTCGTCGAGGAACTTTGCCTGGAGCTGCGGGATTGCGATCAGCACCAGCCACCGGTGAATCCTTTCGCCTCTTCCTATGCCTTCTATTGGCCAGTTGGTTGTCATGGGCAGTGGTTCTCCTCCTCTTATCCCTTCGAGAGCGAAAATTATTGCTCAATCTGTTGGCTACGATGGAGTGCAGATTCTCAACTTCAGCAGCTCTAGATTCCGCAAACTTTCTGACACTGAGAGTTCGAGGAGCCACTGATCTTTTGCTTCCATCAGAGCCCATCACTGCCCACAGAATAACCAGAGAACTGTTACTCAGTCCCTGTCAAATAGTTTAGGATTTGAACTTCCAATTGATGTGAAAATCCAACAATGCTAAAAACAAACGATATCTCACATCTTATTTATACTGAAGAAATCATCCTCAAACTTAAAGCACCAGACGCTACAACCGGTTGGCGAGTGCGTAGTATATCTATCCGAAACTATTGTTAACTCAACTTCAGACACACTACAACCTCCTATAGCCAACAGCAGTTGGGCCACTCAACAATGTAGCAATTAATTGCAAAGAAATCGCACTGGAGCATGCTCAAATAGGGAAGCCAGGTAGAGATGCGCGCGAGGCCGGGGGGGCGGGCCGGGTATCGCGTTCCCTGGCCCCGGCCCCGTCCCGCGGGGCGAACCGCCGCCCCGCCAGTGCTCCGTGCCCGACGCAAGACGGGGCATCCCGTGCGTCTCCGCGGCGTAAGGCGGTGCCCCGCGGTGCGCCGCCCCGACCCATCGACGAACAACTTTTCAGTCGACGGCGAGAGAGAGAGAGAGATGGACCTTGAGTTCACGAAGGCGCGGTGGCGAGTCGGCGGGGAGGCGGGGCGGCGAGCGGAGCGGAGCGGCGCGGCGCGGCGGATGCGAGACTGACGAGAGGGAGAAGCGAGGCGGTTTTTCTTTTATAAGGAAGACATAATTACGAGTTCTGAAACTCGCCCAAAAGTCTAAAAGAATTTCCGGAGATTTACCGTTAAGCCCGAATGTTTTGAAATATTTATAATCAGGTCCTAGTAATCACATGAAAATATCATTAGGAATTTTATTTATCATTGATTGTATGGCCCGATTACGAAGATCAATTGAAAATGAAATATCAATTTCATGCAAAATCGAGGGAAAAACCGTGAGTTTTTAAAGTAGTACCCTGCGTCGCGCCATTTAATCTCATATCCAGTAATTGACTTGCTGCGTTTTCATCGGGAAAGGAAAAAAGAAAGAAAGAAAAGAAACGAGAATATAAAATATCAGCAAATTCAAGATTAACAATTTCGTAAAGTGTTTTCACCTTCTTAAATTAGGGAATTAGCTTTCTTAATTTTATACATGAATGTTTTCCTTGACTGAAAAGCGTTTTTTTATTGACTTATCATTTTCGGCGAACCAAACGGAGGAAAGTCCGAAAAATGAATTCCCTCAAACCAACGCACCCTAAGTTTCAATATTTTATATTTCCTTTAATATTTTATAATCGAAACTTGAATTAATAAATCATAGGTGCACACAATCACGTAGAGATCGCTCTTACCTCCTCATTGATTGAATGACAGTTTGAGATTTAAAGCTCGAGAATTTTGGTTAGTTGAACTCTCAACTTCAATTTTGTACTTTACCAAAAAAAAAAACTTCAATTTTGTTGATTTGGATTGTTTTACATAAAATAAACTCGTTATTCGTATTAATTTTAAGGGAAAAGGCCACAAAAACCCTCCAAACTATATTTACTATGACATATTTATCATGAATTTTTTTGTGACATCAAAAACTCAAAACTATGCACACCGTGACACGTTTATCCTAAACTTTTTTTGTGCCATAAAAAACCTCAAATTTGTACTAATATGAAACATTTACCCTCGATCAAAATTCCGTCGCGTGATTTTTCAATCAAATCTAGTGAGTGGAGCCCTCGCCGGCGCTCACCCTCGTTTAGGCAAGGCCCGGCCAGGCTGACCCTGCCTATGGCAAGGCGAGGCCAGCTTGCCTAGGCATCGCTCGTGGCCAGGGCAAAAGGAAGAAGATTATAAAAAAAAAATCAAAAAAATAATATAAAAATACTATTAAAAATTGTTCACGTCAATGCCGGGTGTGTCACGTAGGATAGTCGGCATCTACGTCAACGATTACTAAGCAAAATTGGATGTATGGACTCAACTGGCAAAATGTGAAAAAGGTTTAGAATTGAATTTACAAAAATGAAAGGTTTATAACTGAATTGGTAATAGTGCATTAGGTTTAAGATATTTTAGACAATTATGTCCGAAGTAAGTGCTACGCCAATACCCCAACCTTACATTATATGATTTAATCGTTAAATTAGGCTGATACCATGATCAATGAACTTCGACTACGCCCGATCCAGATCGAGCCACGTCCGTCTCGGCTCCCATATTTTCGCGGTCAACATTTAAAATTCAAAAATATAGTTCACGAATGGTCATCAACTTTCGTAATCTGTGATCGAATAGAGGCAGGGCATTTAATTTCTTCCCCGATGGTGAGACCATTACCAGCTCAAAAGTAGTTCACCTCTAGCATTCAACAACCTTCGCCTTTCCCACATCATGACACTACGCATCTTTATAGAGGCAATTGAACCCGCAGAAGCTTGCGCATGCCTAGAAACCACACACTCACGTTTTACATAGCCTCCATTATTGTAATGTGGAGCAACATCAATGTCTCTAGCTAAACTCCACTCTAATGGTCAAACCGCCTGTGCTCAAATAAATTGTCCTGGATTTCAACCATTCCCAAGCCAAAATCACCCATTTGCAGGACGCATGGGTGCTTGGCGGCCATACTTCGAGTGTTTGGCGGCCTACCTCAATCAAGAACACGTGTGTTTGTCTGCCATACGTCGATTGAGGAGGAGGCTTGGACGTTTGGATGCAGAGATGCCAATTTCGTCAGCATTTACTCGGGCAGCAATCCGAAGAAGAAAGCGACTTGCCAAGGCTCAGGACTGATGTTGACAAACATCGAAGTCTTGGAGCCTCCGCCCAAATATAGCTGCTTCGTTGAGTGTCGACAAAAGGACTTCAGGAATCAGTTCAATATATTTATCGACATGCACGAATTGCATCAACAACAATCAACGCACTGATAACATCTGCCAAAGTAGTGACATTCAACACTTTGACAACATCCACCCAACACAAGGTGTGTCTAGTGGACCTAAAACAAGAAAGAAGTGAAGTTAAATTAACATGCATCAGAAACTGGAACAACCAAAATCGAGCACCTATCATTATTGAGTATAAAACAAACACTTCAACTTGGTCAGACCAAGAGATTCCGAGCCTAACAATTTATCACCCCCATGTATCGTGGTCAAATGCAAGCGCATAAAATACAGTACTCTACAATTGTGCAGGTACTGTCAGCTACCGATCACCACCTCGAATCAAAACTTTGCTTGTGACCTGAAACTAAGGAATCCAATACTTTCACTGCGATGTGGAAAGCCACAGTTTAGCTCAAAAAGGCCTTGGAGGTTAGAAAAAGTATATCTCGCTTCTTTCCCTCGACTAAGTCGAGCTGTGTGCGAGTTTCACAGATGGTCTGGTTTTGTGCGAGTTTCACAGATGTCTGGGCGTCCATCGGAGTTGCTACTGAGAGAGAATTTAGTCCAAGCTTGTGGATCCTGAAACCGACCGGCTCCGGAATCGGACCGGCCCAGATGGGCTGGTTTTGGGCCGGTTAACCCGGAACGGCAAGTTTTTTTTTTTTTTGGGGGGTTCTGTTCGTATTAATGAATGCAAATCTTAATCGGCCAAAATCAAGGGACTCGGTCAACAGACCGTCGAACATTCCGCCTCCCAGAATACGTTTCTTGTTGCAGTATCAATTCCAAATAAATGAAAGAATTTGCAACAACAAAATCACCCAAGAGAGTGACAAAACTCGCCGGCCATTTTCCCAAGGATGGGACGAATTCCCCAAAACTGAACGCAGGCAGAAACAGAAACGTCGAACAGAGAGAGCCTCGAGAAGCAGAGGAGGGGAGGGAGCGTGTCAAAAGTAATGACGCCTGGAAGGTCCAAAGGGTCGAACTCATGGGGATCGATGGCGGCAATGGTGGGGGTGAGAAGCCCCACTTGCTGCAATCAAGCATCGGTCGGCCAACTCGTCGTTGAGAAAGCGAGAGGGAGCGAACGAGAACCGGAGCGTGAGACCGCGAGAGACCGAGGCTCCGTTCATTTTGCGTAAAATATCACGATTATAGAAAATATTTTTTAGAAAGTCATTTTTGCAAGAAAATGACAATATTTTCTGAAGTTCGACTGAAATATGAAAAAGGCCCGGAAAATATTTTTCTGTTGCTCGGTGAAGAAAATCAATCAATACACTACTTTTAATATATTTTTTATTTTATTTTATTTTTTTAAAATCGATTTTTAATTTTTTTAATTATCTTTTTAATTTTTTTTTGCTTTCTTTTTTTTTGTTTTTTACTTTTTCTCTCCGACCTGTCACCGACCACGGCGAAGGCCGACGACCGGTCACAAGCAAGCTCAAGTGTCGCCAAAGGGTAGCGAGGCTCGGGCCTTGCCAAATTGATGATGCTCAAGCGTCATAGAGGGTGGCGAGGCTCGAGCTCATTGGATCGACGACGCTCGAGAGTCGCCAGAGGGCGGTGAGCTCAGGCCTCACCAAATTGGCAATGCTCGACACCTCGCAAGAGTTCGGCGAGTGACATCACATGTGGCGAGGCCCGAGCCTTGTTGCCCTTTAGAGCCTCGACACCCTTTGCGATGTTGGAATGTCGCCGATCTGGCGAGGCCTAAGCCTCGTCGCCCTTTGGTGACACTTGAGCTCGCCTATGGTCGGTTGCTGGCCCTCGCCATGGCCGACAACTAGCTGGAGAAGAAGGTAAAAGACAGAAAAATTAAAAAATCGATTTTAAAAAAAATAAAAATAATTAAAATGAATGTGAAAAAAAGGAGTAGGGAAGGAAAAATGATTTCCTCTTCTTGAAAAGATGAAAACATTTTCCTCACTTTTGAATGTGTTTTTTTCATCAAGGGAAAGTGTTTTCCATGATTTGTTTCTTTTCTGTGAAACAAACGCTGAAAAATCCGGAAAACATTTTTTCAGGAATTTGTTTTCGGTAAAACGAACGGAACCTGAGAGTGAGAGCACAAAAGTAGAGAGGGAGGTGAGACTGCGATGCTCTAATTGAGATAGAAGCCTTTGCCCTTTGCCCTTTGCCCTCTTTGCCCTCTGCTATCGAATAAGAAAAAAAAGATAAATTCTTGGCCACTTCTACTGAATCGGTTCCATCAGTTCCGCCCGGTCCATTCGGTCCAATTCCACACAAGAGATCGGGAGCTAGACCAGTTCCCATAAAAATTACCCAGAACCGATCAATTCCGTCCGATTCCCAATTTGGACCGGAATAGATGTGCATCACTGCAAGATGCAGCTATCATGTGACTCTAGAAGTAACACCATTCCCACCATACTCTTGCTTATGCGAAGGCATACGAATGCCTAAGGAGGATTACAAGTATGTTATAATTCTGATTCTTTTCCGTCAATTTTCAAAATCACTAGGTCTGTGTTATTCGATGCGTAGACTAGTCTGAAATCTTCGTTACATTTGCTGTTTCTTTCTGCATAATAGGCTAAGATGTAACCTAATGAACCTACAATAAAAATCGAACAACTTAAAAGCCTCTTTTTAAAACCAAAAGTTCCAGGCTCGATGTTGAAATTGTCCTTGAGCTGGTTGCTAGGTTTTAGATTAAGGTTCAATATTCCCATAGTTTTGAAATTGGCCATGCAATGAACTTATTCACTACGATAACAATTACTCCTGATGTCAAGAAAGCGTTACTTTGAAACTGATTTCATTAAAAGGGAAAAACGCGATACCTACAAAGAGGAGAGAGCCGCCGTCTATCTCCATCGTCGATGCTGCTCTTGTGGGATGACTTACATGCAATGAGAAGGGATTTGACATCGGCTGTCGATTTGCCACCACGACACCGCGAAATGAGAAGGGACGACTTGCATGGACTCGCAATTGACGAAGAAGAGATCTCAAACATTCGATTTGGAGCTTACACGAACTAGATTGTGATTTAGGGCTTAGAACTTGACATTTGGGTTTTCAAAAATAAAAAATAAAAAGAACTCTGGGCAACACCACACATTGTGAGTACAAAGATTTGGGGCAATAGTTGAATGACGCCGTTTTGGATCAATAAATGAGCCAAAATGATGTCGTTTTGGACATATGTAGTAGCATGAGCCTTAAATTATTTGCCATGTAAGTGAGAGAAATAATTAAAATAAGCTACATCAGCATTTTCTTTTAATTTAGTTAGGCGGAGCTAACGGAGGGATTTGATTTCATCGACTTAACAAGTTTTAGGATTCGATTATACTTTTTTATAAGTTTTACGATTCAATTGCTGTTTCGTATCAAGTTTAAGATCTTCCATTACATATGTCCATAATTTCTAATACGAAGCCCATGTTGCTATCATCAGTTGCAATCGGAACGGATGGTGTAATTGATTACGACGTCCATGGACGCAGTCAAATGCTCATACCCCTTTAAGTATACGATTTAAGTAATAGTACAAGGTCTCTCATCAAAACCCTGACAAGGAATAGAGTACTAGCACGTGTGCGTAATGATACTCGTACGCATTACTAGCATGTCGTATCATCATTAATTAAAGATCAAGGCGGGCCTGCCCCCGAGCTGCACGAGAGAGGGACGCAGCACCATCCATCCACCCCCCCACCATCGCAAAACCTCTACATGCGCAGCGCAAACCAACCGCGATGGCGTACAACGTTAGAAAAATAACAAAGGTCGAAAGAACAATAAACATTAAACAACGGTTTACGTATGACCGGATCGAAAGAGGATTTTCTAAACTCTGCCGGCCGCGCGAAACAAGGCCCACACGAACCTGCCCCCATGACCTTCGTGATCGCGACGGCATGCCCGGGCTGGATTCTGCAGACCTTTTGCACTTGGTGTGCCCCTCGTTCATACTGGCAGACAGCATTGGCTTCTTGCCAACCGCTACATAAGTTGAGGAAATCAAACGTGTCGACATTCCCACGTTGGTTATCCTGGAGTTCTGTTGCACGATGGTTTGTTTTAGCGACGGCATTAGATTAATTAACCCAACTTGGATAAAGCATAGATTGATTGCATTTGGTTATTAAATGGGCAGGCTTTCCCTTCCCTTCCTCTTTCCACATGATTCAAGCATTAGTTTTGTGCACCACGACGGTTGGTCATGACATGGCAGGGAGAAGAAAGCTCATTTGTCCAGGTATGTATGTTTGTATGCTCATGTGACATGGAGTATTCATGTAACCGGAGTACTTATGAGGGCTCTAGTGACAAGCAATCTTCAAATCATTTTTTTTTTTGGTAAAGGTGAGAATTGTATTACTTTTCAATACACCAAATACAAACTAAAGCCAAAACCACCCCAAACCCAGATAGGGCGAGAATGGTTCAATAGGGACTATACAAAAATCAAAAAACGGGTAAGTACATCAAGGGAACCCAGGAAAGGAAGAACAATCGAATTACATGAAGATGTATGGAGAAAGACCCCACTTCCTCTGCAATCTTCAAATCATTTATTGGGTAACAAAACAAAAACGAAAGTGTCTGAATTCCAAATGACTAAATTCCTATTAGCGATTGAAGTGTCAATTATTAGGAACATATTACCAAGGGACTTGTCTATATAGCCCCCTTTTTATGTTTGTCACTAGATGATATCTCGGGTTGCATTCACATCAAACTAGATTCGCCTTCCTCGTTTGAACGAAGGCATGTCATCCCTGTAGCAACAAGAGGCTTGAGAAAATGTTGTAATCTAGAGCAATAACAGGATATGAGATCTCACTTTCGAGAGAGGCATAAATGCATATCATTCATAACCGACACAAATCAATTGATTACTAGCTAGAACTTAATTAATTGAGAAGTCGTACCGTCCCATGCTCGCTGCACGCACTTATAACAGTAACTCAAACACACAGGTCCATCCTCTTAAGCGTGAACATTGAAAGACCGTGCAAGCTCGAGCAAACATGCTTACCACCTCGAGCAAAACCTCCCTCCCATGATTCGGATCCGCTCTACTTCCTCGTCCCGGTACGACTGGAGCCTTTACGACGGCGCCGAATTCTGAATCCGACCCAGCGCCCAATGCGGTTCATTTCCTGACGGTCCCCAAAAACTTAAATGTCAAACAGCCGTCCCTTGGTTCCCCGAGTTCGCACGCTTCGCTGTTCACGTCCTCGTCCACCTTGGACAACCACATTCAAATCTTTGCCGAGCCAACACACAAACGTGAAAGTTCTCGGCGCAACTACTGCCCCCTCCATAAGTGGCCCCCGACCCATTTGTCCAAACCGACCCAGCAATGAATTTCCCCGTCTTCTGAGGTGTAAAGGGTGCTAGTGTCAGTCTTCTCATCTTATACAAAAGAGAAAATAACACAAACAGTTTATGAACTTTGACTTAATGTGCGACGCAGTCCCTAAACTTTTAATTTGTTCAATATCGTCCCTGAAATTTCTATACATGTTCAATTGTTTAATATAGTCCTTCCGTTAATTCAAATCCATGAATTACATTAAATATTTTTATATAATTTGATACTACATTGAACATATATCAAAAGTTCAGATACGACATTGAACAAATTAAAAGTTCAGGGACCGTATGAGACTGTTTACGTCATTATCCCTATATATAATGAGCTCAAGGATTCGAAATATAAATTCAACGTTGCTTTAATGAATTTGAAGACGGTGGACTTGACTTTGGGGCCGGAGCACGAGGCCATGTTTTCTCGAGCCGAAGGACTTTGTGAACAGCGAATTTCATTCTTTAAATTTTGGGGCAGTTGCCGTGCAGATTTTGGCAAAACACGCACTCGATCCCATTCGGCATTTATGGCCTCCCCCCATTGAATCCCCACCCCCCTCCCCTCTTTTGTGCTTTTCCAATTTTTTTTTGGCTCATCTGCAAAGGCATCATTCACATTCACATTCACATTTGGCTTTTATTATTGCCCTTCTTATATAATTTCTCTTCCAAGTTCTTTCCTCTTCTTTATTGCGCCGCCCCCTCCTTGCCCTCTTTTCTCTTTCTCCATCTTTCGGTTCTTGTGAAGAGGCGCCCCTCTTTCCCTTGGTCTGAAGTAACAGTGCCCATTGGTGATGTGATGAAATGTGGGTCCGATGATGTTTCAAATTAGATTTGTAGCGTTCGCACTGCCTGTAGTCCGACAGTTCATAAATTTATTAGGCTCACTTTGTTTCGTGAAAATTGAATGACTTGGAAAACGTCTTCCTAAAAATAATCGCTTGAAATAATTAACTAATGAAAAATGTTTCTATCGTCGACAACAATTTACATTCAAATTTTTTCGTGAACGATGAAAACATTTTTTATTATTCACTTTTGTAAGCGATATAGACAATCGTTTTTATCATTTATTTTTCGCGAAAACAAGCATAACTTAAAAGTCCCTCCGAAAAGGAGAAGCAATAAGGAGAGAAACTAAGTTCCCAAAAGGGTCGAAGTCGTCCACATAAGAAGGGGCGCGTTTTATCAAAGGTGTCGGCACGATGTCGCCATTGGGAAAGGAGTGCACAATCCTCGCCACACGGAATGCCATAATTAGTGATTTAACAACCGTGTTAATTAATAATCTATCAAAGTAATAACTCGATTCTACATCAAGCTCTGCAAAACGACAATCGTCCATAATGATAATAACTTCTCCGGTTACTTGATATCTAGTGATTTTTCATTCCATAGAGACCACTTGCTTTCTTTCTCAAGCCTTCAATATGTAATACATATTTCGTAGGGGTTGATCAATTTTCAAGATGTGTTGATTCTTACCTTGGAACCTAAAGCTGGACCGGGCAAGATCGGTTCCCTATTTGTGGAATTGGAAACTAGCCCACTCGGTCTTGGACCTGATCGACCAGTTTGGTCAAGTTTCAAAATCGGTCTCCAAACTGTTGATTCCTTCTTTATTTTTTTTGTTTATTCTGTTCCTCACAAGTGGGAGTTTACCAACGGTAAAAGAAAATAAAATTAACCATAAGGGTTTGCTTCGAAATAAAAAAAATAACAAAAGATTAAAGAATCTCGGCTGCTTTGTCAGTCTGGTCCAAGTGGTCCAGTCAATTCGGTTCCTTATGTGAAATTGGGTCTCCTTGGAAACACCCAAAATTGGCCAGTTCAATTCAATCCGATTCTCGAGTGGGACTGGGACTAAGAGCAATGTGCACTCCCAATATCGCCCTACACATATTTCATCCATCAAATAAGTAACTCATCATACATTGTTTTTATGGATTAAGACTCCGTTTGCTTCGCAAAAAAATAAATGATTTTGAAAATATTTCCCTAAAACTAATCACTTATACTTCTTGAAATGATTAGTCAAAAGAAAATATTTTTATAGTCAACAGTAATTTACATCTAAATATTTTTGTGAAACTGTAAAAATATTTTTCATTCGGCCATTCCTATTAGTAATATAAGCGATCAATTTTTAACAAAATATTTTTCAAATTCGATTTATCTGCCCAAACTATCGTAACTAAATCTTCATATGCATTTTTTTTTTTGATAATCCAGAGAACCCTCGTACGGTCAATAGCCGAGAGGTAAACTCTGGATGCGACACGTGCTAACCACCACACACGTGCACCGGTTAAGTCATCCTACGGCACCCGGAATTCGAACACTCAATCTTTTACGAGAGGAAGAGCGTCTTTTCCAGCAGGGCCACCTAGGCGGATGGTTTCATATGCATCTTTCGTTTATCCATTTTTTCAAGAAAAGCTTATATAAATCCCTCTCTCTCCTCCCTCCCCCCGCTCTCTCTCTCTTTGAAGAAGTAAAAGCCATGGAAGCTTGACCTTCAACCCTCTCTCCATAGGAGCAGAATCAGACTTAGACGCTCCCCCCTGGCCCTCGGTGTCTGATTCTGCCTCCTCCTCCATGGCTCCTCTCTCCACCGCCGCCGCCGCCGCCGACGCCGACGACGACCCGATCAAGGAGGCGGTCGCTGAGCAGGACCCGTCTTTGCCAAGACGGCGTCGTGGTCTCTTTCTCAGCGGTCGTCCAAGCTCTCCCTCCTGGCCCACCTCCTCCTCCGCCATTTCCTTGTTCCTCCTCTCTCTTCAGCCCACCACCACCTTCGGCACCGACACCCCCGAAGCGCCGTCAAGAAACGAAGCCCACTTCGACCCGCGAGTCGCCGCCCCCCTCATTGCCGTATTCTCTCTCCTCGGCCTGGGCCTCGCGATGGGCGTCCTCAAGCTCCTCCATCTCTGGCTCCGCCGCAGATCCAACGGAGCCGTCGTCGTCGGTGCCGAAGATCAAGAACGCGGCGACGTTGGGAAGAGCGGGGCTGGCAAAGGCGACGGCGGCGATGGGTGCTGCGCGAGGAGGTACACGTGGGAGGAGCTGCAGGGGATGACGGCGGAGTTCTCGCGAGCGATCGGATCCGGCGGGTTCAGCACCGTCTACTTGGCCACCTTGGACGGCTCCTATGAGTCTGGCCTCGCGGCGGTCAAGGTCCAGTGCGGCGGCGGCGAGTGGCTGAGCTTGGCGTTCAAGCAGGAGCTGGAGATTCTGCTCCGCGTCCGCCATGAGAACATCGTGAGGCTTCTCGGATACTGCGACGACAGTGGTGGGTGTGAACCTTCTTTTCATTTCTTGCCGTTGTTTGCTTCAGAGGGGGAACAGATCAACTCATTCACGATTCTGAATTTTCTTGAAACAAGAAACAAGCTCGAATTTAACTTTTTTTCAATTAAAAAATCGAATTTTTTCAGTATTATGGGCTATCCTTTTCTTTCAACTGTGTACATTTTCTTGTTTTCTGTTTTCCAGTAATCTGGAAATGATCATTTAGTTTTTGTGTGAATGCACAGTGAATTGTGTTAGCATATTGAGGTGTTTACTTTCTGCCAGAGTTAGCAAGTTGAGGTTCTTTTTTATTGGTAATTAGCCTGTTAAGTTAGAGTTACATGAAATTCTGTGTAAAGAGCTCGGCTTTTCAGTGCATTGGATGTGGTTCTCTGGGAGGCATTTAAAATGCTCAGTGGTGCATAGGTAGGTGGGACTAAAAGCAACTTTGGTTTCATAAATTTTGTCATTTCTGTTAGGTATCCTTGAACTGCTGATGATCCATGCTTGTTTGTTTGTTTGAACGTGTACTGTACATGATGTTGTGCTCGGATTTTGATATTTGGTCATACGAGGAACTCTAAATGCAGTCACTTTTCTCTCGGAATTTTCGAATTTTTCTGCACTAAAATGATCATCACAAAGCATAATCTATATTCTATATTTTAAATTTCTCTTCCTTGAAATAGTTTACTGATTTCGTTTTTGTACTGCTTTTCCCCCCAAGACGAAGGAGCACTGGTGTTTGAATACATCCCCAATGGAAATCTCCAAGAGAAGCTTCACGGCAACCATCTACAGAGAGGCACCGTCCTCCCTTGGAGCCACCGGGTGTCGATGGCCTTCCAACTCGCGCAGGCGATCGAGTACCTGCACGAGAAATGCGTGCTCCAAATCGTTCACGGCGATGTCAAGTCGTCCAATGTGTTGCTCGACGAGGACCTCAATTGCAAGCTCTGCGACTTCGGGTCCGCGAAGATGGGGTTCTCGTCTTTAATCCTGCCGCCTTCCGCCTCGTCCTCCCCACGGGCGAAGCAGATCATGATGGGATCCCCCGGGTACACGGACCCTCACTACCTCAGGACAGGGATCGCGTCGAAGAAGAACGACATCTATAGCTACGGGGTCGTAGTCCTCGAGCTGGTCACAGGGATCGAGGCCTTCTGTGAGGAGAGAGGGCTTTTGCTGACGTCAATCGCCACGACTTTGCTTCAGGAAGAAGGGGAGCTCGACGTGGCGAGAGCGGCAGAGATGGTGGATCCACGGTTGAGCGGGGAATTCGAGATGGAGGAGGTCAGGGCCATGGTCAGCATAGCGAGATCGTGTATGCAGCAGTCACACACGCTGCGGCCCTCGGCGACTCGCGTCTTGGAGTCTTTCAGGGAGAGGATCCCGTCGGTGGCGTTGAAGCCGGCCCCAGAGAAGAAGAGTTTGAGAACTTGATGGTTTACGACAAAAAGAGTAGGTAGGTGCTTGATAAGATGTATCTGCATGGTTGTTTCTGGTGTAGAGATTGTATCATTTTGTGATTTTGTTAGTACAATCATGTAATTCCATTTTTTTCTTTTTTTGCTTTTGGACGTTTGTAGTTGATAGCCAAAGTAGCCGTGTTGGTTGAAAACTCGAAAGCCACCATCCTTTGTACGTGTTGTGGGTCACTTGTACATGCCTTCCATTGGAAGCTGGAAAGGCTTCAAGAAGTTGCTACTGATGTCTTGTGGCTTTCAGCTCAAGCTCCTCCTCCTCCGTTTCTGCTTTGGTTGTCTTTTTCTTTTGAATCTTTATCACCCATTTTTATTGGTTTGCATTCAATTTGGGGGTTGCATCCGGGGAGCAAGTGATGATGGCGACTCTGCAACTTTCCTTCACGTTCTTAACCAGTAGCAGTAGCCATCATAGCCATGAGATGGTAACTTCTGTCAGTTGCACAAGCAACGTTTCTTTTCGTTTCTCTTTTTAGGGTTATTGCGATAGCGACTGATGTCAGTTTTCTCTAATCGACGTCCCCCGTCGCTGGTCAACAGATCAAAGCCAGCAGTTCCTATGTGTGTGCGGATGCGTCCGTCCTCTTCTGTGACTTCCTTCTTTGAATTCCCACGTGGGCTATGTTCATGCATGTGCGTGTGAGATTCCTGCAAGGATTGCGCGATAAGCAAAGAGTGGGAAAAAGAATTTGGTGGGATTCAGAATAGTTTTAGATATCATTGTGTGGATAAGGTAAGTATGTTATCCTTATTCTACATGATATCTTGATGTGGTGCCTTATTAGATTAGTCGAACATTCTCGTTTGTTAAAGCATGTGCATTTATATATCGTTGGAGGGTTGCGGTAATAAAACAAAAAACTTGATTAGTTAGTGATAATACTACGAATGTATCTCGAAATGGTGGGTCATGAGAGGGGCAAAAGGGGTGGATGCCGAGGGTGCAAAAAAGAACCCGGAAGGGCTGAAATCCCGATCGCCTCCTTGCTTTTTGAGCCCGAGTAAGCCCTGGCTAAGTCTTTATGGTGCTTAAAGTTTTCATTCAGGTGGATCCACATTTCAGAGTCGAAAATGTTTTGACCTAAATTAGCTCGAATAGGCTGTAGTACCTTGCATTTGGTTTGACTTTGCCAACGGGCATTGGAGAGATACAAATGCCTTTGGCCTAAAATCCCTTGGGAGGAATGTAAATTGCGTTTAGTAAAAAATCCTTTATAAAGCTACTTTAGCGTAAATAGTATTTGGTAATTTTTTCTATTTGCAAAGGGTTTTTGAGTTTGATTTTTCTTTTTTTATTAAAAAAGTCAAACCTTCACCTCTGCTCCGGTGAAAGGCTAAAGTCGTCAGTGAGCCGATCTAGTGCCAACGATCGTCGTGCAACCGGCTGCTTGGGGTCATGCCACTTAGGCCATCGTCGCCTAGGTAGTCGTGCGACCTTAAGCAACGATCGCCTGGGTCGTGCAACATTGTTAGCTCCTCGCCAACTGCCCTCGTGCAAAGGTGATGAACAGTAACAAATGAGGGGTAAAATTGAAAAATTAAAGAATTGGTGATGTCGCGACCCGACCTCTCCTCGAGGAGAGGTCTCGACCGGTACGTGCTAAGTCTAGGTTCAGGACTTAACTCGGGCTCTCCCAAGCCCATACCGTATCACGACTTAGGGTTTAAGTTCTTAACATGCTGGTAGTTTACATGCAGGAGTCGCCACTAATCGATTTGGGGTAGGCCGATTAGAAACCCAAATAGGATGATGGGAGAATCACCCTATTCCTACGAACCAGAGATTAACTAGATTCGGGGACTTGGTTACACTAGTTAAATAACTAATGCCCTTTCGGTACCTTTCTACCCTGTTCAATTTTTTTGAAAAAACATTTGTCAGGCAATTTGGATTGATTTTAGGACCTTTCTCCTAACATGTGAGGTGATCGAGCGAGTGCATAATCAGAAACGATTAGCAATCATAGGTAGGCATGCAACCTAAGGTTCTAATTCTAACTAAGTCAGATGACATTCGAAACACAACAGCTCATGCAAATGTATTAAAAACATGCATAACGTAACAACAGGTTTATCTAATTAAACATACTACCTATGCGATTAAATAAAACATGCATAATACAATAAAAACACATAAGCATGCCATAAAAAAAATAAAAAAAAAAAATTTTTTTTTTTTAAAAAAAAAATTTTAATTTAAAATTTTTTAAAAAAAAGAACCGAAAAACTGAAAACTATTTAAAACCTTTTTTTTTTTTGAATATTATTATATATTTAAAAAAAAAACGGAAAATAATAATAATAATATTTTTTTTTTATTTTTTTAAATATTTTTTTTTATTTTTAAAATAAAAATAAGAACGAAAATCTGAAACATTTTTTTTGAAATTTTTTTTTAAAAAAAAATTATTTATTTATTATTTTAATATTTTCTTAAAATAAAATAAAATAAAATAATAAAAAAAATAATAAAAAAATAAAAAATAAAAATAAAATAAATAATAAAAAAATGGGTCGGGCGGATCCGGGTCGGTCCCGACCCGGGTCAACGGGTCCGACCCGGGCGTTGACCCGGGTCGGATCTGTCGATCCGGGCCGGGTCGAAGCCGACCCGGGTCAACAGATCCGACCCGGGCGTTGACCCGGGTCGGATCTGTTAATCCGGGTCGGTCGGAACCGACCCGAGTCAACGGATCCGACCCGGTCATTGACCGGGTCGGATCTGTTGATCCGGGTCACATTCGACCCGAATCCACAGACCCGTGGGAGAGGGAGCTCCGGCGAAGAAAAACGGCCGCCTGCCGGCGGACCCAGGCCACCACCGCCCTTGAACTGCCGGATTAGGATCGCCAGTGGACCATAGAACCTACCTGAGCCGCCGCCGGACCACCGCTCGCCGGCCGCCGGTGCAAAATTTTCCCGGCCTCACCTAGACAATACGTCGAACACCTGGGGGGCGCCGGCAAAAACAGAGGTCCCCGACCTCTTTCAAGGCTCCGGCGGACGTCGACGGCTACGGCTCGCTTCCGACGGCGACTATGGACGGCTGGGGACGACGGTATGAGCTGGGAATGGCGTGAAACAGCCGGGCCGAGTCCCGGCCAAACCGTGCCAAAAACAGAGCAAAACAGGGGATGGTGCGTCGGCCGGGAGGTCTCACCGGTTTTCTGATTTCTTCCGGCTGGCTTGGGAGACGACGGCGACGACGGCTGGCTTCCTTCCGGCTCCGGTGAGCTCTCTGTATGAGCTCTCTCTCTCTCTGTGTCTCTGTTCGCTCTCTCTCTCTCTCTCTGCTCGCTCTCTCTCTCTGTGTTCTGTTTCTCTACAAGGTCCGAACCCAGCTCTCTCTCTATCTCTGCCCTTTTATAGGCGGCGACGGCGACGCTGTGCTTCCCCGACGTCGGCTGACGACGGCCTGTACCGGCCTATGCCCCGCGAATCCCGCGGCCATAGACCGGTGCAGAGGGGGGGCGATTTAGCGTTGCAGGGGGGTAAAAAAACAAAGAAACAGGGAGAGATGAGGGAGATGCGGATAGGGGAGAGCCCGGGAAAGGAGGAAGACGGGACTGGCCATTAATGGCCAGTCCCTGTGGCGTACTGCCCAGGCCTCCCCTAGCCAGAAGACGACGACGACGAGCGGCGCCGCCGTGCGTCACGCTGCCGTCGCGCACAGAGGAGAACAGGGGCGGCGACAACGACGCTCGGTACGGGGGAAGGAAGGAGAAGCAGGGATGGGCTGGGCTGGCGCGGGGCTGGCGCGGGGCTGGGCTGGGCTGGCGCCGAGTGCCCGGAGAGGGAAAGAGAGGAAGGCGCGGGCCTGGGCCCGCGGGGGGGGAAAAAGAAAAAGAGAAAGGGCCGGGCTCGTGCGGGGAAAAAGAAAAGGAAAAACGGGCCGGGTCGGCCCGGCTCCGACCCGGTCCAGCGCGATTTTTTTTTTTTTTTATTTTAATAAAACCTATTAAAACAAATATGCCTAATTTCTAAATGCAATGCATGTAAAATTGAAAAAATTTTTTGTTTTAGGAATTAAAGAAATTAATTCCTAAATTTTTATGTAATTGATTTTGGGCAAATTAGAAATAGGTGTCAACAGCTGCCCCTCTTTGAAGGTGAGCTCGCAGAGATTGAGATCGTAGAGGTTACGTTCAAAGATAAAATGACACCTAAAATTGGCCCATGCATGTTCAATGAATGCTATTTTTGGCGAGACAGTAGTCCCATTTTTGATGTGATGAAAGATGATGCATGCTAAAGCAAATAAAAACATACCTGGGACTACTTACCTTGCCTAAGGGTAGAGTAATTCCAGATAGTTGATAGGGTGTGTCGAGGACTCGAACCTATCTTCAGTCATTTCGACGGGAGGAATGGTTTGTCTAGGACCCGAACTTATCTTCGGTCGCCTTGACTGGGGGAAATCACTCGCCCAGGATCCGAACTTATCTTCGGTCGCCTCGACTGGATTTCATTTGTCTCGGAACCCGAACCTACCTTCGGTTGCCGCGACTGGGGAAATCGCTTGCACAGGCTCGAACTTATCTTCTGTCGCCAGCTGGATTTCCATTGTCTCGGTAATCGAACCTTTCTTCGATTGCCTTGACTGTCTGGATTTTGCTTTGCCAGAACCCGAACCTTTCATCGGTCGTCTTGACAAAGTATCTGGGGATCCTCGCTCGAGGATTTGATAGTTTGCCTGGTGGGTCCTTGCCAGCAGGTCTTGAAAGACTCAATCAAATGAGCACCTGGGGGTCTTCGCCCGAGGATTTGATGGTTTGCCTCTTAAAGGCCTGTCTCCTATCAGACAAATTTTCTTGTACAAAGAACATATGAATTCATGGGAGAAATAGACAACTAAAGTTATTTCAGAATATCATATGAAATTTCTTGACTGCAAGTCAAGGTGCATTTCTTTTTCAAATGAACCTGGTTTACCTTCCGGGTAGTTTGAAAAGAAATCTGACAACATACCTCGGGTTTCTTACCTGGAGGTGTAATGCATCATCCGCTGAATAACCAACCTTTTTCAGGGCGTCTCTCTTGGAGTGATAAGGAGGGCTTCTACAGCACCTGAACTTTGGTGTCATATCACTGGAGATTAAAAATCTGAATTGTCAAAGACAATTAGCACAAACATACATGCATCCATCAGGGATAGACAAACTAGGCTATTCCAGGATGCGTATTTGAAAGTTCATGCATGATAATTTTGCCATGTATGCATCACCAAATATCCACGGAGGGTCAATTAAGACAACTTTCGCTCGTGAGGTGGACTTCTCGAGATGCTGAACGAGGGGCTTTCAGTCAGAAAGGACTTTCCACTCGCTCTCATTGAAAATGGCTATTTGTCCCGTCCATTAATGCGGGAACCTCGAGAACACTCAATCTGGCCGTTGTCACATCTGCAAGGGTCTGAGTTTTCTCGTAAGTGGTACGACGCTGCCAATCTGAGAGGTCTTCTTCAGGGTCGTAATGCTGGCTTGGTCAATGGCTTAACAAAGGTGACTGTTCAAGTCAAGGCTATGAAGGAGAATATTTTGCAATTATCTCCAGGTTTACAAGTCAAGGATCCTGCAAAACGAGATAAAAATAATCTTGCTCGCACTTCCTCGAGCGTTGTTTATAAACATTTGAAATTCCACGTTGATTCAAGTGCCCTAGTCAGAAGAGACTTCATGAGGGATGTAACGTGGGTTTGGTTCACAGGTTGAGGAATGAAATGCTCGTTAGGCTCAAAAATGTGTGTAAGGGTGAGAATTAGTGATCATCTAGCATTGTCACCAGTCTTCTTCTCCGCCGTCTGCATTTTTCTGGCAAACTCCCTGGGTAATCACGTATTTAGCTTCTTTGACAACTTCTTTCTTGAGAAGTTTCCGTGTCAAGCATTTTCCTGGATACCATTCTATCTCTGTCAAACTTCCATAGGTTTGTCTTTGTCTGTCATGTGACAGATCTTTGTCAAGACTATGTTCTCAAAATGAAAATTTGTATCGAAGAAGAACTCAAGTTTGAACCCTTTTGGGGTTATTTACTCTACACCTGTTTAACAACTTTGAGGTGTTTGAGAGCACTTTCATCATGTTCAGAGACCTCTTCGTCTGAAACCTCATCGCTTTTCACAGCAGTTAGCCAGGAATTAGGGATTCCTGTCTCTTCATCTTTCGTCGTTTTTCTTCTTCTTCTTTTTCTTTTCTTTGTTTTTTCATGGGCATTGGCCTTGCTTTTACCAGGCACACTGCTTTTTCATGCCCCCAGTTTTCAGCATTTTTGCTGTTCTTCTGATGTTGTCAGGACTAACCTAAACAAAGTTGAATGGAACAATGTTATTAGGCTGTTGGAGTTTTCATTTTGAGTCGACATTTTGGAGCCTGGTGCTCGAATGTGGTGACTTAGCCTTGCCCCGGTGTGGGGGATGATCACCAACTGGGTTAATACGAAATGAAATTGCTGGCTCAATTGGGCTAGCAAGGGATATAAGTGTGTGGGGTAGAAGAAGAACTGCTCCTCGTCATCCTAAGGCGCTTAAATCATCGTGAGAGTTCATCTGCAATAAAAACACTCAAAGATTAATGCGAGTGAGAGCAAGAAAACTTTTATCCATCTTTTTCACCTTGTTCGAGCTGTTGCAGCTGATGATCAAAGAGAATTTTAGATATTACAAACTCCTCTTTCTAGGTGAAAACATCGCTGTTATCAATAAGATATTAACATGGTGAGCAAACTTAGTTTGCTGCTCCTCTCTTGACAAAGCCCTCTTAGCCTTGACTGATTTGTCATCAATGGTGTGCTTGCCTTGGAGGACTTTGTCAGGGGCCGTTAAGTCCGTGAAGATGCTGAGGCTGAAGCTAATAAGGGAAAGGTGATTGGAAGAAAGGATGGTTTTCTTGTTTTCCCTGAGTCTGAATCCATCCTGTGATGCAGATTCATCTCAAGCTGCCCCAATGTGGGGTAGTTTTTTTTACAGGGGTGATTTAGAAGGAATCTCTGAACGTATAGACTCGAAAATGGTCAAACAAATGAAATGAATTACCTCTCGTTATCTTGGCTACCGTACCTCATGCGAGAAATCCCTTTATCTTGTAGAAATGAAATTTTATCGCTCATTCTACAAAAATTTGGTATGTGAGGATGTGTATGGATCAAGGGTTGCCTTTCATCATTCTGATGAACCTCGTTCAACATATTGGAGTAGTTCGACACTTTTCGTCGGATTGTCAAAAATTTTTACGAGGGATGGGTGAATTAAACAGGCAAAATTACCATGCAAAATCATTTTTCCAGTGGTGCACTTGAGGAGGATTAGGCATTTATTTATTTTAAGATGTTTCTTCTTTCCCTTGTCGTTTTGCATTATTATGAGGAGAGTCTTTGAGGAAAGAAATACTTACCTATGCTGCAGTGGCAAGGCAATCCTGCAAAGTAATAAGGGAAACCGTGTCAATGAACGGCTCTTGGAGGGATAGGAATTGGAAACGATACAAACTACCCTTTTCCATTTTGCCTTCAAAGCTAGCAGAGTCTTTTCTCCTCTTTACTTTGTTCAGCCTTCTCTGTCAATGATTTCTTTCTGACAAAAGCAAGAACACACATTTAGAAACAAAACGATGGAGGGTAAAATGAGAACGATACAAGTTACCCTTTTTCCACTTTGTCTTCAAAACTGGGAGAGTTCTTTCTCTTCTCATGATTGGGCACGAAGCTCGAATGAAATCCTCTATGATTAGAGGCACTCCCGACTGGAAAATCCTGCTGTCGGCGCATGCTACGTTGATGCGGTCTCAGCCTGTTCTTTGCTTCCTGAATGCACAAGACATTTGGCGATTGCTTGCATGGAACTTCGCAGCAAAGCTAATCTCTACTTTGAAGGTCTTCAACAGATGTGGGCCTTCGGTGCAGACTCCTCTTCTTGTGATTGAAGCACGAAGAGGTACTCCTAGCTAGAACGTCCTGTTGTCGGCACATGATACGTCGATGAGGCTCCGGCCTGCTCACAGAACATTTGGGCAATTGCTTGCATGGAACTTCGCAGCAAAGCTAATCTCTACTTTGAAGGTCTTCAACAGATGTGGACCTTCGGTGCAGACTCCTCTTCTTGTGATTGAAGCACGAAGAGGTACTCCTAGCTAGAACGTCCTGTTGTCGGCGCATGCTACATTGATACGGTTCCGACCCATTTTCTGATTCCTGAATGCACAAGACGTTTGGCAATTGCTTATATGAGAAGTTTCGCAGCAAAGCTAATCTCTACTTTGAAGGTCTTCAACCGATGTGAACTTCGCGACTGTCAACACTTCTGTGGTTGCCAGGATCAGCCCTGACGTGACTTCGTCGTGGGCGAAACCTTTTCGGTTGGACCGGCAATCGGGGGGATGTTCTTACTGATAACTTTTCTGTCAATTCCCTTGTTATTATTTGGAACATAAAGATCACTTCAAGGATAGTACTTCTTCACAGCGTCGGCATTGACCGGGTTAGTGAATTGACGTCCGTCCATTTCAGTTAGAATCAAAGCCCCTCCAGGGAGTGTCTTTTTCACGACATAAGGACCCTTGTAATTTGGAGCGAACTTGCCTCCGAGCTCAGGGGGCAATGGTAACACCTTTCTCAAAACAAGGTCGCCGGCTTCGAAATGCCTTGGGCGTACTTTTCGGTTGAATGATCTGGCTACCCTCTGTTGATAACATTGCCCATGACAAAGAGCTTTCAATCGCCTTTCATCAATCATATTCAACTGCTCCAATCTTTGCTGCTTCCATTCTGCATCAGATAGTTTTACTTGGGACAGTATTCGTAACGATGGAATTTCTACCTCAACAGGCAGGACTGCCTCCATGCCATATACCAAGGAAAAAGGGGTTGCCCCTGTGGATGTTCGGATTGACGTTCGGTATGCCATTAGTGCAAAGGGCAATCTTTCGTTCCAGTTTCGATAGTTTTCTGCAGTTTTGGCTAAAATCTTCTTGATGTTTTTATTAGCAGCTTCAACAGCTCCGTTCATTTGAGGACGATAAGGGGACGAGTTTAGATGTCGGATCTTGAATTCATTGAGTAGATCGTCAACAATTTTGTTATTCAAATTTGTCCCGTTATCTGTAACGATGGCTTCAGGGACGCCATAACGGGCAATTATATCTCGCTTGATGAACTTCATCACATTCCTAGCAGTGACATTGGTATATGACGCAGCCTCGATCCATTTGGAAAAATAATCAATTGCAACCAAGATGAAACGATGCCCATTCGACGCTTTCGGATTAATTGGACCGATCACATCAATCCCCCACATTGAAAATGGCCATGACTCGGATAACTGATGCAGTTCTGTTGGAGGAGCATTTATTTTATCGCCATGAATCTGACAACGGTAACAATTTCTAACATGTCGGATGCAATCACCTTCTAAGGAAAGCCAGTAATAACCTAATCTGGTTATTTTCCTGGCCAACATATGTCCATTCATGTGTGGACCACATACTCCTTCATGTAATTCCTGCATGATTCGTGTCGCTTCAATTGCATCCACACATCTTAATAAAACAGAGTCATAAGACCTTTTGTACAAATTCTCGCCATCAACGAAGAATTTTGTTGCCATTTTCATTATGTATCTTCTATCAGCGGGACTGATCCCTTCGGGGAATTGCTGCTCCTTAATATAGGTCATGATATCGTAATACCATGGTTTACCATCAGGTTCAACAGTCACGGTCATGCAATGGGCAGGCCTGGTTAGTACTTCAATTCTTAGAGGCTCTATTTCAAAGCCATTGGTAACATGTAACATAGATGACAAGGTAGCCAGAGCATCAGCGAATTGATTATGAGATCTAGATAAGTAGTCGAATGAGATCTCATCGAATTTCGAGACTAGTTTCTCCAGATAATCATGATAGGGTACCAGTTTAGTATCCCTAGTCTTCCATTCACCGACAGTTTGGAGGATAATTAGGGCAGAATCGCCAAACACTTTTAGTTTAGCTATTTTCATATCAATCGCTGCTTGTAGACCGAGAATACATGCTTCATACTCGGCTATATTGTTAGTGCAGGGAAACACCAATTTAGCAGTTATAGGATAGTGCTGCCCGTCCGGGGATATCAGGACCGCTCCAGTGCCAGAACCAGACAAATTCACTGCTCCATCAAAGAACATAGTCCATGCGTGCTCCTCCGTTGATAAAATGCGATCATCTAGGAGCTCCTCCTCATGCGTTTCTCCAGGGCATTCAGCCAACATATCGGCAATTACTCGGCCTTTCACTGATTTTTGAGCTGATGTTTGTATATCAAATTCCGAGATTAGGACCTGCCATTTGGCTAATTTTCCCACTAAAGCCGGTCGGTTAAGCAAATACCGAATAGGGTCGTTTTCAGTCACAAGGAATGTTTGGTGATGCAAAGTATATTGTCGAAGCCTGTGCAACACCCATACCAATGCGACGCATGTCTTTTCTGATTCAGAATAATTTTGTTCTGAGACAGTGAATTTCTTGCTCAAATAATAGATGGCTCGTTCTTTCCCATCGTCTGGGTGACTTTGGGCCAACAGTGCTCCTAACGATTCACTATGAATCGTTAAATAGAGAGTTAGTGGGTACCCTGGGATTGGTGGAACTAGCACCGGAGGATTCATCAAATACTGCTTCAGCTTTTCAAATGCTTCCCGACAATCTTCATCCCAATTAATCTGGGCACCTTTCTTGAGAAGCTTAAAGAAAGGTCGTGCTGTTTCAGAGAGTTGGGAGATGAATCGAGCAATGTAATTCAGCCTTCCTAAAAGGCTTCTGACCTCTTTTACTGTAGATGGGGGATGCAATTCGCATATTGCTTTAACTTTTGAGGGATCGACCTCGATCCCTTTGCTACTCACGATGAATCCGAGTAACTTACCAGAGGTCGCCCCAAATATGCACTTTGCAGGGTTCAGGCGCAATTTAAACTCTCGTAATCGAATGAATAATTTCTTCAAAGCTTCAACATGGTCTTCTCCACATCTAGTCTTGGCGATCATATCATCGACATAGACTTCAATTTCTTTATGCATCAGGTCATGAAAGAGAGTGACCATAGCACGCTGGTAGGTTGCCCCAGCATTCTTTAAACCGAAAGGCATAACCCTATAGTGGAAAGTTCCCCATGGAGTGATGAATGCTGTCTTCTCCTTGTCTTCATCATTCATCTTTATCTGGTTGTACCCCGAAAATCCATCCATGAAGGAAAATAATTCGAAACCAGCAGTGCTGTCCACGAGGACATCAATGTGGGGGAGTGGAAAGTCGTCTTTTGGACTGGCTTTGTTCAAGTCGCGGTAATCCACACAAACTCGAATCCGTCCATCTTTCTTCTTCACAGGTACAATATTCGCTACCCAATCCGGGTATTGTGAAACTTCGATGAACCCCACCTTTAACAGTTTCATCACTTCTTCCTCGATCTTTTTCGACAACTCCGGTTTGGTTCTTCGTAATCTTTGCTTTCTCGGGGGTATGTCAGGATTGGTAGGCAAACTGTGCTCAACAATTCGAGGATCCAACCCTGGCATATCAGAATAAGACCATGCGAAGACGTCCTGATAATCCTTGAGGAGGATGATTAAACGTGAAGCTTTCTCTTCAGGCAGGTTGGCTCCGATTTTCACTTCTCTTGGATTCTGAGCATCGCCCAAATTGATGGTAATTGTATCTTCAATAGTAAGGGGCTTGATTTGCTCGTATTGCTCCCAACTTCTGTAAATTTCAGCGGGGTCATCATTTGAATCATCAGAACTACTGCTATTAGCATCTTCATCATCAGGGTGGACCGTACTAAGTCCCTCGCAAGTCGCAAGATTTTGCCTGAAACATAAAGTAAATTGATCAGAAAAACAAAAGGGGAATACAGGTTTTTTTGTATTTTTCTTTCCCAAGATTTTTTTGAAAACATAATAAAATATTATTGATTTTCGAAAAAGCCTTTGGAAACGAGGAAGCATGAGATAGCCCGGGCCTCAGAATACTTTCCTTTCCATGGCTGGATATCATCAGCGGACCGGTTTGGGATGCTACCTCATGCCCTCAAAACATTATTTATTTTACAATACACAGATTTACAAGCTCAAAAGGGTAGAGTTCAAAAAAGACGCTTCTTCCAACAGAAACGACAACAAAAAGCCAAAATACAAGGATAGCCCCTTTTCCAGGGATTTATGCAAAAGAGGGGGAAGAGGAAATCTACTCAAGCGGGCCTGCGCCCATTCCCTCCACCGGTCCTTCATCTATAGCGGCAACGAAGAAGTCTTCAAAAGTATCGTCCCAGGGCTCCAGCTCCTCAGCTCTTCTCTTCATTGGTGTCAGCATTTCCATTTCCTCCCATCCACTAGGGGTGCTGTCTTGTTCATCTTTATAAAAGCTTGATGGCATCTGGTAGTCAACATAGAAGTCGAACTTACCACTGGGCTCACCCAGAGTATCCATAATTGGCTTCCCCCTGCGTGCCTTATCGGAAAGCTTAGGAGCGGCGGCACGAAGGCTTGGCACCACTAAAAGATCATCTTCACCATGACACAACCACGGGGCACGAAAAGTGAATGCCCTGGCGTCCAGCAAATCCTGGATTCTGTTTTTCAAAGCATCACAATCATCCAACGAGTGTCCGACCTCACCCGAATGATAGTCACAGGATTTGGAGGGATCATAATTAATGAAGTATTCGGGAGTAGGGTGTTTCGGCTTCCTTACAATCAACTCCTTTCGTAAAAGGATAGGGAATATCACATCCAAGGTTTTGGGGAATGGCGAATATTGTCGTACGTTACCCTGCCACTGTAAGAGTTGAACATTTCGCCATATCGCGTCAGAAAGGACTCCTATTGGCTGGTTTTCTTCTGAACAATTTACCTGGGTCGACTGCTTCTGATTGGGCAACGGCCGTAATACATCTGAGACTTGATTAATGGCATCCAACAAGGATGTGAGCAAATCTCGTAGTTCGCCTAACTGGAACAACAATCGTGCAGACAAATCATGCGGGTTTACACTCGTTTCTTCAGTTGAATCTTCTTGTATGGTTCCTATAAAGATGTCATCAAACAGGGTGACCATATTTTCCAGCGTTTCTTCTCGTCCACAATCTTTTTCAATTGACAGCTGGTCTGAGCTCTGATGTAGATCAACAGCGAAGTTCACAGAAAGTTTCGAGGCACTCGAGCGACTCGAACATTCAGCTGAATGGTTACACCCCCTTTCAGATTCCCCTGAGAAATCAAGATAAATTTCCTCGTCTTGTAGCAGTTTTGCAGGTGGCGGGAAAGTCTCCTTGATATGGGGAGGTAATACACCGGCTTGACCCCTCACATACCCCTTGTTGACCTGTGGATTTCCTCCATGATACCCTAAACCAGCTGTTCGATGATTCTTGATGGCCCGAATAGGCTCTCGGATGCCCCGGCCTCCTCTGCCGAGTCCGTGACCTGGGGAAAAACCATTTCCGACCATAACCTTCCCTGCCATGATTGAAGCCTTTGACATATCAGGGATAGGGGGAGAAATTCCTCGGCATGCGTGTACCGTTGACACAAGTTCGATCGATTGGTAGCTAGATTCTACCTTGCCACTCGGTTCAACGTACGGAATGGCCGTTTCATGGTAAATTCGATGGTCCTCTTCTCCTAGGACCGTTATCAGCTTTCCTTGGTCTACAAACTTAACACTTTGGTGCAAGCTTGAAGGTACAGCTCCAGCATAATGAATCCAGGGGCGGCCCAACAGAAAGCTAAACGCAGTGGGAATATCCATTACTTGGAACAGGATACTGAAAACTGTCGGGCCGATTTGCACATCGAGATCGATTTCGCCAACAGTATCCTTCTTCATTCCATCGAACGCCCGGACGGATGTTTTGGAGGTACGAAGCTTAGACGTATCTACCTTGAGACGGTGCAAGGTTGCCAGCGGACAAATATTTAACGCAGATCCATTGTCTATCAGAACTCTGGCCACGTGGGAGTCCCTGCATTTAACGGAGATGAAGAGGCCTTTGGTATGCCCCCTGCCCTCTGGAGGAAATTCATCCTCCGAGAATGATATCTGGTCCTTCAAGAGGATGGACCCCACAAACGCTTCTAATTTATCGTGCTCAATCGTCTCGGGAACATTTACCTCGCTAAGTACCTTCATGAGTGACTTCTGATGCTTCATGGACGTTTGGAGCAACTCCAACAAGGAAATCTGAGCGGGTAATTTGCGCAACTGGTCCACCACATTATACTCACTAGCTTTCACAATAGCCAAGAATTCTTTGGCCTCTTCATCGGTGACTGGCTTCGGATGTTGTGCTTCAACCTGAGCGTATGTCCGTCCTGACCGGGTAACTAGGTCAACGTCCAACTCGTAAGACCACGGGACAGCTTTGTCATTCTTGTACTCGTAGGGCTGAGGTATGCCAATCACTATGTGGTCTTCGGACAGGGGTACCTCAATCATCAAGCCCTTCTCCAGTTTTGAGTCGTCAGACGAAGGTTTATTCACAGGTGCAGGAGTGGATTTGTTTATTTCGGCATTCAACGCTGAAATTTCTTTGTCCCAGTCAATAATGATCTCGGAGATGGTGGCTACTACCCCGGTGCAGTCAACATACACAATCAAACCCGCCTCTGCCATACTGACGACTCTTTCTTTCATTAGAGACAATGGCAATACCTCATCAGTAGGAAAATACCCTGCCTTCACTAGAGCGCTATAAACATCCATAATGCATAATTTCTCATTTTTAATTCTACAGGCATCAAGAGTTGATATAGCATTGACGCTACTTTCATGCTCAGGGAGAGGGTTGTTTTGGACATTTGGGCTGGATGTTTGAAACGAAAAGGCTTTGGTGTCGAGCAAGTTTTGGATTCGGTGTTTAAGGGTATAACAGTCATCTGTCGAATGCCCTACTTCACCCATGTGATAGTCACACTTCTTGGACGGATCATAACTCGAGAAATTCTGTGCATTGGGACGCTTTGGTTCAGTAGACAGTAAATTTTTCTTCCGGAGGATAGCCAGAACTTGAGAAGGGGATCCAGGCAACGGAGTGAATTGCCTCTTCTTATATCGTCTCAAGGGTTGCTGACTAGAGGTTGACTGCGGTTCATTGTTCACCTGGACCGTCCGAGGAGGATGAACAGTCTGGGTGTATGCAATGCTTCCATGTGACAGGGGCTCTTTCTCCTTTTTCGGGTTGAATTTCTTGCTGGTGGAAGTGGGGTCCGTGAACCATCCGTCGCGCAATCCCATTTCAATTCGTTCGCCAACAGGAACAAGACGATTAAGGGATTCAGCAGTGGCGCCAACCAGTCGGTGTCTATATTCATACGGAAGGGACTTGATGAACAACTTTACTTGTTCATGATCGGTAAGTTGTGGGGTAACCTGGGCAGCCAAATTTCTCCACCTGGTGGCATATTCCTTGAAGGACTCGCTCTTCTTCTTTTCAGTACGCTCCAAGTCGTCACGAGTGAAAGTGACATCAAGATTGAATTGATATTGCTTGAGAAACGCGTCGGCGGCATCATCCCACGATTTAAAAGCATCGATATCCTTTGACATGTACCAGGTCAGGGCAGGTCCTGTCAGACTCGCTTGAAAAGTTTGAATCATGAGGGGCTCGTTATCAACATATTGAGTCATCCGCACATGATACATGTGCAGATGATGTCTGGGACAGGAAGTGCCATCATATTTCTCGAACTCTGGCATTTTGAACTTTTCCGGCACTTTGACCCGTTTATATATAGACAGGTCAAGCGGGGCAGTATTTTGTGGGCCCTGCAGTTGCTTCAGCATCTCCTCGACCTTTGCGAGGCGTTTGTCCTGTTCCGTCATTGGCGCAGCTTCGGTTTCAGGCTTCCTGACAGCAAGGGGAAACGGATCGTCCTCTAGCAGGGGCATTTTACTGTCACTGGCGGAAGCTTTTTCTTTCCCAGTAGACGAGGGCGGTAACACCACCTCAATCGCTGCAGGCGCAGGTGTGAGCTTACTATTGATGGATTCAATTTGCTTGGTGATGCTTTCAAGTGCATTGAAAACCATTTTTAATTCGCTTTCCATGTTATTGAGGCGGGCGTTTTCTTCGGCCATTTTTGTGACTACCTGCGAAAACGCTAAAATAAATGATTATAATGTTCTTAAAAGAATAATTTTATGATCTAATCATAATATTTATCACGTATTTACTTTATTTGTAAGGAAAAATAAAGCAAAAAGGGTTTTTATTAATATTAACATTACAAGTGGCGTTTCCGGGATTCGAACCCCGGACGCCTCGGACCGTACGGCTTACATCCCCGGATACCACTGGGCCAAAGGCCGCGGTGGTGTCTTCTTCGTCCCAAAAAATTCATATAAAGCATAAAAACGGCCCAAACTTCATTAACATTAATACAACCCATAAACAATATTAATAAGATAAACAGAGCCCCTAAACATGAAAAACTATAAATTACATAAAAAGAAATAACGATTTTTACAAAAATGCTCCCCCCGAATATTCATTCTACAGACGATGGGGAAGCTACAGAGTCTCGAAGCCGCTTATTTTCACGGACAAGCTCCGCAATAAGCGTATCCCTCGTCCCCACAGTCCTTTCGAGACGGTCGATTTGTGCTTGACGACTGGGCTTGTTGGTTACATTCGGAACTTTTGGCTGTAGCTCCGTTGAAATTTGATGATGCAGAATGTAGAACAAGGAAGCATGGTGGGTTCTCTCTTGCCCCTTAAGAAGTCTGGGTACAAGAATGTTCTCAGGTAAGCACTCGGTCCACAATCCTTGGGTTGTTCGAATTTCGTCAGTATAATTGTAGTTCGAGCGGGTGAATCGAACTCGGAATAAGTCAGCCTTGAGTGGCGGAGGAATTTCCTGGAGGGCCCTGTACTGGCGGGCTACTCGGTAGGGGTAATATGAAGTGATGCCAGATAAGCCGAGCAATGGAACAGGGTTATGGAACTGGTGGGCATAACGAGCCTGACTCTCACGGAACCATTTAGTATGCCATAAGAATGCCTCAGGATCAGGATCTTTCAAAAAATTTATCCAAGTAGCATAATCCTTATCGGGGGAATGACTTTTCAAAACTTCAAACCTTTGGATGGGGTGTGTGAAGTCATCAATTTGGAAAAGCTGCATGAGATGCCCAAATCCTCTTAGATGGGATAAAAACCAGATTTGCAAAATTTCTGGGGCGGCCCGCATAATTTTGTCATCATTTTGTTTAAAACGATTTAAAGACAAAAATGTTTCTGCCAAAACCAAATTAACATAATTCAAATCAGCACAAATTTGTTTGGCCACATATGCAATCGAGGGATTTATCGAATTTCGGCGATGAGGAAAAAGAACACACCCGATAAAAGCGAGGATAAAAATCTTAGCTTTTTGGCTCATGGGCTGGCTCATAAAACATTCATTTAGGAAAAACCAGGGACATGCATTACAGTGGGCTTTAATGACTCTCTTCACTGTATCACCTTTAGTTCTCAAAAACTGGGATAATTCAGATAGAGGGGCCACACCCAAAAGTGGTTTGACAAGCTGAGATCCCAAAGGCTTTCCAATGGCGATACTATATTCCTCCAGAGTGGGGGTCATCTCGAACCTACCGAATATGAATGTGGATGTTTGTGGGCACCAAAAATGTGCTAGTGCCTGCATCATACCAGAATGGATGTTAATTTTGAGGAGTGGAAGTAGACGACCGATTCTGGTTTTGACATAATGTTGGCCGTTTTGATCTAGTTGGTCCCACCACGCCAGGAGTTCCGTCTTAGGAGTGGGGATGAATTGGACATCGGCTCTTCCCATCGTGTGTAGAATGCGATCAACGGGTGGCCTATTAAAAATAAATTAAATGGATAAGTAAACTATTCAATAAAAAAGAAGGGATAAAGTATATACCTTTCCTTGAATTATACCAATCACAACGACATACACATGAGAAGTGAGGTTCGATTTCTAATTAGACCGGCTTAACAAAACGAAATTAAAAGGGGGCCTGACCGTCGCAGTCTCGCGTTGGTGTCAAGTCCTTTTAACCTCGGCCAAATTGAAAGAAATATTTTATAGTCACGCAAATAGCGGCTAAAAATATTTCTTTACAATTTTCAGGAATGAATTTCGGGGAAAAGAAAGGCAACCTCTACATCGCGGGCTCGCGTTCGAGGTCGTATCTTTCTCAACACCATCCTAGGGTATCCTATTGCGGCCCAGGTCCGGCAGCATGGTTGTGTGTGCAATAGTGTAGTGCTAAAACATTAAAGCATGCACAATAATTTATAAACAATCAATTCGAACCTGCAAAACAAATAACACCTTAATGTCAGGGTCGTACCTGAAGTCCTTGCTGCCAAACAAAAAATTGTTTTGAACAGGATAAAATTTTTGGCCTAAGTCCACTTTTACAAGTCCCCAGCGGAGTCGCCAGTCTGTCGCGACCCGACCTCTCCTCGAGGAGAGGTCTCGACCGGTACGTGCTAAGTCTAGGTTCAGGACTTAACTCGGGCTCTCCCAAGCCCATACCGTATCACGACTTAGGGTTTAAGTTCTTAACATGCTGGTAGTTTACATGCAGGAGTCGCCACTAATCGATTTGGGGTAGGCCGATTAGAAACCCAAATAGGATGATGGGAGAATCACCCTATTCCTACGAACCAGAGATTAACTAGATTCGGGGACTTGGTTACACTAGTTAAATAACTAATGCCCTTTCGGTACCTTTCTACCCTGTTCATTTTTTTTGAAAAACATTTGTCAGGCAATTTGGATTGATTTTAGGACCTTTCTCCTAACATGTGAGGTGATCGAGCGAGTGCATAATCAGAAACGATTAGCAATCATAGGTAGGCATGCAACCTAAGGTTCTAATTCTAACTAAGTCAGATGACATTCGAAACACAACAGCTCATGCAAATGTATTAAAAACATGCATAACGTAACAACAGGTTTATCTAATTAAACATACTACCTATGCGATTAAATAAAACATGCATAATACAATAAAAACACATAAGCATGCCATAAAAAAAATAAAAAAAAAAAATTTTTTTTTTTTAAAAAAAAATTTTTAATTTAAAATTTTTTAAAAAAAAGAACCGAAAAACTGAAAACTATTTAAAACCTTTTTTTTTTTTGAATATTATTATATATTTAAAAAAAAAAAACGGAAAATAATAATAATAATATTTTTTTTTTATTTTTTTAAATATTTTTTTTTATTTTTAAAATAAAAATAAGAACGAAAATCTGAAACATTTTTTTTGAAATTTTTTTTTAAAAAAAAATTATTTATTTATTATTTTAATATTTTCTTAAAATAAAATAAAATAAAATAATAAAAAAAATAATAAAAAAATAAAAAATAAAAATAAAATAAATAATAAAAAAATGGGTCGGGCGGATCCGGGTCGGTCCCGACCCGGGTCAACGGGTCCGACCCGGGCGTTGACCCGGGTCGGATCTGTCGATCCGGGCCGGGTCGAAGCCGACCCGGGTCAACAGATCCGACCCGGGCGTTGACCCGGGTCGGATCTGTTAATCCGGGTCGGTCGGAACCGACCCGAGTCAACGGATCCGACCCGGTCATTGACCGGGTCGGATCTGTTGATCCGGGTCACATTCGACCCGAATCCACAGACCCGTGGGAGAGGGAGCTCCGGCGAAGAAAAACGGCCGCCTGCCGGCGGACCCAGGCCACCACCGCCCTTGAACTGCCGGATTAGGATCGCCAGTGGACCATAGAACCTACCTGAGCCGCCGCCGGACCACCGCTCGCCGGCCGCCGGTGCAAAATTTTCCCGGCCTCACCTAGACAATACGTCGAACACCTGGGGGGCGCCGGCAAAAACAGAGGTCCCCGACCTCTTTCAAGGCTCCGGCGGACGTCGACGGCTACGGCTCGCTTCCGACGGCGACTATGGACGGCTGGGGACGACGGTATGAGCTGGGAATGGCGTGAAACAGCCGGGCCGAGTCCCGGCCAAACCGTGCCAAAAACAGAGCAAAACAGGGGATGGTGCGTCGGCCGGGAGGTCTCACCGGTTTTCTGATTTCTTCCGGCTGGCTTGGGAGACGACGGCGACGACGGCTGGCTTCCTTCCGGCTCCGGTGAGCTCTCTGTATGAGCTCTCTCTCTCTCTGTGTCTCTGTTCGCTCTCTCTCTCTCTCTCTGCTCGCTCTCTCTCTCTGTGTTCTGTTTCTCTACAAGGTCCGAACCCAGCTCTCTCTCTATCTCTGCCCTTTTATAGGCGGCGACGGCGACGCTGTGCTTCCCCGACGTCGGCTGACGACGGCCTGCACCGGCCTATGCCCCGCGAATCCCGCGGCCATAGACCGGTGCAGAGGGGGGGCGATTTAGCGTTGCAGGGGGGTAAAAAAACAAAGAAACAGGGAGAGATGAGGGAGATGCGGATAGGGGAGAGCCCGGGAAAGGAGGAAGACGGGACTGGCCATTAATGGCCAGTCCCTGTGGCGTACTGCCCAGGCCTCCCCTAGCCAGAAGACGACGACGACGAGCGGCGCCGCCGTGCGTCACGCTGCCGTCGCGCACAGAGGAGAACAGGGGCGGCGACAACGACGCTCGGTACGGGGGAAGGAAGGAGAAGCAGGGATGGGCTGGGCTGGCGCGGGGCTGGCGCGGGGCTGGGCTGGGCTGGCGCCGAGTGCCCGGAGAGGGAAAGAGAGGAAGGCGCGGGCCTGGGCCCGCGGGGGGGGAAAAAAGAAAAAGAGAAAGGGCCGGGCTCGTGCGGGGAAAAAGAAAAGGAAAAACGGGCCGGGTCGGCCCGGCTCCGACCCGGTCCAGCGCGATTTTTTTTTTTTTTTTTTTAATAAAACCTATTAAAACAAATATGCCTAATTTCTAAATGCAATGCATGTAAAATTGAAAAAATTTTTTGTTTTAGGAATTAAAGAAATTAATTCCTAAATTTTTATGTAATTGATTTTGGGCAAATTAGAAATAGGTGTCAACAGGTGAGGATGGTTTTGGAAGAAAAAAAACTAGTTTTGGCATTTGGCCAGATGTTGTAAGCGCAATGCTACCAGCATAGGGCTTTTAGTTTTCCCAATGCCAGCAGTTGGCTGCAAGCAAACCGAAAGCCCAAGCAAACTAAAAGCCCCTTGGGAAGGCTTGCTAAAACATCCTAGCATTTAGAAAAGCTGAATCAAATGCATCCTTAAAGAGCTACCTAAAATTATAAAAAAAAAATATGCAAGTTTAAACATTTGAAATTTAAGGGTCGAAGATGAGAAAGTTGCTTTGGTTCTAGTGCAATTGCATCGGTTGAAATTTTTGTATAGCCGAACGAGAGCCGCTTCAATGTAAGTGTTCTAGTAGTTGATTCAATAAAAATAGGGATAATGACACAAACGGTCCTTGAACTTTGACTCAATGTGAATTTGGTCCCTGAACTTTTAATTTGTTTAATGTAGTTCCTGAATTTTAACCCAATATTCAATGTGATCCATGAACTTTTGGTACATGTTCAATTTAGTTCATGAACTATATGAAAATGTATAGTATATTACCTGAACTTAAATTAATGAAATGATTATATTGAGCAATTTTATAAAGTTCATGGACTACCAAAAGTTCAGGGATCACATTGAACAAATTGAAAGTTCATAGACTACATTAAAACATTGGGTTAAAGTTTATGGACTATATCGAACAAATTAAAAGTTCAAGGATCAAATTGTGCGTTGAGTCAAAGTTCAGGGACTGCTTGTATCATTTTTCCATAAAAATAATCTTCACAAATCGTGAGCCGCTTCTCTTGCACAAATAGCGAGCTGCTTCCCTTTCACAGATTGAAAATCGCTTCTCCCTTCACATATTTTTTTCCCCAACTTGAGGAATTGGGTTTAGGGTTTGAAAACACATCTAATTTAGCCCCAATTTGTTAATTAGGGACAAACAGATGGGTCGCTTGTGCAATATTTTAATGACTCATTTTGCCGGCGAGCCACATCAAATGGTTTATGTTAAATTAACGCCACACAAATCACTGACGGTATTTCAATGAACGATTTTTAACAAATGTGGCGCTCAAGTAATAAAAAAAAAAAGAAAGTTACAGCGCTCGTGAGGTTGTGATGTTCTTATTCCGAATAACTTAAGAACCAAGTAAATGTATTATAAGGGCGAGACCAATTCAACTTAACATATTGTTATCTTCCAATTTTTTTTTTAGATGCCAGCGAGAGAAAGGAATGGGAAAGAACGTATCTAGACCATTTAATGGGCAAACACTAAATAATGTCTTATTTTTCTGATACTAAGGTTTGAAGCTGTTGCAGGTTGACCGGTGGTCTCCTCTTCGTTCTGATGGAAAGCTTCTCTTTTGTTACGTGACTTCCCCCACACCATTCCCAATCATATGTCACTCTAAAACCCGCCCCTTTGAGCGATTTTTACTCCTTACTTTTTGACTTTTTTCTAAAACAAATGACATGTGCATTTTGACCCTTTTTTTTTCATCCTTCGGAATACTCGAAACCTTTTAACAAACACAATTATATTGACATGTAAATTTACATACAATTTTTTATGATTTTTTAAAAAAAATTAGATAGGAAAAAGCCACTAAAAATCTTAAATTATGCCCATTTGTGACATATATATCGTGAACTTTTTCTGTGATATGAAAAGGGTTAATATCACGAAAAACCCTAAACTGGTATACTTGTGACAAATCTATCATGAACTATTTTTTTGACCACCAAAAACCTCAAACTAATACACTTGTGACAAATCTACCATGAGCTATTTTTTTTACCACCAAAAACTCTAAACTGGTATATATATAACAATTTTACCCCAAACTAATTTTTTAATATTATTTTTATTGTTCGAATTTTTTTATATTTTTTCTTTAATTTTTTTTCTTTGTTTTTAATCTCTGGCCGGTCGTTGATCCCAGTGACTGGCCAGAGGCGGAATCCGATGAGGTCGAGCCTCGCCGGATCTGGTGAGGGCGCGGCCCCGCAGACCGCTGGCGAGGCACGACCTCGCCATCGTTGGGTGAGGTCCGCCTCGCCTTGTGCAGGCGAGGTTGGCCTTGCCCAACGCCGGCAAGGTCGAGCCTCGCCCACGACCGGCGGGGCCAGGCCCTCGCCAGATCCGGGGAGACTCGACCTCGCCATTGTAGGGCGAGGTCGAGCCTCGCCTAATCTGGCGAGGGCTCAGCCTCGTAGTTGTAGGGTAAGGCCAACCTCGCTAGATCTAGCGAGGCTCAACCTGGCCAGCTTCCGCCTTTGGCCGGTCGATGGTCCGGCGACCGGCCAGAGATTAAAAACAAAGAAAAAAAAGTATATAAAAAATTAAAAAAATCGAAAAATAAAAATAATATTAAAAATTTAGTTTGGGTAAAATTGTCACATGTCTACCAGTTTTGGGTTTTTGGTGGTCAAAAAAATAGTTCAGGGTAGATTTGTCACAAGTGTATCAGTTTTGGATTTTTGGTGGTCAAAAAAATAGTTCAAGGTAGATTTGTCACAAGTGTACCGGTTTAAGGTTTTTTATGGTAAAAAAAATAATTTGGAGCAAAATTGTCACAAGCGTACCAGTTTAGGGTTTTTCGTGGTATTAACTCTATAAAAAACCTTACATTATGTTTATTGTGACACATTTACACTAGATTTTTTTCTTGTGAAATAAAAATTTTCAAACTTATATCTATATGATACATTTACTTTTCGTCAAGAATCCGTTAAATGATTTTTCAGCCAAAAAAGTATTATTTTTATTTCACTTAAACTACGTAGGTGTCATATCAATACTGTTTGATTTCTAGCGTTTACATAGGTAGATTTTTAACGGTTCTTATTGACATAACTTTAACGGAGGGTAAATATGTTGCACGGGTACAAGTTTAGAGAATTTGGCATCATAGATAAAATTTGATAATAAATATGTCATAATCCGTATGATTTGGATTTTTTGATGGCTTCTATCAAAATTTGAATGATGTGTTTTTTTTAAATTTTTATAGGAAAGACTTTTTCCGATCATTTGATCTAAGTGCCAAGCACGCGCAGAGAGAGGGCCGAAAATGAGTGAAGAAGACAGCGGCGGTCATTACTTTAGCGACGTTGGACAGAGGGGGGAAAAGTGTGCGTGGAGAGAGAGAGGGAGAGAGCTGTTGGCTAAAATTGTGGAAGTTAATGGGGCTGTCACATTTTTCATCATACACCAATGCATACCATGTGTTCATTTATAATTAATATTTTAAGGTAATGTTGGCAATTCCTTTTGTAAGCAAGAACGGTGGAAAGGGTCGTCCCGCATTAGCCAATCCCTTTGGTTCGAGTCATATCTATTTCGTGCCATCTGTAACTCCGAGCTCGAAGTTGGTGAGTCCGTCGTCATAGCCTTTACTTACAACTCGAATCGAACTCGTGACCTCATTAAAAAAGAAAAAGCAAGTGACCGCTTTATAGACCTATCAAATAGGTGGATTGGGTCACAAATGTTCCGATCTAAATTGACCAATTTATTTATAACGTAAATTTATTTATCCATATCCGACTCGATCCATATTGCTAAAGCATATAATCCAATATAGGAAAACTTGTTTCTTATGATCTTTTGAAAAAATTATATTGCTAAAATATTTTCATGTAATACAAATCTAGTGGACAATTTTTATAATTTTTATAAATTAAGGCTACGTTTGTTTCGCGGAAAATTTGATGATTTTTTAGAAAATATTTTTCAATGGAAAATAATAATATTTTCTGGTATTCGACTGAAACCTGAAAATTAACTAGAAAATATTTTTTTGCAGTTTGATATAAAAAATATAATTTGACTTTCTTTTGTGCACTCATTTTAAAATAATTTTTGCTTTTGCTTTTTTGTTTATATTTTTTAAAAAAATCAAATTTTTAACTAATTTCCTTTTCTTTTCTTTTCTTTTTTTCATTTTTGGCTGGTGGTCGCGAGATCGGCCACAGGCAAGGAATGATCTCACCAGAGGCTGGCAAGCTTCGCCGGCCTTAGGCGAGACTCGAGCTTGGCCGATTCCGACGAGCAGAACCTCATTAGATCCAATGAGGTTGAGCTCACTCGAGGCTAGTGAGCTTGTCCCTCGCTTGTGCTAGGTCGCTGGCTATCGCTATGGCCGGCCACCAGCAAGGGAAGAAGGAAAAAAAAATAGAAAGAAAGAAAAAAAAATAATTCTAATATCGATTTTTAAAAAAATATTTTTACAATGCTGGAGAGGGAGGGAGTTTATGTGAGCCTAATGGGGTCGGAAATGGGTTTCAAACTCAACCCTAACTAGGGGAAGGATCTAATTTGCCCTTTCCCACTTTCCGTAGGCTTGTGACTGATTCTGATCCCGTTATCCACCGATTATACGCCGTTTACCTTCCTCAGCATCCCTCCCTCTCGCCTCACTTGCTCGGGCAGTGTCCGAACCAGAAGAAGATGTCCTTCTCGCTGTCGCCTGCATTCCCACTCGACCCGCCCCCGGTCGTCCCACGGTCCCGCCGCTCGAACCACCGTCGCCCCGATCACTCTGCGGCCGGCCGTCTCGACGGTCGCGCTGGCGTCGGCTCGGGGCTGAAGTTGAGCGAACTGTCCGGCCACGGGCGACGGCGTTTCCGGTGCAAAGCCCAGCTGGGTGACCTCGCTCCGGTCACCTCCGCCGTTTACGGGTCACTTCTTCTCGGCGGCGGCCTCTTTGCCTGTACTCAAATCTCTTCTCTTCTTTGGCAATTGCTCGTTCACGTTGATTCCGACATGCACCTTTTTATTTTTGTTCTTTTGATGGGTGGTTTAATGGTGATATAAGTGATGACGTGTTAGAGATGAGAAGTGAAGTTTGGGAAAATTTGTGGGTGCAGTTAGCAGGTCAGGAAGCAAGGGCTCACTTGCTGGAGGGTGCACCGGGGCAGTTCTAATGGCCACTGTGAGTGGAATTGTCTCTAACTTATCTTTTTTGTTAAATTTTCGAATTCTTTCCTCCTTTTCTGGATAAATTTGTGATGTTTAGCTACTTAAAGACACGATGGACCAAATGTCCTGCTATGAAAGTGAAAGAAGAGATTTGGTACTTCTCTGGGGCTTCTTGGTATCATTCTAGAGTAGAAAGTGGGACTTGGTTAAGGGAATCCCACAAAAGACGACTAGTAGGATTGGTTGATCCCGTTCATGTAGTTTTGTTCATAGGAGGATCTGAAACCTTGAGGGGACTTGGCAGTCCTGCTAGAAAGTAGCAATTGTGGGTGTATGTTATGGACATACAGGGAGACTACGGTGGAGACAGAATTTTAAGGGTGGGATTGGGGATGAGTAAGGAAAAATCCTGAACATTTCGTTGGGTGAAATTGCACTTCATCGAGTACCTGGTGTTCTATGGCCTGCCCCAGCTCCCCAAAACATTTGGATAAACATTGAAGGAGTGCAGTCTTGTCGATTAACCTAGTTTTGCATCAGCGTCAACTGCTTTTCCCTTTTGAACTTTTTTTGGTCCAATGACCTTGTTATTCAGCAAGCATTAGCTGCTCAATCCCTTCAAAAATTTTCTCCTGCAGGTGCTATTTTCACCCACTTTGTTTGTCTGTCCAATATCAGAACCTAAGATGTGTCGATGTTTACCTCTGAATGATGGATATTGCATAGTAGATATATTAGCAGAGTGAATTTCGCATTTGGGCATCAAACTTATATCTGGGTAGCATGAGATATTCGCAGAAACAAGTGGATGTTATTGCCCCATAGAAAATCAAGGTTTGGAGAAGCAATAGAAAATCTAGCTCTGATTTTTAATAGTAATTAGAGTATGAAGAAGAATTTAAAAATTTAAGGAGACTCAGTGCCTCTTTGGAGGAGGGACTGATCAACTGCTTTTAAAGTTATCGAAGGATTAAAAGTTGCTGTCTAACTTTCATGCGATTTGTCTCTGTCATCAAACAAAAACCATATCCTGCACCATATACTTATTCCGGAAAAATTGCCCTTTGGCCATTAGCTTTCAAAGGAAGAGTCTACTGGCTGCATACATCGAATGATCAAACTCCATGCTTCAGGATTTTCAGGCACTAGATCTGTCTCAATTCACTTCAGATTAGATTCTGTTCACGTTTAATATGGTTACCGATGTCCTTCTTTATTTAGTTTGTTTATGTACTTCTGTCTGATTCACTGGTAATAGAGGTATTTGCTAGTCATTTAAGCTAGGTTGGTCCTGCTCTTGTGGTTTTAAAGACACACCCACACAAATCCTTTGTGATGAACTTGGTGGTCAATGAGATATCATTAATTATGGTTACACATTACCACTGTTGGATGCAATTGACTACTCTCTAGAAGAGTACCTTTTCAGTTCTTCTGTAGTTATCTTGTTAACCTTGCCTTTAAATAGTTTGAAACGCTACAGAGTTCACTCTGAGATTCTGGAGCATTCTGCAGAACTAGTTTACTTAGGTTGTAGTTTGGAGGAGAAGTGAAAGGTTGCATCTTAATGCTATGGAGAACTAATGATAGGAGTTCTTCTTCACAGCTTTCACAACATTCGAATTTATTCCTCTTTTATACGAGGATTCATTTGGAACAATTTTAGTATTATGGTGAAGGAAAAGGTTGCCATTCTCTTCCTTTTTCAGTTCAAGCTTGTGTGAAATTTTTCATTTTTTAAATAAGTTGTATGGCTGAACTGCAAATTAATGCATAACATGTGCAATTTTTTAGATGCCTGAAGGAAAGGGTTTTGAGGAAAGTCCCCTAAGCAGTGCCTCTTTTACTTTATTTCTGTTACATTATTTTATTGTTCATGGGGCTGTCATCAATAAATTCTAATTTCACCAAGAAGACGGCTCAATAAGGCTTAAGCTACAATGGTTTCTTGGCAGCACGCTGTCTGATATGTGCTCTAGCCTTAGGAGTAGAATTAGTAAAATCGCATTGCATTGATTCTCTATAATTCTGAAGAAATTAAGGATATCTGGTGAACTCTGAAGTTTCTCTAGTGCCACTTCAATTCTGTCTTACTTCCCCTTGTTCGAACCCTTGTCCCAGCAAAGACCTTGTCCTAAAGCGTTACTACTCAAGAAAACCTTCTTAGAGAAACCAAATATGCACGCCACATGTACTTTAATGTGTGGCTTTCTTGCTTCACATGCATTAGGGGACTGACTAAAAGGACGATAGCAACACTGATAGCCCGTCATTTGAATACCTTCTTGATGTCTGAATGAGCTGAAATAGAAATCCAGTTAATAGTGCCTTTCGAAACTCTTCATATAAGTCCTTGATAGTCACTAACTGATGTGACTAGTTAAAAACAATGTATCTTATGTTGTTTCTCATGCAGGCTTTCTATCTTATGCAAGCACCAGAGACGAAATCAATTGGTTACTCACTTGGATTTGGCGGTGCCTTTCTTTTCTCGTCTGTGTTTGGTAAGCTCCAAACACTACGATTCCCTTACCATGCATTTTGATTTTGCATTCAGCTCATGTAGTTATCTGGCTAGTTGCTTATAATATACAGACTTATATTGAAGGCTGAGGCTCCTCATTTCCTGCTTGTCCTCTCGGTGCTGTAATTTTGTCCCTCTTCTTTTGCTGTTTCAGGTATACGCTTGGCGGCTACACGAAAACTGACCCCAGCAGGTCCTCTACTAGGTCTCTCAGTCCTCGCATTGGCAGTTTTCTTATCTGCTTATTTGCAAGATAGCGTCTGACCGACGAAATGCTCGCTCTCTTGTTCTGATAAAGGTTTGTGGGAATGTGCTACTACTTGTTATAGTTGTCACTCTACATGAAATAATTGTGAGATTTCTCACTAAAAATATGAAACAAAAAGAAAAAGAATGGAAAAATCATTGAGCTGACTATCTCAATTGAGATCCTCCCTTCAACTTCTGTCTTCAATAATTGTTTAGATGCTACCGACGTCGGAAGTGGTTGCACTCTCCATTCAAAGGTAATGTCTGGACTGAGAGAATTGACTTTTGATCCAATTTGCTGATGTCTGCATTAAAGAGAGTTTGAAAAGTGTATCTGAGCTGTTGTGGGATCTGCTGGTGATCCCAACTCTCTCAAAGTCAACGTGGATGTGAAGACATGGAGTTACACACGGTTCACTTCAATTTTCTAGTGGAAACAAATTGGCTGAGCTCTTTTCCCCCACTTTTTACTATCTCCTCTCCCTCTAATTTTCATCAGCAAAATTAGTGCTGAGTATTCAAATTCTTATTACTGTCTCTGGTTTTGCGAGAGCAATTTTCCTTCATGAGCATTTTGTTAGGACTGGTCTGTGTGGATTTTTGCAGATCCATAATGCTTCTCTTTCTGATTACATTTTGGGTTTGGGATCACATTGGGTCTAATTTTTCAGTAAGATTAGCTCTAAGTTTTAGCCAATTGATGGTATCATGCCCATACATGTGCTCGTTGTAAATTTGCGAAATCTTCGCCGGTGAATCGCATAACTTCTTGGTAAAAGGTCTTGTAGTTTGTAGTTGTGATTCTTTTTAACAAAATCAGAAAATGAGGAAGTATATGAAGCTTTTCAAATGAAGAATAGAAGAACAGTGTCTTTGCCTTCTCAGAGGAAGAATGTGTGGGAAAGATTCTATTCATGACAAAATACTCATTTCTATTCATGCGATGAAACTTTCGTCTAGGAAAACATTTAGTTTTAATCAATTAATCCTTTAGAATGCAAATAAATTAGTCTTGCAAATTCCCTTTATCCTTGCTCCAAAAAAATAATTAAATAGGGTTTATATTATGAAAAATCCTAAGTTGGTACACTTGTGATAAATTTACCCTAAACTAATTTTTTGATTATCACAAATCCTAAATTAGTACAATTATGACAATTTTACTCTCTTTTAGTTTTTATTAAATTTTTCCTTCAATTTTCTAAATTGAATGGCATGTGTAGTTGATGAGTATACAAATTTGGGGTTTTATCCTCATGTGTACTAGTTTGTGATTTTTCGTGATATTAATTTAATTTAATGAAGGATAAATTTGTTGCAAATATACCAGTTTAAGGTTTTTTATAGTAAAAAAATTAGTTCGGGGTAAATTTGTCACAGGTGTACCATTTTTGATTTTTTGGTGGTAAAAAAATTAGTTTAGGATAAATTTGTTACAGAAGTATCAATTTGGAGTTTTTCGTGGAATTATTCTATAAAAATAAAGGGTCATATTAGTTATGATGTAAGCCAGCTTGGGCAGAAAAATGGTCAATTTGGTTTGTGACCAAGGGTGAAACTAAGGCGGGGAGCAATTTCCTTTTCCATGCCATAACCATCAACAGTGCCGAGCCATATTATAAAAATCACAGAAATTTGTCTAATTGAACACGACAACTTATTACTCTTGAAACCCAAACATGACATGTCTAATTATTCGGATGATTTGACATTTTTGCATATAGCATGTTCAAGAACTTGTTTCACGCATCAACATGCATAGGCGAACAAAAGCGTGGACAAGCGAGTCTTATATTAACAATAATAATAAATTGATCCACTAACGAAGTACACCTCAACGAGCTGTAAAGTATTGAAAAAGGTGAATTCGTACCCAACATGCCTGTTTATTTCGCATTAATGGGTTGATATGTTAATGGCACGAATGAATAGGTTAATCTCAACCTAATACGCGTCAATTCGAATCAATAGAATCGTGTATGAACAGAATCGTATATGAATAGCATCCGTCAATCAATGATCAAAGAGAAATGTAAAGAAAAGAGAAATTAATAAGGGGCTTCTCATGAATGGCCCAACAATCTTCATTAAGCGTATTTTTTACTCAAAGGGAGTCTATGAAAGTGTCTTTACACTTCTAAAAAGGGATTTGATCAATCAAAGAGAACCGCGCTCTAACTATTCTTTTTGGTCTTACTGACATCTCTTCAAAAGCTCTCAACCACGAATAAACAAAATCATTTCACTACACTTCACCATCGGGATCAGATGCAAGGAGAGAAGCTTCTGGGGGGTTGCTGGGTGATTGGTGTCTTTGGTTGTGCGTCTCTTGGCAAGCCTGGCATTTGCGTCAAATAAAGGTTTGATTATGCCATCTCTCACTCCACACTTTTCTCAAAAAGAATGGAGGTGAGCAAAAGAGGGGGGCTGCACGCACTAGAATGAATTGATGTTGCCTTTGTCTTTTGAAATGATTTTGCAGCATCTTTTCTGGTCTCGGCTTAATAGAAACTTGACGTCCCTCATTCAGTTCATGCCACAAGTTCTCTAAGAGATAGAGAGAGAATGTGTGCGTGTGATAGTCAAACCACTGTATCTTCTTTGTTCCTCACATGAAATCATGACTCTTCATCAGCACAAGGAAAAAGCGCACTTTGCACTTCCTCGCACAAATCAAATGTCTTCTATGATGATTCGTGGGACGAAATCATGGTGCCAAAGCTCATTGCTCTTTCCTTTTTCTAATTAAGTGGAGATTTCATTAAAGATTATGTGTGGATTCCACACCATTGGGACTACATTCCTTTGATTTTGCGAAGTGCTTTATTGCGTTTTGCGGAGGTTGGGTTTTGGCAGATTATGCATTTGATTACAGTGTAGGACAGAGAATTAGGAAAGGGGAGTCTCAAACTTTTATTGAACACTAAAAAATGTTCAACTCCCATCACTATCTATAAACATGAACTGACATCATTATAGTCTCTCTTTGAAAGAGAGATCATCTCCCCTAAAGTTTTGTCTTCTTGTGCCCGTGTCGCGAATTGTCCATTTCTCATTTCAATCGAGAAAAACTTTTATTTGGGTGGTTCATAATGTGCTACAATTTTGGCAAAATCATTGCTGAGTGAATGGACAATAGCCTGCACTGATGCACTTCACCAAATATACCTATTTGATGCCCCCAAGTAAACAGGCTCACGACATTCGCCAGAAAAGAGTAAACACAAGCACGAGCTTAAACCCTAGCAACCACTAAGAACAAACGGGGAAAAAAAAGAAAAAAGAAGAAAAGGAAAGAGCATTAAAAGAAGATATCTCTGTTAACAATCACTTAGTCTCTCTAATCAAGAAAGGGGTCTGTGTATTTGGACTTGGTGGCCAAGTATTCTACTGTCATTATGCTTGGCTAATCGTCTCGCAATGTTTTGAATATATTAAAGTGCCCTTTGTCCAATGGAGGAATATAAGTTAGATTATCTAATGGGGCCAAGGAATTAGAATCTAACTAATCAGCACAATATCACAAAGTGAAGGTCATAGTCATGCCCTCTGATTTGTTTAATGTAATTTTTTTTTGCCATATTAGAACAATGCAATTGATCAAGCACTTTTGGAATGAAAGCACAGGTGCCTTGTTAATAAATGCAATTGAACTATTCATGAAAACACAAAGTTAGTGATCTGTAATTCGGGACAAGAATAGTGAAAAGGAACATCATAATTGTGTGTGTGAAATGTACCAAACAAATGCATCTAAGATTCCCCCCAATTCTTTCCTTAATATGAATAATAAAAAAAGAAGTTTACCTACCCGGATCACATGTATCATGCACATCCCATAAAGTATCATATACACAGAATGAATGAATGTAATGCTCATCATTTACTAGCTCGTTTGGCCTTTTTGGAATTTGGGAAGCCAACTCAAGAATATATATGAGAATTTTTTTTCAAAAAATTGAAGAAAAAAGAGATGATTCAAAGCATACTATCATAGTACTGTCATCTTCCAGCTCTGTGGGTTTGAAGGAATGAAAGCGTATGATAATGAAAAACAATCACGAGCTACCACGTCTTGGAATTTGCAATTTGTTTGTTTAAACAAATTCAGAACCAAGTCTTGCAACGTGCAGTTCCATATGCGCAGGCTCTCCTTGTTTGGCGTCACCCTCGTTTGGTTTCTTTGAGAACACTCAAACCCCAGCTGTTAAGAGGTCATCACTCATAATGTAAGATGGATTACTTTTGCTGAATTTTTATTCACTGATGTTTCTTTACTTCTTTTTGACGATTTTCTGTTGTTCCAACAGCTCATCAATACCAAAAAGGAGGCTAATTAGGGCAGTGAAGAGTGTCAAGTTAGCCCCTGATGTTATCACTTCGGGGCTCTTAACCCCATCAAAATGGTGCTATGAGCTAATTAACGTCTGAGAGACTCAATCCTCTCATATTTATCTAGGTTTAGATCTAATTATTACATTAACCATAGTACAATCATGACATGGAAGTTAGGTCCTGCACGTGGAAGATTTACAAAATTGACAAAAGGTTACAAAAGTAGCTAAACACTGCAGCCACTTAAACAGGGACGAGATTATTTTTCTTTGTAATTTGATTCCTAAAGGAGTTTGTAGCAAGTACCCACCGTTTGTTGAAGTAATAGGTCTCATACCTCTCACGTCTAATGCCAATCTTCTCAAAAGTCAAACATTACTTTGGCAAAACATAATTTTTTTCTAGGGATACTTTTATAAGTGATTATTTATAACGATGAGCATACGGGGAAGTGAGTTTATTAGAGAGAGAAGCTCAATTGATGAAATGGAGTCGTTATAGGATTTATTGATTAATTACAACAAGATTAAGTATTTAATACCACCATTTCTTCCCTTCCTTTTGTAATGTTAACAAATTCTTTTACCTGTCTAGTTATACACGAAGATTCTTAAGCTATTATTGGAACTAATGATATTTTCCTTTTTGACTAATCAAACGCACTTAAGAAAGGTTATCGCAATGCCAGCCCAAAACTTGAAAGATTTCCCCATTCACACAAATTTTCAAACAAGTAAATGAACCGCACTTATTTAGCGAAAAAAAGTAAATGAACCGCACTTAGTATACTTCGGCTTGCGAGCCAAAGTACACTGAATAAAACAAGAAGAGCATCATCACATCATCATCACGTACAAGATTTGAGTTTAATTTCTTATTTTTTTCTTTTTTAGCAACAAGCACTCTTAATTAATTAGTGTCCCCGTTAATTATGCTTACGGTGCACAAGATATAGAATGTCGGCCGAACAAGTACTGAAAGGATAAACTTTGTTTTTCTCACATTCTTCCAAATTGAGGGAGCTTATAATTGCGAGTACATGAACTATAATAGTAATACTAATTTTTGGAAAGTTAGGAGCTCAACGGTTTCCCTTCAACTGGTGCATGTTTACCTTAACCAAAAAAAAAAAAAAACGGTTTCCCTTCAACTGGTGCATGTTTCGTACGGCCTTCTAGTAGAAGAAACTACAGCTTCTATGAAAGGGTGTTTGGTAGTTTTTAATTTTTTTAAGGTGTTTGACGAATTCTCCCTAATTGTAGTACCTTTAAAATTGCAGCCACTTTTAGAAATTTGTCACATTTAGCTTTAACGTGTTATAGTCAAACGCATGTGAGTTACAAAAATAGGGGAGCATCGAGTTTAGTTCAACCTAAGGACCGGTCGGAACTGACTTGGTTGGTTCTAAGCCAGTTCTGGGGAAAATTGGTTTGGTTCTCGGTGGAACTGCCAGTTCTACTCGGGAATCGGTCCAACCAAGCCGGTTCTTGGGTTGAACTAGCTTTAAAACGTTTTGACGCCTCTTTTGGAAAAATATACTTTTGCAACCATCAAGATTTGAACTGTGATCTTCAATATAATCAAACAAACACATAAACACTTGACTTAGGAATGCTTTTGCTATAACATGGTGCAACTTTTATAAGAATGACCTAGTTCCTGGGTAGAACCAAGAACTAGCGATTTTAGAACTGACCAACTTGATTCATGATTCCAATATTTTGGAACCGGACTTACTTGGTTGGTTCTAGGTTTGAAGCCGGCAACCAACCCACCCTAGAACCATTTGCTCCTAGTAACAATGCTTCAACATCACATCACAACACAACTATAACTATACCAAGGACATCAACATGATTGGTGAGGGAGTTGCTTAAAAGAACTAATTTCTAATATGGTAAGTGAATTACTGTCATTGGACCGAGTTCGAGTCACTGTATCTACACATTTTTTAAGTACTGTCTATGAAAACATAAATTTGTTGCTCTGATGAATTTTAATGTGCACGAAGTGAGATTGTAACATGCTAGACTCTCTTAACGTCCTTGACAAGCCATTGTTAGAAATAAACTCTTAGTAGTAAATGGAAGGAGTTGCTAAAGTAGCAAGTTAGTCTTTTTATTTCCCTCTCTCTTCTATCTCCATGTCCTCTTCAACCTTCAGCCATGGGGGAGGGTTTGAGCTAGTCCCACCCTCCCCTTCCTCTCTTGTTGATTTTGTTTGAGTTTTTGTATTCTTCTTCTCTCCTGATCTAAATCTAGGAGCTTTTTTCTCCCTTTCTAGTTCTAGATCCGAGAATTTGAATCCTCTTGATCTAGTTCTAGATTTAACATAAATTCTAATAATGTTTTTGGGGATTTGATATCCCTGTATTTTGTTCGTTTACAAGTCCTCTGCTTTCAGTTTCAATGGTTATCGAGGAACTTTGGGGTCTCGCTGGATTACAAAAATTTGATATTCCAAAAATTAGATCTACATTTATTCAACCCGTTTATGTTGTCTCCGAACATCAATGGTATAGAGAAAGCCGAACCTAGGAGCGCATCGCCAATTAGCAACGTTGTACTTATTGGAGAAGAAATTTTTGGGGTGTGCTCATCATTAACGATGAAACGAGATCCAATGATCGGGCGCTAATTATTTTGCTTGATAGATCCGTACTTATGGAATAAATGCATGCTTAACCATGCTGGTTTTCCTGTTGATCCTTCTTGTTTTCTTGATTTTGCTTGTTTTGTAGTATTCTAGGCTTTAATCTGCTTAAATTTTCTTTACCATGAAAGTTTATGTATTTCTCAATTTTTGTGAACAATAAATATAATTTTCTTTCAATAAAAGAAATCCTCGTGTCGCTCAAAATTTATGAAGTCGAATCATCATTATGTCTATTGGTATGCGTGCGCAAGAATAAATATACTTAAGTAGTCTTTAGTATGCCTAAGATGGGACCCATCACACTTGTCACGATAAGTTAGGGTGCGTATGGTTACATTTATGTTCCCGAAAATAATTTTTATTCAGAAATAGTTTATTTTATTTCTATTCTCTAGACAAGTTTTTAAATAGAATAATGGGTTTGGTAACTGTACAAAATTTCTATTCCTGAAATAAAAAAAAAGAATAGAAATGCGTTTGGTACAATCCTAAAAATTTCTATTCCCAAGTTTTTAAATTTAATTATAAAAATGTCAGTGAAGACTTAACGATTTATGTTTGAATGAAACTAGACAAGAAATAGAATCAAAATATATTATGATATATAATTGGATGACTTTAATACAATCATAAAGAAAATTAGTCCTTGTAGACAAAGCAAATACTGGGTGGTGGTCAAGGAAATTGAAATTTGGGGTTTAGCATTTATGGTTTAGGTTTTTAGGATTTTGTGCTTAGGGTTTTAGGTATTAGGGTTTCAAATTTAGGGTTTTGAGGTTTTGGGTTTCAGGTTTGGGGTTTGGGTTTTTGGGTTTTCGGGTGTTAGGTTTTAGGGTTTCGGATTTTGGGTTTTAGGTTTGGGGTTTAGAGTTTTAGGACTTAGGGTTTCGATTTTTGGTTTTGGGGTAGGGCTTTGGGGTTTAGGTTTTTGAGGTTTTGGGTTTCAAGTTTAGGTTTTGGGGTTCAGGATGTGGGTTTTTGGCTTTCAAGTATTAGGTTTTAGGGTTTCGGATTTTGGGTTTTAGGATTTCGGGTTTTAGAGTTTGGCGTTTTGAGTTTTAGGATTTAGGGTTGCGGTTTTTGGGTTTGGGGTTTAGGGGTCTAGGGTCTGGGTCTTGGGGTTGAGGGTTTTAGGATTTTGGGTTTGGGATTTAAGATTTCGGGTTTTAGGGATTTGGGATTTAATGGTTTATAAAATTGTTTCTCTAAAATAAGATTGTTTCTCTTTTTGTTTTTGGGAATAAAAAAGTAGATTTTTTTTCTTCTTATTTCTGTTCCAAATTTATTTCCCAGTCATTTTTCTATTTCGGAGAATAGAAAAATTAATTGACATACACAAACGAATTTCTGTTCTTTTTCTGTTCCGGGGAACAAGAAAAACAAAAAAACAGAAAAATAGAAATGTTACCAAATGCTTCCTTAGATGCTCGATAAATTTCAAGATGACCTATTGTTAGAGAGAGAAAAATTCTAGTGTGGTCAATTTTTTGAAGTACAAGGAATTTTCTAAATATGGCAAAAAAGTCGATGTTCACCACATAAAAATGTGACAAGCTGCGGGCCCGTGAGTACCTATGCAATTGAAATTTCATAGAAAGTAAAGTTCCGCCAAAATAGGGAGGCAACAAGTGGAGCAATAAACGAATCTAAGATGAATTATTGACACATGCAGGATAACATATTATAAACCCTAATATTTCATTTATAACCTATTTTCCTTTTGTGTTTTTTCCCGTTAATGACCCAAGCTTATTATCCAACGAACTAAAATATACATAAATAACAATTAATGCCACATGTTTGAGAAAGTTTTATATGCTAAGGGAAAATTTCCTTGGAAACGAGAATTAATTAATTGCCCTGTTCATTCAACCGGCTTACAATCAAAACGACATCTGTTAAATTATATCACACATTGCTTAAGTACATAGTTGCAATCTGTTTTAACTTTCATCCGGTCTCATTCCACTGATTAGTTTAAATATGATGTTCTTGTAGCCGGGTTTTAGTTATTTGGGACACTTTGTTTTTCGCATCGCATGTGATTTTACCTGATCTCTATGTTTCCAAAACTCTATTTTTAAGAGATTTGGGATTCTCTAAATTAGTGAGCAAATTTACATTTTAAAAGTTTGATCCTCTTGGATGAACGACACGTCAGCCAACTCTATATAAACAGCTCAGAAATGTCTTCAATTTTTTTTTTTTTACATTCTTCTTCTTCTTTCCTTTTTCCATGTTCTTCCCTGTTCTTCCTTCTTCCCAAGCAATCACCGTCTTGTCATTACCAACTCAAGCGTGCATTGCCACCTTTGTGTAAATTTGTATAGAAGGTTGATAATATTCTGATAGTGAATTTGGGGTAAGATTTAGCTACCCCTAGCCGGTAAAAGTTATCCATCATTTTAAAAAATTACTGAAGATTGACATGATTTATATTGTGACAAGTTTCCATACTGCATTATGTGGCATTAGAGCAAAATTCTTTCTACATTAAGATTATCTTAGAGCAAGAATCTTAACCCAACTTTACCTTCCATAATCACAGTTGAATAAGTTAACGTGCTCCAATTGCCTTGCGACCCTGCTTTCTGCCGGGCCCTCGTTCAACTAAAACCCTTCAAACCATTTCTTAAAATAAAATTGTCTTCTTCTAACCCAGGCATATTCCTTGAGTATTTCATTATGTAATAAATTGATGATGCCAGATTAATGTACAACCACAAGAGGGATGCGCATTGCCAAGGAATTATAACGAAATCATAGGGCTGATTTACTGCCCCTAATCAGCTTAGATTTAGAGAATAACCTTAATGAAAAAAAGAAAAAGAAACAATTCTATAGCAAGTGTGCGGGGGTGGTTGTGCATGTATACAGTTAGCATATCATGCCCCTTGACAGACAAAAAGATCATTAATTTCAATGGGAGGACCAATGTTTTTTCTCTCTTTCTAAAGCACGGGGAAGGTATAGCCAGCGAGAGTGCGGGGCCTTGTGCTAGCTATAGCCACTCTTTGTTAATTATGTTCCTCGTTCTAAACTAATGAAAAGAAAGGGGGCAAAAGGTAAAAGGAATCAAGGGGATTACGTAGTGGGGTTTATGCAATTGTTAGATGTGTACAATTCTCTTTTGATTCTCAATGATCAACAATTAGACACATCTAACAATTGCACAAACACCACTCACTAACCTTCTTGATTCCTTTTAACGTTTCCACCCTTTCTTTTCTTAACTATGGACAAAAGATGCGCCTACTCCTAATATCAAATTAGGCCGTGTTTCGGGAGAATATTTAGCCAAGAAAACAAAACAAACTGAACTATAGGAATGAACATGGGTAATCGTAGAAAAATGGTTTCTTTGAAGCTAGCATATTTCTTGTGAGCCATGTTTTCCTCCATCACTCTTAGAAGATTGGTGAGTCACAAACATAGACATCACCCACATTTATCCCTAGTTAATTTTGCATGTTGGTAATGCTCGTAATCTGTATCCATCAATCGAATGCATAATCGAAGGAAAACGGGGATCGAGGAAAATATAACCATCTTGTCACATGTAAGTGAACCTCCCACATGCATGTAAAATACGGACGAAAGACATGAGACGGACAACCGAATGTAGGAAAACGGACAGATTAAACCTCCAAAGGGTTCACTAAATGATTGAGCACTTGGTAAAATGCAACACATCCACTGTTCAAATGATAGCCTCTCCACTCATATTAACCTTAATTGGATGTCACGCTTGTCAATTGTTAGTGGAGCCTCATCTAATGTACATAAACATGGTGATTTGCAAGTAGTCACTCGGATATCCCACGTTATAAAAGAACGAACAGACTAATAAGAGTAACTTATAGAATATAAGAGAGCGTCAAGATTCAAACTTGTGACACGTGCTTTTAATATTACGTGAAAAGACATTTTCAAACATAAACTGTTGTCAGGGAACAAAATCACATTGTGAAAAAAACCATGTTTGCTAATTGTTTAGGGTCAGATCAATTGGATTGTAGCTATCTTGTATTTTGTGAACGCGGATTTCTGAAAGAATAGTAGGGAACCTACCTTATAGGCTCTCGTGTGCCCTTGAACTTGTCCTTGGTGCTCTATGATTGCTTGCAAGATAGAATCTCCTTTTGACGCTTATTTTTTCATGAAATACGTGTGAACGAAATATAACCTTTTTCCTTTCAATGGTCACAAAAGAGAAGTTTAAGAACTTTAACATGCACATGCACATGCTCCTTAACATGCACGCGTGCTCCATCTAAAGTTGAATTTATAACCTAGTTGACAGAATAGTAACTTGGTTCCAATGTTTGATCAGAAAACAAACATTTCACCGTCAACAATCTACCAACCCTACGTTATGGAGCTAAGTAGCATTTAAACACCACTTACTGCGAAAAATTGGTCGGAGGTCAATATCTTTTTCAGATGATATCTAGGCTTTGTCTTGTAACGAGGTTCAATTTCAGAGTCGACTAGGCCAGTTCAATGTATGGAATTCAGAACTTGCATGCAATTTCAACACTATCATAAGTCCAATTTCACATGAAAACACAATCATCAAAGGCTTGCAAGGACAGACCTTTTAATCAGATTCGAATAATTAAGAAGATACCAACTCGTTAAATTAATCTCAGGAAAAAACTAGCAAGGTAGCCTCACCCTCTTTCTTCCTCCCAATGTTTTTTTCTTAAGTATTCGATTTGTGGCTGCTAATTGAGTATAATACTTTAGGTAACTATTTCTTTTTATTAAACACGCCTGCTGGGCCAGCTTAAGGAAGATTCGTAGAATAAGGGGGAAAAAGCAATAATGAAACACATTGGTGCATTGGTGGAGAAATAATGAAAGTGAAAAGGAACATGTAAAATATAGATGAACTACAAATATATAGTCGGCTTCTTGTGAGGCTGTAAATTTTGCTAAATTAAAGAATTATCCTGACAAAAACGATTATTTATTTGGGTGACCCAAAGCATGAGGGGGCGTAGTCGTACCTTAAAGAAATGCAGACCCGATTCATCATCAGCAGGAAGCTCCATCGAAATAATTCATTATTTTTAGGGTTTTAAAAGTATTGAAAGCGTATGCTTGCTCATTACATTATTGGGTGGGTGGTGGAATTATTTAAGGAAGGAAAGCTTCCACATGACAGCCCAAGTCACCCCAGATGCCTCACTGATTTACCAGAAAGCTCGCGGATTTGACGATCTTGGACGGTTCCCTCGTATCCAACGGTGGGAAGGGACTGTGAGATTTTATTCTTGTTATCCCTGTCACTGGAGCAATGATGCGTGAGGTTAAATTAGCTGTGAAGATGATGGGTGGGAGCATTGACTTTTTCGATCATATGAGGTCTCATGTTCATGGCGCTCGTTTTGCGTTATATATACATGCATTTATGCACAAACTGAACTCATCTCTCTCTCTCTCTCTCTCTCTCTCTCTCTCTCTCTCTCTCTCTCTGACATTTCAGTTCACGTGTTAGTGTCTCCGCCATTTCTTTGTCTCCAAGAACACCATCTCCTTCGCCCATCTTCTTCTTCCCCTTCCTGAGTTGCACGGCCATAAGATCTCTAAGCCATCGTACTTAGCCTCATCCTTTTCGAAGCTGGGTTCGGCGGTTTCCTCAGTTCCTTGAGCTCAACTCCATAAAAACCTCCAGATCATGTGAGAGTTCGTCGCATCAACCCCAGAATTCTCCAACCCAAATCTCAAAAAACCCAAAAAAACTTGTTCATGTTACAGTGGAGCTATCTATCTATTTGTTCATAGTCTAAAGTGGCTCGTTTCGTTTCTCCAATTATTCCTTAGAGACACATTTAGAAAAACCTGCACAGCATGTAATACCTGCCCTTTTGGCCTCTCACTCCAGGACCCCAAAAAAATTTCCAAAAAAAACTTATCATTACCCTAGTCATGGTTTGTGCATAGTCCTTGGTGTATACCATTTTAGCGTGGTGAGAATCCTGGAAAAGATCGAGACGAAAGTGTGAGGACAACACTATAAAACCCTACGAATCATGTAACAGTCGCCTCTGTCTCTCTCTGTCTTGTTCCAAGCTATCCTCCCAAAAAAAAAACCCAAAAAAATATCTTAGTTTACTATCTTTAGCCGGTAAGTTCTCAAGAGAAAAGGAAAAAAAAAGTAGAAAGAAATGCCAGAATCGCCGACGGCAGCATCAGCGCCGGCGACGCCGGGGACGCCGGCGCCGCTGTTCCCAGGGATGAGGGTGGACTCGCTGTCTTACGACCGGAAGTCAATGCCGCGGTGCAAGTGCCTCCCGGTGACTGCTCCCACGTGGGGCGAGGCCCATACGTGCTTCACCGATTTCCCCGCTCCTGACATCTCCCTCACCCGCAAGGTAACTCTCTCTCTCTCTCTCTCTCTTCTGTGATTTGGGATCATTGCTTAGTGTGCTAATGAAGATTTGGAGTTGAATTGTTTGCGATGTTTAGCACTCACTAGTTCACCATGCACCGCCTCCTTCGACACATCACATCGACCATTTCATCCGATCCATGATAGAAGGGTCTAGACAAGGACTTTTTGTGTTCTTTTAAGTCTTATCTTATGGTTAGTTCGACTCATTTACTTTCTTTCTTAAGAAACGAGGCGAGTTACTCTTTTTTACCATAAATTACGTCACGATTTGATCACTTGCTCCTCATGAGACTAATGTGCCGCGATCTCGTGAAGTCAAATTGACACAGTTTGTCAACGTGAAATACTGTGTGAAGTATCACCCGCACCCATATAGATCATTTTCTCCACACGCGGAGGTGCTTTCTGAGTTATGTGAAGCCATGCTCTGCAAAAACGCATTATTGGGTACTTTCTTTTTTGTACTTTTGACTTTCTTTCACGAAGAGGAAGACGCAAAGTGAAGTAGCTCGTTCTGACAAAATGTGGAACCTTTGTCCTCTCGTCCGAAGGATGCTTCTTGGGATTTTTTTGCGCCTCCCTTGTTTGAGAAATTATGTCCTTTGTCCCCCACGAGATTTAAAGAAAAAGATGATTCAGGATGTGACAGAGCAATTGACTTACTTTAGTTTTCTTAAGTACCTCTCCCAATTTTAATGGTTTTCGCACTAAAACGAGATCTATAAATAAACATTGAAAAAAAAAGAATTCGAAAGATTTATTTTGACTTTGCAATTAGTGTGCATCTGTGTTCACCTTTTCCACGATTTCCTTAGAGCAATTAACGGAGATCTCTTTATACACCTCTTTATACACCTCTTTATAATTGGTAGGAAAGCGATCCCTCATAGGACAGACAAGTATGGGTGGGGTCGTCTATATACATAATTCAAAACAAAATAGTGCATTAAGTAATGAGAAAGGTCAAACTAGATATTGAATGATTGAGTTAGTACATCGAGGAAAAAAAATGCATAAAGTACTTGGCATTAGGTTAGAGCTGACGCAGGGCTGTATAACGGTGACTCTTAGCTGATTCTATCTAGATTTTTTTATTGGTTTAGTTAACAATTTGGTCAGAGTATAGTTTCAATTTGGTGGGTTTCTTGGCTCATAAAACCAGAAGTACTATGTTAGTATATTGGCAGAGATAAGAGAACAATTGTTATATCATAAACTGCTGGTGGGACATGGCTTCATCGTGTCTATCTTCCTCACAAAACACCAAGCGCTAAAATTGCTACACTGACCAATGGTGGGGTAGATGCATTTTGGATGTCCTTAGTTCTTCATAAATATATAGAAAATAATGATTATGATGATAAAATAATAATGACAATTATAATAAAGTCCAAGCCGTCTTGCTTAGTTTCAATGTTTTTTAATTACACCCACTCCAATTATTTTCAAAAGGACCTTATCTATGGACTAATAAATGGTATAGAATCAAATGAAACCAATCGAATGAAACCACCTCATCGAAGTTGTACCTTGCATTTATATGCATATATATATTTAGTACACATGCATTGATAGACATAGACATCTTGATATAGTGGATCTCATGTGTGATTTAGATTCCTCATGCGCCTTCTTTCCTTCCAAGTTCGAACCACCTTATTCTCGAGACTCCTTTATCAATGAGGTCATCATAGGAATAATGAGAATGTCAATTTAACTTTTTAAATTGAGGCCAACCTAATCAACACTTTTCATTTGCGCATGCGCAATGTGAATAGAAACGTTGCTATAGGTAGGAAATAGAATTACGGACGGTTTATTGATTGGGAATGAGAGAGAGTCACGATGACATATTTTTCTAAAGTTATTGGTGATTTTTTCGGTCAATGCTTGGTATTAAATTGTTGTCCCACCGGCATCTTCACTATGTCCGACACTGTTGCTATTCGTAAATCGGTGCTCTCACGTCATCACCCACTCACTTGGTCAACTCAATTAAGTAGATGTTTGGATTCGAAAATCAATTTCATTGGAAGATTTTGGAGCTTTGGACCGTCACGTCATATCAATATGTAAAGTGCTCAATGTCAGCTCTTGTATGAAGTTATTAAATTTCTTCGAGTGTCGAGTTAGATGAACAGCTTTCATTTTCTTTTTACTTTTTGCTTTTTGTTCTCCAATTTTGGTCGTCTGCAAAAAATGTGATCTCTTACTCATTCACTGTGCTGTGATGATCGTTCAATTGCGTGAGTTTTTCTCTCGTTATCGTAACAAGTTGTGAAATTAAACCATTCAGAAAATTTATGCATCTAGTTTTCCGTATGATAGGTTGAACTGTGCAATTCCACTTTAATCACGTGTTCTAATTTGCTTTGATTATTTGATGCAGCTTGGAGCTGAATTTGTGGGGACCTTCATCCTGATATTCGCAGCGGCAGCGGGACCAATTGTGAACCAGAAGTACACCAACTCTGAGACGCTGATCGGCAATGCGGCGTGCGCGGGGCTCGCGGTGATGATCATCATCTTGGCAACCGGCCACATCTCGGGAGCTCACCTGAACCCCTCCCTCACCATTGCCTTTGCGGCCCTCCGCCACTTCCCTTGGGTCCAGGTCCCTGCCTACATTGCCGCCCAGGTCTCGGCCTCGATATGCGCTTCATTTGCTCTCAAGGGTGTCTTCCACCCTTACATGTCTGGTGGCGTCACAGTTCCTTCTGTCAGCCATGGCCAGGCCTTCGCGCTCGAGTTTTTGATCACTTTCAACCTCTTGTTCGTCGTCACTGCCGTTGCCACCGACACTCGTGCGGTATGTACATGTATCTTCAATTCTTCAAACAGAGGAAAATTGTCTTAGGGCTATTGTATTTTCGGCAAAGAGGTGCTAGGTATATATACTAAAATTTATTTGGAATCACGTGGCTTATCTTAAGTGAGCATTTATAGACATATTTAACACCCAATAAGAGCTTGTTGTATTACTCTCTCTATCAATATTAATATGCCTAATTTTTATCTCCTTGTGGTTTTGTGTAGGTGGGAGAGTTGGCTGGAATAGCTGTTGGAGCCACGGTTATGCTGAACATTCTTGTTTCAGGGTGTGTGACATTTTCACTCTTCTCATTCATGTCTTCTTTCTTATGTTGTGATTGGTTTTATCGCTCACGCATTGCCTACAAACTTTTCCTATAAAAAAAGGTTGAAATTTGATTAAGAATTTCTACATAATTACAACTCAGATCATAAGGGCTACGTACTTTTGGCTAGGACCATGATTTGAAGTTTGGAAAAAGATTTGTGTCCGGGACGTTTTTGATCCTCAAAATGATTCCTAGTCAAACAGAACGAACCCAAACGAAAGAACAGCAAACCAGCTCAGCATCATCTGTTTCCTCCACATGATTCTACCTAGAGACAGAGTGATTGCTCGCTTTATTTTTTCTAAACCCTAGTTGCATGAGAATATATGAATATTTATATGTATGTGTGTGTATATAATGCACATACACGTCTAATGGTTCGTTGTCATTGTTTTGTTTTGTTGTCTGGACGGTGGTAAGTCGAATTGAAAGGAACTTGGAAGTATTAAAAATGGCAAGACCCACCCAAGAGCGTACGTTCCATTGAGTCAAAATCTACTTAAAACCAAGTAGGGTTTGGTCCGTCGATCACGCCTCGTTCTCATGTCACCCATTTCTGTGAAATGAAGGTGATCCTTTTTGCTGTCAGTCCACTTGTCTGCATCTTCCGACTGATATTATTAAAGATTCTCCCAGACAAAGATGTAGTCATTCTTTAGCGTTCCTTTGCTTTTTTTAAATTTTTCTGGGAGCTTAATTATTTGACAAGTAGGGTCGATAGACCGAACAGTCGTGGGATCCGCTCGATTTGACAACCAATTACCAGGATAAATGCAACTCATCGATAAGCGAGATCTGGACCTCTAATATCATCGTGCTGCATCTAGCCACTTAATTATCATTGCATTTCTTCCATGCAGGCCAACTAGCGGCGGTTCAATGAACCCGGTGCGCACCCTCGGCCCGGCTGTGGCGGCCGGGAACTACAGAGCCCTGTGGATATACCTCGTGGCCCCAACGCTTGGAGCTCTGGCTGGAGCCGGCACCTACACGGTTGTCAAGCTCCGCGACGACGAGGCCGACCCGCCACGCCCCGTCCGGAGCTTCCGGCGCTAGAGAGGAATGCTCTCTTGTTTCCCCCCCACACAAGTACTACATGGTTAGCGTATGCCAAAATGGTCCTCTGAGACTGTTCCATTCACTATCATGGGTATTTTGGTGGGTGAGGGAGAATCGCTGTGGGTGATAAAGCGTCTTCAAAAAGAGAAAAAGATAATAAAAAAAAAAGTTAGTGTGGAAGAATAATGTAAGTTTGAGAGCATGGAATGGATGTGACCTAAAGTCCACGCTCTATGGTTTGGGAATGTCTGGGCTTGAATAAGTTGATGGGCACTGGTAATGCGATCGCAACGCTGGTGACCCATTGGAATCACTGAGTCACTGACTCGGATTCGATGTGTGTTTTTTGTTTTGGTGTGTTTGTCTTCTACCGAGAGCTCTGGTGCATGGGCTCTTCCTTCTGCAGTCGTGTTATGTTTGGGAACGGCGATGACTGTTTATAAATAATTGAAGTGCAGTCGCACATGTGTGTGGGATTTCTGTGTAGCATTGGGCAGTACTGTGTGATTGCTGACTGACTGATTGATAGCTTCAGGATTCAGATCAAGCACTAATATTTAAATCTCACTGTAATAATTGGATCTAACTTGTGTTTTCATTGTAAACAGTTTCGATTACATTCTTCATTGAGTCAATTGCGTTAGTATCTTCTTCGTTCAATCATATTGCCTTAAGAAGATGTCGAAAAGATAATTGCTTTCGCACGGACTCGATCCATCGTAATGACAAGAAATTATCGTTCAGGCCCTTTTTACTTGAAGTGTTTGGGGAAGTACATGATTTATTTCCCTATCAAAACAATAGATGTGCCTTTCAAGTGTAGAACCTATCACTCGCTAGATTAAACTTTGATCTACCTCAAGACGTCGGATCCGAACCTAACTTAAAAAGAGAGGTTAAATCTGGTCTCTATCATATCAAAGATCCTCAATTTGCCACTCACTGGGATTAAACTTTGATCTACCTCAAGGCATCCCATTGCCATCGTGATGTGCATTTTGACCAACGTTGCGTTTGAAAAAACAAATTCGCTAATGACAAGAGATCTCCTAAGCTCAACCATGGATTCCCGGAGATAAGGAGACTGGCGAGTGATGCGTGCACGTACTTTACCAAGACTTAATGTGGACACTATTCGACCGATAAGAGGAAGTTATTTAATCTGGAAAGCTTTGTTCTTTTCTAGATATAATTTGCTAATCATGATAGTTGTTAGCCTATTAAGGGCAATGGGCAGGTAATTAGCCCAACTGTGCTTGAAATTAAAAAATCAGAGCCCACCGACTCGTGATCTCGTGGAAACTAGACGACCCTTTTAATACTAGGCCACCTACCTTGAAATGTACATGCCACCAAGATGATTGGCCTGGTTATGTGAGCTGATACATCAACAGGTTTTGTGTGGATTGTGAAAATGTCCAGTGTCAGAACATCCGGAAAACCATTCGGCGCATGACATTTTCGCTTGCATGAAGGCTTTTCCAAGCCCATTCGATGGTGCTGGATCAATCCATGGACCATGGAAAACACAAGATGCTGGAGAGAGGGAGAGAGAGAGAGCAGAAGACAGCGTGCGAGCACAGTGAAAAAGGAGGGAGGGCGACGACATAGAGGAGGGAGAGGGAGGAGACGCTCGAAGGCGAGAGAAGGGTTTACTAATCTGACAACAATTTATCTTATTTCTTAGAGGATTAGAAGTTGAGGCAATACTTGCATATTGCATTTGATAAGTTCCTTGAAGTAGAGCCAGAAATAAGATCTTTTGAGGTCAGACGAATGGCACGGGATAACTTGCATGTCCCACGGGGTGGGCATGGGGATGTTCAAGCTTTTCCTCCGCATGGCACGGTCGTGGAGCGGATATTAGGCGCACATCTCTAGTCGCCGCGCGGCAGGGTCGTGGGCCGGTATGCGACCCTTGTCCCCACCCTGCTCCATGGCTATTCCTACAAGCAAGCAAGCGATGCCAAACAATACGCAAGGAAATGAAAATTGGCTTGGCGGTTCCATCCCAACATCATTCCCTTCGACCAAAACGTACCATAGATCTTATAGATGAAAACAAGGTTTTACAAATAAGCTCAAACAGTCTTTCCAATCATCAATAACGGATGATTTTCGTTCTTTGGATGGGGATTACTATGATTAGGTGCACAAACACTACAAAATAGAGAGTAAAAAGGTGAGAATGAGAAATCGAGACATAAGATTTTATCCCGATTCACCCTTAGAGTAGAGCTACATCTAACAGAGGATTTCACTATAATTAGCACCTCACACCTCTTTGTTACAACTCTCAATTATAGAAGAAAGAGATTATATATACTTAGTATCTATTTAAGGGCCTAAGTCCAAACTACCAATAAAATATGCGCCTAAACTATAAAAGCCCTCTTGTATCGTGGATGCGCTATTCCTCTATGACTTTGTGCTTCTGTTGATGGAGAGTATGAACCACACCTCGATAGGAATGAGGTAAGAGATATAAAAAGTATCTTATCAAACGAATTCACAAAAGCAATATGATCAGCCTATATTCAGGTACTTACTCGATGTTGTGAACTTCCTCTTTTGCCAATAACATCACTCGAGTGAGGAACGTGGCGGGAAGAACAAGAAACTCGGAAGGACGAGATGAAGACCGCATGAGATCAAAAAGGAAGAGATCGAGGCCTTTTTTGGTTAAACCATCCCCAACAAACTCCTGTGAATGTGGCTTACGTGGAAGCTAAGATCGTGGAGCAGTTTGTGTGGAATCGATGACGTATAAAGGAGAGGTCAGTGTTCAACCCCGGAATTCAAACTCATCCCGTGATCACTACAACTACTGAAAGCATTGATTGACAACGTCAAATTGGAGTCTAAGTAATCGATTTCATTTGAAAACAAGCACAGAAGGCAAGAAGAGGACTCGTTTCCCACGAAATAGCGATTTCATATAAACTGATGCAGCGCTCTTTTTCGTGCGTAAGTGGGAATAATTGTTCGAAGAAAGAAGGGTGAAAGCTAATAATTAGAGAGTTGAATAAGGAATTAGAAAAAACAATACGTTATAAAACTGTCTACTTGATATCATGAAGATTTTTGGGGGAACATTACCATTGGTCTGGTGGCACACGGACCGTCCAGGCCGGCTTACACCTCAAAGGCCCCTAGGGCAAAGTTGGCTGACCCGAGCATAGTTAGGCTTGACCTAAATGGCCCGGTTTGTCCATTGAATGATTGCTTTTACTGTTAATTGCATTTAAAGATTAAAGCCATGAGATAAAGATGTGGTTCAATAGTTAAACCCTGTAAACCGCCGGTTCAGGAAGAAAGTTCCACAAGAGGGTTCATCCCCCTTTGATTCAGGAGTTGTAATTAATCACCTACGCTATTTACATTGGCGATGTGTGGTTGATATTTGAGTAACCCATAAGTATTTACGTGCCAGGTTTCTTCTCATCTTGTTTGGCAGTAAAACAGAGTTACTGTAAGAAGTCTTTTGCTTATAAGTACGTCCGTGGATGAACAAGAAAGCAAATGAGGTGCACTGCATTAATTATTTAAATCTACATGCACAGTTAAGTGATTAATCCTCAAATCACTGATCGATGTTGAGGACGAGGAAAGGGACATCGTAACTCAGAGCTCATCCGTCACCCCAAACGACCCTATGTCTTTTAGGTCGAGTCTGAATCATCTAGAACCAAAAGCAAAAAAAGGGTGTTCTTAATAATCCAAATTCATGTGGCTTTGCGTTGTCCTTGTCTCCCAGGCCTTAGAAGAGCGCTAGACAGGACATCTTTTGATCCGCTCTAATTTGTATTGAGGCTATCAAGTCGGTAAATAAGTCTTGTGCCATCTCAAATTAGGGAAAAGTGCCAAAAAAGTCCTAAACTTTTCGCATTAGTGTCAATTTAGTCCTAAACCTTTTTTTGATATCAATTTAGTCCTAAACCTTTTGCATTGGTGCCAATTTAGCCCTAAACCTTTTTTTTTGTGTCAATTAAGTCCTAAATCTTTTAAATTGGTGCCAATTCAATCCTAAACCTTTTATTTTTGTGCTAATTTAGTCATTCCGTCTAGTTTTGATTGGAATTTGTCGACGTGGACACCTGCCGGCCGGCGATTGGCCAGAGGCCATGGCGAGGGCGAGCCTCGTCGGCGGCTAGGCAAGGCTCGACCTCGCTAGATTCGACGAGGTTGGGCCTCGCCCGTGCATGGCGAGGCTTGAGCCCTCGCCGACCATGGCGAGGCTTGAGCCCTTGCCGACCATGGCGAGGCTCGCCCTTGTTGCGACCTCTAGCGAGGGCTTAAGCCTCGCCCGACCAAGGCGAGGCCACCCTTGCCCGTGGCCGGCGAGGTTGGGCTCGCCGGCCAGAGGAAGGAGAAACAAAAAAAAGTAGAAAAAAAATTAAAAAAAGGAAAAAAAATTAAAATATTATTTTAGTTATCCACGTCAGCGCCACGTTGGCGTCGATGACCGGTCGCTGGCCAGCAGGCATTCACGTCGGTAAATTCCGGTCAAAATTGACAAAAAAAACTAAATTGACATAAAAACAAAAGGTTTAAGATTAAATTGGCACAAATTTAAAAGGTTTAGGACTTAATTAGTACAAAAAAAAGGTTTAGAACTCTTCTTACTTTAACCAAAAAAGAAAAAAAAAGGTTTAGAACTAAATTGGCACAATGCAAAAGATTTATGACTAAATTGATATCAAAAAAATATTTAGAATTAAATTGACATTAACGTAAAAAGTTTAGGATTTTTTTGGCTCATTCCCTTCTCAAATTATTTAGGACTTGATTTAAACTTGTTTGATTGGAGGTGAGTCGCGACGAGAGATGATATGACCGCTGCCTAGAGCATCAAAGCCAACATTCCCAAAATATTCCCGAGAGTGTCGACCCCAATTCTTGGCGGCAACTTTGACCTATTTGCCTATTGGTCTTCTAACTCATGCTGTGCAGCACATCTACAGATGCGTTGGATCCGGACAAACCTCTTTGTTGTCACTGTTCGAAAAATGTTTGCATTCTGATATTGCCCATGGAAGCAAAGTACTTTCCATCGGGGGGTGGACAGAATGAAAACCCTAGGCGAAAATCATGAGAAATTGTGAGTTTCACTTCTGTCCGTCGGCATCAAAAACTGAACTTTTCGTGGGCCTTACGTGGATTTTGACATATGAAAACTATGGACATAGACAAGTTCAAAACCAACAAGAGCTCTTCCCCATAAAAGGACCGGATCTAATATTTGAAATTGGACGAATTGGGGATATAAATAGCACTTTTTGAGGGGATAATTATCAAAAAAATCTTAAACCTATTATACTTATGCCAATTCAGTCCTAAACATTTCAATTTGACTTATTTAGTTCTAAATCTTTTGACAATATATTAATGTAGGCCATTTGGCCAATTTTAGCGGGAAATTGCTGACGTGGGCACTGGCCGTCCTACGATGCACGAGCGGAGATGACATGAGCAATTTTTTAATTTTTATTTAATTTTCCTTTTTTTTGTTTTCCTTCTTTTCTTTTGTTTTGTTTTTTTTTTCACTTGGCCTGCAAGCTTTGCCAAGGCCACCTTCACCTGCTGCGGTGGCAAAGCTTGTTGGCTTGAAAGAACAAGGAAAAAAAGGAAAAGAGAAGAAAAGAAAAATAAATAAAAACTTAAAAAACTATTTACGTTAGCGATGACTGTCCTCTAGTCATACCACATAAGATGGCTGGCGTCAACGTTAGCGATTTTTGGTCAAAATTGATCGAATTGATTAAATTGGCAAAACGTCAAAAGGTTCAAGATTAGATTAATCAAATTAAAATGATTTTATGATTAAATTGACACAAGTATAATAAATTCACAACTCTTTCAGTAATTTCCTCCGTCTCGAGACCTTATCCAAAGGGGAGCTACACAAAGTCAAGGGAGGATAAGGATGTGTACAAGGGACCCCAATGGATACCCTTGAATTCAATGGTCCCCGGTGGCCCAAGAGACACGAAGATGACAACTTCGACTTGCGTCCTAGAATTAACCCTCATCCATTCGACACATTCATGTTCAAATTCTCCATTGGAGAAAGAGAGGGAGGGATAGTAGAAGACAAAACTTCAATCAATGACGGTATAATAGTGATGGATGCCAGAATTATCCCTCTAAACAAACTTCAGAACGGGAGACCTCACGTCCAAAAGAGAAGAAGATACTCACCGGGATCCGAAAGAGCTTTTGGGGGTCGCTTTAAAGAAATCAAATTATTAACATGACATGAAAGTTTAGTTAATCTACTCACTTAAGTATTCCAAAGTGGGGTATGCACATAATGTTCACCATCACTTGCGAACGTCAGCGAGGGGCAATCGTGCCCCTCGAAGGGGCTGAACCAATCATGTTCAAATTGCATCATCATCCACTCTTCTTTGATAAAATGGCTAATTTTCAAGTGGGGGGAATAGAGAAGGGAACACCACCCTTGGTTCTATCTTTTTGCTACCATCATTCAATCTTATCCGCCTCTTGTCGCCAAAAAGTTAGTGAATACAACTTGCTTTTAGTGGGGCCAAGTTAATTTCATCATTAAGAATAGTGACACCGATATTAAGGGTGCATTCGTTTGAGTGAAATAATTTTTCGCGAATTAGTCAATGAAAGATCATTCATGGTCGAAGAAAATATTCATACTTAAAATAAATAAAACGAATTTCCTAATCTGAAAAAGAAAAACATTTTTCTCTGCAAATGATCTCTATGGAAAGCATTTTCCTTTATCATTGATTTTTGCCGAAAAAACACACTTGAAATTTCAATGCGTAATGCGATTAGTATTTTTTTTTTTGGTAATGAAATGCGATTAGTATTGTTCACCAAGTTTACTAAATTTCGTTTTTTTAACCCTTGACTGTAAGATAAGAAGGAAAGATAAGATTCCCGTAAATAAAATATTTAGGGAACAAGTTTGATTGGCAAAAAAAATGAATGATTTGAAAAATATTTTCCTAAAAATGATCGTTTATATCGCTTGCAAAATAAATAAACGAAAAAATATTTCGATCGTTCAAGAAAATGTTTAGACATAAATTGTTGTTGGTAATGAAAATATTTTTCAACAAGTAATTATGTCAAACGATACAAATAATCATTTTTAGGAAAATATTTTTCAAATTGTTCATTTTTCGCGCAACAAACGGAGTCTAAGATGTTTCTGGCGATCCAACTGAGTAATCTTTCTGAAGAAGATAGTCATTTTCTACTTATCCGGCTATGGAATCATAGTCATTTTTTATGCTCTATTGGTGTATGCATCGCATTTACTAACTTCACTCGCGTAAGGAGTCTAAAAGTGTGGGCAAATACACTGATTGTACCACAAAATTTGTCACCACGTCAACTCCAGCACAAGTGGGCAACAATAATTTTTGTTATCCCCTCAAGAAATATATATATTTATAAAGAGAAAACTATATGATATAGTATTATATCATAGTGCTCAATAAACTATTCATCTCCATGTAGCACGGATGATGCCGTGTCCCTGTCTCACCGCGTCTCATGTCAGCTGCCGAAAGCAAGAGCACACTTTGGAGATATGAGTCAAGCTGATAATGGTAAAGTATTACCATAGTCAGTTTTTAATTATGAATTTCCTGCCCCCCTCAATTGCATCCCTAAAAATCCCATTAACGCATGTTCATGCGGATAAATATAAGACAAAAAATTTAGGGAATTATGGAGCGCCCATTCATTTCCTACCTAGTCAAATCTCTACACCTACACTTGGTTATACTATTTTCTATAGAGAAAATTGAAAAAAAAAGGTTTAGAATACGTGTTGCTTCGAATTGTATCCAGTCGCGAGAGGATGATCGTTACCTAAAAATTCTCATCGAGTATTTTGTTCGAGAGAGGAATGATTCTTTTCAAACGGAAACGCATGTTTAACCGTGATTTTTGTATTTTATGCATTTGTAACGTGAAATAAATAAAAACAAATGATGCCCATTGTAAGCAAGGGAAACGATTCCCTCTTTTTCTTCCATTCCCAGGGATGATTACAAACTAGCATGCGTACACATGACTTTTTGTATAATCACATATGTATAACGTGATGCTTCATTACAAGATGGAAGCAAAATAAGAAAGGAAATGACGCCATTTGAAGAAAGAGAGAAGATTTTTCTATCCCATTTTTTTTTCATTAATGTTTCATCTTTGCTTTGGCACCATCTTGGGTCTCACTCTCAATCCCATCATTATCACCTTTTGCCCGAATAGAAGGAAATGGGAAAAGCAATCTCCTTTCCTATAGCCTCTTCCTCCCCATCCATTTCATTCACTACATTACCCAAAAACTAGGACCCAAAAGAAGGAAAAAAAGAGGAAGGAGCAGAAGAAGAAGAAGAGGAAGAAGAAATTAAAAAACCAGTCTTTGCTTTGGAGTGTGACAATGGTGGAACGCTGCTTCAGCCGCTCATGGGGTTGCCCAAAACTCTCGTCCGCACGCACCGTTAGGGAGAACGACACTGCCCGGAAGCTTATATCCTAATGCTGCGAAACCTTTCCAAATAAAACAAAGGGAAAGAGAGAAAAAGCAGAGATTCTTGTTGTTGTTGTTGTTCTTCTTCTTCTTCTTCCGAAGGTCTTATCATTCCAGAGACACGTCTATATTAATGGATCTTGGCAATTTCGGAAGCAGCATCTTCTTGCATCACCCAAAAGTACCCTCTTCCGTTTCCTGCTCCAGATCACCGCCCCCCTCGTGTTTGGCTAGTGAATACGAGCACCCAGTGCGCATCATGAGCCTCGCCTCTCCCATGAGCTCCAAATTCAAGATTGGTCTGGCGTTTGTTTCTGCTGGTTTTGATTCTTTTGGAGACGCATGAGTGCTTGATCTCGATAATTTTCCCTTCGATTTTTCTTGGTCTTTGCTGATTGTTGTTGCTCTCGCTACCCTTTTCGTCACATTCTCTGACAGAGTGAACACACCATCGATCGGCAAACAACTCCGACCATCTTCTTTCCTTTCTTTTTTACCCGTTTTCCTCAGAGATATTGATTCCGGATTTTTTCGGGTGTTGGGATATGTTGGCATCTCCTGCGATGGCTGCTGTTGCTACTGTGACAGGCATCAGGTAATCACTTATTCATTCAAGTGTTTGGAGTTGTTCTTTTTCCTGTTGTTTTTTTATGATGAAGCATTGGGAAGTGTCCGTGTTCTGCTCTTTATGTTTGTGTCTTGAGTCAGGTGAGGGAATTTGTGTTAACGGTGTTTGATGTTATTTAGTCATGTCTTATCTTGCACTTTTAAGAATTTTGAGGTGGAACAAAGGATTCTGGAATATCCCATCTTTATTTCCGATCATCAGGTGTGATCATGGCCCTTGTTGCTTTTGGGATGAGAAGGGGAACAAACTGAGAAGTAGAACCAAGCAGGGCCCTTTCTCAAGAATTGCTTCAGTTTCGGCCTCGGCCTCCCCTCTTTCTAGCAATCACACGACAAAGGAATTGTCTCGTTCCCAAATCTACCTGGAGGTTAATTCCAAATCGGTGCTTCCATTGTGCTTAAAAACTATGTCGCATCGCGATATCTTGATCTTTATCTCATATGATGGCATCAGTTGTTTGGTTACATTGCACCTGCTCATGTTTTTGGTCTTATTTCGCTTGAGCTTTTGCAAAACATTACATGATTTTTCGCTTTTGCCTCATAATATTGATGCCCTTCACCATGTTCCGAGTATTCATCACATCATGCTCATTGGTTTGCCAGGTTCTTAAAGCTGCCAGGAAGAAGTTCACTCAGGAAATTTCTTTCCAGTCCAAGGACAAAGACATCTCCCTTGCAAAAGTATGAGTTTTATCGAACTGTCTCTGTATCTTTCTCTTGATTCGCGGAGTGATGCTGCATATATTCATTGCGTTGGTGCTACTTTATGGTTTGTTTTTGCGTGAAGCTCATTCTCGAACAGTACATTGTGGTGGAACATGATCCATTTCAATTGATGTTCCAGTCCCCTTCACCAGAATATCTGATGTTCGAGTTCTTTTAAGTTTGTGGATTGGGAGCTATTCTTAATCTGCTTTGACCCATGACCAACATTTTTAATATACTCTACTTCTTGATGCAATTGTGTAGGTTTTGCTGTATGTGGCAGCTGAAGATGAGGCATTTCTGGCTCTCAAGAGAGAAATGGATGCAGAATTCCTTTCAAAAGAAGGAAGATCAGCTTCTGTTCCATCTGATGCTCAAAAGTGGGATTCTTTAGACAATATGCCTTTGTCCGGAAGGACAATATCTCAATGGCTGAGTGAGCTGGATTCTATTGCTAAAGAAGTTGAGGCGGAGCTAATTTCAAGAGATATAGGCTGCCATTTGGTTGAGGTTTTGGAAGCAGTTAATGTAGTTCTTTTTGGGTTGAAAGGCTTCAAGCGGGCACCTGTGCTTGTAGATTCCAAATGTTCATACTTGCACTCTGTGCTGAGTTCTAGATGTGGCAGTGGTAATGTTCTGATCCGCGTAATGCAAATGTAGCTAGCTTTTTCTGCATATTTTGTGCACCACATGTCCAATATCTTTGAATTTGGATATAGACGTTGTGAGATATGCCTTTCCTTTGAATCTGATTAGAACTGATGACTGATGGTACACTTCATACTTCCCTTGTCGACAGCGATTTTGCTTAGCATTATTTACATTGAGGTTTGTCGAAGACTTGGTCTGACCATTGTGGGATCTCGTGTCGGGGAAGATTTTTTGATATGGCCCCAAACTGGGAACCCAGAGGTGTGTTGACTGCTGATTTAATTGCAATGTGATGGATCTCATATCTTGGGACTGATTATAGATTTATGTATTGTACTCCACCTGCAGGAGCTCTTCCAGGTGAATAAAGGGAAGAGCTTGTTTGCCATCGTCAACGGAAGGTGTGTTGATGACCCAAAATCTAGGGCATCAGACTTAACTAGCAATTCACTTTTAGGACTTGAGATAGCTTCAAACCGGGATATCATTGGGATTGCTTTGGCAAACTTGATCGTAAGTTTTTCAATGTTCTGCATTTGTTACTTGATTTTGATTTCCTCATTGCATTCCTATTTTATTCATTTCACAATGTTCCTCTATGAATTTCATAATTTATGCCTGAAAAAATTGCAGAGGCTTCATTGGAAGCGTGCTTCGAGGCTTAATCATGGGCTGATGTTGACTACTCCTCTTAGGCATGCTGACTATGCTTCTGAAAAATCCAACAAATTTGATGATTCAAATGCCCCTGTGCTACGGCCCCAAGATCTTAGGTAATACTTTGTTTCTTTTGTATGATTGTGACTCAGTTTTTAGCTTTTTCCCATGTCACGTTTTGTTTTGACATTGCTCATTAGTTCCTTGTGAAAATTGATGATATGAAAGTGCATGAAAAGTGTGCTGTCCGTACATTTGGTTGCATTTGTTATGGAAAATGAGATTTGTCATCCAAGACTACCGAATTTTCGTCATGCAAGACTATGATCATGAAGCATCTGCAGTAATTTGCGATCTCGCCACTGTATTAATTTGGTTTTGACTTTTATGTATAATGCCAAATACAATAAGTATCATCAGGACAATATAGCAGGTCCTGTATGCGACAATATAAACCAATTGAGTTGTTTTAACATTGCAAGTCTTGCTTTGCTTTCTGATAGGGCTGGTTGATGAGTGGCACTCAAAATTTATGCAGCTGTAGATGTTTCTTGTTTTTATTTCTTTTAGAAATTAAGATGTGGTTGACAAGAGACAGATCATATGTCTATTAAAACTAGTTTCACAATCATGCTTCAAAATCTGTCACGCAACCCCAATAAGAATATGAACTGTAAACAATCTCTAAATATATAGGGGCTTTTTATCATATTTCTTCAATATGATGAATTTATGAGTTGTATAGACTACAAATATCTGAAAGTACATGAAGCACATGGGCTTTCTTCAAATTCTCATCTTAGCACCAGAGGAGTTTTTGTACCTTTTATTTTTCTAACCACACCAACCAAAATATTGTTCTTTGCCTTTTCCTGCTGGCATATAAGGTCATGCCATAGATCATGATGGTCTTTTTGCTTGGATGAGTTCATGTTAGAAAGGGGTTGGCTTCACATCAATGCCAACTTTGCCCTCAACTTGATTATTTACTGTCTGCATGCCTTTACTTATAATTTACAGGCCTCATAATGCGTAGTTGTCCTAACTTGGAATAATTGGCATGTCTCCTCCTCTTTGCTTTGTTTTCATTTAGTTCTATCTGCTTGGTTTTGAAAATGATTTTCTATTTTTGATCACTATAGTCTTGAGCAGATGTCATGGTTTTTGACGTGCAGTTATGTGATGGTATAAACTCGAAGTCTCTGCAATGCAGTATAATTCTCCCAGACGGATGTTTCTCAATATAGTAATCTAAGATTGTCTTCACAATACCTAGAAAGGTCTGTAGCTGCCAAAATGATATCAGTCAGTATTGGTAACTTGTTCCTGTCGAGTCCCCCAAGGGTGTAATGATATATGTGGAGGGGCTTTCATTAATCATCACGTGTCCTTCAACTTGAAATAGACCAAGTAGTCTTTTCCTCTACAAATGCTTATCCTCGTCTGTTTATTTCATAGCAAACATTTGTTCTCGTAGTTTGGCGTTAGTGGATTAAATAGCAAGCTTTCTTCTGTCAATGTACATTTTCCTTGGTCACTTCACTTAACTTTCTTCTCAAGTCTGTAGATTATTTTTGCCTCGCATCTTTGTCAAGTAACTTCATCATGGCGTTTGAATTATAACTTGACAGGTTGGCTATTATGGCTTCAGAAAGATTATTGATTCTGCAGCCGCATAACTGGGCTCTGAGGAGGGACCACGGGATGATGCTGTACTACAATAAGTATGAACTGCTACTGATTTTCCTTGAAAAGGACCCAATTTCCTTAATATCAATGACCTTCTTACACTAATAATTCCAGGGACTACGGGGAGGCGGTTCAAGAACTTAGCATTTGTATGGCATTTGCACCAGAAGAAGAGGCGGAGATTTTGGAACCATTCGTCGAGAAGCTGCATTTGCTGCGGCTGGAAGCGTCGTGGAAGTCCATGGGGCATAATCAATTGACAGTTCCTTAGGTTGTACTCTGCCCTTAACATCCTCTCTGTCTCTCTCTCTCAATGGCATGTTTCCTAGTGTCGGAACAATCTGTGGCTGTACAATCTCAAGGCTAGAGTAGCTAATCCAATTTGTCCGACTGTTGTATGTGTATAAGATAGGATATATGATAATATAGATTAAAGAACTGGGAAGCAATGGCTTTCTTGACACTTACTCCATCATTGTCTTGCTTGAAGACATTGTCCTTCTCTTGATCTATTGTGTACGTTCGGTTTTAGATAGAGCTTTTCCACGTTCGCTGTTGCCGGATTCGATTCTTGCGAAACTACTTTCATGCATAATTCTTTTCTCTCGTTAAGAAACATGCTCAGCACCGTGTTTTCAAATTTCAACACGTCCACTTCTACAACACGGTACATTTTTCACTTTTTCACATTTTCATTTAGCAAAAAAAAAAAAAAAACATTTTTCACTTTTTCCTTCTCCCTCTTTTTCAATACTGGATATGAAAGTTCAGTTTTCTTCCGACTCCTGTCTTGTTTTGAGCATTGCATCTTGTTTTCAAATTTCGGGAAATTTGTACTTTTAAGACAAATTAAAAATGCTACTGAAACAAAAAAAAAAGACAAATTGAAATCAGCAGTAAATGCTAATTAACAATTATACAAGATTTTACGTTCATGATTACTGTAAGCAATCGGTTACGTACGGAATAATGCTGCGCATCTATCATTAATTATAATTATCAAAGAAGGAGTACGAATATTCTAGCCATAAAAGAAGAAAATTGTTTATGAGAAACATCACCATGTGGTCCAAGTCACAGGGCAGCATCTTTCGAGACCAACATGCGCACGATCATTGAGTTCTATACTGTGATTAGATTAGATTAGATTAGATTAAATAAGATATTTTAAGGGATTTAAAAAAAAATCATTCCCTCTTCTCCAAATAAAATAATAAAACAAGTCAACTTATTGCCTCAATCCTGCGATGGAGAATGATTTCGTGTTCGCAAGAGAGTTGGGAAAATCTTGGACGGTCAACGCATGTGAAGTAGATGGCCATTTTTGTTATTTGGCCCAGATCAGACGGAAAAAAATTCACTCAAGTCAATGTAACAAGGCAATTATTAAAAAAGAAAAGTCGGGTCAGGACAAAAGTCTTGCATCGCTTAAGAGTGTACGCATCGAGTTGTATATAATATGGTTCCCGCAGTTTTTAAATCGAGTGCTATTTTGAAATTGGCACGGTGGACTCTATATAATTCTTCACTTTGATCCCTTAGATGTGAGTTTTGTCTCATTAATCTAGACTTTATGTCTAGTGATCAATTATAGAATTATGTATCGTAAGTTGGCAAGAATTAGAAAATTGTTGCATGCACGGCGCCTTTATACAAGCATAGGAAGAGACATTGCTTGTAAAACACGTTTGGTAGGTAAACACAGAACACTGTAGAGCAAGCGTGATTTGATAGGTCAGCAAGAATGTATACAAATGAGAGAAATCCTAATTATCGACCTAACTCAAGTTAATCTGTTGCTAAGCCCCTCAGCCACAATTTTTATCATGATATAACATTTCATATTTTATGCAAATCAAAAATTAAATTATTGACCATTGTTACATCCCAAATCCACTAAAAATGGCCTAGGCAAATAGTTATCATAACTGTGTGAACAATTTCATGCCATTTCCTCCTTAGAGTTCTCTCCACTTCCTTTCATCTTCACACAACTTTCTTCTTCAACCTCCATGCAGGGGTTTGAGTTAGATCTATCCCTCCTCTCCTTTTTTTTTTCTTTTTTCTCTTTGGCTAATTGGGTTCTCTGTTTTCTTTTTCCTATTTTCCTCCCGTTTTGATAAGCTTTTCTCTTCTGATCTAGTTTAGATCTGCAAGCTTCTCTCTCCCGTTGTGGGAAGGTATCTCTCTCGATCTAATCTAGATTTAGGGATTTTTGCGTGTATGTTTTCAGGGTTTCGCATTCCTCTAGTTTTGTTGGTGTGCAAGTCCAATTTTGAAAGAAATTGAAGGAACTTCACAAAAGTTTCACTCTCACGGATACAAGATCTATGCTTGTTCAACCTTGTTTCTTTGAGCAATGGTGTTGGGGTCGTTTACCTAAATGCGAATCTCTGAAAGGCAAAGTCGGAACAACAAATGAAGATTCGACGCATGCTTATTATTGAAGGCCGATTTGGTGATCGGCTGCAGATTTTTATTGAATAAATTTCATTCTCGCATGATGACGCAAGCGAAGGAATATGGGAAGTAAGGTTGAGGAAGAACGAAATGAGCCACGAACAAGTTGCCCAAGTCCAGTGACGGGCCATTTCTTGTCCAGACAAGTACCTCCGCGCAATCCTGGCTATAGAATGATTCTACAAGAGAAGAGATCTAACTATTTAAACAGCCAGAGATGGTGTTGCACAGATATCTAGAGGTTTTGGTTGGGAAGAGCAGGACCCAATCGACGCACGATCCTTCAAGAGGCACGACATGAATGAGAGACATAAAGAGGAGTGTGATTGGCCGCTGATTTTATTGAATAAGTCACAGATTTGCTCTTTAAGTTTGTGACTCCTAATATTGTTTCAACGATTCATCTTATTATATGGAGTTTATTTTATTTATCTTCGATTTGTTTTGGTTTGTAGTAAAACTGCGTTGTTTCTCTCTTATATTTATGTGGAATTGAATAAAATATTACTTTGATGAAAAAAAAAAACGAGAGTGCATGCACAATCTCCATAGTTAGCTCTATGTCATTAGTAGGATGCTAAATTATCCTTGTATACCTTACCTTCGTTTGGAAGAATTTTGGTTTTTTTTTTTCCTTGGTTATGGGAAGAACTTTGGTTAGGCAGGTAGGCTTGGAGGGAAATTCATGAAGAAAAGCCAGTCCCGATGATTCAATGCGTTTAATGTTAATCCATGTTGTTATGATATGGGCTACTTACTCGAAACTCATATATTTCTTACAGGGAAAAACACAATCACCGACGAGCACGGGCCTCTATGTGCCAGCATCCGGTTAAATAGTCATTTTATGTGTCTAATTAGGATGATACTACAATGTTTTTGTGTTGGTAAATATTTGAAAGAGTTGGCAAGTGGAAAAAAAAGTGTGGGTAAAAAAATTCTTAGTCATCTAATTTTCCCAATAGCTTATTGGAATTTACTGACATTTTCATGAAAATACAAAATCTTTGTTTCACCTTGCAAATTACTGACTTTACTTATTTTTTGTCATGACCCTTCCTCGGGATGGGGATGACGGGTTTAGAGGTATTGCCCAAAGGCAGATAGATGACCCTCGATTAGGCACGGGCTCTCCCAAGTCTATAACTCACGTTAAGTTGGATGGTATTTTAAGTTCGATTTCGCCTAAGAGATTCTAGGAGTTGCCACTGGCTATTTGAGGTTAGTTAGAAACCAAATGAAAACCAAATGAGACATGGGAAGTTCATCTTATTTCTTACGCAATCAAAGATTCTAAATCCGAGAACTTGATTACTTTAATATTTCTTTAATTGCCTATGTGGTATCTCTAACTTGGAAGTATGTTATCTAAGTGGTCATATGATGTTGATTATCAATTATGATCCTAAAGGTATCAAAGCCGCTAAATGTCATGAAAGTATTCTAGGAGGGCATTCATTATGATCCTAATTTTGACCAAACCATTCTAGAAAAGAAATTAACGAGCAATTTTATTAAAGTGCAGGGTAGTAATGAAATAGCCAAGTATTGAAAGCGCCTAAGTAAATGTATGGAAATGTAGACCCGACACTTGTTGGGCAAAGAATATATATAACCATGTTATAAGCTCCGGGGCATGATCCCTCATGAGCTAAATGGAAACTTAAATATGCGTGAAATTACTCAAAATGCATAAAATTACACTATATAATTCTAATCTACGCAAAAAAGATTATTTACAAAGATGATTATAATTACCAAAAAAGCACTAAATTAGGAAAGTGACTCTAGAAAATTAGGAAAATTTTGAAAATGTCATGCCCAATTTAACACTAATCTACGTTCTTTCTTTTTAAAAAAAATACCTAATTTATCATTTTTTAATTTTTTTAAATAAAAATTATTCATTAAACCGATCTATGCTTGATTTACGTGAACAGAGAGCAACTCAGAACGGGAATATCACGCTAACCAAGCTCAAATCAACCTTTTCAAGATTGAAACTTGGTGTGGGCATTTCGTCGAACATCTAGTGTGCATTGTATTGCCCAAGCTCGTTTCTCCGATCCAATTTCATAGCTTTCAATCTCCACCTATAGACGATATTAAGTACAATAAAGCATCAAGGTTATAATAAAAAATGCATAGAACAAGTTTAAGACGAAATATCATCCTAAAACACATCCTAACACGATTGAAATTAGCCTCAAAATTACGAGTCTGACCTGTTTTTCAAATCTGGGTTTGAACCCAAGTCAGGCAAATAAGTTGCTTGCTCAGATTCCAGCCCCGATACTTACCACACGGCATACAATCATGAACATATAATTAATCCGAAAGAAACTATGTAACATTAAGTTTCAAATGAAACAAGCATCTCGGAGAATGATTAACTACACACATCAAAATGACCCCTCCAACTAGTCTACTCGCATGCTACACACTGGCCAGCCATGAAATAGTTTGGATTGACTCTGTTTTTTGCTCAAGTTCTAAGCAATCTCATGGTTCACACGGGGATTTAAAGACCAAAAAGAGCTGACCTATGCATCATTTGTACTCCCATATAACATCCATCAAGCTCTAGAAGACAGGTAATGCATAAAAAGGGACATAGCAAGTCAAACATGCAAGACTCTTGGAATTGGTTCAACACTAGAATTTCCAGCCTCAGAAATAAGTTTTCTGGGCTCATGTTCCTCTCGACTTTCCATGATAAAAAAATGGTCAAAAGTGAACAAAAACACATCTAGAGTCCTTAAATTACTTCATAGTTTCTGTTTAAAGTGGCTCTTGACCGAGGAAGTCAAGAAATTGTCCCTTGAAGGCGCCTGGAAGTAGGCTCCGTCGAGCTGGAAAATGGGTTCTGCAATGCAAAATAACTAATAACGAAGGTTTTTGGTGGCCTCCAAGACCAGACTGCAGAACCTCGTTTGTCGACTTTTTTGACATAAACACCGACTAGATCTATTATAGTTTAGTTCCTAAGTCATGGTTTGCCTCACATGCTCCTCATGTTTCTCAAAAACTCTCACTTGTCCTTGTCGGTGGCCATCTACTTTCAACACTTTTTCCAGGTTTGTGGGCTTACTCCGGTACACTTTTCTCGCCTTAACTTGAACGAGTCTAAAGCCGACCAAGGGACTGAGAGGAGCCTTCTTTAGAGAGTTTATCCACTAAATTAAGCTAGCTTTTGGTTGGTCCTTGCCCACACACCAAGGCTACCAAGTGAGCTATTTCACCAACTCTCCGACTTCGTCAGATTTTTCAAACTCGTACCGCTGCTAAGCTGACTGATTTGGTTGAGATTTTTGCACCCCTTCATCTGCTTATCCATGGCTAATTTTTGTCTATCTGCAGATCTAATTGTCGCCTTCCACCATAGCCAGAGATAAGGTTGATTGGGAAGCTGAGTAGGATATAGTGAGGGCACGAAATTGCTTACTCAGCAGCTTCGAATTGGGGCCAAATTGTGGACTAGGTTTTGGTAGCTGGTTTGATTGCTTTAATCCATCAATTTTGCTGGGGTTTTGATCAATTGGCAAGTTCATATATTACTCTAAGCCTCTGACCAGACTTCGTAATTTCCTCTGCCTGATCTTGAAAGAAAGTCCCTCAAAGTTGGCCATATTATTGCTCGAGAATGACGAATTTGATTTAATTTGGTCCTTATGGCTTTATTTGATCAATTTGGCCTGGCTCGAGCTCAATTTCAACCTTAATTAGGGGTCAAAGTAATAAAAATGATGATTTAAGGGCTTGAGCAAATTTTGTAAAATTTGCGAATCGGTCCCTCAACTTTTGGAAATTGCATTTTGGCTCCAACTAGTCACATTCAAATCCTCGGCCATAATTTTTTGTTTGAAAGTAAATTTTGAGAAAAATAATTCCATTTGAAAACTATACTAAATGCCTCGGTAATCTATATGCACGAATTTGACATAAAATATTTTTGTGTAAAAGCAAGTTTCAATTTTATGTAAACACGATCTTTTAGAAAAAAAATTTGTGTTAACATCTTTTGTCAATTTTCATTTGTCTTTCTTACCATCATCTTAAATTTACCAACTCTTATATGAATGTATCAATCATTATCTAAGTGACTTTAACAACTTCTTTCCAATTAAATTACCAACTTTCACTCGATTTACTTACCAACGCTAATTTAGTTTTCTTTATTCCATTTATTAACTATTGTTGTCGTTTATTGAGAATTTATTAACCTTTATTTGCATGACATATAAGCTTTTCTCATAATAGGTTAATTTTCAAACTATTTACGGAATCTCATTTGAGTTGCTTAACAACGTTAACTTGTTTTTTAATTTGATAACTTTTCTATAGACTAACCAGTTTTACTTTTATTTCTCTTGCTTACCAATATTACTAAATCTTTTTAGAAATTACCAATAATACTGCCAACTATAGTCCTTATACTTTGTTTGAGCGACCAAAAATTTAATCCTTATATTATATTTTAATGAAAACTCAATTAATTCATTACGTTTCCATAAGAAATCATATGGAAACGTTAAATCAAGATAAACTTAATCGACGGTTCTTCTATATATGAGTGTGCACAATCTGACTAAGGACATCTTTGATTTGACTTTGGAGGGATGCAAATACCTTTGGGCTAAATGGGTTTTCCGAAATGTAAGTAGTGTTTAGTAAGTGTTTTTTAAAATCACATTTAAAAGCAACTTTGGCTTAAATATCGTTTGGTAAAAACTATATTTTGTAAAAGACTTTTGCTAATATTTTTTTAAAAAAAGTTTCCAGTGGAGCTCAACCACTAGCTATCGCCGCCGGCCAGATTTGGTCACCAGCCAACCATCGATGACTAGATCTAGTCGCTGGCCACTGCCGCTTGACCTTAGGCAAGGTGGCTTGAGGTCGCACGACCTCAAGCGGTGCTTGGGTCATGTAACCCAGGCGACACTTGAGGTCCGGCAACCATTGCTTGGGGTTGATGTACCTCGGGTGACGCCATGGGTCCGCAACGCAAGCAACGTGACCCAGATGACGCTCGAGGTCGGGCGACCCCAAGCGACATCGCCTAGGTCGTGCGACCTCGGCAACCACTGCATGGGGTCGTGCGACCTCAAGCGACGGTTGCCTGGGAATCGTTTGACCCCCGCTTGGAATAAACGGATCTCGGGCGTCACTTGGGTCGTGTGATCCCTAGGCGATGGTTGCCGGGGTCGGGCTAGACCTCAGGTGGCTGTCGCTAGGTGCTGGACCTTCTGTCTAGGGAAGATGAACATTGTGCGAAGAACAGTGAAAGTTGCATTTCAAAAATGCAACTTCTCATGACATTTCCAACTTTGCATTGGCCAAAAATCTCTTAAAGAGCATTGGAAATGTAATTGCATCTCCTCAAAATGAGTAAAAAAAGTTGTTAAACACTATTTGCATTTGGCCAATGAACTTTAGAGCCCAAATGGGTATTTCAAATGTTAAACCAAACAGGACTTACAATCCCACTAAAATCAATTCCATTGTATTCGACAATAGCATCCTCATTTCTAGTTCAGATTGAAATACACGAATTTAGGTAAGGCATTTTCGAAAACTACCCAACTCTCGGACATACTAATCACAATTTCAACTGATGGGCAAAGTATTTTAGACAATCCATGGAGTTCTTCTTATCCAATTCAATTCTCGAATATTAAATGAGTTTACAAAATATTTCTTCATTCATTACTAACGAAAGTATCAACATTAACTATAGAGTAATAGCCAATGTCATCTTTAAGTCTTATTTGGAATGTAAACACAAATAATCGCACTTAAAATCTGGTCAATCAATCGATGGCACGGGGGATTAGAATCACTACAAAAACAAAGTACGAGCACTGAATTTGGACACTTCAGAAAGTACAATGGCCAAAAATTCTAATTTTTCAGAAGTTTGTGTTTGGTGGAGGTAGGAGAACTCGAATCATAATCGTAACGAGGAAGAAAACGAACCGCCGTCTGCGCTGAGCCAAGGTGGAAAGGCGTTGGACGAGGACGGCGACGGCGGCGAAACAATGGCCTGCGCCTGCAGGCTCTCCTCCCTCCGCCTCTCTCCGCCTCTCCCCCCACGGCGTCCCCACCGGAGCGACCTCGTTCTCGCGCCGGCGCCATGGCGCTCCCTCTCGTTGCCGCCATTCCATCTCAAGTCATCGAAGTCAACGTACTTGACCGCCCGATTCTTCGCACTCGCTGCCCCCGGAAGCCCTGAGCTCTCTATCCCCGGCGGCGGAGACGACAACTCCGGCGGCGGCGGCGGTTTTGGCGGTTCCGATGGATTCTCCGGGTGGTGGAATCGCGACGGCGGCGGCGGCGGAGGCTCTCCACTCGGTCGTCTTCTCGTTCTCTTTCTCTGCTCCCGCGCGCTGACCGGCAGGAGCAGCTTCGTGAACAAATCGGCTTTGTTCGTCATCGTTTCGGTCGTTTCTCATTTCTGCGCATTTCGAATACCTGCCTCGGCGCTGGCGAGAGCTGCTCTCGGGGAGGAGGAGGAAGAGAAAGGTGTCATTTGGGAAGTGCAGGGAGGCAATTGGACGAAGCTTGTCCCTGATCCTCGCAACGAGGACGCTTTCGTGGTCGCTTCGCCGGGTGGCTTCGGTTTCGGAGATGAGAAGTTGTTTGCTCCCGGCGTTTTCCCCAATCTGTGGTTGCAGTGCAGGGGCTTGTTCATGCGGTTGATGCTTCCTGAAGGATATCCTGACAGCGTCACCAGTGATTATTTAGATTATTCTCTTTGGAGAGGAGTTCAAGGCATAGCGAGTCAAATCAGTGGTGTTCTTGCCACTCAGGTAGTGCATATGTTTCCTTGAAATAGCTCTAAAGCCGTGTGTTACTTTTTAACTTGGTAATGATGCTTTTAGAGCGCCTGTTTAATGTAGGACAGAGTATACCTTTGCATCCTATTGGGGTAATTGCTAACATAAGCATCGTTGTAAATTCTCCTTGGAAAAAGTTGTAACTTGTTACGGAGATATCCCTCATGACTATCGCTCTAGGAATTCTGGTTGGTTTGGCCTGATAATCTCATTTACTCCTACAAGATTTAAAGAAACTCATTTATTCTGAAAAGCTTTTTATAGCTGTGGGATGGAGTTTCAAATTTCAGTTGGGTCTGAAATGAAGGAGAGAAAGGGAGAGGAGAGTAATTGGTAATCGCTGATCTTCCATTGGGACTGATTTGAGGAATGTATTGCTGGTGCTTTAAGAGAATTGTCACTGGCAATGGCAGGCAAGCAAGGGTCTTAAAGGACAAATCAACTAACAAAAGACCGCGAGAATTAACAAAGAGAGGTTTGAATTCTTCTCCTAAGATGTATACAAAAGTTTGTCACCGGAAAAGCTGAAGAACTGAACTCAAAGATATAAAGTGTAGATTTTTTAAAGTAAAGGTTGCAAGTCTTTTCCACTTACTACGTGAGGCGTAATATAGCTTTTCCTAACTCAATCCTCTTCAGCATTTGCTCAGCAACATGACAAAAGTGTTTTTGCAATTGTTGGTGCCTTGTGGTTATGTACGTATGATATGTTATTTGTGTAGGCCTTGCTATATGCTGTTGGTTTAGGAAAAGGAGCTATTCCTACAGCTGCTGCCGTGAATTGGGTGCTGAAGGATGGGATTGGATACCTCAGCAAGATTTTCCTCTCAAAATTTGGACGGCATTTTGATGTCCATCCAAAGGGGTGGAGGCTCTTTGCTGATTTGTTGGAAAATGCTGCCTTTGGAATGGAAATGTTGACTCCTGCCTTCCCACATCTTTTTGTTTTCATTGGTGCTGTTGCAGGAGCAGGACGCTCGGCAGGTGCTCTCATTCAGGTGGTTATCAAGTTGTGTGTTTATTTCAAATCGATATTTATCAGCCTCTCTATTTCTTTCTTATACTATTTTGAAACAGGGTTGTTTCTAACATGTTAGACAATCACTATAGAAGATTAAGCTTCCTGCTCTTAAATTGATCTTGCTTATCCAGTGTTGAAGGAAGTGAAATTACTTCAAGAAGAATCCTGGAATTCTGAGCTGTGACCATTCACTCAGTCAAATAGTCAGATAGATTTGAGTTTTTAATGCTCCCTGCCATCTCAATTGATACAATAAAATCATTTTCCCTGTGTCTTGCAGAAATAAGTCGATGGACATTCTACAATATTGACTATTCTGTTTGATATATCAATGAAAATCTCTATTAATCTTTTGTCCCATGTTTGAACGTTGTGCTTGTTTGCTTTGTTTCTATAGAAGTTAGAATCACTTGCTCTTATATTATTTGCGTTTCTCTTAGCAATTGTGCTGAGACTGAGTCCTCTGGGAATGCATATGGGCTACTTTAATACAGCCTGTTATCTCCACCATAATTGGATTTCTTTCCTTAGACTTTTTTTTTCTCTCAATTTATTTTTAACCAACTTTTTTGATGAGTTATGAAAGCGTCTCTTTTGTTTTTGGATCAATTGCTTCTTTGTTTGCCTTTTCCTGACTAATATGTTATCATCAATATGTGTTCTCCCTCTTTTCAAGGGTAACCTAATTACAACTCATAAGTGCTGGAGCTTATGCTTGGCATTGGTGTTTCCCTCTGGGGTAATAAGCGGTGGTTGTTTTTTTTTTTTGTACTTAGTTTGTTTTGCATTATGTTATTCTCATACCGGATAATATAATATCACACAGTTACTGAAAGTTGGCTCTGTCAGGCGTCCACCAGGAGCTGCTTTTATGCTGGCTTTGCTGCTCAGAGGAACTTCGCTGAGGTGAATACATTTTCTATTGGCTTTGTCTGTTTTGTTATCTTGGTAAAAATTTCGGCTTCAAGTGGATGTACGTCCTTAATTTTTACCCTTTGATCTGTATCTGTGTGCTGACATCATTGTGCATTACTGCTAATGAGTCATGTTCAGTTCTGAATGTTAGTGTTGACTGTAGGTGATTGCCAAGGGTGAGGCACAAGGAATGGTGAGCAAGTCTATTGGTATCGCACTTGGTATAGCATTGGCAAATGCCATAGGCTCCTCTACACCTCTTGCACTGGCTTCTTTTACTGTGGTGACTTGGGTCCACATGTTCTGCAATCTTAAGTCATACCAATCGATTCATCTGAGGACTTTAAATCCTTATCGTGGAAGTAAGCCCTTATCCTTTTGTTTGTATATGTGAATTATGATGAAATATGTTTCAAAGAAAAGAATCTGTCCGCATCTGTTGATTAGGTTATTTCACGATCTAGTCATTCGGAAGTTGTTTGTCTTCCGCTATGTTGTCGTCAAATGGAAGAGGCAAGTGTTTGTCTGAGTTCTTCGGATACACTGCCCAGCCATGTCGGCCCTAAAACAAGTATAGAGCATGTTCTTTTACAAATGAATGTCATAGCAGTTTGTATTTTTAATTAATAAATTTTACCATTATGGTTGGAGTAAGGTCCATAAATATTGCAGTGATCATAAGCCTTCAATATACTTTCCCAAGTCAAAGGAATTGCATCAGACAGTCAAAGAAAAACTATGCCCTCGGGCCAAGTCTTGTCGCACGTTAAATTACTAGTACTGACTCTACGCAGATGGAGTTTCTTGCATTGCTTGGAATGAATCGATGATGTTTTTTATTTACTGGAGTTTGCTTGATTCTACTGTGTTGTGAAAATCGAGCTCACTCTGAGCTAGGAGCTTGAATATTAATGACAACAACTAAGCTCATTTCACTAAGCGTAGTTGACCGAGTGCAATTCTTTGTCACCATTAGGCCCTTTATCTATCAAGTCCTTTATAAGATCCGGTTTATATCTCCTTGTCTTAGGTCTTCTTTTGCCTCTTTCTATATGCACCACCTTAGTAACCACATTTTCTAATGGGAGCATCTGAAGGCCATCCTTCAACGGTGCAACCCATTTTGTGTGAGCTTTTTCCATCTTATCCTTGATTAATGTCGTCAGTCGCTTATCCTGCAATACTCATCATCTAAACATGTTGGTTTATGACCGTAGAGCATTCTTTGTGATAACACACACTGGCTGTATCCCTATCTTATGAAATCTTCCCTTAAGCTTGGCATTTATAATCCCCTAAATGTTTAGGGTGCTCCCTCACTCATGTATTAAATATCTAAAATAAAAAAGTGATGCTCCAGTAGCCTTGCAAACCAACTAATATGAATACGCAAATTTGACTTCACTCTCAATTTGGATGACTTGAACTGGATATTCCTATAAAGCTGAAAGTCAAGTCGGCTTGATTAACTTGCAAATATTTGTTTAGCCTTAGTCCTAACAGAAATCACTTTGAAATGTTTTCATGTGCCTACTACATTAAGGTGATGATGACATATTTAAATTCTTGCGAATGCTTTCCATTGCATACTTCTCAAGTACAGTTCTTGTCCAAGTTGCTAGTTTGTAAAATTGAGTGATGAGGGATCATTGAATGGACTCAAAATAAAAGTAGAAAGAATATGTTCTGATGATATCCTAGCTCACAATTTTATCTTTTCCTATCTACATTACTAAAGGTTGTATATGGTGGTGTTCTGTATATTCTGGATCAGGTTTGGTTTTCAGTGAGTACCTACTGAGTGGTCAAGCACCTTCAGTGAAGGAGGTCAATGATGAAGAACCACTTTTCCCAGCTCTGCCCTATCTCAATGGAACATCGAAAAAGGTGAGAGTTGTATTTTTCTTCTAATGTACTTATATCTGCTATTAGTTAGCCACTGCTAATGATATTTAAGATTTCCGAGGATTTGAGTGTATGAAGGTTGAGCAGCTTTGCAGAATGATTAGGAAAATCATGGTTGATCTCTTTCTTGTACTCTATGTTACATTTATACATACGTGGGTGTTGTGCTTGTATCTCGTATTGGCTTGGACGCCAGAACTAGTTTTCCTTGAGATCATTTTGTCTCAGATGCTTGTAGTTTTGGTCTCTAGGACTTGAATAGTTGCAAATCACTGTAGCCTGAATTTGATGTTGATATTTTTCCATGCATTTTTGAGTTTCATCGGTGATGAGGTAACTGTGTCATAGATGCTAATTATTTGTTTTGTTGTATCCCTGAATTCTGATTATGTAGATGATAAATTTCCAAGCCATGATTCAGCACCATCTGCTGCAGCTTCTTAAATGACCTTTTCTTTTAGCAAATGACTTTAGTATCCATTAAAGAACTGCAAAAGCCAAAAAAAACCGAGATTTGAATAATTGTGTTGTTGGAATCTCATCAATAATTTTCACCATAGGCACAATCCAGTGCACTATCTCCGGAAGCAAAGGAAGCAGCTGCTCAAATTCAGTGCCGGCTGCAGCTAGGTTCCAAGCTCAGTGATGTTATCAACCACAAGGAGGACGTCGTGGCACTATTTGATTTATTCAGAAACGAAGGCTACATTCTGACAGAGTACCTAGGAAAATTTTGTGTAAGTGAATTTTGTTTATTATTGCTTGGTCTTGATGATTTCACTCTTCCCTTCCCATATCATGTCTAGCTTTATCCTTCTCTGTCATCCAGCACATCCTTTAGATTCCTGATTTCCATCAATTGCTTATTGATGGAGTGGTACCATGTAGTTAGTTTGACCAATCTAAAGGACTTTGTGAAAGTATAAAAGTTACCCAAATAAGGTTGGAGACTCAGTAAATGGAAAACAGACATTTTTCATTTAATCTAAGCCTTTGTGCTTCATTTGTAATGGTTAGGTAGCACCATACTGGTTTAGGACTTTCACTTATTATATCTATTAAATTCTATTGAGAAATAAGAATATTGGTGTGAATCAGGTTGTGCTGAAAGAGAACTCTTCGCAACAAGACATGCTTAAGTCATTGTTCCATGTCAATTATCTGTACTGGTTGGAGAGAAATGCTGGAATTATGGCCACAAGCGTCAATCATGACTGCAGAGCCAGTGGAAGGCTACGTGTATCATTGGAGTATGTGCAGAGGGAATTTAAGCATGTCAAAGATGATGCAGAGACAGTGGGCTGGATAAGTGATGGACTAATTGCCAGGCCTTTACCTACTAGGCTTCGTGCAGGTCGCATAGCATCTTCGAGTGCAGTGTGATCTAAAGATGCTGATTTGGGCCGAGCCTGTTGCATGGCTTTTGGTGATGCCTCAAGAGTTGAAGAGAGAAAAGATCTTCACGTGGTCGAGGACTTGAACTTTTGGCATGGTTTCTTCTTTATTGTCATTAGTCACTGCACTGGTGACTTGTACAGATTCTGGCAAATTCAACCGAATGTGACTGCAGTTACCCAGCATGACTAGGAGAGTAGGCTTATCGGGTACTTCTTCAAACCATTCATTTGAGTGCGAATAACATACTGCTATTTGGGTGGGTTGGAGTTAAAGATTAACGAGGTGAAAGCTTTGGGAACCAGAAGCTTCCAATCAAGTTGTCAAGTCACGGCCATGTCCTCCAGGAGTTTCATTTGGTGCCTGTCTTCAGCAATGCATGCCCACTGATTGTTTTATCTACACGGTTCTCTTCGAAGCTATCATTGACCGAAAGCATTTTGTTTTTTAACTCCTGTTTCTGTCTCTCGTGAAATAGTTTCTCCAGGAAGTATTGCCCCTCATGTAACAGTAGCAAAAAGGATAACAATTGCTTATGTTCCTAGCGAACCAAATCTTTGGCGAGCCGAAAAAACCTTCTTTGGCATCTTATTTGAAGTAGCATATCACCTCTAAGAATAATTTTCACTCTGCATCGATTGACAACTATGCCTTCGTCATTCAATTATACTCTGATTGAAGCACTGGGTACTAATCACGAATGTCTTTTAACCAACGATCACAACATTATTCTTTTGTGTTATTTTGGAACCCATTGACTCGAAATCTTATATTTGTGGTCGATTAATTTGGCCCATGATTCTATTCAAATCTTTCCCGGCAAACAATATTTCAACAAATGCCAATTCGTGTGTAAGAATCTATAATTTATGATCCAGAGGGTTTTCATTGAGCATTTGACGGCGTGTGATGCCGACCATTAAGTTATCTTCTACGGGCAAAAGATGAGCATCTTTCCTTGAGCAATCCATGCATGTGTCTAGAGCATCTCACGATTTGATACACATATTTCTACGGTACCTTTCAGGGTAAGCTGCCCTTACTCATGATTCATGCCTTATTTTTGTTGAATAGCTCGATGTTGTCCTCAAACACTTGCTGGGAAACCAGGGTTCTTGTTCTTATAAGATGCTAGAGCTTGTCGATGTTTTACTTGCTGCATTGTGAAAATCTTATAAGCGGACTTGCATAGATCCTGAACAATTTTCATGTTTCTGTTCGCGGTTTTGACTACTCAATGTCAATTTCTGATATGCAAAAGCAAGTCAAGCCTAATTTGTAGTGAATATGTTGGTTTGCCTGCAATTCTATCGGGAAACAAAGAGGAACTTAGATCTCTTTGGTGTAGGAAAACACTAGAAATGCGCCCGTGCTCCACAGCAAGAAACTATTTTCAACTGATAAGACTGCGTTGATATATATTCATAGGCTACCATACCATAATAACAAAAATTATCTAAACATAAATATGTCGAGTTTTGTTATAGTCGAATTCGAAAGATATATCATTGCAAGTCACTTTAAAAAGGGCAAAATGACACTTCTAGTGCCATAAGTTGTGTACGGACGACACTTTGGTGTTATAATTTTTTTTTGGATCACTTTGGTGCCAAGTCGGAGGAAAAGAGATCATTTAAGTGCTAATTTGGTCGGAAATCCGACGTGACATTTTTTATTAATTTTTGACGCCGACGTGGCTCGCCGGAGGATGAGTCAGTGTGTACAGTTAGCATTTTTTATTTTAAATAATTTTTTCCTTTTTTTTTCTTTTTTTTCCTCTTCTTTCCTTTTTCCTTTCTTTTCTCCCTCGCCGGCCTGGCCACTGGCAAAGCCCGGGAAGGGTTGGGCGAGGGCGGCCTTGCCCGTGGCCGGCGAGGGGCGACCCTTGCCGGCGACAAGCGAGGCCGCCTCTCGGGGGCCATGGGTGAGGCCGCCCATTGCCAGACTGGCGAGGGGAGGCCTCGCCCATGGCCGGCTAGGGGCGGCATCACCAAATTTGGGTGAGGTGACCCTTGCCGACCATGGGCAAGGCTACCCTCGCTTAGCCCTTCCCGGGCTTCGCCAGTGGCTAGGCCGACCACTGGCAATCGGTCGGTGAGGGGAAAAAGGAAAAAAAAAGAAAAGAAAGGAAAAAGGAAAGAAGAGAAAAAAAAGGAAAAAAATTATTTAAAATAAAAAATGCTGACTGTACACACTGACTCATCCTTCGGTGAGCTACGTCGGCGTCAGACATTAATAAAAAATGCCACGTCGGATTTTTGGCCAAATTGGCACTTAAGTGATCTCTTTTCTTCCGACTTGACACCAAAGTGATTTGAAAAAAAAGTTATGGCACCAAAGTGTCCTCCGTACACAACTTATGGCACTTGTAGTGTCCTTTTGCTCTTTAAAAAGTCTAAAAGGATTGTTTTGACTGTACTAATGGAAATAACACGATGTTTTCTCAATATTTGTCCCATAATTGTAAAAATATTATTTGTAAAATTATTAGATATAAAAAAATATGGACAAAATTTGCATGTGAATTTCATTTTCTCAAAGGTTCAATTGTTTCGAATTTAAAAAAAATGAAAAAAGATACTTGAGTTGTAAAATCCTAATTGAGAAAATAATGGGAAATGAAAACAAGCACGACAATTTCAAGCTCTGTTTATTCCACAGAAAATGAATGATTTAGAAAATATTTTCCTAAAATGATCAATTGAGTCACTTACAAAAATGATGAACGAAAAATATTTTCAATGTTAACGAAAATATTTAGACATAAATTATTGTTGATAATGAAAACATTTCTTATTGACTAGTTATTTCAAGAGATACAAACGATTATTTTTAGGATAATATTTTCAAAATTATTCATTTTCCGCTAAATAAAATGGCCCTAGAATGGTTGGGTTGGTGAATAAAAAGCTCATATGCGCTCCTCTTCTAATATTTCTACTCTCCATATGATGCAAGACCAAGAATTTTTCTTTCAAAATTCAAGTGATGCATACTTGTTGTTTTATTTTGGGATAATGACACAAATGATCCCTGAACTTTGGCTCAACGTGCAATGCGGTCCATAAACTTTAAATTTATTCAATGTGGTCCCTAAATTTCAACCCAATGTGCAATGTGGTCCCTGAACTTTTAGTTTATTCAACGTGACCTTTGAACTTTTTGTACATATTTAATTTAATCCCTAAACTACATAAAAATGTTCAATGTTATCCCTAAACTTAAATTAATGGAATGATAACATCGAATATTTCATACAGTTTAGAGACTAAATTGAACATGTATAAAAAATTCCATGGACCACATTGAACATTAAAAGTTCATGAATGATATTATTTATTGGGCTAGATTTCAATGACCACATTAAATAAATTTAAAATTCATGGACGACAAAAAAAAAGAAGAAGTTTACGGACGACATTTCATATTGGATCAAATCCCGTTAACCATTTGTATCATTTATCATTTTTTATTGAATTAAAGTTCAAGAACCACGTTCAATAAATCTAAAGCTTACAGACGACGTTTCGTATTGGATCACAGTTCAGAGACCTTCGTGCCATTTACCTTTTTTATTTTGTGTCGTGGTTATGAGGTTGGCGTCGGAATCGGTGGGAAGGACATAATTGTGTGCAGAAAATCGTACTTGATGAAACCGCGCAAGAAGTTAAGGTGAGGAATTAGGAGACGATCTGACTTTACACGGGGATCGAAAATGGCATCATCATCGTCACCTCCATTTCTGAGGCCGCCGCCTCAAACCTCTCTCTACCTGCGCACAGCTAAAATTCGCGCCTTGATGGTCACCAAAACCTGCGCCACCAAAGCTCGTCCTCCGTCGAACCACACTCATGTCCATCTTCCTCTTCGCATCCCCAGAAAGCTTCGCACCCGCCCTCTCGAACTCCAAACTCCAACGCCACAAACAAATCCTTCCACAATTGACTCTCATCCCGCCTCCGAAGGTCGTAAGATTCCGACCGAGAAGAAGAATAACAGCGCCTTGAGTGCGACCACGGACGTTTTGCGCTTATTGGATGGCCTGGGCGTGACTGTTTCACCCGATATTTACATTTCGTTGATCAAAGAGTGCACGGCAAATGGTGACTCTACCGGAGCACTTGAGCTTCATAAACACGTCAGGCGAAGCGGGTTGAGACCGAATTTGCATTTGGTTAACCGGGTCTTGCTAATGTACGTGTCCTGTGGTTGCTTGGTTAGTGCCCGCAAAGTGTTTGAGGGAATGCTCCAGAGGGACTTCAGCTCTTGGGCTATCTTGATTGTCGGTTATGTGGAAGAGGGTGAGTATAAGGAAGCTATAAGGCTGTTTGTGAGGATGCTTTGCTGTATCAGTGTGAGTGAAGTTCCTCCATGGATAGTTGTGTGTATGTTGAAGGCTTGTGTACATAGTGCGAATAAGGATCTCGGTGAGCAAGTTCATGGTTGGTTATTGAAGCAGGGTAGTGGCGGTGAGAATCCCCTGCCTAGATCGTTGATCGAGTTCTATGGGAAATTCAAGTGCGTGGAATGTGCTAACATTATCTTTCAGCAATTGTCTACCCACAATTCCGCTATCTGGACGGCCAAACTTGCGTATGACTGCAGTGGACATCAGTATGATATGGTCTTTAGTAACTTCAGGGAAATTGAGCGGGCAGGAATTCGGAAGAGTACATCCATGTTTTTGAGTGTTCTCAAGGCATGTGGCAAAGTTAAGGACAATGGACATTGTGGTCGGCAGGTTCATGCTAAAGCCATTAAGGTTGGAGTGGAGTCAGATGCGTTCGTGCAGAGTGGGTTGGTTGACATGTATGGACAATTGGGTTTATTGAGAGACGCAAGGACAGTTTTTGACATGGTTAGGAACAAGAAGAGCCTTATATTTTGGAATGCCATGATCAAGAATTACATAAAGCATGGGCTCTCAATTGAAGCCATTAAGCTTCTATATCAGATGAAAGAAGCAGGGTTGACATTGCGAGAAGATCTCCTTGATGAAGTGCGCATTGCTTCCGGAAGTTATATTATTGAAGGACCTTAAAGGAAATCTTTTCCTCCAAGTGAAAAATCGTGGGTTTCTCTATGGGAAATTTTGTGTTGGTAGTATTACTTGTCACTAGTAGTCTTTTCCATCTTAAGGTGGTGTGCAGGACAGGTCATGGAACCAAGATATGGGTTTAGCTTGTTGATTCTGCTGTTCTTGTGGGTGGTACTACTCTGCTAGTGATGAGACGCTCGATGAATCATAGTATATTTAGACTCAACTATGCGTCAGAAGGAGATTGCCTCGCTCTTCTCAAATGGTTCAATGGATCTGCAAGTTTGTTGTCTTTTGGGTAAAAATGAGCTGTATTAAAGTTGGAGCTTTTGAGACCAGATCTTTTTGCCCTTCTTCAGGTACTTGCTAAGCTTCTATGTTCGTGAGTTGGTAAAGGGCTCTTTTCGTAGAACCGGAGATATATGTTTTCTAATTATGTTGAAACAGTGAATTGTTGCCTCAATGCTTTGTAGTGTTCTAAAGGGCATCATTAAGTTCTCCTTCATTCAGATCCAATCACAGCAGTATATTGATTTGTGACATCTTTTCACTCCAAAATCATGTGTTTCATATTGTTCACTCTACAAACAATTTTATGAAGCCCCTTAAGATTGTAGCGTTTCTTCTGTAATGAATGTTAAGGTGCGAGAGATGGATCTTTTACTTCTCCCTGAATCTATTCGTGATTATTTTTTTAAAAGTATTGATGTCACAAGCTCTTAAGGCAATACTAATGATGGTGCTGAACCTATTCAAAATTATCTGAGCACTAAATCTTGATATTCTTTATTAACTGGGTAACTCAAGTTCACTTTTTTATTACACAAGCAAATATTATTCACAATTGGACAAGGAACTGCATACGACCTCTCATGCATTAGATCCTGCTCAATCTTGCTTCCTAGAAAAACTGGTTTTAATTATTATAACCTTTATCCTCTGGTTGTAAAGGAAACGCTTTACTCTCTTCCCCAGTTACAACCGTGGAGCTTGTTTGGTGGTTCTAGCATAGAGCCGGACTTTGCCAGGACGACAGTTCAGAATTTACAAGGTATATACTGCTTTTTTGCACTTAATGTCTTGGTAGATCACTTAATTGCCTAGTTTCACGTATTGAACTCTTATGAATTTCCCAAATTTTTCGTAGTAGGGGGGTGTTGGTGGGAGGGAGGGACAACTCTTATTTGAATTTGTGTGGCGTCACTGTTTCCTTCGTATAGTTGCATTCTCTACACTTTCGATTAAAATATTGCTTATTTTCGATGCTTTCTTACATGATATTTGTGAAGGTTTTATTGAGTTTAGAAGAATGATTTTTTATTTGTGTAGGATTATTGGTCTCAAACTACATGCTTGACCCTACGACTAGAAGACGTTGAGTCATCGATCCTGGACTTGAGATGTGAACCAAAAGAAAAAAATTTAGAAAATAATAGCTATAAACCTCTATGAAAGTACCACCACAGAATTGTCAAATGTCCTTGACCTGAAACTAGAGATTATGCTTTTAAATCTCAAATCCTCAAGATGCTAGTACCGTAAACCAATCAAACAATCAACTAGAATCAACTGACATATACTGGGATCCATCACGGTATTGCCATGAAGTTTGCTCAGAATCCTATGAACATCACAATCTGAAAGTGCAACCAAGTCAGCCTCAAAGTTCTGGAAGCAATTCACCAACTCAGTAAGTTTTTATCTATTGCAACATTCAACTATGAACTGAATTAGGGTGCGTTTGGTAACCATTCTATTCCCGGAAACAATTTCTGCTCAGAAATGATTTTTTTTATTCTATTCTCGGAAATAATTTCTAAGCATTTAAAGGCGTTTGGTAACTATCCAAAATTTCTTTTCCTGAAATAGAAAAAAAAATAGAAATACGTTTGGTAAACTGTACAAAATTTCTTTTTTTAATAATATTTTGGAGTTTTTAATATTTCTTTCTTTTTTCTCTTTTTTTTTCTTCTCCTGCTTCCTTGGCCCATGGCCAAGGCAAGGGCTGGACCCTTGCCATTGCCCTTGCCAAATCCGACGAGGGCGACCCTCACTCAGGTCGTGATGGTCCAGCTTGCGCCAAATCCAGTGAGGGCAGCCCTCGCCACTCACAACCTAGGCGAGGGTGGCTCGCGGCTGGGGCGAGGGCCGCGAGGGTCCAACCCCTCACCTAAGCCGTGAGGGTCCAGCCGTCACTCTTCAGCCCTAGCCTATGGCCAGCCACCGGTCACAGGCCAGGAAAGAAGAAGAAAAAGAAAAAACAAATTCTTTTCCATTTCTGATTCTTGTTCCCAGAATCAAGAATCAATTTTTTTTTATTCTTGATTCTATTCCAAAACTATATCTAAGAACAAATTTGTTTCCGGGAACAAAAAATTTACCAAACGGATTTTTGTTTTTTTTTTGTTTTCGGGAACAAAATAATAGAATCAGGCACTATTTGGCTGGTTACCAAATAGGTCCGTAGACATGAAGTTTTCAAATATGCAAAATAAACAAACGAGCATGGAGGAGCAGAATTTGCATCAAAATCATTGCTGAACTTTGGCAACTGGTGGACAGTTTAATCTAAATCTTACTTAATATGGAATGCTGATGATAAATTATAAGAAAATCGCAACTGGCAATTGTATCGCTGCAAGATCCAAACAAAATACCGACACCTAACCTGGTTGTGTTTTCAGATCGAAGTACTTCTGGTAGCCCATTGTAGAACTTGTCAAGCCAAATATGCCGAAAGATGAGCAGTTACACATACAAACAGATGCCCTACCATGGATTGGGGTACAAACTACAAAGCATCCCAGTCTTGGAAATCTATCTCAAAATCCGTCTACATAGAATACTCAGTTCGAGGCTGACTCAATTATAACGTACAGATTTGCATTCCAGAATGGGATTCTGGGTTGCATAGCGCTAGCGTGGTTAATTCTCGATGATTAGAAGGTAATTCTTATGGGATTGTCTGAGCAACATACTCATGTGATCTGACTTTGTTTAATGTAATCTGTTGCATCACATGACATTTGAAGGCATTGTTAATCATCCTTGGTCTTCCAAACCCGTGATGCTAGAAGATTCTTGCGTAACGGTAGTTTTTTTTCTTTTTGGTCAAAGCGTAATGGTAGTTGTTTTTTTTCTTTTTGGTCGAAGCGTAATGGTAGTTCAAGGACAACGTTTCTGCGATTTTGTAGTGTTATGTTTGCTCCTGTACGGTCCAGGTTTAAAATCTTCAGTATCTGGAGTTCAGTTGGTTCTCATCATCGGTCTGAGTCCTTGTAGATCTTCTATAAAGGGCAGAAGGACACTAGAAGTGCAAAAAAATATGTACGACGCTTATTTTAGTATCAAAAAAATTTTCGGATCACTTTAGTGCCATTTTTTTTAAAAGACCATTCACCTTAGTGTTAACTCCAATCAGGGTCGCCGGAAATTCAACGTGGCCATTTTTTTTTATTAATTTCTCAATTCACCGTGGCTCGTCGGCGTGCTCAATCAGCATATAACCCGTGAACAATGATTTTTTTTTTGTTTGTAACCCTAAATCAATTGATCAATTAAATTTCCATGTTCTTGAATGTGTTCTGTTCACATGAAATGGATCCAATGGACTGGTGGTGACCGGCTACGGAGACTCGATGCTAACCGGAGATGATTGACGATGAATACTGACAAAGAAGTCTTTAGAATCTGTGAATGGATGGAGATTTTACTTTGCTCCCTCTTGGTGATATGTCGCCCTCTGTTCCAATGCCAACAAAAAACTCGATCACATGAGAACAGTAGTTAGTTAGATGAGAGAGACAACTAGACCCGGTGACCACCTTTTTGCGTGTGCTCGACAGATTTTGCTTCGCTTTGCCTCCTTCACAGCGCGCGTCCATTTTCACCATAAGACCACCAAGAAGAAAGAGAGATCTCCAAGATCCCCAAAGTGGCCAATTCCCTTAAGAAATCACAGAAATCGACCTCCAAGAACCCTAATTCAATGAGTAACTTTTCCCCTGAGAGCAGAATTCGAGATCGGAAGTTTGTTTTGGCAAAGAGAAACGCAAGGAAAGGGGAAGCCAAATCTAGATGAGTGGCATTTGGAGACTGAGATAGGCGAGCCCAAATTTGAATGAGTGGCTTGCGAGCGACGCATGCTCGTCCATGACTGTTGTTGGTGTCGTTCGGCCTAATTTGGTCTGCTCATATCTGTTTGTTTTTAGATAAAATACTAGGTGGAAAAGGTAGATTTGTTTCGTTATGAGTGATTTTACTGATTTCAGTCCAGCAGTCACTGTAAATGTCCATTTAGATCTTCACACTTCAAATGTTTCTAAAATTGACTATCTTTATGAGGTTTCATACCTTAATGAAGATAGTAAAATTTCGGAAACTCATCTTCTGCTTATTAATCCGTGTTCTACTTTCGCAAAACCTCCCTCCTTTTTCCCGCCTTGTTCCATCAAACAGCTCATTAAATATACACCCCGAGAAGTTAAGGAATATGCTTAGTCATCTCAATTCAATCAACATCCTATTTCTACTACCCAGCAAAAACATTTTGTTACCCTCCGGATACCTTCTGATTTTCCATGTCAATGGGTAAAGCAAGGGCATACGCATCTTCACTTTGGTGCTATCCGTCTTGCACTATCTTTTCATGGTAGAAAAGGATTACCTATTGTTGCTCGAATGGCCCTTATGAATACTCGTTTCTTAGATTATCAACATGATTGTATTGGTACAATCCAAACAACCTTCAATGCTGGAACAGTGTTCGTGACACTGTTTCCAAATTTCAACATGGCCCTTATGGACCCGAGACTCATTTCTGCTCTTGAAGTCCAGCTACAGCTCACCGGAGCCGTTCACACTCCGAATTCTATAGTTGCAATTTTACATTACCAAATGGTATATCGGGTCTAGAATCATGCTATTGATCTAAATTTTCTTGGCACTGAGGATGATCTTTTTATCTCAGTGGATAATGATCAAACTTCCTGTGTCCATGTACCAAGACAAATTCCTCAGGATCAATTAGTTAAGTTACTCCTTAACACCTAGGTAACTAATTATGAAAAACTCCATCAAAATTCCAGACCTATCCAATCCATGGAATCCCAGTTTACAAAAAAGAATGATAGTACGGTTGTCATTAAATTTAGTAAGGAAAAGGAAGAAGCCTCTTCTTCTATTTTTCCTATTATTTTTATGATGCAATCATGTCATGCTGATGTTCCTATTGAGGAATGTGACTCGGATCTGAAGACTATGATCGAGTCTTATGATTTAGAGGAACGACCTATTCATTTTACAAAGATTCTCGAATAGGACATTGTTTTTGGGATCTAGATTGTCAATATTCCCTTTGAACAAGCCCTCCTAATGACAAAGAAAATGACAAACCATCCAAAAAGAAAACGGTCCAAAGATAAGTCTCCACCAGAGATATTTTGATGGGGATCCTACCATAGGACCCCTTAGTGAGGATGGAGGAAGATACCAATTTATGGTTTCATATGGACCACCCCGGCCACAAACGCCTCCTCTAGTCCCTAAACCTTGTAAACCTCCTTCACCTCCATAAGCACCACCCAGAAAAACTCTACCACAAAAAGCTAGATGTTTCACCATTCTATAAACCCATCAAAATATAGGTTAGGAAAAATTCTTATCCTTTGCAATTATCCAAAGCACCCCAGCTTTCTTGTATTTCAAAGCCTGAACCACCACCAGTACTCTCAATTGTCTATATGTTCCAACTCTCGGACTTTTCGCCCTTGGAAAGAACAAATTCTAATGCTCCTTTTCCAGAATTAAAAGAATTTACAGACACACACCATCGGTTCTGACACATACCAAAGATTCCAAATCCTACGTATATTGATGATCATAAGAGACAAAAGAAAGTTACGGCTGCTGAAGCTGTTCTGAATTAGCAGTCATAAAATGCTTTGGCACAAAATAATATCTTCAAGACAATTGATACAAAACTTTTAACTATCCAAGCCCGCCTTGATTATGTTGATCAAATGGCTTTGGTCACAAACAAGTTGCTTGAGACATTCTAAAATAAATTGCAGCAGATGAAATCGGATAAATATATTTTCCATCATTATTTGGAAGACCAGACTGCTGAAATGAAAAAATTACGAAGGCAAATTAAACTTCTTCAAGAAGGAAAATTTGTTCCAATGCTAGATCCATTTTCTCAATCTTAGTACCCAACTCGGATGGAAATCTCCCCTCCAAAAGTTACTTCAGTTGCCTCAATCATTGCAGAAGCCCCAAAAAAGATTGGAGTGATATTATTACACTTTGAAATTGCATTCGTGAAATGGAAAAACAAAAGAAGATGCAACAGGAGAAGAAGTTAGATGTTCATGAACCTTCCCAGGAACCTCCTTCTTCTTACATAGTTTCAAATTCATTGGAAGCTTTTTTGCGAAATCAACACCAACAAAAACTGCCAATTATTGCTACAATCGATCCATTCCAGCAAAATATCTCTTCCAGCTATGAAATAATCTCTTTTTTTCATAAGAAACTTCACCTTCTGACCCTAAGACACCAAATTTCCCTGAACCTGCTATTCTTATGGCCGATCCTCTTGAGGCAGATATGGAATCAAACTCATTTGAACCAGAAATAGTAAACATCCATAATTAGACCTCTCGCTCTGGATCTTCGACCTCCAAATACTATTTCACTCTTGATGATGTGCCATACACAAAATGGCCAGAAAGATTACAAGAGTTCCATGCTTGGCTCAACACTAGAGCCTTTTTTGTTGAAAGTCAGGATGATACACTGACAGAGTTCATCAGCAAATTTACTAGTAGACTCAAGGATTGATGGAAAACTATTTCTAATCAAGATCAGATGACGTGCTTACTCCAAACAGATTTTCATTATGTAATTCGTGCCATTCATCAGTTCTTTATTAGTAAATCAAAAGATCTACTTGAACTCAAAAGGAGAGAGTTTTTTTTTTTTTATAGAAGATGATATTCTCTACGTCGAAAACACCTGAATAAGCATTTTCATGAAATGCTTAAATTGTTTTTTGTCCTTGGAGCCGATTCGAATATGAAGCAAGTATTTATATCTTCTATTCCAAAGGAAATTGGTTAAGTTGTAGAAACATCCATTTAGCATAAGTAGCAAAAAATTGCTGATGTCCCAATAGGAGAACTGTAGCAGGAGATATATTTAGCTCTTCATGACCTTTGCATTCGCTGAAAGGCACTCATAAGTTATTTTAAGAATAATAAAAACCTTGATCGAGCTTGCCGAAGGCTAGAGTAAAGAATCCAATGTTCAAATAAAGAGTCATATGATGACCCTTCTTGCAGAGATTGATGTAAAAAGAAAAAAAAGCACTTCAAACGCTTCTCGTTCAGTCTAAGAAGAAAATGCAAATGGCGCTTCTTGAGAAAAAGATGCTTTAAACGAGACCAGTCTGAAAACGTAAGAAATCCGACCATGTTACATATGTAACAAAAAAAAGCCATTTTTCGAAGAATTGTCCAAAGTCCCAAAGAAGAAGTTCTCATTTTAATCCAGGAGCTTAAAAAAGAAATTGAAATTTCTCTTCAAGATGATAATGTTGAATCCGTCTTCTCTTTAGATGATAAACCAACAATGCACACTATATGCACAATCTAGACACGGTCCCAGTCCAGTAACACTAAAAACTTTTATGAATAAGTAGAAAAGGGAGTTTACTCTTTTTCTTCCGAAAATCCAAAACCTCCAACGATCCAAGATCTTTGTGCATGTACTCCTTCCACCCTTCCACATTTTCCCATCAAAATCCGTCTTTCCAAGTATGCTAAACTTAATTCTCTTATAGCCCTTATAGATACTGGAGCCAGTGCTTCGATGCTTGACGCCAAAATTCTTCTAGAAGAATACTGGAATCTATACACCCAGTATTTTAATTCTGCTTCTGGAGATAACTTTTGTCACAAGAGTCCAAAGCAAACCCATTACCCTTCAGTTCTTCCCATAATGTATTCTCATCACTAAAATCTTTGGTTCCAGCTCACCAGATAAAGATATCATCATTGGATGGGACATCCTAACCCAAATTCCCAAACTTAGAATTTTGTCTAATGGATTCATGTTCAAAGGACAATTCAAAGAGTTTGTGAACATCCAACAATTTTTTTCCATCCAAATGAATATACTAGATTCTATTACGTAAACCCTTCTTGGTGCATGTGCAGAATCTCATTTAGAATTTGTCCTCAAATGCCCAAACCCTTTGTGGAAAAATCCTCACTTTTTCATCTATATGCCTTTTAAGAAAACTGAAGATATCAACCCCACCAAAGCAACTCATTCAGGGATTAATCCAAATCATTTGATCTCGGCACAGAAGGAATGTTCAGACTTACTCCATCGAGGATTAATCGAGCCATATGACTCTTAGTGGTCTTGTGAAGCATTTTACGTGAATAACCGTTCTGAGTAGAATAGAGGAAAAATGAGGCTGGTTATCAATTACCAACCTCTTAATCAGTTCGTCCAAGATGTTAAATTTCTATTACCCCATCGGAAGTCATTATTCTTCGGTCTAACTCAGGCTAAGGTCTATTCCAAATTTGACCTTAAAGCCGGATTCTGGCAATTGGCAATTCATCAAGATGATAGGCACAAGACTGGATTTTGCATCCACAATCAACATTTTCAGTGGACAATACTCCCCTTTGATCTTAAAACTTCTCTTTCATTATTCCAAAAGGCTATGTGCAGAATCTTCTAGCCTATTTTGGCCAATGCCTAAATTTACGTTGATGATATCCTCCTCTATAATCCTAATAAGGATTCTCATTTTAAACTGCTAGGCCAATTTGCTGAATTGATCCAAAAATATGACATCATGCTATCCTTGAAAAAGATGATTATTGCCCAATGAGAAATTGAATTTCTCGGAATGCATCTTAAGGATGTGACATGTTATCCTGGTCCCCATATTGCTTAAGAATTGCAGAAATTTCTTGATGAGAATCTTTCTCTCAGACAGATTCAACAGTTTTTGGTGATAGTCAATTATCTTAAAGACTTCATTCACAAAATCACCAAATTAGTGAGTCCGCTGTAGCAGATGCTAAAAAAGAATGTCCCTCCATGGAAACCTTAGCAAACTAAATTAGTCAAATGTCTCAAAGAAGTTTTGCAATATCTTCCTCCTCTACAAATCCCGTCTACTGGGAAGAGAATTTTACAGACAGATGCTAGTGATGAGTATTGGGCTGCTATTTTTTTTCGAAAAAGTTAATGGAAAGCGTAAAATCTATGGACACAAAAGTGGAAGATTTACGCAAAGTGAGATGCATTGTCATTCTACTTTCAAGGAAATCTTGGCGGTAAGGTATGACATCAAGAAGTTTGAATTTCATCTTCTTGTACATCACTTTCTAGTTGAACTAGATATGCCCTCTTTCTTCCAAATGCTGAAGTTCAAGCAGAAGCAAATTCTTCATCCTCAACTCCTCAGATGGGCATAATGATTTTCAAAGTATTCCTTTAAAATCAGGCATATAGTTAAAAAGAAGAATATACTTGCTGATTTCTTATCACAGCCAAAAGAGTTTCCTGCACCAAATACATCCATAAATATGTATGTATCATGAAATCCGTTCGATGGATTCAAACCCATCAAGATGAAACCCTCTTAGCCAAGCAAGCAGTACCTACCGAAAGTTCCTACATACATCCAAGACAACACCCTTTTTAAAAATTTGTTGTCACTGATATGGAAATATCAACTGCTAATTTTTAGCATATACAAAGGATGAAGTCTTAGACCTAGTGGACTGTAACCAGATTATTCTTTCATCCATCTTATTTCTCTCAATCTTGAAGACAAGTTCCCAGAAGAATTCAAGTGGTTTTATTGGTATATGTTCAACCTTTATACCATAGCCATTAAATTTCTAACAACTAGAATTATTTTCATTATTAGCAAAATTCTCTCGGGAGAAAAAAAGTTTAACCATTTGGGGATATGCTTAATTGGTTCAAACCATTGTGAGCTTGGAAATACATGTTTCAGAAACAATTTAGAGCCTATGGACCAAATCCGGAATTGCATATAACAATCATGTTTCATAGGCCATGATTTTTTATTCATCCAAATGGAGACGTGAGCAAAACTTTATGTGATGTAGGGGTAATTACATATAAGCCTTAGCAAATTCCAAAAAAGTTCTTCAAAACCCTTCCATGCAAAATATCGGCACTTCCTCAGGAATATAGAGAACTCTATAGACTTTTATGCCAATACAACCAAGTGATACCACCAGAGGTATGGCCAACAAGTTCTTCCAGTGCATCTTGGGATACTCTAGCTGATCATAGGTATCAAAAAGTAATTGACATTGTGTTAGGACAACATTATGGCATATATATATATATGCAAGCAGATATGGATGATGTTGTTGCCTCATTCTAATCTTAAGAGGCCTCGTCCTCGTCCTCATCTAAGCCCCTCAGTCACAGGATACATGGGGAGGATCATTATCGCAAAGCCTGTATGATTACATTGTAACATCCCGAAATTCGACTCAATCTCCGGAATGAATAGAACGAGTCTTAGTCAATATTTCATTTTCGTAAGTCTCGCCCGGAGCTGATCACTCTTGGGATACTGACCAAGTGGGAATGGCTAACTAGGAATAGGTACGTGGACCAAGGACCCGATCGCGAATTAAGCCTGATTTCGAGAAAAGACGAGGAAGTTTTGGGCTAGTATGGACCGATCTTCGGAAGGTAACGGACTCGGTTTGGCCGAGGCCAACGATGTATGGTCGGATAGCAGGTGATTCTGCAAGACCGAGAATACACGTGGCCAACCAGTCCCGAACTTAAACCAAACGATCGTGTCTCCGGAACTAGCGATAATTCCTCTCGTTCTCTCGACAATCGAGATCGTCACGATTCGGACAACCCGAGGTCGATACGCGTAACTCCTAAACAGCCGCCCGTTAGTGAGAGATTTGAAAATGAAAATTTGGCAATTTTGATCGTGAAATTTAATCCGAACTTCGAGGCCGATTTTCGTGGGTTACGGGATGATTTTTATAAGGACGACGTCAAATTATATTGGCCACTTATGTATAGGACTTATACGGTCGGAAAATGGCGATTCGACCCGGTATCGGAGGAAAATGACGAGTTTGCCCTTGAGCCCCTTTAGTATTCCGAATTTAGGGTTTTTAGACCTAGCCCTAGGTGTGACACTTGTCACTCTAACCCTTCCCCATGCATGTCATCATCTCACCCAAGTCTACACTCCACCCCTTGGTCTTCCCCATATTCTCCATCATCACCCTTTTCACATCATCTCTCTCTTTTCCCTCTCTCTCTCTCACGCTCTCTCTCTCTTCCTCTTCATTCTCTCTTTCAAACAATCAGCCGGCCACCTCTCCTCTCTCCCTCTCCTCTCCCGCGAGCTCTCCCTCTTGGCCTCACGCCGCCACTCGCCGCCCGCCGGAGCCACCACTCGCCGGTGCCGCCGTCGTGACCGCCATTCTCCCTCGTCTCACCACCAGCCAGCTCTCTCTCTTCCTCTCTCTCGCTGTCCACGCCGGCCAAGCCTCACCGTGACCGTCCACCCTCCCGTCTAGCTCGGCCGCGCCACCAGCCCGCCGCCGAGACCGCCGCCGTGCACCACCGTCACCTCCCTCGCTGTCCCTCTCCGTTTCTCTTCATTTCCTCTCCCTCTCGGCTGCATGCAGTAGGGAAAATGCCGGATCAGCAGCACCACCTGAGCTGCCATCCGCTGTCCACCCTCGCCGTTGCCTCGCCGGAGTAGCCGTTGCCGTGCCAAGGCTCTTGTTTGCCCCCCTTGCTCGGTTTTCTTGCTTAGGCTAAGAGTAAGTGACTTCCTAATCCTTGGTTAGGCTAGTGGGTTATCAATGGCATGTCTAGGGATGGATTAGGGGCTGTGCATGGTTGGTTTGTGGTTGGATAAGCTTGATTTGCTTAATGGTGCAAGATTTATGATTCTCGGATTTCTGGTTGTTACTGTACCTCTGTACTTTGTTATTTTTTTTAGTGATCATTGTGGGCCGAATCTGAAGAAGTGTTCTTCATGAAATTTGTTCCCAACATCTTTAAGTATAACATACTTTAAATTCAGAATTTTTGGAGTTTTTTTAGGGCCATTCGGAGGTCAGTCTTCAGACCGTCACAAAACTGTCCGATTTACTGTTCACCCGACCTTTCTGTCTTTCCGAATTTTTATAAACTTTTCCAGACCTTATTTCAACAAACTTCCTTCACAAAAATTGTTAAAGACACGTTTTTCTATGACATATAAAAATTTCAGGGCTTTCCAAAATGATTTGGGTACTGAATGAGTTGTATTTTTGATGGTCTGAGGGGCTGTTTGAGCGAACCGGGTTCTGTCCGGCTTTGAGTGTCAAAACGAGGTGCTTACGGTTGGAATTGGATTTCGAGTTCTTCACAGAAAATGTTTATCAAGATGTTTTGTATAACATATCCAAATTTCATAATTTTTGGAATTACTTTGCTATTTATTTCAAATGGATTTCTATCACTGTGTAACTGCCCAGTTTGGACCCGATTTTGTATATTCTTGGTTTTTCTCTCTTGGACTGGTTAGTGGCTGTCCATTGCGAATTTCATTGGGCCTTGTACGACTAATATGTGGGTGTAAACCTCTAAACCCTAATTAGGACGATTATGCATTTTAAACGGGCCTAGGGTGTGTCGATTAGTCGATTAGGACTCATATGAATTTGTATGTTACTAGTGGGTATCGAGAAACTATTGGTATGTGACAAAACAGAAATTTGAAGGGAATTAGAGGTCGAAATGATGAGGATTAGCTGCTGTCCACCTTGGGTTTTGATGGCCAATTCCACGGTAGTTTAAGCATTGAATTGATTGGAGTGCCGGGATTGCCGGGATGATTGAATTGTGTGTCGGTTTGGTAATCGTGATGGCTTGGGCCTACCATGTCGGATGCTCGCGTGACCGACTGTTGTGGAATGTGATTGGTGATTTGTTAATGTACATCATAATGCCCGAATACGTCATAAGTGCCAACTTCTCATGTGATGCCCCGTGGTGTTGATTGGGCTAATTAAGCATATGACGTGAATCATTGAACATGAAATTGTGGCATTGAATTGTGTGGGACATTATGCTGTGGTACATTGCACCAACATTCGTGTGCGAATTGCATGGCCGCGCATTATGCATGCCGAGTATGAGGCTTGTGGAAATTGTGCGAGAATGCGGGTATGCCATGGACATGTGATCACCTAATTATGCCCTGACGCGTTTACGCGGGGTTCAGATAAAAATTGGCAGTGTGCCGTGTGATCACTTAAGGCCTTCGGGTCGTGGCCTTCGGGTCGTGCCGTCCTCATGCACTTTGGAGCAGGACGATGCCCGGTGCGTCCGGAAGACGACCATCCTAAAGCAGGCTTTGGTTCGTGAGGAGATCGGTGTTGCGCCTGATGCGTTTACGCGGGCTAGAGACACTGGGCTTGAGAGCGTCTTTACGCTGGCCACGGAGTGTTGTGATTGATCTTCGGATCGGACCTTCGGGTCGGGCCTTCGGGTCGTGGTCTTCGGATCGGATCTTCGGATCGGGCCTTCGGGTCGGGCCTTCGGGTCGAATTGACAAGATAATCAACTACGTGTGTTGCATAGTGCCTGATTATGCAATGGAATTTGTGGGGCATGGTATGGGACGTGTCCAGCCGAATTCCATTTTATAATCGGAACACGCGCGAAATCCTGTGCTGTTACGTGTAATGCATAGTGCCTGATTATGCGATAGAAATCGGCTGGGTATGGTATGGGACGTATCTAAGCGGATTCTATTTTATAATCGGGACACGAATGGAATCTTATGCCGGAATGCCATATGAGTTAAATCGCATGCATGGCGAGGTAGTGGCATTTGCATGCATATGAATGCATGGGTCAGTGTGTGAATTTGTACGACTCGGTGATCTACATTTTGAACTGACACTAAAGGTTTTGAGCATGTGTGTGACGTACGTGTGATCGAGGATGCCGCGTATGTGACGTGATATTATTATGTGCCTAACCTGCAGGGTTAACATATGTTTGATTTGGGCCAAGGGCCTAAGTCGTGTGGTTGTTTTATTATATGTTTGTGTATGACTTGTCTGGGTAGGGCTTAGGGTGTTGCTTATTGAGACTCGTTCTCATGGTTATTATATAACCATTTCAGACCCCCGACTCCGACCATGAGCGGTCCGCCACCGCGTTCTAGGATCTCGAGGAAGAGCCGATGGAGCAAGATCCCGAAGAGGAGCCCATGGAGTTGGTGGACCCGTTTTGTATAGCTAGGCTAACCTACCCGACCACTTGCCCCTTTTGATGATGGTTGTTTTAATCCTCGTGACCTTTGTATGTAAGGTTGGATTTTGTAAGTACGTGCCGTTGAATGAAGTATATGGTTCAATTGTTCTACTACCCCTGGTCATGTATTGTTTTTGTACGGGTGTTTTAATTAATGCTTCCGCATGTGCCTTATGATTTGTTATGGGAGATGGGTCGGCGACAAATCCTGGGATGTCGCATTTTCAATACGGCCATCGAAAGGGTGTCGCGAGCTCGGTGGGGTCCGGGGCTTGACATCACCCTCTTGATTTGGTATCAGAGCATGGTCAGCTCGATCCAAGTTGGTCGAAGCCTGGAGTGATAAGGAGCGATGACTTTGGGGTAGTTAGTTAGGGAGACTTATGTGCCATGCGTATCCCAGACTGTTTGATTGTGATTGCTGAGTGATGTTATGCAATAACGTATGAAGTGCAGGTGCGTCAGGACTTGAGGTAAGTGCACGAATCCCGTTGGTTGTGATTGAGTGACATTGTGATTGGCTGCCTGCTGAGTGAATTGTCGTGTGATTCACTGCCTAGGGCTTTAGACTGTCATAGTTGGCCTAGGTCTTTAATTCCAGAGGGGAATTATAGCAGGTAGGTGAGTGGTGTGAACTCTGTGAGCATGAGTAGCTGAGGAAGAGGTTGAGGTTGAGGTCGAGGTCGAGGTCGTGAAGGTCCGCAAGTTAGAGTTGCAGAGGATCCCAGAGTGGATGGAATTTTGAGGGCATTCGTAGAAGTTGAAATTTTAATGGGAATGATGAGAACCAAGGTTAAGGGTAAGTTAATGCAGTCAGACAGATGCAATAACTGGTGGAGCAATTTTTGAAATTGAAACCTCTGAAGTTTGATGAGGAAAGTGACCCCGAGGCTACATCACTTTGGATATAAGAGTTAGAAGAAGGCTTTGAGATATTAGGGTGCTTGGGTCGAGACTTTTAATGGGAAAATACTTTTCGGAGTGTGCGCGAAAACGGAAAAAGACAAAGTTTCTTCGGCCTTGCCAAAATCGGATATCAGTCAATCAGTATGAGGTCAAGTTTGTAAGGTTGTCTAAGTGTGCACCAAGGATGGATAAGGACCATAGGGATAGGACAAGAAGGTTTCGGGATGGATTGAAATCGGAACTCCTCAGTAGTTAGTACTCTTGAGTCTTAAGGGATTACAATGAGCTGTATGAGAGGGCTCAATGGTTGAAATGGATCTGAGTGAAAGGGCTGTCGCTTCTGGATTGCGGTACGCGCCGGTTAGGGACAATAGGAACTTGGAAAGAGTCTATGGCAGAGAATAGGAGACTTGTCCCTCCAGTAAGTAAGAACTTTGGAAAGCCGAACCACTGTTCCAGCTTTGCATGTCGATCTTGTGGAAAGAGGCATAAGAATGGCCACTGCCAAGGTAGAAGTGGAGCATGTTGTGGATGTGGATGACAAGGTCATCAAGTGAGAAATTGCCAAATCAACAGGTTAGACCACTGATGTAATTGTAGCGACCGCAGGTAGGACATTAAGAGAGAGCTGCTCTGCAGAATAATTAGAATCGGGTAAAGACGTAAGGAAAAGTGTATGTTGTGGCTGAGAAGGAAGCTGAGGATGTGCCTTGAAAGTCTAGATGCGTTATGAGATGATATTGGGTACAAAAGGAGATGATTTTGAAGTTATCGCTTGAGCGGTCATGTAAGACTTATAATCCATTTTTATGGTGATTAGGCGCAATCTGTTTAAGGATTCATGGATTACTGATGATACTCTTGGACGGATTGGAAGGATGAGTGTTGCTTAGAAATTTCAGATTTTGTAAAGAACCGATGTGATTGTTTTTGGGAAACCGTTGGACTGAAATCGGATGGACTGAGCTTTGTTTTTGAGGTATAGAAAGATAATTATTTTGTGACTAACTAGTTAGTTGAGGAACCAAGGCTAAAGGACATAGCCGAGGTGTGTAATCTTCCAGATGCTTTTCCTCGGGAATTGTCGGGATTGCCACCTAAAAAAAAGAAGTGGAGTTTGTGATTGAATTAGCCCAGGGACAGAACCGATCTCGAAAGTACCATTCTGGATGTCACTGTCAGAATTGAAAGAATTGAAGGTCCAATGCATGAGTTATTGGATAAAGGTATCGTTCGTCCGAGTGTGTCTCCATGGGGAGCGCCAATTTTATTCGTGAGGAAGAAGGAAAGATCGTTCAGGTTGTGCATTGACTACAGACAGTTGAATCAAGTTACCATTAGGAATAAGTACCTGTCTCCAAGGATAAATGGCCTGCTTGACTAGTTACAAGGGGCATTGATGTTTTTTAAGATTGACTTGAGGATTGGTTACCATCAATTAAGGATGAAAAAAGGAGAACATGCCGAAGTCGGCATTTAGGACGAGGTATGGGCACTACGAGTTTACAGTGATGCCGTTTGGACTGACGAACGCCCCTGCAGCCTTTATGGATTTAATGAATTGGATATTTAAGGAATTTCTGGATCAGTTTGTGATCGTATTCATAGACGATATCCTGGTGTATTCAAAGAGTTCCACTGAGCATGAGTTACCCTTGGAAAGAGTTCTATGGACTTTAAGGGAATATGCACTCTACGCTAAGTTTAGTAAGTGCGAATTTTGGCTTCGTCGAGTGGCATTTTTAGGACATGTGATATCCGAGGAAGGAATTGCAGTGACTCGACAAAGATCGAGGCCGTCATGAATTACCCAAGAATGACAACGGTAATCAAGGTTCGGAGTTTCTTGGGTCTGGCAAGTTATTACAGATGTTTCGTGAAAAGATTTTTAGCGTTAGCTACACTGTGGACGCGTTTGCTAAAGAAGGAAATGAAGTTTGAATAGACGGAAAAGTGCGAAGAGAGTTTTCAGGAATTGAAGCAGAGATTAACGACGGCGCTAGTGTTGATGATTCCTTCAGGACTGGGCGGGTATGAGATTTATAGTGATGCTTCGCTCAAAGGATTAGGACGAGTGCTAAGGCAACATGGAAGGGTGGTTGCTTATGCATCACGACAGCTAAGGCCTCATGAGATGAACTACTCGACCCACGACTTGGAACTGACAGCAATTATTTTCGCGCTCAAGATTTGGAGGCACTATCTATATGGAGAAAGGTTCCAGATCTACACGGACCATCAGAGCCTCAAGTATCTAATTTCACAAATGGAACTGAATATGAGGCAGAGGCACTGGATGGGACTGCTGAAGGACTACGATTGTGACATATTGCGTCACCCCGGAAAAGCCAACCGGGTAGCGGATGCCTTGAGTAGGAAATTGAGCATCACGCAATTAATAGTCAAAGAATGGATTTTGTTGGAAGGAGCACGAGACTCAAAATTTAAGTTTGAGGTAGGACACCTCTCCAGTCTGATGACAACATTGAGGATTGAACCGAAAGTGCAAGCCAAGATTATGATGTTGCAGTCTACGGACCCTGAGATTCAATAGATTCTGGAGATGGATAATAGTAAGAGGAAACTGGACTTCGAAGTATCCAAGGACGGAATTCTTAAGTTTCGAGGACGTTTGTGCGTGCCCGATGATTTGGAGCTTAAGGAAGAGATTTTGTCGGAAGCTCATAGGAGCAATTATAGCATTCATCCGGGCAGCACGAAAATGTACCAGAACCTTCGACAGCATTATTGGTGGAACGGGATGAAGGTGGACGTGGCCAAGCATGTGGCAAAGAGTTGGACGTGCCAACAAGTGAAGGCACAACATTGCAAGCTTGGAGGAATATTGCAGCCGTTGGAAATCCCAGAGTGGAAATGGGAGCATATTACAATGGAATTTGTAACGAGACTACCAAGAAGCCAGAGGGGACACGACTCTATTTGAGTGATAATAAACAGACTAACCAAGTCAACGCACTTCCTGGCAGTGCGAAAGGATTTCGAGTTGGAAAGAGACATAGATCTTTATGTGCGATAGATAGTTCGTCTTCATAGGGTACTAGTGTCAATCACGTCGGACCGTGATCCCCGATTTACGGTGAATTTTTGGAAAAGTTTACGATCGGCCATGGGAACTAAGTTGCAATTCGGTACGGCCTATCATCCTTAGACAGATGGCCAATCTGAGAGGACTATTCAGATATTGGAGTTTCAGGTTGGCGACCATGTATTCCTTAAGGTCTCACCGATGAGAGGACTGTCTCGGTTTGGCAAGAAAGGAAAGCTGAGTCCAAGATATATAGGCCCGTTTGAGATTTTGGAAAGGATTGGAACGTTGGCATATCGTCTCACCTTGCCGCCAAATTTGTCGCAAGTTCACAATGTCTTCCACGTGTCGATGTTAAGAAAAATATGATCCAAACCCGACTCACGTTTTAAGAAACGAGAAAGTAGACGTGGACGACAAAGTGTCGTACGTGGAAAAGCCAGTCAGAATAGAGAACAGAAAAGGACCGCGTGCTAATAAATAAGACGATCCCGATGGTCAAGGTGGTTTAGGAGCACCACGGAATGAAAGGTGCCACTTGGGAAAGTGAAGAGGCTATGCGACGTCAACACCCCCAACTGTTCGAGCAGATTAGTATGGGTTACAAATTTCGAGGACGAAATTTTTGTAAGGGGGGAAGAATTGTAACATCCCGAAATTCGACTCAATCTCCGGAATGAATAGAACGAGTCTTAGTCAATATTTCATTTTCGTAAGTCTCGCCCGGAGCTGATCACTCTTGGGATACTGACCAAGTGGGAATGGCTAACTAGGAATAGGTACGTGGACCAAGGACCCGATCGCGAATTAAGCCTGATTTCGAGAAAAGACGAGGAAGTTTTGGGCTAGTATGGACCGATCTTCGGAAGGTAACGGACTCGGTTTGGCCGAGGCCAACGATGTATGGTCGGATAGCAGGTGATTCTGCAAGACCGAGAATACACGTGGCCAACCAGTCCCGAACTTAAACCAAACGATCGTGTCTCCGGAACTAGCGATAATTCCTCTCGTTCTCTCGACAATCGAGATCGTCACGATTCGGACAACCCGAGGTCGATACGCGTAACTCCTAAACAGCCGCCCGTTAGTGAGAGATTTGAAAATGAAAATTTGGCAATTTTGATCGTGAAATTTAATCCGAACTTCGAGGCCGATTTTCGTGGGTTACGGGATGATTTTTATAAGGACGACGTCAAATTATATTGGCCACTTATGTATAGGACTTATACGGTCGGAAAATGGCGATTCGACCCGGTATCGGAGGAAAATGACGAGTTTGCCCTTGAGCCCCTTTAGTATTCCGAATTTAGGGTTTTTAGACCTAGCCCTAGGTGTGACACTTGTCACTCTAACCCTTCCCCATGCATGTCATCATCTCACCCAAGTCTACACTCCACCCCTTGGTCTTCCCCATATTCTCCATCATCACCCTTTTCACATCATCTCTCTCTTTTCCCTCTCTCTCTCTCACGCTCTCTCTCTCTTCCTCTTCATTCTCTCTTTCAAACAATCAGCCGGCCACCTCTCCTCTCTCCCTCTCCTCTCCCGCGAGCTCTCCCTCTTGGCCTCACGCCGCCACTCGCCGCCCGCCGGAGCCACCACTCGCCGGTGCCGCCGTCGTGACCGCCATTCTCCCTCGTCTCACCACCAGCCAGCTCTCTCTCTTCCTCTCTCTCGCTGTCCACGCCGGCCAAGCCTCACCGTGACCGTCCACCCTCCCGTCTAGCTCGGCCGCGCCACCAGCCCGCCGCCGAGACCGCCGCCGTGCACCACCGTCACCTCCCTCGCTGTCCCTCTCCGTTTCTCTTCATTTCCTCTCCCTCTCGGCTGCATGCAGTAGGGAAAATGCCGGATCAGCAGCACCACCTGAGCTGCCATCCGCTGTCCACCCTCGCCGTTGCCTCGCCGGAGTAGCCGTTGCCGTGCCAAGGCTCTTGTTTGCCCCCCTTGCTCGGTTTTCTTGCTTAGGCTAAGAGTAAGTGACTTCCTAATCCTTGGTTAGGCTAGTGGGTTATCAATGGCATGTCTAGGGATGGATTAGGGGCTGTGCATGGTTGGTTTGTGGTTGGATAAGCTTGATTTGCTTAATGGTGCAAGATTTATGATTCTCGGATTTCTGGTTGTTACTGTACCTCTGTACTTTGTTATTTTTTTTAGTGATCATTGTGGGCCGAATCTGAAGAAGTGTTCTTCATGAAATTTGTTCCCAACATCTTTAAGTATAACATACTTTAAATTCAGAATTTTTGGAGTTTTTTTAGGGCCATTCGGAGGTCAGTCTTCAGACCGTCACAAAACTGTCCGATTTACTGTTCACCCGACCTTTCTGTCTTTCCGAATTTTTATAAACTTTTCCAGACCTTATTTCAACAAACTTCCTTCACAAAAATTGTTAAAGACACGTTTTTCTATGACATATAAAAATTTCAGGGCTTTCCAAAATGATTTGGGTACTGAATGAGTTGTATTTTTGATGGTCTGAGGGGCTGTTTGAGCGAACCGGGTTCTGTCCGGCTTTGAGTGTCAAAACGAGGTGCTTACGGTTAGAATTGGATTTCGAGTTCTTCACAGAAAATGTTTATCAAGATGTTTTGTATAACATATCCAAATTTCATAATTTTTGGAATTAATTTGCTATTTATTGCAAATGGATTTCTATCACTGTGTAACTGCCCAGTTTGGACCCGATTTTGTATATTCTTGGTTTTTCTCTCTTGGACTGGTTAGTGGCTGTCCATTGCGAATTTCATTGGGCCTTGTACGACTAATATGTGGGTGTAAACCTCTAAACCCTAATTAGGACGATTATGCATTTTAAACGGGCCTAGGGTGTGTCGATTAGTCGATTAGGACTCATATGAATTTGTATGTTACTAGTGGGTATCGAGAAACTATTGGTATGTGACAAAACAGAAATTTGAAGGGAATTAGAGGTCGAAATGATGAGGATTAGCTGCTGTCCACCTTGGGTTTTGATGGCCAATTCCACGGTAGTTTAAGCATTGAATTGATTGGAGTGCCGGGATTGCCGGGATGATTGAATTGTGTGTCGGTTTGGTAATCGTGATGGCTTGGGCCTACCATGTCGGATGCTCGCGTGACCGACTGTTGTGGAATGTGATTGGTGATTTGTTAATGTACATCATAATGCCCGAATACGTCATAAGTGCCAACTTCTCATGTGATGCCCCGTGGTGTTGATTGGGCTAATTAAGCATATGACGTGAATCATTGAACATGAAATTGTGGCATTGAATTGTGTGGGACATTATGCTGTGGTACATTGCACCAACATTCGTGTGCGAATTGCATGGCCGCGCATTATGCATGCCGAGTATGAGGCTTGTGGAAATTGTGCGAGAATGCGAGTATGCCATGGACATGTGATCACCTAATTATGCCCTGACGCGTTTACGCGGGGTTCAGATAAAAATTGGCAGTGTGCCGTGTGATCACTTAAGGCCTTCGGGTCGTGGCCTTCGGGTCGTGCCGTCCTCATGCACTTTGGAGCAGGACGATGCCCGGTGCGTCCGGAAGACGACCATCCTAAAGCAGGCTTTGGTTCGTGAGGAGATCGGTGTTGCGCCTGATGCGTTTACGCGGGCTAGAGACACTGGGCTTGAGAGCGTCTTTACGCTGGCCACGGAGTGTTGTGATTGATCTTCGGATCGGACCTTCGGGTCAGGCCTTCGGGTCGTGGTCTTCGAATCGGATCTTCGGATCGGGCCTTCGGGTCGGGCCTTCGGGTCGAATTGACAAGATAATCAACTACGTGTGTTGCATAGTGCCTGATTATGCAATGGAATTTGTGGGGCATGGTATGGGACGTGTCCAGCCGAATTCCATTTTATAATCGGAACACGCGCGAAATCCTGTGCTGTTACGTGTAATGCATAGTGCCTGATTATGCGATAGAAATCGGCTGGGTATGGTATGGGACGTATCTAAGCGGATTCTATTTTATAATCGGGACACGAATGGAATCTTATGCCGGAATGCCATATGAGTTAAATCGCATGCATGGCGAGGTAGTGGCATTTGCATGCATATGAATGCATGGGTCAGTGTGTGAATTTGTACGACTCGGTGATCTACATTTTGAACTGACACTAAAGGTTTTGAGCATGTGTGTGACGTACGTGTGATCGAGGATGCCGCGTATGTGACGTGATATTATTATGTGCCTAACCTGCAGGGTTAACATATGTTTGATTTGGGCCAAGGGCCTAAGTCGTGTGGTTGTTTTATTATATGTTTGTGTATGACTTGTCTGGGTAGGGCTTAGGATGTTGCTTATTGAGACTCGTTCTCATGGTTATTATATAACCATTTCAGACCCCCGACTCCGACCATGAGCGGTCCGCCACCGCGTTCTAGGATCTCGAGGAAGAGCCAATGGAGCAAGATCCCGAAGAGGAGCCCATGGAGTTGGTGGACCCGTTTTGTATAGCTAGGCTAACCTACCCGACCACTTGCCCCTTTTGATGATGGTTGTTTTAATCCTCGTGACCTTTGTATGTAAGGTTGGATTTTGTAAGTACGTGCCGTTGAATGAAGTATATGGTTCAATTGTTCTACTACCCCTGGTCATGTATTGTTTTTGTACGGGTGTTTTAATTAATGCTTCCGCATGTGCCTTATGATTTGTTATGGGAGATGGGTCGGCGACAAATCCTGGGATGTCGCATTTTCAATACGGCCATCGAAGGGGTGTCGCGAGCCCGGTGGGGTCCGGGGCGTGACATACATTGAGTCCCAACTTGCACTCAATCTAGGTCTTGATAGAAACAGTCCATCACTGCAATTAGAAAACTTTCCCCAATCAGTTATTCCATCATGTTCCGCTGATATTGCCTCATGTTTTGCAGACATTCCGGGTACTTCCTATGAATCTCCACAAAAAAGACAAAAGCCTTTAGAACTCCATGAAGATGTAGGCCTACAGATCGCATAGGTGGAAGGACTCCTTAGAGAATACAGGAGACAAAAGGAAGAAGGTAATTTGGACAGCTTTGATGACAATAATACCGAAGAACCAATTCATAAATATGACCTCTAAAGGCGTACCAAACAGGGTTAAAAAAATGCCTTGTTGTTGGGAAGTTACTATAGCAAAGTACTGTAGCAAATGCACTATTCATCACTGTAATAGTTACTATTCATCACTGTTCACCACTGTAGCAGTACTATAGCAGCACTGTTGTAAGAAGAAAAACTTGCAAACAAGAAGAAAAACTGTTAGTCAAGAGTGTACTATGAGTCTGTCAGTCGTTTGTCAGTTGTCAAAGTCTTTGTTATTGTCTATCAGTAGTCGGTCAGAGAGTGTCAAATTATTGGTGATTTCCAGAACAACATTGTAGCAGCACTGCAGTAAGAAGAAAAATGTGCAAACAAGAAGAAAAATTGTCAATCAAGAGTGTATTATGAGTATGTCAGTCGTCTGTAAGTTGTCAAAATCTTTGTTATCGTCTGTCAGTAGTCGGTCGGAGAGTGTCAAATTATTGGTAATTTCCAGAACTTCACCAATATCACCAATAATTAGCTGTTTGTCTACTTTTGTGCCTGTATAAGGCAATGCTTGTAAAGTTTGGAAGCAAGATTTGCTCTCTATAAAAGCCTTGAGAAATAAAACTTATATGCATTATGAGTCCCTACATCTTTGCCCCTACCTTACTGCCTGGTATAATTCTTCAAACAAACATAAGTGTGTTGATTAGTCTTGGTAGTATGCTCTGCACTTACTATGATATGGAACCTGTGCTATTATAAAGCAGTTCTAACATGCTAATCAAAATTCGAAGAGGGATTTGGTAGCTAAAAGACAGTCCCTTCTATAAAGGCCTGAAGAGCCGTGCGTGGAATAGTATATTTATCACAAGCCTTGTCTTCGTTTTCCTTGATTGGCATCTTAGCACCCCTTTATGGATGGGAGAGGGGCGGACGTCAAACTCGGAGGAAGGGGAGATGGGTTTTTTGAGCAAAAGGGACCGGAGGCACATAGGTTGACGCCATTATTGTAGAGAGCGAGCTAAAGAAGTCCATGTGGACTGGTCTTTTAATAAATATTGCCAACTCATATTAAATTTTTTAATATAAATGCCACGTGATATTTTTTGCTAGAAATTCTCGCCCGAAACACTTAAGTGATAGTTTATTCTCCGATTTGATACTTAAATGGGCTGGTGAAATCTTTTGATATTAAAGTGAGTGTCGTACATAATTGTTAGTACTTCTAGTGTCCTTCTATCTCTATAAAGTATCGAAAGCTCTATGAGGATATGTGAAACAAACAATTTCTTATTGGTGGAATGTGTCCACCTAGTTTGTTTAGGAAAAGAAAAGAGATTCCAATAATTGACACTAGCAAGGAACAGTCCAAAATTGTATCTCAGAAATTGTTTTTCGACTTTTCGATATTTAAATGATGGAAAACTAATCAATTTATGGAAAGCGTTTTCATAAACTTAAAACAAGCTTAAATTAGAGGAAAATGACTTCCTTTTCTGGCAAAAATGAAATCATTTTCCCTAAACCACCAAATAAATGAAAACTAAAATTTTCTCAAATTTTCTTTTGATTCAATCAATGAGCCCAATGACACATAAAATTGGAAGTCTATAAAGAGAATAATGCGGGGGCACATACGACATGTTTTCCACATAAGGGGATCACAAAAAAAATCATAAATCTATTGTATTTATGTCAATTTAGTCCTAAATTTTTCAACATGGTAAATTTAGTCCTAAACCTTTCAAGTATGCCAATTTAATCCTAAACCTTTTGACAATTTGCCAATTTAGTCATTTTAGCTAATTTTTGTCGGAAATAACTGACGTGGCGGTTTAGTTAGTGTCATTCATCCGACGTGGTACGCAACCGACTCAAACGTGAACAATTTTTGCAAATCTTTTATAAAATTTTCTGGGTATTTTCTTTTTTCTTTTCTTTTCTTTTTCCCTTTTTCCCAAATTCCCTCCACCGGCCTCAAGCGACAGCCACCTCGCCTAGCAAGGATCAAGCCTTGTCAACCATTAGCGAGGCTTGACCTTGCCGGATTTGGTGAGGCTGAGCCTCATCTAGCTACTAGCGAGGCTCCACCTTGCAAGAAAAAGAGAAAAATAAAATTAAAAAAATCAAAAAATGTAAACTATCGTCTACATCCGCATTGACCATTCTACGTGGCACAATCAATTAAGTAGAATGACTAAATTGGAAAATTGTCAAAATATTTAGGATTAAATTTGTTAAATTAAATCATTTAGAACTGAATTGATATAAATGCAATATGCTTATGATTTTTTGGATAATTTTCCCCGCATAGGAAGCTACTCCCAATCCATGCGTAAAGAAACCTCTCATCACCAACATATAGTCTCATTTGAGCCCCTCATAAACCGACATTTACATTACTAAAACGTGAACTATGATGAGTTATGCGTGCTCAATGTTCATGAACACTTTAAAATCCTTCATAAAAATGGCACAAATAATTCATAAACTATGGCTCAATGTGCAATGTCGTACTTGAATTTTTAATTCGTTCAATGTAGTCTTTAAACTATTTTAAATGCTCGATTTAGTCCCTATACTTTCTATTTGTTTAATCTAATCTCTCACAATTACACCATTGACCGAATTTTAGGATATTCTTTCACTTCAATCTAAATTTTAAATCAACAAAAAAGATAACTTTCTTTTTATTACTTCCTTTTCTTTTTTCTATTCGGATTGATATTCTTGCTATTTTAGTTTTCAAATTTATAAATTTAACTTAATTTAATTAACATGGGAGGCATAACATTTTCTTGATGATCTAGTCGCACGCAAGAGGATAGGGCCTCCACTCACAATCTCTAAGAAAACCCGAAACAAAAAAATTGAAAATTTTATCTATCTAAAAAATTATAAACAAAATTTAGATTAATATAAGTAAGAGAACGTAAATCAATATCGTTACTAAACCTTCTTATAAAACACTTATTTTTAATATAAAAGAAACATGAGCCCCATAAAACTCTAAATGAGGTTATTTTTTTACTATTATAGAGATCATAAGTATATATACTTAAATGGAACTATGACAATATTTATAAAGACCAAAAGGTAAAATGGTAACAAAGAGATACAATGTTTTTTTTTGGTTGATATAGGAAATTGATTGAAACGAAAAGATATTCTAAAATTTGGGCAATAACATAATTATCAAGATTTTTTAATAATACCGAAGGACTTATTCGACTTTATTAAGAAAAGTTGAGGGATTATATTGAATAACTGAAAAGTTTAGGGACAAGAATGAATATTTATAAATAATTAAAGGATCACATTAGACGAATTATTACCACCCGCCTGGGTGACGCTGCTGGAGAGGACGCTCTTCCTCTCGCAAAAGGTTGAGCGTTCAAATCCCGAGTGCCACAGGGTGACTTAACAGGTGCACGTGTGTGGTAATTAGCACGTGTCGCCCCCAGGGTTTACCTCCCGGCTGTCGGCCGTGCGGGGGTTCTCTGGGTTACCAAAAAAAAACATTAGACGAATTAAAAATCTAAAGATGATATTGTAAATTAAGTTAAAATTTAAAAATTATTTATGTCATTTTTCCAAATGCGTTGCCGTGTTCCTTGTGACCACATCCATCTAATCCAAGGCTCGCCAATTCCATCCTTTTTGTACCATCTTTTTTGACTTTCACCTAGCGATTAAGAGATATTGAATACGTTTCGTTGAAATGTTGGTTTAAAAGTTGATGCGAAAGACTTTCGTCTCGTGTTGCCCACAACTTAGTCGTTAATTGTCATTTTTAGTTAGCTGCGTCATTTGATAATATTCGATTTCACAGGTCGAACTTCGCATCTTTGGTGTCCACGTTCTAGTTGAATATTAATCACGTGAGAAAAAAAGAACTTGGGCGCATTTGATAACATTTTTATTTTTCTGTCCTTTTGTTTCTTAGAAAAAAAAAAGAACAGAAATTTGTTTGTATACGTCAATTAATTTTTTTTATTTTCTAGAATAGAAAAGTGGCTAGTGAATAAATTTGGAATAGAAATAAGAAGTAAAAAAATTTATTTTTTTGTTTCTAGGAACAAGAAGAAAAACAATGTCAGTTTAGAGATACAAATTCATATACCATTAAATCCCAAAACCCCAAATCCTAAGACCCGAACCCCAAAATCCAAAACTCGAAACCCTAAAACCCAAACACCCAACCCCAAAACCCTAAACCCAAAACTTAAAAATTGAAACCCTAAATCCTAAAACTCTAAACCTCAAAACCCAAATCCTAAAACCCAAAGCCAGAAATCCTAAAACCTAATACCTGAAACCCCAAAATCCAAATCCTAAAATCAAAAAACTCAAACACCAAACCTTGAACCCCAAAACCCAAATCCCAAACCCGAAACCCCAAAACCTTAAATCCTAGATCCAGATCCCAAACCCAAACCCCAAAACCCTAAAACCCAAAACCCTGCCGTAAAACCAAAAATTGAAACCCTAAATCCAAAAACTTTAAACCCCAAACCTTAAAACCCTAAAACCTAATACCTGAAACCCCAATATCCCAAACCCTAAAAACCTAAACCATAAATTCTAAACCCTAAACCCCTTTTCTCAACCACCACATGGTAGTTGTTTTGTCCATAAGGAGTAATTTTCTTTATGATTGTTAAGATCATCCAATTCTATATCATAATATATTTTGATTATATTTTTAGTCTAGTTTTATTCAAATATGAATTGTTGGGCACGCATAATAACTATTTTGTTTCTCTATTTTTTCTATTTTTCTGTTCCTAAAAACAGATTTGAAATAGAAATTCGTTTGATAACGCAATTTCGCTTTTTTATTTCTGGAATAAATTTCTACTCCAAAAATAGGTTTAGAACAAAAATCAGAAATAATTTTTTTGACTTTTCTATTTCTGGAACAAAAATGAAAAATAAAAATTCTTCTCATCACTTGGTCTCACAAATAGCCAGCCGCCCACCGGCCACCCCATCGTAGCCGGACATTCTCCTTCGTCGCCTGTCGGCTATCGTTCATCATCGTCCGCCACCATCGTCCACCATTGGCCGCCTTCCGCCATCTACCTTCCTTCACCGCCTAACGCCGGCCACCTCTCACCGTCGGCCTCTGCTGGCTGCCTCCCATTGTCAACCGCCGCCGACCGCCTCTGGCCGTCCTCCGCTGCCTCTTGTTGCCACCCAACACCGGCCACCTCCCACCGCTGCCCACCTCCTGTCACTGCCCAACATCGCCCACCTCATGCCGCCACCCAACATCGCCCACTTCCCCTCGCCGCCCACCTGTCGGCGGCTTCCCATCGTCGTCCTCCACTGCCAGCCACCTCCGGTTGCCATCCTCCGTCATTGGCCTCCTATCATCGTCCTCCACCGCTGGCCACCTCCCGTCGCCATCCTCTGCCGCCTCCTGTCGCTGTCCTCCTCCATCGCCCAGTGTCAGCCGCCTCCCGTCGCCTCCTGCCACCACCCGCCATTCGCTGCATCTCTCTCGCTGACAGCTTGAAAGAGAGAAATTTTGTGTCGTTATCAAATGAATTTTTATTTCAGAAATAGAAATGTTATATCTTTATCAAACGCATATTTTGGCTCAGAAATTCGTCAATAGAATAGAAATAGAAAAATCAATTTCTAGCTAGAAATTGATTTCTGGAACAGAATGATTATCATCCGTGCTAAGTCTTCACTGACATTTTTATAATTAAATGAAAAAAAATTGGGAATAGAAATTTTTAGGATTGTACCAAATGCATTTCTGTATTTTTTTTTCTATTTTGGGAATAGAAATTTTGTACAGTTGCCAAATACTATCTTTTGTTTAGAAACTCGTTTATAAAATAGAAATAGAATTCAAAAACTCGTTTATGGAATAGAAATAGAAAAAAATTATTTTTGAACAGAAATTATTTTTGGGAGCAAAAATGTTATCATAGACACCCTTACTTGTCGAGCTGGAGAGTAACGTAAGGGGAACCCTACTGATATTTCCCAAGGTGAAGTTGATTGGCTCGGTCCACATTTTTTGTAACCAAGTCGTGCTTGCTTTTTGATTTTTTGCCAACATCACGTGATGTCTCTTCTGGCAAGTTTCCCTCTTTTTTCTCCCTTCTTTTTTCTCCATTGGAAAACTGCACCACGGTATGTTTCACATGCCCCTTACAGATAGCTCTCTCTCTCTCTCTCTCTCTCTCTCTCTCTCTCTCTCTCTCTCTCTCTCTCTCTCTCTCTCTCCATAAGTAACTTCAACCTTTTTGATTTCTTTCCTTAGCTCTCTTGTTCTTGGTTCTCAACTTCATTAGAAATGGATGGTTTGCCTTCCTCCGTCCTAGGAGATATTCCAAAACATCAGCTGATCACCAAAACATTGCCCATGTCAAGCGTGAGATTACCACCAGCGCCGTCATGGTCGTCGTCTAGTCCTCATGTCAGCACCACTTCCTCCACAACTAGAGGAAAACCAATAGCCTCAAAAGTCCCATGTTCCTTCACCAACATCAATTTAGAGCCAGTGATGGCCATTAAGTCTCTCTTGGCTTCACTTGCAAGCAAGAAGGGAGAGAGTCTCTCATTGCCGACACTGATGTTTAACGCACTAGATGATATCATAATATACTTCCTGGTCCCTCCTATCAAGCCGTCGCTCGACCCGAGAACCATCTCTCTGGAAACTTTGCACCGGTCGATGAGCTCCCTCCAACCGAGTGTGAAGTGTTGGAGGGCTCGCTACCGCAGTGCCTTGATGGCGCGTACATCCACAATGGCCCGAACCCACAGTTCATTCCCCGTGGGCCTATCATCTCTTGGACGGCGATGGCATGCTTCACTCCATTCGGATCTCTCGAGGTCGAGCCACGTTCTGCAGCCGCTATGTCAAGACGAACAAGTACACCGTCGAGCACAATCTGGGCTCTCCTGTGTTCCCCAATATCTTCTCGGGCTTCAGCGGTGGAATGGCCTCGGCGGATCGTACTGCTCTCTTTTAGCAAGAGTGCTCACCGGTCAGTGAGACATTATTGATGTGAAACGTATATCCCTAATTGCTTGAAGTCGAGGCTGCACTAACGTAGTCTCCCCTACATCGAAACAAAATTTTTTGGATTGATTTGCCTAACACGTATTGTAGACTGTCAAACGATGGACAATCCACTCAAATAGACTCATGGTATGTTACTTGTACACAATCACTGCAATTAACCGAGGGCACACATACCACACACAATAGGTTTCGGATTTTTTTAATAATTTTCCCACTTGTTGCAATTGTGCCAATTCGATTTTACATCTTATTTTACCAATTGAATCCTAAACCTTTTGAATTTATACCAATTCAGTTTATCTGGTCAATTTTGGCCAGAAATCGCTGACATGAATGTCAGCCATCCTACATAGCATAATCGGCACTAATGTAAATAAATTTTAATAATATTTTTCGAATTATTTTTTTCTTTTCTTTTTCCTTTCTTTCTCTTTCTTTTTTTTTTCCTTCACTTCCTTCTTTCTCCAGCTAGTTGCCGGTCCTTGGCGACTAGCTAGAGGCAACTTGCCGGCCTCTGGCGAAGCTTGCCCACCCGTGGTGAGGCTCAATCCCCAACAGATCTTGCAAGTTTGAGCCTCGCTCAATGACGGTGAGGGGCCAAGGCAAGCCTCGCCAAAGAAAGTGCATTGCTAGGCCGTGCTCACGATGGTAGGAGGATGAACCGATGGTTGTTGAGTGTTGGAAAACTTGGAGTGGCGGGGCTATATTGATGCTTGACTGGAACGACGAGAGTCATGGCAATAGGGACCTCAAGATGGACTAGATAAGGGACATCGGTGTTGGTGTGGTTGGGGCAGCAATGGTAAGGGCTGATCTAGGGTGATTGAGATTTGGTGAGGTTCAACCTCGCTGTCGTTGGGCAGGGTGAGCCTCGCCCAACCACTACTGAGGTTGACCTTGCCTAGAGATGACAAGGTTGAGCCTTGCTAAGGGCTTGTGAGGCTTGCCCTTGTTAGTGGGCAGCGAGAGCAAGCTTCACCAGAGGCCGGCTAAGTTGACCGGTTGGAGGAAGAAGAAAGCGAATAAAAAAAAAAGAAAGAGAAAAAAAAGGAAAAAGAAAAGAAAAAAATAAATAATTCGAAAACATATTAAAATATTAATAAAAATTATACATGTCAGCACCAGTCATATCTCGTAAGACAGTCAGTGTCCATGCTGACCAAAATTAGTCGAGTGGACTGAATTGGCATAAATATTAAAGGTTGAGAAACCAATTGGAAAAAAAGTATAAGACTGAATTGACACAATTGCAATAAGTCTGACTTTTTTGGTAATTAGAAAGTGCAGGAAAAAAATATCCTTACTACGTATATGGTTCTGTGCTTGATCTGAATGACTCTTGCCTAGCACACTTTTGCAGGTCAATTCAATCCCTTCAATGGCATTGGTCACGCAAACATTGGCTTGGCCTTCTTCGGCAACGGCCTCTACGCGCTCGCCGAGTATGACCTCCCTTATTCAATGCGCTTGACGCCGGACGGCGACATCGAGACGCTCGGCCGGCACAACTTTGATAGCATGCTTTCCATGAGCATGACTGCCCATCCCAAGGTGGACAGGGAAACTGGCGAAGCCTACTCGTACAAGTATAACCCGTTCTTCCCTCCATTTCTGGCCGTCTTCAAGTTTGACGGGGACGGAGTAAAACATCCCGACGTGCCATTCCTCTCCCTCTCCTGCCCGCCGTTCCTCCACGACTTCGCCATCACGAGGAAGTATGCTGTGTTCCCCGACAACCAGATGGGAGTGAGCTGCAAGGGAGTGGTGTTGGGAGGATCCATAGTCGGCCTGAACCGAAGGAAAGTGCCGAGGATCGGGATCGTCCGGTGAGACGTGGAAAGCGGGTCCGAGATGAGGTGGTTCGACGTGCCGGGCTGCAATATCATGCGCATTGTGAACGCATGGGATGAAGAAGATGATGATGGCAATGATGTGGTGGTGATGGTGGCACCAAACATAATGTCAGCTGAACATTTTTTGGAGAGGATGGACCTTGTCCATGGCTTAATGGAAAAGATTACCATCGACCTAAAGGACGGAAGGGTGTCGAGGCAACCAATTTCGGCTATGAATTTGGATCTTTCGGTGATAAATCCTGCATATATTGGGAAATATAGTAGATATGTACATGCAGGCGTTGCTGATCCCATGCCGAAGGTGTCTGGGGTGGTAAAGCTGGATCTGGTGAAACGAGAGGGTACCGGCGAATGCGTGGTGGCTAGCCGGAATTATGGGCCAGGTTGCTACGGAGGCGAGCCGTTCTTCGTGGCAAGGGATCCTGAATGTCCAGAGGGCAAGGAGGACGATGGGTATATCATGTCCTATGTCCACGACGAGAAAGCTAATGAGTCAAGGTTCTTGGTGATGGATGCCGAGTCGCCGTATCTCGATGTCGTGGCCGTAGTGAAGCTACCACAGCGCGTTCCTTATGGCTTCCATGGAATTTTCGTCCGGGATAGGGACCTAAATAAGCTCTAGGATTGTTACTAACTTGAAGGATTTAGTTTGACATGGCATTATCGTGAGCGAAGAAGATAGCTACATGATAATGTGACAATCGTTGTATTTTTCTTAGTCACACCAATTGATGGTATCATAGATATAGGGGAAAATAACAGCACCAACAGTCCCTGAACTTTAATCTAATGTATAATTTGATCCATGAATTTTTAATTTATTCAATGTAGTACATGAACTTTTAATTTGTTCAATGTCATCATTAACTTTTGATACATGTTCAATTTAGTCCATGACCTATAAGAAAATGTTCAATTTAGTCCTTCCATCAATTCAACTTCAGGGACGATTACATTGAACATGTACCAAAAGTTGATGAAAGATATTGAACAAATTAAAAGTTGAGGGATTACATTGAATATTGAACTAAAGTTCAAACAATGCATTGAATAAATTAAAAATTCAGGAATCAAATTGCACATGGACCAAAATTTAGATACTATTTATGTCATTATTCTTAGATATGGAAAATCAAACTAAGGGATTTAGAAGTGTTCTTGCACATTAGACTAATTTTGAACTAGGAAATATTTTTGAAATTTCGATTATCAAGTATTCTCTTTTTGTTTATAAAATAAAAAAGAAAAATAATGGGGATTTAATAATAACTGGATTAAATCCCCATTATTGTACTGGATTATTGTACATGGTATTATGAAAAGTTATAAAAATTCTTACCTTACCAAAAAAAAAATGGATTAAGTATTCGGTAACGGAACATTGGCTGCTTTATAATTACACATGAATGAGTTGTTCACGCAAGGCATTGCCTTTCGACGCTTTGGCAATGAAAGGAAAAGATCAGCACAATCCACAATGTACAAGGTGCAGGTAAAAAAATAAAAATTGAAAAATGCACTTTGCCATTTTTAGAAATAAACTATTCGATCTAGAATTTTTCTTGAACTAATATTCTTTCAAATTAATTATGATTAAATAGATTGAAACATTTTACCAAAAAGAAGAGATCCGGATGATTTTCATTACGTGAATAGCAATGGTCACCCGACCGCCTTATTTTAGAAAAAAATTAGCTTTTTTAAGGAAGTTTTTAATTAGTGTACTGTAAATTATTGTGATTAATGAAAAAAGGGATTAGAAAGCGTGGTTAAGTGGAATTAATTTGCTATTCAGCTGTTCACATAATCTTGAGAAATTAAGCTTGAAAGTAACATTACAATTAAGTTGCTGTGGTATTTTAACTATTTTGTTAAAAGGTGTAGAACTAAATTAGTTAAATTGAAAAGTTAAGAACCAAATTGACCGTTGTTTGATAAGTTTAGGAATGATTAAACAATTATCTCGTAAAAGGTATAGAGAGAACTTTTTTTTTTTTGATAACCCAGGGAACCCCCGCACAGCCGACAGCCGGGAAGTAAACCCTGGGGGCGACACGTGCTAGCCACTACACACGTGCTAGCCACTACACACGTGCCACCGGTTAAGTCACCCTGCGGCGCCCGAGATTCGAACACTCAACCTTTTGCGAGAGGAAGAGTGCGCGTTCCAGCAGCGCCACCCAGGCGAGTGGTGTATAGAGAGAACTTAGTCGTGCTCTTTTTCAAGAAATAGGAAATAATCATCCATTTATCCTTCATTGCACTCAACCTCAATTTCAAACTCGAGGAGAAGATTTATTGTTTGTATTGAGTGATTTTGTCCACATCTGGAAAAGAAAAATTTGATGCAAGGATGACATTTGACATTTTAATATAGTACATAGATAAAATTTAAGCATTTGAAAGCTTAGATTTGGCATTGCAAATTGAAAGAAAGTTTAAAACCTAAACGCAGGAAAAGGACGTTAACGAATAACATGGTATATTGAACAGAAGTTCAAAGATCGGTCTTGAATGATTATTTAACGCAAACAATAGCACTTTGAATTTTGTTATTTCCTAGATGAGGTAGGAAATAAGTACACAAAATATGGAGATGCAGCCACAGCTACACATGACAGTGTAGTTAGTTATCAATTAAATTTAACCACAATCAACAAACGAGCAATAGAATTATTACAAATATAGCCATTATGTTTTAAGTTAATTTAATTTTTATTATTTTTATAATCATATTCTATGGACTATATTGCTAATAACTATTAGTTCATATTTATATTTGTAGATAAAGCAATTGGGATTCCTAAATGTAAATTACAGTCTTGTTCACAGTCATGTTTTCTTGTCCTAACCTTCGATTCAAGCAGCAACGAAGCATAAACAAAGTGGGATCACCGCTCCTGCAATACCCATAACACCAAGAAAAGAAATAGAAAAGGCTATACATCTTACTGATCCACGAGGACATAAGGTCTTTCTCAATTAGAAAGATCAACAACAAATGGAGAACTAGTCTTGAACCCCACAGGAAAAGAAACCCGTGAGATTAATTGATCAGTGGACAAAGCTAACTAGAAGAATAATACCCAGAATTTAACCAATCATTCCATTTTTCCCCAAAAATGACAGCAATAAGTTTTCTTGGAAAGGTTATAAGAAGTGTTATCATGCGATAGTGTAAGAGTTGCCCAATGGCTTCAAAGCCAATGCTCCCATATTAGGGTGCTTCACATTTATTTCCCTCCGGTCACAGTTTCTTCATCTAATTTGCTTAGGTCAAAAGGAACTACATAGAACAGTAAGAGGTTAATTTATTAAATTCCAGAATTATATGGACATTGTGTTCATTTAACGTATATGTGTTAACAGTCCTGTCACACTGTTCTTTTTCTCCCCAGCTCAGCCATCCAAAACCCCTGGCGTTTTCCCCCGTCACTTGCTTCCTCATGAGACATTCTCTTCAGGTTAACAGGACCACAGTTCCTAGGAACATCGAGAACAAGGGATCTGATAAGCAACCGTGCTTTTCGCAGTCTTTGGTCAAGGTTTTAGGTGTACAAAGCCCAATCATCGGAAGCCATAACCATGACTTTTAAGCTCAAGATAAGCAGAAAACGTTACTGAGCAGAAGATAAACCCCAGCTTGGTAGTATCTGTCAGATGTCAATCAAACCAGCTCATCAGCACTATGACCGAGAAAAGCGATAGAGGAAGCACACTAGCATGCTTGAGATCTTATATTAGAAGTCAAGGTAGCCCATGGTCAATTAACTTGGGAAACAATTAATAGAAAAGATACAGAGAGATTTATCTATAAGGAATATAATTTGATTAATAGAAGTAATGTCTTTGGGACAATGCAATTGATTCAATTGGTTAGTGCCTATTATGAGAAGACAAACTGCTCCGAACAAACTCTGTATCAGCATGCTCAATTAACTTGGGAAACAACCAATTAAAAAAGAAATAGAGAGAGATTTATCTATAAGGAACATACTAGAACAGTAATGTCTTTGCGACAATGCAGTCGATTCAATCGGCTTGTGTCTATTATGAGAAGATAAACTGCTCTGGACAAGCTCTGTCACAGCAAAAACTATGCAGAAGCTGTCGTCCTTTTTTTTTCCTGGACTTTCGAAATGGTGATTGACCTTGTTAAATAAAAAAGAAAAAGCAAAAAGACAGCAATAAATGCAAAAGAAAAATCAAGATTTGCAAATGTGTCGTATCCTGTTAGTCGAAATTGGGTTCTCTATGATACAAAGGAGATGCCTAGATGAGAGCCATACCCAAAATTTCAGGGGAAGAATGCTCTAAACTTTCGCCATGTGTGCCTCAGCCAAAGAAGAGTTTAGATCTTCTCGAGATTGTGATCTCCTACTCTGTAGACGCATCTGACTTCTGTGAGGAGACCAGAAAGGACTCATGCCGCTAGCATCATACTGCATCTGCCCCAAGCTACTAGAAGAAAAACTATGAGAAACACTGCTAGTTGATGGATATAGAGACGATTCTGTTAGCTGGATGCCACTCCCACCAAGATCATGTCCAAATCCAAAAGGTCCTTGCTGAGAACCGCCAATTGTTGGACTCAAAGGCATCTTAACTCTTTGATCGCCTGAGACACCATAATTTATATGCCTTCAAGGTTAAGAAAAACTTATGGGAAAGTGATTACATCAGGATAAACATACAGCTAAAGGAGAGCGAAAGAAACTAGTAAAAGAAAACTAGTTGTACAGAGATTATTGAAGATAACAACACTCCTTATGTAACTCTCATCATATTCTGTGAAACCAGTACAAGTCACCCACCTGATTGGAGAAAAAGAATAACAAGATCTGGAAACAAAGGGAATTTGCTGATGTTCATATGACAAGCCAACAAGATTAGTAATGGCCAAGCAGTAATAGTGCTTGGATGTATAACTTTAACGGTACCCACATTATACTGACTACTAGACACTGAGTCAAGTAGTTAGTAAAAAATTTATGATAAACAGTCCAATAGAAATGCTAAACCTGAAGAAGGAAAGAATGGAAGAGCAGACATCAAGGAGCCTGTGCCTCATGCGAGACAAGACTTGAATAGATTATTACATGGCATCCTACATGTCTCTTCAAGTACAGAAAAAAGAAAAAGATAAAATCAAGAGACTGCCTCAAAATTTCAATGCAGGTATAAATTCTAATGCAGTATTAAACTATAGATTGGCATGAATTGGGACTACGAATTAAATCAGTCTGTAAAGATGCTTACCTGAACTGATGGGACTCCACCGCTGGAATCTAAATGGAGAAGGAACATTCAAAACTGATGCTGCAGAAGTACTATTATGCTTGAAAAGTGGGAGATATGGCCTCCTGAAAAATCTTGGCATCCAATTGTAAATGCGTGACAGTGCACAAAGCAGGACAAACAGGGATGTCAGCAAAATTGCGATAAGAAGTACTGGATTTATCCTCATTTGGAGGATTTTGTAACTGTGCAAGCCCATTCGCGTGGGAAATGCTTTTCCTGATTCCAAAAGTGCAACTCCAAGTGTCCAAGTGATGCCTCCAGATCCAATAGTAATTTGGTTATCCATAATGTGCAATCCCTCTCGCAACAATAAAGTTATGTAGGGTGCCCTGAAGCAGTATTGTTCGATAAAGGGCTGTGGGGCCACGCTATTTTTCGCAACTTCCCAAGTTTTTTCACAGAACTCATGTCCCTTCTCCAACACATCATCAAGTGATGCATCAGCAGTCAGGTTGAAAAACCGATATACCACAAAAAAACCAGACATGGCGTAAAAATGGCCATGAGGACGAGCCAGATTGTCCGGTAGCGCACATGGTTGCAAGTCACAATCAATTCCTGGGCTTAGACGTGACCACTCAGAAATATTTACGGCAACCTTTGCAAGTGCACTGCATTCCTCCCAATTTGGGGCACCAACAAGATGCAGGGAGATTCCAGGTTTCCCACCTTTACCTACCTTTCGTCCCTGAACCACAGGGCTTCCACCTTCTTTAAAATTAGATGCACATTGAGAACAGATATATTGCTCCTTGTATCCAGAATGCAAACAAGGATGTTTAAGCTCTACATTGCCATTCACTAAATCCGTACTTTTGCTTTCAGGAAGAGCCATGACAAGACGAGCAACAGTCTTGTCAAAGGCATCATTCAGACCATATCCAGAGAGAGAATACGCATTGAGATGATGGTCAATTGCACCAATTCTAAGTTTTAAGCTGGAACTGTTACGCATGTTGTCCTTGCTCTCAAATGTAACCTGTAAGGAGGAGCCACCAAGATCAAGTGCACCAAATGTTGCTTTCTTTGGCATAACACCTAACATGTGTGTGCGATAGTTTAGAGCAGCCCATCCATAGTAAGCTTCCTCCACTCCGGAAATGATCTTAACCCACTCTCTCTTACAAAAGAAAGGTGAAGTTTTCAATATGGACCATGCATTGTCAAGAAGCCACCTTGAATCAGCATCTGGTAGTCTCCGGACCCCAGCTGTGGCATAGAGAAAGAGAGATGTAGTCTTGTGAGACTGCTTGGGAATTTGCTTCTTTGCCCACCAAATAAGTGGATTTATCGCAGCAGTCAAGCCAGATACATTACGGACCAACTTGTCGAATCCAGGTTCAGTCTCCATTCGATCATATGCACGTCCACTCTGGGATCGGGGTTTCTTCTTTACACCTTCATTGAATGACCTGATCACAAGAGGAAGGCTCCCATCTTTCTTGTAATTAAGAGATGCTTGATATACATAAACTCTAGTTCCCGTGCTCCCACAATCTAAAACGACATAAAATTTGGATGATCCTCGAGACCAATATGCATTGGTATACATTGACACCATGTATATTAATAGTAAAAACAAAAGAAGACATAAAAGAACCAAGATCCTCCGTATCCACTTCCTCCGTGGAAATGCAGTTCCTCCGGGTAAAGACTTCTCCTTCGAAAAGCTAGACACAGCATTATCTCTCAACAAAGGGTGGGGAGGCTTAGAGTGCGTCCCATTGAGATTGCCATCGTCGAAAACAAGCCCGTGATATGATGATAAATCTTGGAGAGACGACGAATGCCGCATATTGTTCTTATGCCCGGTGTGCGTGAAGCCAGAAGTATAAGCAGAAGAACCCCCGTGAGAAGGCAATCCGGATGGCAACATATACCGAACGCCAGAGGCATGCGGACCCGAACCCCGGCCCTTTGCCACCGAAAAGAGATCCGCAATCTTACTAAGCACCATCCTCTCCCCTTATCGAGACCGGAACACCAGAGGGTCTCACTCCCACAGTCAGTCCACCATCCCGGAAGCACTCATCCGCAGTCAACTACATGAAAACAGCCTCACGAGCTTCCCGTCGCCGGAACATCCCAAACCTCCAGCGCCGGAAAACAGGCGAACACCGGCACCCTCGGCATTGCCGGGGAAAGCGGCTATCGCGAAACCACTCGATCCTGCAAATGTTGCGAAGCCGCGGCTCAGCAGGAGAACACGAAGAAACCGCAATAAAAAGAAACGAAGCTTCTTCCTAACCCAATCGGCGATCAATCAGAACCGTCGAAACTAGAAACAAAGACTCACGGACATCGCAGAACAAATCAGATTTCCGCACAAGGGACAAACTCTTTTCACTGAAAAGAGCCGCCGTTCCCGATTGCACACGGCATCCCAACGCCCCCCCACCGTTTCAGCACCGATCGACACGGGCAGCGATCGATTTCGAGAAGCCCAATGCAGGCAGGCGACCGTAAAGAATCGAATCCAAACGGAGGTACCTGGCGATGGGAGGCGATTCGCCTGCTCCGAACGCGAAAGTCACACTGCCGATTCTTCGCCTTCTTCTTCTTCGCCTTGTTGTCGAGCTCCTTGGAGTTTCTGCAGATCCAGCGGGTGCGAAATCGAATCGAGAGGAAGGGTGGGGGGGCGAAGAAGAGGAATCGAAGGGAGATTTTTCTTCACATCGAGGGGAGCTGCTGGATTTTTTTGTACCTGCGATTCGCGTGCGTATTTACTGTGTGCGCGCGTAGCGTAAGTGCCGGTTGCCGTCGATAAGCAAGTTTTGGGCGTCATATTTTTGTTTTTGTTTATGTTAATGTTTTTTGGCCTTTTCAACTCGTTTTTTCTTTTGGGTGTTTTTTTTCTAAGAAATAGCAACTCTCTCACCGAAATAATAATAATAATAATATAATCGCTCTAACCTTTTACATGAGAATTCAAATAATTCCGTGGATTGGTATGAATTTGTGACAAAAGGAAGTTTTTTTTGTTGGTATAGATTTTTTTCGGAATATTTGAGGTGTACTTCTATTTATCAACAATATCTTTCTTTTCGTCCAAGCGGGATATGAAGTATTCGCCTTATTGAGTAGAATGCATTTTGCTGTGGGTTACCGACTCTTAGTACCGAAATGGGTTATTGACGAGAAAGAATTACTTCCATCAAAGAGGGATCCCTAACTTATATAAATTTGGAGTAGAATTAGAAAAAAAAAATAAGACTCTTTTTATCAAGACGATAGAAAGTCAAGGTCACCTGCTGCTTGTCTCCGATTAGTTAATTCTGGACCATCAATAAGTGTTCTCATCTGACTCTTGTTCGAATATGACATTCATGTTCAGAATTAAGAAAAGACCTCTTGACGCAAACTATTCAAAAAAGTTAGGATACGCCACTGCTAGCTCGTTCAAAAGTGAGTTAGGTCGAACAAGTTTAAGCACATGAGTCGCATTAATATTTTCATAAGTACAATTAAATGGGTTGATTTAATCTTAGCACACAAGGGCTATCAAGCCCGTGAAAAACAAAAAAATTTTGGCGAGAGTTTGTGAAGATTAGAATGGTATTTCTGTGGATTAGTTTGAGCTTTGATAGGGAGATTTGAGCAAAATACAATCTGTTCAATATTCAATGAAAAAGGGTGTTGAGAAAGATATAAAGATGGACACATCTATCTTACTATACACGCATATCAATGCAAATCGGCTTGGCTTGATGTCTAAGAGATGGAATATGGAAACACTTTACTTAGGTCAATGGAATTATAGAAAGATATAGAGATGGACAAATAAAATATATACATGGCCTCTATAGATCGGCAAAATGCATATAATAAATTTCCTTGAAAAACAAATCATTTGGAGGGTGCTTTTGCATACTTGCAAGTGATTTCTTTTTTTTAATAATCCAGGAATACAAATATGGATGGCGAGCATAGATTTTTATCCGCGAATTGATCGGCATGACAATCGTGCCAATAAAAATCAGAAATAGATTCCGCGGTTTATTTGATATTGTCGATTGAAACTCACGGAAGTTAGGTATTAACAGTTACTAGATAGAACTTGCAATGGATAAAATTGATTACTTTTTGTCCAAATTGAGCAAGCAAGATCGAGATCATTCGGAATAAACCATTAGAAGATGCTAAACTTTACCTAACTGGAACAATAATTTGATTTGAAGACTTTGACCGATCGATCTGAACTTGATCACTGTCGTTTACCAAAAAGAGAATTTGTTGACCGTCTCAAGCCTTTACGTTTGGTTTGTCGTGGAATTTTTCCAAACCAAACACCAATGGGCCCTGACGAAAGCTTCATGCCAAAGGAAAAAACATGAAAGAACTGCAGAGACAGGATGCATAAAACTCAGGAACATCTTATCGTACCGAATACAGTAAAATATCTCACAAAGAAACCACGATCAGTAACATTATAACGCAACACCATGTATCGACGTGAACCGCTTATTCATGAATCGAATTAACTTTTACTATCAAGTACATTGATATACCTTAAGTCCAAAATAAACAGAAAGCATTCCGGTTTTACATGTATTCATATTCCTAAAATAGTTCTTATCTGATCTGGGGGATGCCTTGCCAATGATCTTGGGTCGGAGTATCCGTTATTTGGATCCATAATCGCATTATAAATGATATTGTAGGCTTCTGCAAGGGACTTGGCCACCTCAACACAGGCTTCGGAACGCAGCTTCGGGACTTGCATCTGCTCGAATTCAGGAAGAGAACTCTCACTTCCCAAGAGAAGGCCAAAGAAGGCCTTCAAACAATCTGACAGAGCAGCTGGAGATGTGTCTTCAGAATCTGCCAAACAGGTTCCACTGGTTGCGGTGCTCGTCTCCTTGTTGAGGGCAGCCCGAAAGAGAGGCATCTTATCCGATAAACCACATCTTCTAAGAATGGCATCGACTTCTTTTTCCACAAGAACATGCAAGTGTTTATCTATCAAGGATCCCAGGTTCTTCACATATTCAGCGGCTACGGCATGCCCGAGCAATGGCTGTTGAATGGCACATAGGCAGTTGATGAGGAATATCTTGGATGGCCGCTCACTATTCTGCATATTAAATAAAAATGGAAATCAGAACTCAGAAGCGCATAGAAAGCCAGAAGTAAACAAGAAATATGTAAGTCAAATACGACGTCAACTAGAACATGGCCAATTCAGGTTTGTAACAGTCAAATATCATCGTCTTCCCAAAGGAAGAAATACGTAAGTCAAATATCGTAGTCTTCCAAAAGCAATTTTCTTGCAATTCAATCACTTTGAAACACTCTGCTAAGTGAATTTGATTGAATACAAGAGTAAGCAAAAGAGTCGAGCTCAGTTTCAGCTCGACCCTCGAAGGATACCGAGTGAGTCAATATTAATTATGGAGCATTTCATATATATTCTGAGACTGAATTCGAGGACAGATAATAGTATCCTATTGAGCTTGAGCAGGATTTCAAGTTTCCATGTTTTAGACTGTGGCCCATTCAGGTTTGTGACAGTCAAAACCCTCAACTGACAAGGCTCAACTACGTGGGCTGGGCCTAATTGACAGCCACTGTGAGCTGTGACATTCTACTAAGTTGAACTAGGACAGATACCACATCTTTTGCTGATATAAGGGGTTGTGGTAGACTGGAAAGGGTTTTAAATGAATAGCATATTCTGTTACCAATTATATTTACTGTGTTTGGATGCATTTAGTGAATCGGAATATTTTTTTAAATGAAAATTGTAATTGCTGTAATTTGCAGGATATGAATATTCTGCAGGACGCGCACAACTATGCTCTACTGATCCAAACCTTTCCATCGTGCATGATGATTGGCTTAAAAAAAAAAAAACAAAGTGAGGAGAAATGAAGTTACAGCATCGACCTCAACATATGGGATTTATTTTGGCTGGATAAATGCAATGAAAAAAGCTGGGAAAAAAAATACATGGCTGGAAGCGAATATCATAGAGGAGAAGTTCTAATAACCTGAATTGAGGGAGCAGGGCTTCCATTTGACAAGATGGCATCAACAGATGATTTACTAATCTGACTTGAGTCAGAACTCATTCTCCGTCTTGATGAGTGACCAGATCCTTTTGATTTGTGTGCTTCTGCTGCTTGCTCACACATCTGCAAGCAATAATTAGAAGAACAAGTTTTTCATCATCCTTCTCATGACAGTTTTATCAACCATCTCAGCAATTAATTCTGCAGGGAGTATGTCAGCTTGGAACAATTCTCATCTTTACTAAGATTCCGGAGGACTCTAGTGACTTGATTGGGTCTGCGTAAACTTCATTAACAAGATACATTTTGCTGTTATATTGTCTTCTTTTTACATTAACCAATAGAAAAATTCAGTACATCCAAGCACAAAAGTAAACCTGAATAATAGGATCAAGCATGGCCGAAATCACTGGGTCAAAGTCGGGTTTCTTAGCGGACGCAGGTACCATCATGCTGCTGTGGATCTCAATTATTTCAAGCAACACTGAGACTCCATCCCTAACTGCCGATGGAGGAGACAGGTCAATAGCAACAAGTGGAGGATAACGCAATAGCTTTTCTCCTCTGCTTCTCAAAATTTCAAAAAATGTCCTCTGAGCTGCATCTTTTAGGGCCCAAATCGTGTTACAGAGAGCTGTGTCCAGCCCAAGCAGATCTGATATCTGCACTAAACAGTCATAACCAGTAAAAAAGGTGTGAGATTAGAAAGAATGTATACAAGAAGAAAGAGCTCAACTGACCGTGTAGCTGTAAAACTCAAGGGTGTTGCTAAGTTTATATGATACTATAAGGCTGGGTTGAGATTGCAAGGCTTGTTCAACTCTCACTTTGAATGGCCGACATACTCCCTCGAAAATTCTATCCAGAACAAATGTCATGTCAGATTCTGCTTTCCCAGAACCATTTTCTAAGTTCTTCGAGAAACGAGTCGCAGTTGGCCCAATATCCACTACTGCATCTGGATCGAGTAATGCCAGCACAAGCTCTCTCTCAGATGCCAAGGACTGCAAGAAAGCAACAGACATCATTTATATTAAATGTGATTATCTTTTAGAAATCATGTTTCACCACCAAACATTTGCATTCTCACAATATTGAAACATTTTAAATAGACATCACAGGGACTAAGTCCACAAGTAGCAGTAGAATGAAAATCAGAAGATAGTCATCTCAACACACCTGATGTAGCCATCCCAGCATGTCGCCTACATATCGCAGAGGATCATGAGCATGTACTTCAATGGGTCTTGGCATTCCACCAGGTCCTCCTCGTGTAAGAGCACTAATAAACCTTCTAAACAATGCATGGTGTCTCATATTGGCAACCTATACAGGGAAAGAGTTAATAATATTAGTTAATAGGGAAGATGAGCACTTATCTGACAGTATGTCAGACTTCACCTGTGGCTTGATATCGAACTCTACTACAATTAAAGTAAAGTACCTCCTCTGCACAATATTTGAAAAGCACAGGCCTCTCTTTCAGGCAACGAACAGCCGTTCTCAATAGCTCACTGACTTCAGGATTATCAGTGTCACCCAACTTTCTGCACTCTGCCTGAACCCACCTAAATGAGAAGTAAGAAGGACCATCAACCACAATACCAACAGGAAAACAAAGATAAAGACATTAAGTTTTTTAAAGATAAGTTAAAAGGCTCAAGACGTAGGACCAATTTAGAAATGAAAAGGAGAAAAAAGTCATGAAGCAAGTCACCTCAAGCAATGACAAAGTTCGAGGCACTAACAAAGTCAGGGACATAATCACATCAATCATACCCATGGATATTTGTATCTGAAGAACCAATTTAAAAGAGATCTTAGATCACAAACTTTGTGTTTTATCTACTCAGTAGATAAGTAATTCCATTCCAGGAGAAGACACTTCTTCTTTTTTTTTTTTTGCGGTCAAAAGGAGAAGACACTAATTAACAGGAGGGATTGCAACAAATTGTGCCGGCTAAGATACTACCATCTTTAAGTGCCTAAGATTAAAACCATTAAAAATCATATCATTTAGAGATACCCGAGGCTAAAAGTGTCCTAAAATGGTAATTCTGACAACCATACAAGAAGAAAATCTAGCAATGAGTGAACATAAGATGGGACAGTGTTAAAAGCATCCTACATGTAACGATTTTTATTAAGTTGCTTGTTATATACTTATGGCTTTTGAAGCAAGACTTGCATCAGCTTCTGCATATTAAAATCCATTATTCTCTTGCTCCTCAAACCTCGTCACAAAATTTTAAAAGCCCAATCCAGGTATCTGTGAAACCATGCAGAACAAATCCATAGTAAATGAAGCCTTTTAAGATGGCTGACCTGCACAAGCGCTCATAGGCCCCCTCTTGATACACAGCCATCATATCCATGAGTTCCAAGCCTGCACGCTGTGAAGTAATGAGAATGAGAAAGTATCACAGACTTAGCCTTCATTTAAGTTGAATTTGTTACACGTTTTTCAGCTCATAAATTGCAACTACTGAAAGCTATGATGCGTTGCTAGATGTGTAAGCAGAGCACATAAAGTTCAGCAAGGAAAAAAGAGAAGCAAAGAGGGCAATTAAACATTGCTAGAGAACAATACTGGAAAACATGCATCGTGCCTAAACCTCATGCTTCTAAGCAGATCGGCAATCTTGTTTTGTGTCTCGAGTCCACTCATTTTTTCGAGCCACAACATCCTGGCAACACAAGCTGATTTGGTAAGGTGACCCATCAAAAGAAGGGGAAAAACAAAACAAAAAAAGTGATACTTTTAGGACATATGTGGTGAAACAGAAGGATCCACTGAACCCTCCTAATACGCAATGACCCGTTCCTTTAGATCTTTCTTTATCTTTTGTCTGTATATTCTTTACACACCATTTTGCGGTGTGTGGTGAATTGGTGAAGACAAGTGCAATAGGATGCTGAATTTAAGAGAAAAACCAAGTGTAATCTCCACTAGTTCTTGATAAATTTTGTAATTTTTTCTTTCCTGAACGAAGATACCATTGACTGAACAACATAGATAAGTATGTTCTGTTCTAGGTTTACTACTGTTCTCCTAACGTAATACACAACAAGATGAATATAGATGGAATAATTGTTTTCATCAAAATAATTAGCTTGACTGCACCTCGAAGAAAGTACGTCACCAAGAAGTGCCGTTACAAGAAGTAATTAGACAAAAGGAGACCGAGCAGAGGTGTCTGACATCTGCAGTAGCACCAATTGCGAAACTTTGCCAGCAATGAGAGGGGGAAGAAAGAAGAAAAAGAAAAAATCAACTGTCCCAACCAAGCCTTACACTTCAAAAATGTTTTCTCTTTCAAATAGTGATGTGCTTTAATTCTTAGGGTGCCCAATTCTCCATCAAAACTGAAGCACGAATAAAACCACTCTTAGAGAGACAGATAAAGTACACTATTTTCATGTATATAATGCTAATTATTGCCTGTGGTATCCTGAATGTCTTTATTGGAGAGAGGATTTACCTGGTGATGTGTCCGAAGAAGTATCTTGCAGTTAGCATGAATTTCTTGGACATGGGAAAGGGCCTTGAAGAATTCTTCGTTAAGATCTTCACCCCTCAGTGCATTTATCTAGTAACACAGAAACCAAGTTCAATGCATATGAAATGCTTTATGTGGAGCCAAGCAGTAATAAAGTGCCTAAATTAAGCAGCCAGATGTTAAATTCAGGGTCAACCTCTTCATTAGAGAGCTGATAGTCACGTAGGAAGCATGACACGATCTCCTGCCGCTGTGTAGTCATTTCTAGTTCTTGCTTGAGCCTCTCTGTGGTACTGATGATGTCCCCTGTGCTAGCAGTGCAACTGCTCAATGCTTTTGCTATCCTGCGCAAACATATCAGTCCTATTGAAATTCATGTTCAGATTAACCATTTTCTCAGCTTAAACCAGAAAAGAGAACAGGCCTAGCAAATTTAGTCCAGGCCAAACTATCGTAGCATCTTTTCACTGTACCGTCAATCATATTTCTTATTACACGAGAAATCAGGTTATACACGCAATAGCGAACATCTACATGCATTCATTTGATATACATCAGGCCAACTCTTCATCTCTCCGATCTTCATGCAAAAATCTGAAAGCACTTCCAAGTCCCAAGTAGCCAGTAGCTACATTTATCTCCTCCATACAGCATTTATTTCCTTCGAATAAATCCTTTTGCTGTTCACATGAGAACTAAAACTCCCGCCAAGAAGTCCATACATAAATTCCAGCACATGTCCTTCTATAAACCTAATCAATTAAGTTCCATCCTAGCTACATTCATCGGAGTCCAGAATATAAGCCTAAGATCCAGAGCAGAAATGAACCTGATTCACCCTCATCTAGCAGATTACGAAAAGCAACGCACTCCACTTGATCTCAACAATTTGAACACACAGAACTAAGTCCAAATCTAACAACCACAAGCAAAACATCCGCAGACAACAATCAATTCCAACGTACTCAGGGCAGCACAATCTCACAGCTTTCCAGAAACTCACCTATCGCAGCACTCGGCGAGCGCATTGACCTCCTCCTCCACTCGATCCAACGCCTGAGGGAAAAACCGAAATCACATTAACTCCAATCCATCCGCCGCGCGTTCCAACACGCATAGAAAAGAGGCGAGAATACGAGCCTGTTGCGCGGTGTTCGAGGAATGCAGGAACTCCCGATTGATCTCGAGGCCGCGCTTCTCGACGGTGGATCTGAGGTTGCGGCGGGCCTGGGGCGTGTTGTCGGAGTAGAAAGCGGAGAGAGCGTGGAGAGAGCCCAGGACATCGGGCGTGTCCGTGCGCGACTCCAGCACCTTCTTCAGCTTCCTCGAGAGCCCCGGAGCCAGCGTCCCCATCTCCGCCGCGCTCCCTCTCCGACGAGCAAGATATCGATATCGATGTGGCCGCCGCCGCCGCCGCCGTCTCCGATCAGTCTGCGTGACGGAACAACTCAGTCGATCTGCTTCTGCTCCTGCTTCATCTTCTTCTTCTCCTCCTCCATTCCCTCCCTCTCTCCCTCTAACTTTCTCTCTGTGAAATGGACCGCAATTCCGAGTTGATGTTGGGCTGATGCCGCCATGGCGAGTTTTGGGCTGGACTAGGGCGAACGAGTCGGCTCGGTCGTGACTCGGGAGTTTCTCGTGCCCGACTCAGTTACTGGAAAAAGCGGGCCGGTTTCATTGGGCCGCCGGCGATGGTTACTTCCTTCATCGAATCTATATCTTTTAGTGCATTAGCAATTGATGCACTTTGAATCCGAACTAACTTTTTCTGGTTAAGAAAAAAAAACCCGCGCGATGGTCTCGGACATGTTGTTCGACGGGCATGGTGTCGGACTCTCGTCAGAAGACCAATTAGAGGACTAGCCAAAATCGAGCGATCCATATTCAGATCTCCCCATTTACATGGGCAATCGATGAGAAGCATGAACATAGTGGCTAAAGAATAGGCAAGAATCTAAAATCTAGAAAGCACGCGAAAAAACAAGGACAGGGAATTAAAATTCATCCAAAACGTATAAAGCTTCACTCGATTACTTATGATTCGAGTGCGTATGCCTCAAGCTAATCAGGTTTGAGCTTCATAGAATTCGAGCTATTGGGTAAAAGACCTCGGAGCGTATGAATATGCAGTTAGGTCGAGCTTGAGCACAAAATGATACTTCGTATGATCGAGTTCGAGCTCGTGTTGAAATGCATAGGCTCAAATTGAACACAAGATGAGTTTTGAAATGATAAATTTTGTCGAATCAAAACGATCTTTTCCAAGAAATTTCACTATAGAGCCCATGAATAATAAGCCCAATGTTAAGTCAGATGGGCTAGTACAAGGTAGATGTCCTCGTAGGCCGTCAGTGACCCGATCTGGTTGGTCCGAGCTATGGCTCAAATCGTCGTGGGTCGAAGAGAAAAAGAAGGAATTGATTGGTGGTGATTTGTCCAACTTCAAATAAAAGACCGTGGCGTCATCTAGGATATCAAAGTTCATTCTTTTTGTAGCTTTTGAGTTTCCCTCGTTACTAATCAAGGTTTGTTGCCATAGGGTCGATCAAAGGTGACCATGTTTTGTCGCTTTAGGGATGATCTTGGGCGGCCGGACCGTGTTTTTGTCGCTTTAGGTATAAGCTAAGGTTGCCGAAATTGCATGTTGGTCGCCGTAGAACCTTCACCATAATATTGGCGATAGAGAACAAATTTTGTTGCTTAAGTTTTGACTTATGGCAACAAAACTAGGGTATTGACCCAAGGTGACAAACCTAGGAATTTTGTCACCTTTGGGTAACCTAGGTTGACAAAAATCATGTTTCGCCACACAAAGTTTCATCGCATTAGGGTGTTTTTCTTGTAGTGATAGCATTTCCACCAACAGGCCACCAACCCAGTCCGCCTCTACTGCCAAAATCGACTCGTAACGTCACCTCTCTCTCTCTCTCTCTCTCTCTAGATAACCAAGCTAGAGTACAGTAGCAGTAACGGGAATTTCTGATGGAGTAGTGAAACGTACAAACATCGGAAAGAACAACAACAGCAGTGAAAGCGTTTGTTGGGACGACATCAACATTGAGAGATAGCTAGGGAAGTGAATGGGATTAGATGCCGCTATAGCACTAGCTATTGATCTCTAGATACTAGGTGTATCGAGAGAGAGAGAGAACACTACTGGTGGCTGCACGGTGGAGGGTGCCGCGAGAGGTTGCAACTACAAGATTAGGCATCGAAGACGGGAGTAAGAGATGAGAGAAAAGTTAGGATTTCTGCGGGTTTTCTTTAGGTCCAATCAATTATATATGAATATCAGGTCGGGTTTAAAAACAACAACAACAACAAAAGACAGTCAAAAAAATATATTGCTCAATGATAGGATATACATTTCTTATCGAAGGTAAGAAAGCTAGATTGACACCCACATTGGCACATTGCACGGCATACAGGAAAAGAGCTTGATGACAAGGCTTCTGTGATTATGATTAAGCGTTGAAAAACGTCGTTTTCATAAGTTTGATTCCTCGTTGTACACATTTGACTCGTGAAAGTAATGCTCATTTTGGAAACATCATTAAAAAAGGTCTGGCACTCGGAAGAATTGATAAATGAAGATCTGCTGAAGAGGCTGAAAGTAGTATCTTTGGCTCTTTCTAAATGGAGCAACACAAAGTTCTCCAATGGAAAGAAGAAAATAGACCTTTTAAAGAGAGAGCTTCAGGACATCTCCAACAACCGACACTTGCATTGGGAAAGAAAGAGGGTGCAGTTTCTGAAAAATGAAATCAAGAAGATGTGGAGAAAAGAGGAGATGTACTGGGGTATGAGATCAAGAGTAAACTAGCTCAAATGGGGAGACAAAAATACTAAATTTTTTCACGCCACAACAATTTAGAGGAAACAAAGGAATAAAATCTCCATGCTAAAAAATGAAGAAGGGGAATGGGTTCATGATATAACTGAACTAAAGCAACACACATCTCAATTCTTCAGCAACCTTTTTCAAACAGTTGGCTCTTGAAATTTCCGGCCAACGCTGGAGGACTATCCTTGTCTAGTAGGGGAGGACATAAACCAGATGTTGACAAAGCCAGTGACACTAGAAGAAGTAACTGAAGTAGTCTACCAGTTGGGATCTACAAAAGCTCCAGGACCCGATGGTTTAAATGATTAGTTTTTTCAGCATAACTGGAAAGAGCTACAACAAGCAGTTTTCAGGGAGGTACAAAACTTTTTTCGCTCAGGGCATCTCAACTCAGAGCTGAACAGAACATATATATCCCTCGCTCCAAAGATCCCAAACCCAGAAAAACTGGAACAATTTCGCCCCATAAGCTTGTGGAACTTTGCGTACAAGATTATACCAAAAGTCTTGGCAAACCGATTGAGAATATGCTTGCCAAACTTAATTTCTATTGAGCAAAGTGCCTTCATGAATGGAAGACAAATTCAGGATAACGTCTTAATTGTCCTAGAGGTGCTACATCAGTTGAGAATCAGAAAGAGAAAAACAAAGTTTTAAGCAGTGCTTAAACTTGATATGCAAAAAGTTTATGACAGAGTTGAATAGGATTTTTTGGAAGCTTGCACAGGGAAGATGGGCTTTAGTGATCAATGGGTAGAGTGGATTATGCAATATGTCTCTACTGTGTCCTTTAGTGTCAAGCTAAATGGAGAGCCTCTACCCTATTTTCAACCAACAAGAGGAATTAGACAAGGTGATCCCCTCTCCCCCTATTTGTTCATCCTGGTGGGTAATGTCTTATCTTTTTTTATGAAACAGGCAATGGAGGACGGAAGTATAAAGGGGATCAAGCTGAATAGATTCTGCCCTACGCTATCTCACCTCTTGTTTGCAGACGACTCAATCTTTTTCCTCGATGGAACGATTATGGCATGCCAGAATGTTGCTACTGTTTTGAATCAATACTATTTTGCTTCTGGGCAATCAATAAACTTAAACAAGTCAGGGGTATATTTCAGCAAGGATTGTCCACTGAGTTTGAGACAGAATATGTCATATGAGCTTAGAGTTCCAGAATTAGAGAAGACGGGGAAGTACCTAGGGATCCCTTCAAACTGGGGGGCATCAAAAAAACATATGTTTGCCTGGATACTAGCAAGAGTAAACACGAAACTAGCAGATTGGAAGGAAAATCTGATGTCAAAAGCTAGAAACGAAATACTCATCAAAGCAGTGGTGCAAGCACTATCCCAATATGCTATGTCTATCTTTAAAATCCCCGTCTCCATTTGCAGGGCAGTTGAAAAGAAAATTGCATCTTTTTGGTGGAAAAATGGTGAAACACAAGCTGGACTACATTGGAAGAAATGGGATGTTCTGAAACGAAGAAAGGACAATGGAGGACTTGGATTCAGGGATCTAATGACTTTTAATGGGGCTATGTTGGGAAAACAAGCATGGCGAATTACCCAAAACCTTTCCTCATTATGGACTCAAGTATTGAAAGGGCTGTATTTCCCTAATTGTGATTTCTAGCGTGCAGGGAAAGGGACTCATCCATCATGGGGGTAGCTTAGTGTTCTGAAGGGGAGAGCATCTATCCATCCTTCCATTATGTGGTCTGTGGGCAATGGGGAACAGATTAACATTAGAGAAGATAAATGGCTTCATAGGGGAGTTATTGGGGGTCCACCTAATCGTGAGGAGCCTAAGGGGGTAGTTGAGTTTATTTTGCAGGAGGAGTAGAAGTGGAATGAATCGAAGCTACAGCAGCTTTTTGATGAACAAATTGTCGATGAAATTCTTGCAATCCCACTTAGGACACATGACACTGAAGACAAACTGGTTTGGTTAAATACCAAATCAGGATCCTATACAATCAAGAGTGGCTATAATAAAAACAGAGACCTTGGAATGAAACCAAACCCAAATCAGGCTTCTTCCTCATATCAAACCCCCGAAGCATTGTGGACAAAAATTTGGAAGGCAAACACAGAACCGAAGATCAAATTTTTCCTATGGGCGATATGTCAAAATGAATTACCAACAAAGGAAAATCTATTCAGAAGAAGTATTGTACCAGAACCGATGTGTGAGCTATGTCACCAACATCCCGAAACTATTGAGCATCTCATTCTCCTCTGTCCATGGACGAAACAAGTCTGGTCCAATCCTTCACCGCAAATCAAGTTTCCCAATCAAGGTCTCCCAAGAATTGAAGAATGGCTCTGAAATTTTAGCGTCACAACTATACCTTTTGAGCTACTTGCGACTGTCCTTTGGCTTATTTGGAAATCAAGGAACAATTTCATATTCTGAAGATTGAAACCAAACCCAAATCAGCTGGTGAATTCAGCTCAGTTGAAGCAAAATGAAGCACGAGTACGCAATTTAGGAAAAGGAAAAGCTGTTGAAGGCCAACACTTACCTCAAATTTTGCGAAATCCGCAAGAGGGAGTTCTAAAGATCAATATTGATGCTTCCTTTATTGAAGGTTCAACGTCAGGGGCAGTAGCTGCTGTGATGCGAGATAACTATGGAAGAATGGTATATGGTTTTGCAAAAACAGTGAGGGTCGACTCAGTAGCTCGAGCCGAGGTCAGTGCTCTTCTAGAAACGCTAGTCTTCTTCTCTGAACGGGCAAAGGATTGCCTTCTACTAGAGTCGGATAATTTAGACTTGGTTAAAGCTGTCACATGTATAGATTATTTCAAGTGGGATATACATGTGCTTATTTTGAAAACCAAAGATTTGTTGGATAATTTTACTGATATTAAGTTGGCCTTTGGTAATAGAGAGTCCAACAAAGTGGCAGACTGGATAGCGAAGGCTAAAAAAAAAAATGTTCTGCCACGGAATTGGAAACTCTAACCCCCCTCCCGATCTTTGGAGTCTACTTTGTGTCGATGCTTTGCCGTTGTACTCGCAAGCTAAGTTGTGAGAATTGTATAAATATGGTTCGTCTGATCAAAAAAAAAAAAAAGTAATGCTCATTCTCATTAAAAACACAACATCAATGGTGAAAAGCCCAAGATCGGACGTGAGATCTTCATGGGGATCGTGCATTCTGCAAGCTCCCGTGGCTTAGCTAATTATCTGTTCGCGTGACCTTCCATTGCATGTGTCGAGTCGAGATCGAGATCGAGAGAGAATCTAATAATTCGAACGCTGAGTGAATGATGGGAAGTACGTGAAATCAGAATATGGGTGCACTATGGGGACAAATCTCTCTGCAAGTTGGGTTGGATGGACGTAAAACGATGATTTCCTCTACAGAAAAAGGCTATAAAGATAGAGCTCATGGGCCTCAAGATTGGAGGGACCACGAGCAAAAAAGGTAATCATCTAGAGCATTTAGGACAAGCCGGATTGCGAGCGACATGTGGATGCACATTCATAAAAGGGACAATATTAGCTCAGATACTATAGTAGAAAGTTTAATAAAAAATATTAAGCTGATAAATAGAAGGAAACCACATGAATATAAAGAAAATTTAGGACCCGTTGTCAAGCGATATAAAACCATTCTTCAACATGATAAACTTGACATGCACATAATCAGTTTAAATATCGATTAGGGTTTCTAATATCAACCAAATTTAAAGAGAAATGTGATTTGTATTGAGAAAGCCTACTAGATCTTGTTCTAAGGTGCCATTTGGAGACGCTTATTTTTGTTCTCATCCATAAATAATATATTCATTCGACTTGTTTTTAGTTTATTTAAACGTTTCTTGGTACAAAGCAAAGTTTTTTTTTTTTTTGGTAAAAGTACAAAGCAAAGTTTGGTTACGCTTCTTACCTTACAAAAAAAAAAAGTTTGGTTACGCCTAATAAGAAAATGTTTATTTGACACCATTCATTTATAGTGTTTGTCAAATCAAATTAATAATTATACTTTTTATTCATTTCGTTAATTACTTGATAATACCTTTGGCTTGTAAACTATATATTTAAAATAGATATTAAATAGTGAAAATAAACAAAAGACACACATTTTCATCTTAATACTTAAAAAATGTGCGACAAATATGTGACATCACGTAGATATTTAAAGGACTTTATAAAAAGGCGAAAATTAAAAGAAGTAATATAGTAGTTGTGAATTTTAGGGCAACACATACAAAGAACCTAGATGAATTTATACATTTGCGTGATGACCTTTTTATTTACAAGACGAGCTTTATATAAAATAATTGAACTTCGAGACAACTTTTTCTTTCAAGTGATGTTGAAGATATCTTTGAAGATTCTTGATCAATTTCATTAAGTAAAAAGCCACTAAAAACCTCAAATTATATTCACCGTGACATATATACCCTCTAAACTCTTTTTTATGACATCATAAACCCCAAACTTGTATTCGTACAATACATTTATCCTCCGTCAAGGTTCCTTCAAATGATTTTTCAATCAAAACGACGCCATTTTTATTTCACTTAAGCTACGCGGGTGTTATATCAGCATTATTTGTCTTTAGTTGTTCATATAGGCAGATTTTTAACAGTGTTATATCGAACTTTGACAGAGGGTAAATATGTCACATAGGTACAAGTTTGGGATTTTTTATGCTAGAAAAAAGATTTAGAGTAAATCTGTCTAGGTAGACGTAGTTTGTAATTTTTTATGATAGTCTTTCGGCATCAAAATTTTCCCTCCATTAATTCACGATATAATAGATATAATTATTTTTCTGATTATGAAAAACAAAAATGAAATGCTTTCAATCTAATAGAATATTTGTTTTGGAAATAACCGATCCCAGCAGTAGTCATCTAAATAGTATTTTCATGAGGAAAAATTTCACGCAGAGGTAGGGCCGTCACTTCATGTTCACATGTCATAATTGGGTTTCGAATATGTGTCGAGTTGTGTTAATGTATTATGCCATGGAACTTATGTATACTACATTCATGTCAATTAGTGTTACTTTAGGATATGCCATATAATTGTGTTAACACGTATTAGTTCACATCAAAAATTACAAATCGTGCTTAGATGTCGTGTCTTTTTTTTTTAAAGGTACACTTGTCATTAATTATCACCATCCAGTAATTGTGTAACCCGAAAGGAAAATTGAGTATAAAATCTCTCTTTACTGTAAAATCTTTAGTAAAGATTGAGTCCCCCTAGCGCACATTGCTCGTTAAGGTAGATGAGCTTTTACATGTTCACATTTAGTAACTTTCCTTGTCTTTTTAGGTAATTCACATTGAGCACAACGTTCTAAGTCTAGGATTCTCCATTGATGAAGGTGTGAAAACATGATAAACCATCGCATACACTACAAAAAAAGTTGATTTTAGCGACGAATTTTATCACGAAAAATTTGGCAAAATTCGTCGCTAAACGAATTTGCAACGAAATTAGCGACGGAAAAAAATTCATCACTAATAGGCCGTCGCAAGCAAAATTTTGGGATGGAAAATTTCAATTTTCGTCGCTAATTTGCGACGAAAAAAAATTCCTCGCTAATTATTCGTGGCTAATTTGCCACGAATTTCGTCGCTATATATTCGTGGCAAAATTCGTCGCTAATTTGCCACGAACTGTACTCGTGGCAAAATTCGTCGATATTTTTTTCAAATTTTTTTTTGTCGGTCGCGAAATTGCGACGAAATATTTTCGTGGCAAAAATCGTTGCTAATTATTCATGGCAAAATTTATCGCGAATTTGCGACGAACACATTTTGTGGCAAAATTCAAGGCTAATTTACCACCAAATTTTTTGTTTTGTTAGTTTTTTGCGACGAATTTATTCATGGCAAAATTTGTGGGTAATTTGCCACGAACACATTTCGTGCCAAAATTCGTGGCTAATTTGACACCAAATTTTCTTTTTTGGTCAGTATTTTGCGATGAACTTATTCGTCACTAATTTGCCATGAAAAATTTTGACTTTTGCCACGAACATTGTTTCGAAACGAATTTGGCGACAAATTTTAATGAATAATTTAGCGACGAAGTCTGCGACAAATGTTGTTTAGGGACGATTTTGATTTGAAAACTAATTAACGGTAATTATAGAATTTATATTTAACATTGATAGAATCACAGTCAAGACAAGAACAAACACAAAAAAGAAAGAAATGGAACAAAGCACTAAGAAGTTCGCTCTCTTGTTGCAAACCATTGATCTTGCCAAGAAGTTCTTTCATGTAGTTACGTAGTCTATAGTGTCTCCAAGAATCGAAGTCCTGTCCATCTGCAGCGCAAACATCACAATATCAACGGAAATAACCCCTCTTAATTTTTTCACATCTATTCAACAGCAGAAAGAGAGGTGTTCAAAAAAGAATATATTAGGCTATGCTCACACAAAAGACCAATTCCAGAGGGCATGTATGCAAACCGAACGCTTATTGTCATGTAGCATAAAGAATGATAGAAGTACCTCTTGCATTAACTTAGTGAACCCAGGGCACAATTCTCTGCGAACTAACTCGTCAAATATCTAATCCAAAGTGATATCTTGTAAAGCCACCAAAAGTGGTCTCTAATATGTCAAGTCTTGCCTAGTTTGCAAAGATGAAAATTGGAATAAACTGCCAAACCAAAAGGAAGACCGTCATTAATCATTCCTAATTACATACATGGCAAAATTCACTTTTAACAATTTCGAGTAATACAAATAACAGATAACAACACAATATGGCATGATGATCATTCGAAAGATTCTTCAAAGATCAGTGCCAAGTAATTCAGATCCTAGTAACTCTATTCCTAGAATGCACGTGCATGCGTAAACAAGGAAGAGAGATAGCCGAGCATCAGCTTGATTAGTCCATTGTCTCTCGTGTACATATGCAAAAACAGTTGTTGAACTTTTAACAGAATCAATACATGTGCATTGAACAAATGCAACAACTAATAACTTGTCCTATAAATAAATAGATAATGCTGAAGCAAGCTTACCCTCGAGCTTATCATCATCAGCACCATCATCAGCAATGTCATTATCATTGTGTCGCTCATCATTATGCCCCTCATCATTGTGCCCATCACTTACTGGATTAGTGGGAGGTATAGGTGGAATGTCATCGTGATCGAGGTTGAGGTGTTGCTTGGTCAATTGCAAATGTTCTTTCACTCCTCTTATTTTTTCGTCCTTCTGTACAAGTAAATGTTTCAGTTGGTTCAATTCTTGGGTCATTTGCTTCTCGTATTGTGTCCTCCTTAAAAAAGCCGCATTGGAGGATGAAGTTGCAGCAGCCGGCGTTGTGTATGTCCTTGACAAGGATCCCATCCCAAATATTTGACCTTTTCTCATTCCACCCAATGCCTCCACCCATACTGCCATACTGTTAACCGATGGTTTGGACGCAGCAACACCATCACCATCACCACTAGCAGCAGTGCTCATTACAAGTTCATCATATTTGTCATACATTAACAATATAGATGAAAAAAAAATTCATATATATAAATACAAAATATAACCTTATATACCGTAATAGCTTTTGCTCGATTGTCAGTCCATGTCTTATCTTTTTTCTGAAATGTGTGTTCAAATGTAGCTATAAATGTCGGTTCTGTCCCCAATTCATTTGCCTACAAAATATAAACATAAATGAGTAATCATTGAATTAACTTACAACATGTTTAACAGACTTACCATTCTTTTTCCATGCTTCCCAATGTTGATAGAGCCCCCAGCATATGTGGCAGACCCTTCACTAGAACTAGAAGCTCGATTCTTCTTATTTATTTCATTGATTTGATTTTGCTTTTCGGTGTCCTAAGTTCTCTTAATTTCCGCCCAGTTGTTAGCTATAATAAAATCTGGCTTTTCTTGACTTCTCTTTGCTCTATTCATCACATTTCACATGTGATCACCGGCTTTCTTCTTAAAAATTCTTCCAACTTCTTTCTCTTCCGCTTCATCCCACCTGAACTTCCGCCGTAAGCAATCAATAGAAAAACAATTGTACACTCAGTATGCTAAACCGAACTTAGTTTGTGAGAAAATAGAAGGACAAAACTTACCTTGAACTCATTCCACCACAATCCCTTCACTTCTTTTGGAGCGATGGTCCAACTATTATACTGCCCCATCCAACAATTATTGATTATTTTATTAAGTTTCCTCGTAACATATGTAGCATCCGTGAATTTGCAAACGGGTTATAACGATGTCAATATACGTAGCATCCGTGAAGCATACGGACAATTCAGTTGACATCCATAATAATTTACATATACTTAAAAAAATAAAGTACTTATGAATCTCCAAATGGGGATATCATGAATCGGCTATCTTCTTCATCATTCGAGTGTTGCATTGAAGAAGGTGGAACCGAAGGCGATGGAACTGAAGTACATTTAGTTCGCATTTGAGGGTCGGAGGAAGGGCCAATGTGTCCATCAGCATGTACTAATTGAGGGTTAGATGAAAGAGCAGGGGAAGATAAAAGAGTTAGGGACGAGGACAAGAAAGGGGAAGGGCCTGGTCTTCTTTGTGAAGCTACACCACAACGCATGTGACCTCCACGTTTATACTAAAAAGTTGGAAGGTTAGACAAAAATGTTAAAAAATATGAACATGTATTAGGGACATAGAATAACGTACATTGTGAAGCTTACTATTTTGTTTTTGAGAGCAAGAGAAAAACTTGACCCCTAATAAAAAGCAAGTTGTCCGGAAATGTCTACGAGCTTAATTTCTAGTCGTACAACGGTAAAATAGGGAGAACAACAGCAATAACAGCCAGTATTCCAGAAAATGATCAATGATGCTAACAGCCAAAATAGGCAACTCAACAAATAGGAAGCTTATTATGCAGATACGATATCACTTATATGCTATTCCAGTTTTCTTTTTTTATATTTACAAATTTTTTCACTAAAATGAAGAAATCAATCTAAAATCAATAAGCAACAACTAAGCACACTTACAGCACACCAAAAGAAACATCAATAGGACAAAGTCCGCAGCCATATACACCATTCTACTTTTATAACCACATATAAATGCCCAAACTGCACAAAAGTGGTGGGTACATTCAACCATGAAATGACTTGACAAGACTCCCCTACATGTATTCAATAGAATTGATTGAACCAATAGGTAGAGACTCCAGGATGAACTAGATTCCAAATGGGTGTTTACTAACTGAAATTGCACGTGTCTATAGTCCATGAAGATGTAATAAAAAAGACACTTACAAGTGATAAAGAAGCCCAATCAAAATTTTAGCTTAATGTCCAAATGAGTGGTTCGAGGAGAAAATGGTCCCCGAAGAGGAAAGCTAGGGAAAAGTTAACCCTAAAATTTCCATTTGGAACACTGCAATTTGTAAACAAACCTTATAGACTTGCATTACATAGTTCGCAAAAAATCAAAGGAGCATAATAAATATTTTATTAAAACCATTATAGCCTATTTGTTATTGGTTTCAATATTCAAACCTAGATATAAATAAAATAATAATGAAACGACTCCTAAACGCCAAAAAAAACTAAAATCGAAAGAAAAACACTGTTCATGCAGAATAGTTTTTTGCTCAAAAACACATCTAAACGATACCGAAATGTCAAAAAACGACTTGCGTCATAGCCAAAGGCTGTGGTTTTGGATCAGCGGGCCGTTTCCACTTGACCGACCAAATTTTAGCTCATTCCGACCACATTTCACCTTATTTCGACCAAATTTTAAACAAATTTCAAACGAAATTTTAACCTAAATCCAATCAAATTTCAGCTCATTCCAACCAAATTTCAACCTAAGTCCAACCAAATTTTAGCTCGTTTTCACTTGGCGAACAAATTAAATTCGTCGGAAATTCCATTTACGGCTAACAGTGAACCATTCTATTTCGCCAAATAAGTCATTTCATTCTATTCGCACGAACAGAATCAAATTCGTGGGCGAAACAGAACCATTCTGTTTCGCCCACGAACATAATCAAATTCGCCCACTTAAGAGGGAGACCCAATCAGACCATAAAAACAGAAAACCAGCAAGCAGACCCAATACAGAATAGAAAACCCTAAATTTGCCCACAAAAACAGCAGACCCAAAAAAAAAACAAGCAGACTAGAACGCCGAGAATCGCGTCGAAGAATGCCGAAGAATGCCGAAGGTCACCAAGATTCGTTCAATAGAGAGAGAGAGAGAGACAGAGACAGAGAAGAGGGAGAAGAGGAAGAGAAGAAAACCCTAAATTGTTCCATTGAAACAGAGAAGAAATGAAGACGATGTCGTTTTACAAATTTCCGCAGAAATTAGCCATGGATTAAAATTCGTGGCTAATATCGTGGCAAATTAGCCACGGATTCAAATTTGTGGCTAATTCCGTCGCACATTAGCCACAAATTTTAATCCATGGCTAATTTATCACGATATTAGTCACGAATTTTAATTTTGTCGCTGCAAACCCTAATATTTTTTCCATGGCCAAATCCGTGGTAAATTTACCACGGATTTAGCCACGAATTTCAAAAAAAAAATGCCCTCACATGCCTAATTCATTTGGTTTCAAATTCGTGGCTAAATCCGTGGTAAATTTGCCACAGATTTAGCCACAAATTAAAAAAAAAAGCCCCCACACGCCTAATTCATTTTTTTTTAAAATTTGTGGCTAAATCCGTGGCAAATTTGACACTGATTTAGCCACCAATCTCAAAAAAGGCTTGTAGAAATGAAATTCATGGCTAAATCCGTGGCAAATTTACCACAGATTTAGCCAGAAATTTATAAAAAAAAATGCCCACATACGCCTATTTCATTTTTTTTCAAATTCGTGGCTAAATCCATGGCAAATTTGCCACGGATTTAGCTACGAATTTCATTTCTACTAGCCTATTTTTCAAATTCATGGCTAAATCCGTGGCAAATTTTCCATGGATTTAGCCACAAATTTCATTTCTACTAGCCTATTTTTCAAATTCTTGGCAAATTTTACCACGGATTTAGCCACGAATTGAAAAAAAAAATGAAATAGGCGTGTGTGGGCATTTTTTTGTCAAATTCATGGCTAAATCCGTAGCAAATTTGCCACGGATTTAGCCACGAATTTGAAAAAAAAAATGAAATAGGCGTGTGTGGGTATTTTTTTTTAAATTCGTGGCTAAATCCGTGGCAAATTTTGCCACGAATTTAGCCACGAATTTGAAAAAAAAATGAAATAGGCATGTGTGGGCATTTTTTGTCAAATTCATGGCTAAATTCGTGGTAAATTTGCTACAAATTTAGCCACGAATTTGAAAAAAATGAAATAGGCGTGTGGGCATTTTTTTTTAAATTCGTGGCTAAATCCGTGGCAAATTTACCACAAATTTCATTTCTACTAGTCCATAATGAAATTCGTGGCTAAATTCGTGGCATAGCCACGAATTTCATTTCTACTAGCCTATTTTTCAAATTCGTGTCTAAATTCGTGGCAAATTTACTACGGATTTAGCCACAAATTTCAAAAATAATGAAATATGGCTCCTTGACTAAGCCGGAGTTAGGGGAACCCTGGCCTAACCACCACCGCCATGATTGGTTTAGCCCGATAATCCTCACGCCTCCACTTTGCAAGCCAGAGTCTAGATAGAAATCGAACATCACATTTCATGTGCATGTCTATGGAATTGCCATGGTCCTATCGGGTGAGTAAGTTTTCTGAACCTTTATCTTGCAATTTATTTATGTTTCGTATTTTCTTTGGTCGGTCCATGACATTAGGTCGGTCCTGAGCTTTGGTCTATATACTATGGGAGGGGCAAATATCCGGATTCTTGATACTCCTAAGGACGAGCTCTGTGCCTGGTAAAACCTACTTAGTTTGACCAACCTTAAGCCAGTTAAAGGCCACATCGGAAAGCCACTCCCCTTACTGGAAGTCAAAGTCCTACCGGCCTTGTTCGAGCATTAACACACTTATGGTGTCCCGAGACGTCTATCTTTATATTCGGTAAGCATGAGCTCATCTCAACTTTGGAAGAATATAGCGTGATCATTGGAAAACCTTTAGGGTCGGAATTAGTTACACCACCTCTTGAAATCGATTCCACCTTAAAGGGCAGAAGGACACCATTGGTGCCATAACTTGCGTACGGCGATCACTTTGGTGCCATAACTTTTTTTCGGATCACTTTGGTGCCAAGTCGGAGGAAAATAGATCACTTTAGTGACTCCGGCCAAAATTCCGGCCAAAATGTTGACCTGGAATTTTTCATTTTAAAAAAAGAGTGTGATGTGGATATTGGGCTCAACATTTGATGTCCACGTGGACGAGCAAAACGACGTCGTTCTATTTAGGATAGCAAACGACGTCGCTCAGTTCAAAGGTCTCCTTAGCATCGCGTCGCTCGTCACACCTGCTCTGTCTCCCTCATCCCGGCGCCGTCGCCCGTCGCTTGTCGCTTGTGGCGCCCTCCTTTCGTCGCCGTCACCGTCGCCATCGCCATCGCCACTTCTTGCCTTCCCCTCGCGGTCGGTCGGCGTCGCTCCCTCATCCCGTGGACTAAGCATCACTCGTCCTGTCGGCGTCGGTCCCATCTCCATGGCAAATTACGAAGGTCGGTCTTCAAATAAGGGCTATTAATTTCTATTTTGTTGAATTGATCGACACATTGTGCTTCAATTGTCCTATGTTTCACTCAATTAAGTGGTAGATTAGTGCTGCCTTCGGGAAATTAGGGTTTGAAGTAGGAAATTGGGGCTCGAACTTGGGAAATTGGGGCTCGAACTTGAAATTAGATGTTGAACTTCTGAAATTAAGGCTTGAAGTTCATAAATTATGGCTAGTTGTTCGGATATTAGGGCTTGAAGTGGATTCGATTGTGTTGGTGCCGGGCTGAGTATATGCGATAGACTGTGGTCCATGTGGGGACCTTTGTCATTGTCACCCATATGGTCTGATGGTGGCTTTTTCAATCTTGTCGACCATGTAGGGCACCTTCATGTGAAGCTGTGCTCTTTTTCCTATGTGGTGTGGTCCCGAAAGCTAAAATATTGAAATTTTTGGCTTTTTTCCTTCAATGCAGGGTTGATATGGGGGATAAAGACACAATTATCGGCATCATTGTTCGCTATGGAGGAGAATTTGTCATCGGCATTGACGAGTGGGAATACTTTGGAGGACTTGAAGGTACTGTTTATTTCTATAGAAGCAAGCCAGCATATATTAATCTCATGAGGGATATAGTTCAACAATTAAGATGTAAAATAGGATGTTTGCATTATTGTGTTCCTGGAAGCAGCTTGAAGGACGGTATTAGAAACTTTCACGATGATAATGGTGTTAAGGATATCATCTACCATTATCTTCATGGAAAAGAAGCTGTTGTGTACGTTGAGTCCTATAGTGATGGTGAATCTGATGAAGGGGCTGAGGGAGGAGACGTAGGGGATGGTGTTGCTTTACCTAGTACTCAGGTTGGTGCTAGTTCTATTATAGATGAAGCTGGATATGAGAGGGATGAGAGGGAGGCAAGCCATGCAGTGAGTGAAGAGTTCACTGGATTTGAGTTCACTGGATTGTCGTGGGAAGTTGCTGCATCTAGTGAATCAGATGATGAGGTTGTGAGAAATGTAAATTTACCAAGTGATGATGACGATGAGGAACTTGCACAGTCAAGGCAAAAGCAAAGGGAATTTGGAAAAAAATCAATAGCTACATTTGGAGGATTGCATGAAGCTGAACCAGGACATAGCATTGATGGAGCTCCAGCTGAAGGTAATGACACTGATTATGAAGAAAGTGGATCTGATGAACAGAATGATAATCCTGAAAATCAGCATGAAGATGATGATCCTGTTGTGCGCAGAAGGAAACGTAAGTATCCGTTATACGATCCTTGCTCTTCTTCTTCTGTGTTGATTGTAGGTCTGAAATTTTCTGATGCCAAACAATTCAAAGAAGGGATTATCAAGTATTCAATAGCTGAACAGAGGACTCTTCAGTTCACTCGAAATACGCGGGACTATGTTAGAGCAAAGTGTTCTCAACCTAGTTGTTCGTGGAAGATATATGGCGCACGTTCAAAGAGGGACGGGTCATTCCAAATTAGGTCATTACAGGAGGAACATACTTGTTCCATCATGTTTGACAACAAAAGGGTAACGAGTGCTTGGTTGTCGAAGCACTTCTTCGATACCATCAAAGCGATGCCTGATGTGAAGAGTGCTTAGCTGAAGCAGTTGGTGAGGGAGCAAGTAGGGATTAACGTGTTACTCAATCAGTGTAAAAGAGCTAAGCATAAGGTGATGAAAAAAATTCTAGGGAGGTACAAGGAAGAATATGGTCAAATTTGGGAATATGTTGGAAAATGTAGGCTGCAAAACCCGGGTAGTCGAGTTTATGTTGAGGTTGTGGAGCGGCCACTGCCTAACCATGGGACTAACTTTGACCGAATTTATATTTGCTTTGATGCATGCAAGCGGGGATTTGTTGCTGGTTGTAGACGAGTCATTGGGTTAGATGGATGTTTCTTGAAGGGTGTATGCAAGGGAGAATTGTTGGGTGCCATTGGGAGGGATAGCAATAATCAAATGTTTCCAATTGCTTGGGCTGTTGTGAAGGTAGAGAGCAAGGACACTTGGTCATGGTTCTTGAAAAATTTGATGGCGGACCTTGAGATCACTAATGGAGGAGGTTGGGCATTCATGAGCGACCAACAAAAGGTAATGCTGGTGCAACTGCACAAACAATATTTATGACATTTTATCTTGCACATGCCTTTATTAATGCCTTAATGTATATATTCTTGTAGGGACTTCTTCCTGCTCTAGCTGAGTTGATGCCATTTGCTGAACATAGGATGTGTGCGAGGCACATATATGCAAACTGGGCAAAAATCTACAAAGGGGAGAAACTACAGAAGCAATTTTGGATGATAGCTAAGAGCACCAACATGGCTGATTTTAGAATTCACAAACAGCAGCTGCTTGACTTGACGAAGGACGGTTATGAAGCACTTTTTCAAACTGAACCCAGGCATTGGTGCAAGGCCTTCTTCAGTGAAGAATTTAAGTGCGATATCATTGATAATAATCTCAGTGAAGCCTTCAGAGAATTTTAGAGCCGAGGTTCAAACCAATCATCAGCATGCTTGAGGATATTCGAGTGATAGTCATGACAATGCTGCAAAAACAGAGAGATGAGGTTGCAAAGTGGACTGGACAGTGTGGTCCTAGGATTGCTAAAAGATTGGATGAGAACTTGGCGAGTAGTAGGTTCTGTCATCCTATCTGGAATGGAGATGATGGCTATGAGGTCATGGAAAAGACAAACAAGTATGTTGTCCAATTGGACAAACTAAAGTGCTCATGTCGAGCTTGGCAACTGTCTGGAATTCCCTGCGTACATGCCATTTGTGCCATTCAAGCGAAGGGCAAAAATCCCAAGGATTACCTGCATGGTTGCTATCACAAAACCACATATCTTGCTGCGTACCAGCACATGATGCAACCTATTAGAGGTACAAAATTCTGGGAGCCGACACATCATGAAGCCCCTCATCATTTACCACTTAAGAAAGAAATAGGAAGGCCTAAAAGGAGACGAAGAAAGCAGGAGGGAGAGCCCACAAGTAAGAAGATGAGCAAGTCAGGTGTACAGATAAAATGCTTATATTGTCGTGAGATAGGTCACAACAAAAGTGGTTGTCATTTGAAAAAGCAACATCAGTTGATTCAACAGCCAAGTGGAGGGACTCAAATTGGATCAAGTGTAGCGCCAACACAAGAACCAGCTGAAGAGGCTGCTGAAAGGCCTGCTGGAGTGCCAGCTGATAGGCATGCTGATTGTCTAGCTGAAGGGCCTGCTGAAGGCCAAGTGTAAGAACCAGCTAAAGAGCCAACCGGAGGCCCAGGTTCAAGGGCAACCTCCTTGTCGACTGTTGCACAGGCTAGGAGAAAATATCCAGTAAGCTATATGTATTTGTATTAATCTTTAGTGAGCAAACTTTGGCTTTAGTTGACATTATTTTGTCCTTATCAGTTGAGAAGAAAACCAACTAAACAAGCAGCTCAGGTTCCTCAAAGTGAGGCACCATATCAAACAAGAGGGGTCATCGGCAGAAGATTGAGGCAATATGGTTATGAAATTTATACGGACTTCAACACTGGAATGACTATTTTGCACGTAAGTTTTGTACATCTCATGCATTTCATTTTTGAGTTTTTCACTTTTATGACAATATTGCTTCTTCTCGTCCATGATTATGTTGTTGTAGCCTGGGAGGAGTTCAGAGGTTCTTATATCTCAAGTTGGCATAAGCCAACAGTCGATGGCTGCACCAAAAAGAATCCAACCAACGTCGCAAGCAGCTGGTCCGAAGAGAAAAAGGGTGGTTGCGAAGAAGAGTGTTCGTAAACTGCGACCAACAAAAAACTCAACACAAGTTCCTGATCAACCAGCAAATGCTGACAGCTCCAAAACATCCACCAACAACTGTAAGAAGAAGATAGTCGCTGCGCCTAAGAAGATATCTAGAGCAAAACGGCCAGTAGAACAACCTGCTAGTCCAGCAGTTGAAAAAGATGCAGCTGGAGCAGTTGAAGAAGAAGCAGCTCTAGCTGTTGAAGAAGATACAGCTCCATCAGTTCAAGAAGAAGCAGCTCCAGTTGTTGAAGAAGATGCAGTTCCAGTAGTTCAAGTAGAAGCAGCTCCAGCTATTGAAGAACTTGCATCTTCAGAAGAACAACCTGCAGTTTCTCCAGTTCGAAAGAGTCAAAGAATTATGAATCAATTCAAGAAGCCGTCGAAAGGAAAAGGATATGGTCGACTTATCACTATTGACTAATGGGAGGGTGTTGAGATGATAGTTCAATCCTTTGTCAAATTAGGGAGGTTTACCGTATTGGCTAATAGGAGGTTGATTTTTTTTTTGTCCTGGAATGTTATGGACTAATGGGATGTTGTGTGTAATGACTAAATTCGATGTTTACCGTGGTTAAGGCGGTTGTGATTTCCATATTTTTTCACATGTGTTTGTTCTGTTTTAGTGTGGTACTAGTGTGGAGAGTAGGAATTGGTGCTGCTAGTGCTGGTTTTTTGTGCTACTTTCAAGTGCAATATGGTGCTTGCACCAGCTACTGATTTTGTACTGTTTGGGAGTATAGTATGGTAGCTGCTGATTTTGTCATATTTGGGAGTGGATTATTATCCTTGCACCAGCACGCCAGCACATGCTGATGCAAGCATTTTGGACCGGATTTTGAATATGGTTTGTGGGTTGTTTGTTTGGTGCTGCTGATTGAATATGGTTTGGAGGCTGTTTGAACCAGTTTATGAGTATGGTTTGGGGCGATTTGGTGCTGGTGAGCAGTGCTGGTATAGTTACTGCTTTGATTCTGAAATGATCTGGTTTAAACATTGGTTTGTTACAACCAAAGTCTCCATTTTTCAAAGAAACACACAGCATGACACTAAAGTGATCAATTTTCGGCCACAATTGACACTTAAGTGATCACTTTTAAACTGCGACAGAAACTTAAGTGATCACTTTTCAACCACGAATGGCACTTAAGTTATCACTTTTGAACCACGACTGGCACTTAAGTGATCACGATTAGATACATTTGGCACTAAAATGTCAACTGCTGAACTTGTGACGACTTCATAATTTGCTGCTACGCAGAGTTACAGCAATTGCAGCACCTGATTTTTTCAGTAGTAAGCCTTACTCCATATTATGCAACCATCTAACCAGATAAAAAAATACAGTAAATGAACAAGTGAATATGCAGCAAATGAGCAAAAATATGAAGCAAATGAGGAAGTGCAGCAAATGAGCAAAAATATGCTGCAAATGACAGTAAATGAGCAAAAATATGCTGCAAATGAGGAAGTGCAGCAAAAGACAGCAAATGAGCAAAAATATACAACAAAATATACTCCCAATGAGGCAAAATTGCATCAAAATATGCAGCAACAAAATACTAAGCAACTCAATATTGAGAACCAATAAATTCCAACCTTCCATTTGTCATAGATTGCAGCAAACCTCTTTTTACATACATAAATTGCAACAAACTAATAACACAACCATAGCTATAAATTGCCAAATACAAGTACATAGTACAACCCTATCTTAAATTATGGTAGACTAAGAAGCTTTTGCTCATCACTGATATTACGTTTGACCATAAAATAGGCTATAAAAATTATTAATAACACAATCAACAATCGATAATACTTTCTTTCGATTTTCATCCTTCGAACTTCCTTCTTCAAATGGTTGGCTAGAGATGCTAAAGCCTTCATTTTAGCTTGCAATGAGTCGACATCGTCCAACTCGTCCAACTCATCCATTAATGTAGGTGCATGTTGATGTCGACCTTCAAGTAGCTTCACTATCACCTCGGTTGCTCGATTTGAAAATTTCGCATCAACCCACTTGAAGAATTTGCACTTCGAGCCTTCTCTAAACCTGGCGCATCCATGGAATCTTCTCCCGGGGTTCAATCGAGTCCAAGATGTTCTTCTTGGACTCGGTAATCCACAATAGCAGAAGAACCGACCTTCTTCTTCACTTCGTTCAAACGAATTTGAGCCGCTAGTGAAGCTCCTCCCATCCATTTGCAACTTCAGCTGTCAATTTCGGGGAAAACAAGGAAATAATATGACCGGTTAGGGTTTGCAATTGGGGAATATGTCCAATTAGCCGATTTAGGGTTCCTATATTGGGAGGAGAAAGGTTGAACGACGTCGTTTTCTCTATAAAGGCTAACTGGACTCTCCGGCAAGCTCCGGCCAGTCATCTCAGCATCTAATATTAATAAAAAAGAGCCACATCAGATTTTCCGGCGTGCCATGTCGGCATTGGCACTCAAGTGATCCTTTTTCAAAAAAGTTGGCACCAAAGTGATCCGAAAAAAAGTTATGGCACCAAAATGATCGCCGTACGCAAGTTATGGCACCAATGGTGCCCTTCTGCCCACCTTAATGTTGTTTGAATTTTTGGGTGCCAGAAAAGATGAATTGGGAAAAGTCTTGAAAGCAAATCGTGCGGCATATCCTTTTTCATTCTTAAGTCAATGTTTTCATAAAGCCACATCTTTTCAGAAAGGCAAAATCTTTTTGCTAGCATTTTTCGGGTTCGTGATTTTTCCTCACTGTAAGAATGTGTGTAGTCCATCAATCGCATGGTTGGTCCAACAAGTTTGTCTTGAAAAGAATTTTGTCAACACCATTTTAGCCGAGACTTTTATTCCCTCACTAAATTTAAGCAACATGTTGACAAAATGTTTCATGTCACCTTGAAATTTTGCAAATTTGATTTTTGTTTCACGTAAAAGGGTGTGGCGATTTACTCACAATATCCGAGCTTAGTGATTCTAGCCATCCCGTCTTGAAGTATAAAGAAAAACAAGGGAACGCACCCGATTATCATTACTTCGAGTAGATCATTTTCATGAAAAACGCTAGACAACAAGGTTTCAAATGGCATGCTAACTAGTTCAAGGTCGAGGAAGCTCGATTTACGTGTAATGGTATTGGGCTTGTTCCACTACTGGGCTTCACCGATGCAATCGAATATTATCCCGCCAGAGTGTCTCGTCAGTACCAGATTCTCCAAGGGCTCCCTCCAGCGTTACAATCGGAACTTCTCCATATCGACTTCACCAATGATGATAAAGATCACGAAGGGACCGTAGCCCAGCTCAAGAAAATATGAAAGAAGTGTCGTCTCTTAAAGATAGTTCGACCTAAAAAAGAGCTCAAGGGGGAGCAGAAGTCCTGTTTCGCGACGACTGAGTATATTCAATAGCACAAGGTCCCACAGGAGTTACTCCTGAAGATACCTAAGGTGCCTCTCAAGCCCGCCAATCGCTCATAGAACAACCGTCTCAAAAAGAAGGCCAAAGAAGCTTAAGAAAAAGCATCCAAGATAGCTCGAGCTTATGAACAGTTGAAGAAGAAAGTCGCCTCCCATATGTCTATGGGTCAAGCCAAATAGAAAAGACTTGAATCTATGTTTTCATTTCAGTATTAGTCTTTAGACTTGTTTAGGAATTGAGTCATTTGTTTTTGCATTTTTGTTTAAGTGATTTCAAGTTATAGTCGTTGTAAAAACTTTTTTCGTCATTTCAATAAAGAGGTCATTTTTAATCAAAGCGGCTAGACTAATGTCATGGATCGGCGTGTGATTCTTCTTGACACTTATGTATGCTCGTTTTATCCGTGAAATCAAGTAATTACGCATCGATCTCGATTGCCTATTCATATGCAGTCGAGAACTAGAATGGCCAATCAAACTGACTCATGAGATCATCTCGTTAGTATTGAGGATAAGATGAAGCAAGCCCCCGCCGCAATGCAACAGATGTCCGCTGAGATTAAAGCCCTTCAGCTGACTCCCATTCCTGTATCCCCTGAGGCATCAGCTTCAAAGTATAAAGGTGGAAAGAATGCCGATAGTAAGGAAGATGACGATCTTCCCAATTTAGTAAATGACCCTGTTCAGATTATCGTCAACAAGGACAAACCTAATGAACGGGTCAACAAACTTGAAGAGAGAGTGAAGCAGCTGGAAGGTTCACAGGATCCACCTTCGATCGACCTGTCTCTGTACACACAGATCAAAATCCTGAAGAAGTTCAAGATGCCAGACTTTGACAAGTACAATGGCACCTCCTGCCCAAAAGCCCACTTGTAGCTATATCACGTACAAATGACCCCGTACGTTGATAATGAACTCCTGATGATTCATGCATTTTAAGTAAGTTTGACAGGTCCTGCCTTGAACTGGTATCTCATGAAGAAGATAAATAGCCTCAAATTTTGACAACCTAAATTAATCGTTCATTGCATAGAAAATTAGGGATTAAATTTTAACCCCTAAACAAAAATATCAAAATTACATAGCACATAGTTCATAATCATGTAGGTTAATTGCATTCCACATCGGATCGGCGATGGCGAGAAAATTGAAAACCCGTCGCATAAATCGAGCTCGGGCATCTGAACGAAACTCGTGCTCAATCGGAAGGCAAGGGTCGAAAATTACAAGTCAAACGGGCTCGGTTGTTTTAATTTGAGCTTAAATTAGCCCATTATGCTTAATTAAATAAAAGCCCACATTAATTCAGCCCACTTGAAATTAAATGATAATTAAAGCCTAAACCCAAGCCTAAGCCCATTAGGACTAGAAAGCCCGGCTAATTGACCTAGGTTTACATTATAAATACATTGTTATGTGTCATAATTAGGGGGTTCTTAGAATTTCAGATCTGATTTTTGGAGAGACACGAGAGAATTTTGAGAGAGCAAGAGCGAGAGTGAAAAGAGAGAGAAAGACCGGCGACTGTCACCACTGCACGCCATGCCCTGCGCCGCCGCACGCCGCCACACCGCCGCCGTCGCGCCTCACCCACTCACCGTGCGCCGCTGCCACCGCCAAGGACGCCTCACCCGCTCGCCGTGCGCCGCTGCCCCTCAGTAGCTGCACGTCTGTCCCGCCAACGCTGCTGCCTCCCGCCGCGCCTCGCTGCACCGCCGCAGCTCGCCCATCGCCACAGTACAGCCTTCCGAAGCTGCAAGCCGTCGCCCCGAAGGAGCCCGCTGCCGCCGTTGTGCCGCGCCACTGCTCAGCCGTGCCACTGTTCCCGTCGGCGAAGCAGCCGCACCGCCGCTCGTTTGCTAGCTGCCGTCCGGACCACCTTGCTGCTGCCTCGCCGCGTCAACGCCACCGTGAGCCATCGTCCCACCGTCGCTTGGCCCGATCCGCAATCCCGATCTATGAGTCCAAATTTGGAAATATTTCGAAATTAGGTAAGGATTATCCAATATTTTTCAGAATATTTGGTTTCCTAATTTTCAGGCGTTTGAATATTCCGTGAATATTATGCGGATTGTTAGATATCTTAGGATAACGTTTACCTTATCCATAATATTCAAAAACACTTAAAATTAGGAATTTTTCCTAATTTGGCAACGTATCTGGACGACTATCCAATGTTATCCTTAAGGTACGATACGCGGCGATACGGAAAATCGTTATCTTATCCATAATCACTTGGATACGATAATGGATTTTATTTGCTTTCCAAATTTGAATAATCAACTTTCCGTCAATATCCTATAGATATAACCGTTAGTTTGACTTTTTTGCCTAATTTGAATTTGATAAGAAGAATCTTGCGGATCGCATGGATTGTTTAAACGTGGTTGATATCTTTGTTTAATTGCTTTCCTTGTAAATAAAGAAAATCCAAAAATTTGTTATTTAGTTTTAAATTAGAAGTTTTGCATGTTTAGGAAATCTTGAATGTATCCTAAAGAATAAGATAATTATTTGATTTAAATTGGGATTTAGGGTAGTATATTTCCTGGTTTAAATTAAAGATTGTTTTAATCTTAATGGATTATTTAGGTTATTTTAATAATTTCGAATTTTAACAAAAATCTAAAAAAGAAGTCACTTTAGAATAGATTAAATTATCATAGATTGCATGTTAATTTAGGCATTTTTATTCCGAATTTTATTTAAAAAATACCAAAAATAAATCATTTGCCCGTCATTAGAATTAGGTCACGTCGTCGCATGACATATAGTTTGCATGTTAGGCTGCATTAATCGCATGTTAATTTTTGCACGTCATTACATGTAGGTTAGTTTTCATTTAAATAAGTGAAAATCCAAAAAAATATTGAGTGAACTACTTATTAATTAGAAATCATATTAGGATTGTTGATGTGATTTTCTAGCTAATAATGCAGATGCTTACGTTGCATTAAGGTATGCCATTCTCCTAATCTTGCAATCTATTTGTTGCTTCCTTGGGTGTTACTTTGGTGGTTTGCGCACCCGCATGATCACCTCACATGCTAGTGACTAAGTTAAAATGAATCCAAACTGTCTGCCAAAACATTTTTTGAAAAGAAAAGGTACCGAAAGGGCGTTAGACTAGATCCAGCGTAACTAAATCCTCGAGCTTAGAATCTCTGGTTTGTAGGAATAAAACATATATCCCTATGTTTTATTTAGGTTTCTAATCGACCTACCACAAATAGATTAGTGGCAACTCCAAGCATGAAAACATTTGCACGTTAAGAACTTAAATCCTAAGTTGCGAATTGGTAGGGTTTGGGAGGGCCCGAGTTAAGCTTAGTCTTTATAATCCATTAGCCTGAGAGAAACTTTAGGTCACGACAGAAGGAAGTTAGTGAAGCATTTCTAAAGCAGTACAGATTCATAAAGGACATCATTCCCACCCGCGAAGATCTCGAGCGTGCTCAGATGAGAAAGACCGAGTCATTCAAGAATTATGCTATCAGATGGAGAAACATAGCCGCTCAGATTATCCCAGAACCCATAGACAATGAATAGAAGAGGATGTTCATTAAAACTCTCCCGTTCGAGTACCGTAATCGGATCGTAGCCATTCCAGCTGACAACTTCAATCAACTCATCCCTATAGGCGAACATATTGAGATAGAGCTGAAAGATGGGTGGTTTGTGGAGCCGTTTTTTTCGACCAAAAAGATTTAGCACAAGAAAGAAGAAAGAACTGATAGCTGAAGTGAATGTGACTTATAACCAGCCGGGCTGGTAGAATGCTAACCCTGTCCTAGCAATCCAAGTAGCAGAAGCTCAACAACAAAGCATGGGTTGTCAACCCCTTCAGAAGAAAAACAACAAGAGGCAATTCACCCCCCTCCCCAGGTCATTGTCTTAAGTATTGGCGGTCCTCCGGAAGAAAGGCTTGCTTACCACTGAGCCAAAGCAGCCCAATCCTGAACAGTTCTATAACTACGATCCGTCTAAAAAATGCGATTATCATATGGGCGAGATGGGTACTCAACCGACGATTGTTTTACCCTCAAGCACCGAATTCAGAACCTATTGGACACGAAGGCTTTCTCGTTCCAACCTGCCACGCCGAATGTTCAGAATGACCCATTCCCTAATCATGTGAGTAAAGTAAATGCCATATTAAGTTTTAACGCGGGCCGAATTAAGAATGTCAAGGTGTACACTGCCGATGTCTATGATGGGTTAATGAGAGCTAGTTATTACCCAAGTGACAAAGCGCCTCCTCTGACTGTCATGAAGGAAAGAATCTTCGGAATGGTAGAAGCCGGGATAATCGTCTATGCTAATCACACTGGTATCGTCTCTACAATCTTCGAAGTGGTCATTGATTGGGAGGAGGAGTTTGCTGCATTGAACACCAGGAAGGACAAGGGCGACCATCTGCCTGAAAGCATGCCTCTGCTCGAAGACACGTCTGATGATGAAGAGATCGTAGTAAGCACGCCTACGGCTGATGAAGGAATAGTGATTGAGATACCTCAACCGTATGAGTACAGTGATAATAAGGCAATCCTTTGGTCCTACAGTCTCGATGTCGACTTGGTTACCAAATCTAGGCATACCTATAATCAAGTTAATGCCCAAGCTGCAAAACCTGTTACTGATGAGGAAGGCAAGGAGTTTCTAGCTGTGATTAAGGCTAGCGAATACAACGTAGTTGAACAATTGCGCAAGATGCCCGCTCAAATCTCTCTGCTTGAATTACTCCAGACATTTGTTAAGTATCAGAAGGCTCTAATGAAGGTGTTAAGTGAAGTCCACGTGCTCGAGACAATCGATCATGATAAATTGGACGAATTTGTGGGTTCTATACTCCTCAAAGATCTTATAGCCTTTTCAGATGAAGAGTTCCCTCTAGAAGGGAGAGGACATACCAAAGCACTTTATATTTCTATCAAATACAAGGCCTCGCATGTAGCCTGGGTACTCATTGACAATAGATCAGCCTTGAACATCTGTCCTCTGGCTACTTTACACCGCCTTAAGATAGATCTTTCTAGGACAAATTTTGCAAAGACCTCTGTGCTAGCTTTTGACGGAACAAAAAAAAAGTGATGGGAGAAATCCACCTTCACATACAGATAGGACCAATAATGTTTAACATCCTATTTCAAGTTATGGACATTCCCACTACATTCAATTTTTTGTTGGGTCGTCTATGGATTCATACTGCTGGAGCTGTGCCATCCAGTCTATATCAAAAGGTAAAGTTCGTTGTAGAGAGAAAGTTAGTCACAGTCCACGGTAAAGAAGAGCACCCAATTTACCACATAATAGCTATCCCTTATGTTGAGCAGGATTGCAAAACAGAATCGAGCTATCAGTCACTCGAACTCGTATCGACCATACATGCGTCTAGAGGGTCATTATCGCCCATTCCCGAGGTGTCAAATGATGAAATCATGGTTTGAAGAGTAATGGTGTCCCATGACTTTACTCCGAGTGAATGCCTTGGCAGGAATGACCAAGGTATCCGCCAACCGATAGAGGTCTCTCGAAGGCCCGCTACTACTGGGTTAGGGTACCAAGGGTCAAGCGAGCCAAATAATGGGGAACGTGGATGTGGACGTGGACGTGGACGTGGACGTGGTCGAGATTGAGATTGAGGAGACGGGCAGAATAGACAGCGATTCGAAGAAGAGCCGAATGGTGAAGAACGTAGGCGTGGAATCACCCAAAATAACGGAGAGCTTGGGCGTGGTAGATTGCTTCCATACATCCGCGCCACATTCCTAGGCCCTGCAAGAATGATACATGAAGAGAAAGAGGTGATCGACACTTTAGGTCAACCGAGCGGCAAGTTCGATTATTATGTGAAATACTCGACGCCCCCGAGCTTCTATGTTGACCCCTGTGACATTGTCCTAGATGGATGGGGAGATATGGATAATCCAATACCTCTAATGACAGAAGATCCTGATGATGCAATGAAGGGAATCATTGCCCTATTCGATGATTTCTTCATTTGAGCTATCGAGGAAGGACCGTCGGAGGAATTGACACTGGCCTACAAGAGTAACACCTTTACTTTTTTCGTACACTCTCCTGCGTGGGAATTTTTACTGCTTTTTAGGACTTGCCCCGTCCCGGGAGCTGCTTTTCAAGGCCTTCATTTCTAGGACTTGATTATTACAATTTTCATTTCCAATAAATGTAATTTATTTGGTGATAATCAATGAAATTACAAGTTATTTTCATTTTTAAGGGTATGTTGAGGTACATCAAATCAGCCCGGTGATGATATTCAATCAATAAAAGAAAAATATAGTCCAAGGAGAATTCTGAGACCTGGGCTTTTTCATGTTCCATCGTGTTAAAACCTTTTTGAAAAGAATTTCAAAAAAAAATTCCAAATATTTTAAAAATAATAAAGAGAAAAATTTAGAAAAAAATGCAATGTTTGGCCCTGTTTGTCCTTCTGAATCCCTTACTTTATATTTCAGGGGTAATCTTGTGACATGTGATGGTATGGGAACGGTCCAATCTGATGAATTATGTGCCGCCAAACTTGATCTCAATGACACCGACGAACTCGAAGATTCCTCGGATCTTCAATGCGATCTAGAGCGTCATGAAAGACCTAAAGTCCTGACGATAGACCAAACTATCACTATTAACCTAAGTGATTCAAAGGAGCTTAAAGAGGTGAAAATAGAGGCAACCCTTCTCGAAAGTGAAGCGAAGTGCTTAGTCCAACTGCTGAAGCATTACCAAGATATCTTTGCCTGGTCGTACGCTGATATGTCAAGTTTAAACCCTTTTATTGCGGAGCACGGTCTGCCTACTAATCCGGGTATGCCGCCCAAGAAATAGAAGCTACGAAGAATCAAGCCTGAGCTTTCGAAGAAAATAGAGAAAGAGCTCATGAAACTCTTAAAAGTGGGATTCATCGAAGTCACCCGATATCCCAGCTGGGTGGCCAACATCGTGCCAGTCATGAAGAAGGATGGCCGAGTTCGGGTTTGCATCAATTATCGTGACTTGAATAAGACCAGCCCTAAAGACGACTTTCCATTACCACACATAGACGTTTTGATAGACAGTATTACTGGATTCGAGCTATTTTCCTTCATGGATGGTTTTTCAGGTTATAATCAGATAAAAATGAAGGACGATGATAAGGAGAAAACATCGTTCATCACTCCTTGGGGGACATTCCACTATAAGGTCATGCCTTTCGGCCTTAAAAATGCCGAGGCAACATATCAACGGACAATGGTAACGCTTTTCCATGATATGATACATAAGGAGATCAAGGTCTATGTCGATGACATGATTGCCAAGTCTTGACCTGGGAAGAGTCACGTCGATACCTTAAAGAAATTATTCGAGAGACTTCTTGAGTTTAAGCTCTGTCTTAACCCAGAGAAATGCATATTTAGAGCAACCTCGGGCAAATTACTCGGGTTCATAATAAGCAGTAAGGGCATTGAAGTTGACCCGTCCAAAGTGAAGGCTATATGTGAGTTACAACCCCCATCGACCGTGAAAGAAGTGTGAAGCCTCCTAGGTAGATTGAACTACATAGCGTGTTTTATTTCCCAGCTCTCCACAACTGCTAAGCCATTCTTCAAACTTTTAAAGAAGAATGCTCAAGTGGAATGGGACGATGATTGTCGAGAAGCGTTTAACGAACTAAAACAGTACCTAATGAAATCACCGATGCTAGTCCCACTAATGACAGCCCAGCCTTTGATCCTTTACCTCACGATTCATAGCAAGTCTATAGGTGCAATGCTAGCCCAGAAAAATCCTAAAAATGGAAAAGAGCGAGCTATTTATTACTTAAGTAAGAAGTTCACCATCTCAGAGTTGAATTATCCTGAAGGCGAGAAGACTTGCGCTGCCCTAGTATGGGTGCTCCATAGGCTGTGACAATATATACTGCATCACCAGACTTTACTTGTGACTGAGAACGATCCCATCAAGTATTTACTTGATCAACCGGCTTTGGTAGGGAAGTTAGCCAAAAGGTAGATTTTAATTTCAGAGTTTGATTCCAAACGATGCCACAGAAGTCAGTTAAAGGCCGAGTAATTGCTGATGTGTTAGCCGAAAATCCCAGAATCTCTGATGATGATAGATATTCTCCAGAAGATCACATTTTTGTAATAAAGGAAGACACATGGACCATGTTTTTCGATGCAGTCGTAAACTTGGCTGGTTCTGGCATTGGGGCAGTTTTAATATCCCCAAATAGGCAACATTATCCAGAAGCAGCAAAGTTGGTATTCCCCTGTACCAACAATATAGTCGAGTACAAAGCTTGCATCCTTGGACTCCAAGTCGCAGCGGAAATGGAGATAACCAAGTTGAAAGTATTTGGTGATTCCGCTCTAATTATTCTCCAAACTATAAGAGAGTGGAAGACGAGAGACATCAAACTAGTGCCGTACCATGAATACCTCGAAGACATCATGGAGGAATTCGAGGATATCTCCTTTGAGTACTTGTCGAGGTCCCATAATCAGTTCGCTGATGCGCTAGCTACATTATCATCTATGCTGCAAGTTACTAGTGGATTAGAGGTAGAACCCTCGAAGATCGAAGTCTTGATAAAACTGGCATATTGTATGGTTGTGACTGAAGAACCTGACGAAAAGCCATGATATTACGATATCATGAGTTACATCTAGAGACAAGAATTTCCTGAAGGAAGCACCTTGGCCGACAGGAAGTACATAATGAGAATGGCTTCAAAATTTTTTCTTAATGGTGAAAAGCTGTATAAAAGATCCTATAATTTGATCCTGCTGAGGTGTGTGGACGTGAATGAAACTACTAAAATCATGCAAGAAGTACACGAGGGGATATATGGTCCACACATAAATGGCTACATGTTAGTTAAGAAGATCATGAGGTTGGGTTATTATTGGCTCAGTCTTGAAAGTGACTGCATCTAACATGTTCGAAGATATCATCATTGTTCGGTCCACAAGGACAAAATAAATGTTTCCCCGACGAAATTACATCAATTAGCTGAGTCATGGCCCTTTTCAATGTGGGGCATTGATGTGATTGGCCCAATTAATCATAAGACATCAAATGGACATCGCTTTATCTCTGTTGCGATTGATTATTTCTCCAAGTGGATTGAGGCGGCATCTTATGCGAATGTCACTGCAAGGAATGTTGTAAGATTCATTAAGCGAGACATAATCGCTCGTTATAGTGTCCCCGAGGCTATTGTCACTGATAATAGGACAAATTTGAACAACAAGTTCATAGATCAGTTATTCAACGAGTTCAAGATCCAGCACCTGAATTCATCTCCCTATCATCTACGGATGAACGGAGCAGGTGAAGTCGCTAACAAGAACATCAAGAAGATCTTGGTTAAAACGGCTGAAAACTATCGTAACTGGCATGAGAAGTTGCCATTTGCACTAATGGTGTATCGGACTTCGATCCGAACCTCTGTCGGGATAACTCCTTTTTCCTTGGTGTATGGCATGAAAGCAGTCCTGCCCGTCTAAGTAGAGATCCATTCCCTGCGAATCTTGTCTCAGGTGGAGTTGTTCGAGGCGGAATGTATACAACAAAGGCATGAGCAGTTAAACCTAATTGATGAGAAGCGATTGAAAGCCATTTGCCACGGTCAAACCTATCAGCAGAGAATAGCTAGATACTTCAACGAAAAGGTGCGTCCAAGACACTTCGAGGTAAATGATCTAATCCTAAGGAAGGTACTGCCTATCTTTCCTATTTCTGGGGGTAAATTTGTCCCAAACTATATCGATCCATGTGTGGTTAAAAAGGTGCTTCTCGGAGGTGCCTTGATTCTCGCAAAAATGGATGGTCGTGAGTTCTCCACTCATGTTAATTCTGATGCTGTGAAGATGTATTACCCCTGATAAAATCTAACATTTGGCAGCAAAAGTTTTCAAGTGTTTGGTTTTATATTCTAAATTGCAAACCTTTCACTAATGAATAAACGGTTTCAATCAATTTCAAGTTAAGATGTGTGCTTTGGCTTTAAATTCTGCATGATTATTTTGTCGGTTTGCATCATCGACTTCAAAAGGGAAATCTATTTGGACAATCTAATAACTCATGTAGAATGAATTGAATGTATTGAATGAGGTACATCGGGATGATGAAAGGCAAGCCCTATTCTATATACAGTTCTATGCACTAATCCCTAGTGAGTTGAGTGGAAAAATTCCATGCCTGCAAGGTAAAGAGTTATCTCGCAAAAGGTACGGCAACCAAAGTGACGAAAGGCAATTCATTTCTCTAATCCAAACACTACAGTTTATCCATTGTTTCATCACTTTGAGCCTAAACGCTTAGAGAAATCCTTTCAAATTGCCCCTGTCAAAAAACCACCCCACATTGAGGCAAATTGGAGGTAAGTCAGCATTATAAGGTGAAAAATGAATAGAGATTGTCTTGCTTTCACTTGCATCAATTTTCGAGTGTTGCTTTTTCAGATGAATTCACATGAATTTCAAGTGCCTGAGGATGACGAAGAGCCTGAGGATGACGAAGAGCATTTCTTTCTCTATCTTATACACACTTTATCCTTTGCTAAGCCCAATTGAGCCTATAATTTTATTTCATATGAACCCAGTTGGTGATCATCCTCCACATTAGGGTAAGGCAAAAGTCATCATTGCTCAAGCAGCATACTCGGAGCGCCGATAAAAGATGAAGACCCTTAAGAGTCCAAATGTCAAGTAATTTGGTAAAAACAAGCCAAAGTGTGGTTGGCCAATATATGCATTATAGACAGTGTGTGTCAAAAGTCAAAAATGAAAAAAAAAAAAAAACTAGGGGACATGAAAAAGCAGTGTGCCTGGTAAAAGCAAGGTCAATGCCCGTGAAGAAGAAAAAAAAAAGAACAGAAGAAGAAGAGAATGAAAAAAATGAAGAAAAAAGAGAGAACTTCGGAGTAGAAAATGTTGAGATGTGTCGAAGTCACAAAAATATCCACAGTCTTAAGGAGTCAAGTGATAAGCTCTCGAGGCCAATAGAGCATCTACCGAGAAGACAATCTCTGGCGAAAAAGAGGACCGGTAATAATACCTAGATAATCATCAATTCTCACCCTATTTATACACATTTTTTAGCCTTATGATCCACTCATTTATTAACTCACGAGCCTAACTTACGTTACGTCCCTTACAAAGCCTCTTTAGATTATGGCACTTGAATTAACGTAGAGTTTCAGATGTTTATAAGCTTAACTCGAAGAAGTGCAAGCAAGTCCATTTCTATCTCATTTTGCATGGTTCTTGATTTGTAAACTCGGAGACGATTGCGGAGCATTTTCTTTTAATAGCCTCGACTCGAAGAGTCCCCTTTTGCTAAGTCATTGACCAAGCCCATGTTACGGTCCCAGTAAAGACCTCTCAAATTGGTAAGGTCATACCGCTTGCGAGAATACTCAAACCCTTGTCCACATAATGAAGGTGAGATGAAGTGATTCTCATAAATTAGCACTTTTTGATGAAAGTGAGTGAAAGCCATTTCAGACCGAAAGTCCCTCATTTGACATTTTCAAACTACCTACTTGTGAATCCGGATTGTCTTGTTATAATGCTCCCCAATGAAGTTTTGTAATACCAATTCGACAAAATCGTCATGCATGAAAACCAGTTGAATTTATAAATGCATGAGTATATGCGTCCTTGATTGCTCATGAATGCATATTACATGTTCCTTAAAACCGTGTCTAGCAAGAGACACGCCCTCAAGAATCGAAGATATCACCAGGCAAGTATATCTTTATCCCTTGGATACCCGTGACTATTCATGTATCCCTAACCTGTTCGAGCAATTGTCAGGCCCCACATTTGATCATTTTGTTGCGATCTCTAGATGCCACTGACGATATCCAAGCATCTATTGATCAAGCCTTTCCAGGTACCTCCGATGATGTCCAAGTACTTTGTCATGGAACCCAGCATTCAAGCTAGCCCCTGGTTCGCCCAATTATTAAGTACCCACGACGATATTCAGGTATTTATCGATTAAATCCTTTCAAATATCCTAGATGATAACCAGATATTTTGTTAGACACACTTTTCATACAATATCAGAAGATATTCCCCCGTAACACACCTATGAGGAAGATATAGATGTAACGACCAAATCTTTATGAGTACTTATGAAGAAGGTATAAGTATTTCATAAAGATCAAAATATTCTCTTAATCTCATAAGATTCCCTCGTGACACGCCTATGAGGAAGGTATAGGCGCAGCGGTCAAATCCTTAGGAGTACCTATGAGGAAGGTATATGTATTTTATAAAGATCGGAATATTCTCCCAATCTTAGAAGATTCCCCCGTGATGCTCCTGTGAGGAAAGGTATAGGCGCAGCAGCCAAATCTTTACAAGTGCCTATGGCGATATATAGGTATCTCGTAAAGGTCGGAATGTTCTCCCAATCCCAGATGTTCCCCCACGGCTCACCTATGAGGAAGGTATACGTGAAGCGGCCAAATCTTTACAAGTGTTTATGGCGATGTATAGGTATCTCATAAAGGTTAGAATATCCTCTTGATCTCATAAGGTTCTCTCGTGTTGCACCTACGATGATAATTAAGTATAGTGGCCAAATCTTTACGAATACCAATGGTGATGTATAGATAGTTTGTAAAGGTTGGAACATTTTCCATTTTGCTAAATCTTTCTCTCGAGAACCCTAGATGATAACCGGATACGTCGAGCTTTCTTCACGTGTCTTGACTGAATTGCAGGTCACCAGAGTTCATCAGCGTTCATCAGGTAATACCCTTGGGATAGAGTCCAAACATTTGCTAAACAATCTCAAGAATCATGGCAATGCCTCAAATTACTTCACCACTCAAGTTAGGTGACCAACTCCAAGTATGTTTTCTATTTTACTCCAGCATCCATCATGGCATTTTGCATTCCAAAACAGGATTAATGCTCCCACAAAAAATAACATTCATTGCATTTTCATGATCAAAATTTAGGCATCATTTAGTCTTTGAATGCAACATCTTCGAGCTCACCTTCAAAGAGGGGCAGCTGTTGACACGTAAATTTTGACCGACCATTTAATAATAATTTGCATAGAAAATTAGGGATTAAATTTTAACCCCTAAACAAAAATATTAAAATTACACAGCATATAGTTTAAGTTCATATAGGTTAGTTGCATTCCGCATCAGATCGGCGGTGGCGAGAAAGCTGAAAAGTCATGGCGTAAATCGAGCTTGAGCACTCGGCTCACTCAAGGGATTGGGGGTCAAAATTCACAAGTCTAAAAGGTTTTGGTTATTTTAATTTGAGCTTAAATCAGCCCAAATTAATTTAGCCCATTTGAAATTAAAATAAAATTAATAAAACCTAAGTCTAAGCCCATTAGGACTAGGAAGCCCGGTTAATTAATCTAGGATTGCAATATAAATATGTCGTTAAGCGTCATAATCAGGGGGCTCTGAGAAATCCCATAATACAATTTTTGAGAGTACGAGAGACACGTGAGCAAGAGCAAGAGCAAGAGTAAGAGATAGAGTCGCTTGTACATGTGGCCGCCCCACTGTCGCGCCACCTCGCGACCGCACCGCTTTCACCACCACGCTGCTCGCTCGTGTTGCTCCTATCGTCGCCTGCGCCCCATCAACGTCACTGATCTAATTTGCGACGATCCGCTCTCTATCTTGTGAAAGTTCTGTCCAACCACAACACTGTTGCGTTCCTGTTCGTGCTGCCACCTACTACTCGCCTTGGATGCCGCCTGCTGAACCAGTGTTTGCATCAGCCCGCGACAAGTTATCCTCGACCCTAAAACTGTAAGCCGACGATTCAAATTACTCGAGGCTGGTCTAGTGTTGATTGAGTCAAAATTCTTCATCCGAGCGAAGTCCACTTCGCCAATATCCTTGTGGAAGTGCCCATGCTATTGTCAACATAAAAGCCCTCTCGCGACCGAGCACGTACAAACGCAAGTCCTACCGAGAGCTATCATCACGTGAAGCATCATGAGCCACCGATCCACCACCGCGAGGAGCCCCGTTAGCCATCCATCTTCGAGTATCGCCGCTCGTGATTTTGTTTTGCAGGTGACAGGCCAAAATTCCTAACAATCCACGAGCGTCATCGTCGTCACCGTCCACCTCCGTCGTCCGCGCCCGCCATCCTATCGCCACTCATCCCATCCACAATCCCGATTAGCTGGTGATTCAAATTTAGAAGGTAATCCGTAAATCAGGTAAAAATCTCTATCCGGTATATTTTCAAAATATTTAAATTCCTAGTTTGAATATTTTTAATATTTCATGAATATTGCGCGGATTGCTAGATATTAGGGATAATGCATGCTATATTCTCAATATTCGAAAATATCCAAAATTAGGAATCATTCCTAATTTAGCAATGTATCCGAACCACTATTCGACCTTATCCCTAAGGTACGATACGCGGTGATACGAAAAATCGTAATCTTATCCATAATCACTTAGATATGATAATAGATTTTATTTGCTTTCCAAATTTGAACAATCAACTTTCCGTCGATATCTATAACCTTATAGATATGACCGTTAGTTTGATTTATTTTCCTAATTCAAATTTGATAAGAAGAATTTTGCAGATTACGTGGATTGTTTAAATGCGGTTGCTATCTTTGTTTGATTGTTTTTTTTAAATAAATAAAATCCAAAAATATGTTAGTTAGGATTTAAATTAGAAGTTTTGCATGTAGAAGATAGGATGATTATTTAATTTAAATTAGGACCTGAGATAATTTATTTCCTAGTTTAAATTAGGTGTTATTCTAATCCTAATAGATTATTTAGGTTATTTTTAAATTCCGAATTTCATTAGAAAAATACCAAAAATAAATCATTTCTCCGTTGTTAGAATTAGGTCACGTCGTCGCATGACATATAGTTTGCATGGTAGGTTGCATTAATCGCATGTCATTTTTTTTGCACGTTATTGCATATAGGTTAGTGCATTTTAATAAAGCACAAACCCTAAAGAACATCTTCAGTGCCTTGCTTTATTAATTAGAAATTATATTAGGATTGTCTGTGTGATTTTCTACTAACAATGCAAATATTTGTGCTGCATTAAGGTACGTCATTCTCCTAATCTTGCAATTTATTTATTGCTTTCTTGGGTGTTAAATTGGCGGTTTGCGCACCTGTATGAGCACCTTATATGTTAGTGATTAGGTAATAAAATAGATCCAGATTGTCTGCATAAACATTTTTTGAAAAGAAAAGGTACCGAAAGGGCATTAAACTAGATCTAGCGTAATCAAGTCTCCGAGCTTAGAATCTCTGGTTCGTAGGAGTAAAACATATTTCCATATGTTTTGTTTAGGTTTCTAATTGACCTACCACAAATAAATTAGTGGCAACTCCAAGCATGAAAACTTTTGCATGTTAAAAACTTAAACCCTGAGTTGCGAATTGGTAGGGCTTGGGAAGACCCGAGTTAGGCTTAATCTTAATAATCCATTAGCTTGAGAAATTTAGGTCGCGATAGCTACAAACTTCCTCTTGTTGATATGCTGTATCCTTCCAATGTCCCTCGATTTTTCTTCATGCTTTGATTTTACATACAGCCCACCAATCAGTTTTGTCAAGTTTCAAACTAGGATATGATGCATAATATACTTGAATTGCTTATTGTGCCAACACAAATGGTTCATATTTCATATACCTTTTCTTGTGATTTATCTCAACCAAATTAAACTCCGTATGCATCTTCATTCCTTTGATGGGGTCGAACCACATGCATTTAAATAACATAACCTGCATTAATGGTCCGGGGTACTCCATCTCCATGATTTCATCCAACAAGCCATAAAAATCATTTCTTGAACTGCCACCATTGGATGATCGAATACACACACCACTATTCATTGTGGTTTTTGCTATTCCATATTCTTGAGTATGAAAATTATACTCATTTATGAAATATGCCGACCAAGTTTGTACTCTTGACTTTGGACCCATGATAGATGATATAGCAATCCTTACTCTTCAACTTGATCATGATTACTGTGAACCTAAGGTCACACACGTAAAGTTAATAATATATATTTAAATGATGTATAAAATATTAATAACTTGGTTTTGGTCCATAGGCAACTTTCATATATTTTGAACCATGCTGTAAATTATTCATCGCACAAACGGTCAAACTCATTTAGTGGTAGTCCATACATTGAAGTTTGAAAAATCCTATTAACAATTTACATTTATATATTAGTAAATATTTGACACGCAATACATATATTTGCAAATATACACTTACTCAAAGTATGGCTTCACTTCTGGACAGTTCAGTAAAATATATGTATGGGTTGCCTGCTGTTTTTCGCCTGTTAAGCAACGAAACTTACATAGGCCGCTTAATCAACCAAGATAATTGAAAATAGAGAATGATTTGCAATTTGGATCAATGAGACCCTCATCATTTCTTCATGCTCTCCACCTCTTGCACTGCTTGTGCGGCTCAAAATAGTATGATGCAAATGTTGTCACTTTTTCCACAATATATGCATTACAAATTGAATCTTCAACACATGTCTTATTCTTCATTTTTTTCTTCAAATGATATAAGAAACCTGTTGCGACCCTAAAAAAATTTGTTCAATTTCTCTCGGGCTAATGGATTATTAAGATTGAACTTAACTCGGGCCCTCCCAAGCCCTACCAATTCGCAACTTAGGGTTTAAGTTCTTAACATGCAAATGTTTTCATGCTTGGAGTCGCCACTAATCATTTTATGGTAGGCTGATTAGAAACCTAAATAAAACATAGGGAGATATGTTTTATTCCTACGAACCAGAGATTCTAAGCCCGGGGACTTGATTACGCTAGATCTAGTCTAACGCCCTTTCGGTACCTTTTCATTTCAAAAATATTTTGGCAGGCAGTTTGAATCCATTTTAACCTAATGTCACTAACATGTGAGGTGTTCATGCGGGCGCGCAAACCACCAATTTAACACCCATAAATCAAAGTATTAAATAAATTGCTAGTTTAGGAGAACAACTTACCCGGGATCCAGCAAGCGTCTACATTGTTAGCGAAAAATCATATAGACAATCCTAATATGATTTCTAATTAACAAAGCATTCACTCAATCTCTTTTTTTTGGATTTTCACTTTATTTAAATGAAACCTACCTATATGCAATGACGTGCAAATATGACATGCGAAATAATGCAACCTAACATGCATACTATATGTCATGCGACAACGTGACCTAATTCTAATGACGGATGAATGACATATTTTTGGTATTTTTCTTTAAGGAAATTCGGAATTAAATGAAATTCGGAATTAAAACATGCCTAATTTAACATGCAACCTAATGATTTCTATTTTTTTGGTATTTTCTGTTTAAAATTCGAAATTCAGAAATACCTAAGTTAACATGCAACTTATGATGACTTAATCTATCCTAGAATGATTTCTTTTTTTGGGATTTTTGTTTAAAAATTCGGAATAATAAAATAACTTAAATTAAAATGCAATCTATCCTAATTTACCCTAAAACAATTCACTCTTTTTTTTGGGGTTTTCTTGAAAATTCGGAATTATAAAATAACGTGAATAATCCGTTAGGATTCAAACAATACCTAATTTAAATTAGGAAACATGCCACGTTAAGTCCTAATTTAAATTAGATATTTATCTTATCCCTTGGGACATATTCAAAAATCCTAGACATGCAAAAATCTAACTCAAACTCTAACTAATATTTTTTGAATTTTCTGTTTTATTTGAAAAGAAAAACAATTTAAACAAACATGGATAGCAAACAAATTCAAATCATCCACGCGATCCACCAGATTCGTTTCAAACTCGGATTAGGCACAAAAATCAAATTATCGGTCATATCTAAGGGGTTATAGATATTAACGGATAACCGATTATTCAAATTTGGAAAGCGAATCAAAATCATTATCGTATTCAAGTGGTTATGAATAGGATAATGATTTTTCCGTACCGCCGCGTATCGGACTTTAGGGTTAAAGTCGGATAGACGTCCCGATACGTTGCTAAATTAGGAAAGTTTCCTAATTTGAATATTCTCGAAATATTGCGGATATCTAGAATGTTATCTAAACATATCAAATTATCTACTAGATATTCATGCAATATTCCAAACGATTCAAAATAGGAAATTAAATATTTGAAACTTTACTGGATAATCATCTTACCTAATTTACCGATAACTTCCAAATTTGAACGTCTCGGGATTGGGCTCGGCTTGCGGATCGGGATCGCGACGACGACGGGACGGCTAGGCACGGCACGACGGGACTCACGGCGCAGCTCCGGCGTGAACAGTGGCTGGTGGCGACGGCTGCGTCGTCACGGCGGGGGAGGTTGAGACACCGCGGGCAGAAAATTTCAGGGCCGCACCATTCTGGAAAAATGGGCGTAACTTCCTCAATACACGTCGGATTGACCCGATTCCAAAAGCCACAGATCAAGGACTCGTAGATCTACAACTTTCGTGTTTTGAGTTTCCACAAATAAGCTCTATGGAGTGAGCGATTCTGGGAGGAAGTGGACGATTCAGATCAGGCACAGCAGCTTAGTCGCTAAAAAAAAACAACGAAGATGTCGCTGTGGGCTTGCTGGTGAGGAGCAGGCGAGTCCTTCGTTGAAGCGGACGAAGCACCAAGGAAAAAGGTCATCACTTTTCTTTTTGTTGACTTTTACTTTCTGACTTTCTATTATCTTTTCCTCTGCAGGTCTTCGTGTCTTGCATGGACAGATTGTTATTCCTTGATGTTGAAACGTTGCTGGATGCTGAGTCTGAATGTCAGGATTCGTTGGATGTTTGCTGAACGACGACAAGAACCTGCACAGCCACTTCGTTGGCAAGGACGTCAGCAAAGTAAGACGCGGGGTTGCTTCTTCGTGATTCCGCAGGGCTCGTCACGGCAAGAGGAACAAGAGGAGACGTGAAGCAGCAACGACGGGTGGCAGCAGGGTCGTTGTCGCGGAGGATGAAGCTCAGTGGGGTGGCGACCGTGAAGGGACTCAGCCGCAATACTCTCCTCTCTCTCCCGTGTATCACTCGCGTCTTTCTCAAAAATTTCAGATCTCAAAATTGTGACCTCCCCCTCCTCTAATTTCTGACCTAGTTATGTTTATATAGTGTTAATTTAGGTTAGATTAGATGGGCTTAATGTCCTAATGGGCTTAAACTTGGGCTTAGGTCTTAATTAAACTTAAATGGGCTGAATTAACTTGGGCTAAATTAATTAAACTCACATTATTAAATTAAGCCCAAATTAAATCAACCAAGCCCGTGTAACGTGAAATTCTCGGCCCTAACATTCCCAAGCGAATCAAATTTCATTCGACGAAATTTAAACTTGCTCACCATCGCCGGTCCGATGCAATAATGCAATTAAACTAAAAATGAGCCTAAGTTATATGTTATGCAAAAATTAAATTATTTTTGTTTAGGGGTTAACAATTAATCCCTAATTTTCTAATGTAAATTATACTAAATGAATGTCGGTAAAATTTAGGTGTCAACAGCTGCCCCTCTTTGAAGGTGAGCTCGCAGAGGTTGCATTCAAAGACTAAATGATACCTAAATTCCAACCATGCAAAATGCAATGAATGTTATTTTTGTCGGGGTTATGAGTCCCTTTTTCAAATGCAATAAGAAATGATGCATGCTGACATAACAGGAAAACATACCTGGAATTACTTACCTGACAGAAGTGAGATAATGCAATCCGAGGCATGACTCTGACTTTTGAGTGTTGTTTAGCAAATGTCTGGGCTCTGTCCCATAGGTTTTGCCTGATACACTGTTGATGAATTTTGGTGATCTGCAATTAAGTCAAAACACCTGAAGAAAGCTCAACGTATCCAACCATCACCTGGATTCGTGAGATAAAAAAGTGTAAAAACGTTCCGACCTTTACAAATTACCTATACATCTCCATAGGTATTTGTGAAGGTTTAGCCGCTGCGCCTATGACCTTAACTCATAGACACGTCACGGGGGAACTAAGAGGATATTCCGACCTTTACATATATCTGCTCATATGCAAAGATTTGGCCGCCTCACTTATATCTGCTCATAAGTGAACTGCGGGGGAACACCTGGGGGTTGAAAGAATATTCCGATCTTTACATATACCGTTTATATGCAAAGATTTGGCCGCCATGTCTATATCTGCTCATAGACATGTAACGGGGGAATATTTGGGATAATGAGAGTATTCCGATCTTTACATATATCGTTTATATGCAAAGATTTGGCCGCCATGCCTATATCTGCTCATAGACATGTAACGGGGGAATATTCGGGATAAGGAGAGTATTCCGATCTTTACATATACCGTTTATATGCAAAGATTTGGCCGCCATGCCTATATCTGCTCATAGACATGTAACGGGGGAATATCTCAAGATAAGGAGAGTATTCCGATCTTTACATATACCGTTTATATGCAAAGATTTGGCCGCCATGCCTATATCTGCTCATAGACATGCAACGGGGGAATATCTCGAGATAAGGAGAGTATTCCGATCTTTACATATACCGTTTATATGTAAAGATTTGGCCGCCATGCCTATATCTGCTCATAGACATGCAACGGGGGAATATCTCGAGATTAAAGAAGCATTCCGACCTTTACATATACCATTCATATGCAAAGATTTGGCCGCTTCACCTATATCTGCTCATAGGTGGGTAGCGGGGGAATCTCCTGGAGATTGTAACAATCTGATTTTGGTGAACAGTGGGACTAGCCCGAATGTTCGAGGGTTCCTTGACAAAGTACCTGGATCTCATCAGAGGTACCTGAAAAGGCTTGATCAATAGACACCTGCACATCATCAAAGGCATCTAGAGATCGCAACGAAAATGATCGAGTTCGGGACCTGACGATTGCTCGTACAGGTTAGGGATGTAGAGACATACTTACCTGGTGATATCTCTGACTCTCGAGGGTGTGTCTCTTGCTAGACACAGTCTTAAGCAACACGTAATATGCATTCGCACTATCAAGAACACATGCACATATGCATTATGATTTCCATTAGTTTTCATGCACGATGTTTTTGTCAAATCGGCATTACAAACTCCGTTGGGGAAAATCATAATAAGACAATCCTAACTCACAAATGGATGTCTTGAAAATGCCGAATGAGGGACCTTCAGTATGAAAGGGCTTTTCTCTCATTCTCATTGAAAAAGGCTGATTTGTTGAGAATTACTCCTTCTTACCATCCTCATATCAACAAGGGTCTGAGTATTCTCGCAAGCGGTACGACCTTACCAATCTAAGAGGTCTTTACTGGGAATTATAGCATGGGCTTGGTCAATGGCTTAGCAAAGGGGACTCTTTGAGTCGAGGCCATTGAAGGAAAATACTCTGCAATTGTCTCCGGGTTTACAAGTCAAGAACCCTGCAAAATGAGACAGAAATCGACTTGCTCGCACTTCTTCGAGCTAAGCTTGTAAACATCTGAAATTCTACGTTAGTTCAAGTGCCCTAATCTGAAGAGACTTTGTAAGGGACGTAACGTAGGCTAGATTCATGGGTTGAGAAATGAATGGATATATCAGGCTCAAAATGTATGATTGGGGTGAATAAGTTGGTGATCATCTTGGCATTGACACCGGTCTTCTTCTTCACCAAAGATTTTCTTCTCAGTAAGCACTCCATTGGCTTCGAGAGTTCATCACTTGATTTCTCTAAGACTTGTCTACTGGGGATTTTGACATGCCGTGTCTTGACACATTTTTTCTTGGGCATTGGCCTTGCTTTTACCAGGCACACTGCTTTTCTTGCCCCTTTTCCTCTTTTCTTCCTCTTTTTCTTTTTTTTTTCTTCCCCTTTTTTTGAATGGACATTGACATACAATGTAAATAGTGGCTAGCTAATCTGCCTGATTGACTCGCTGTTTGAACTCGGAAACTTCTTGCTTTCAATCAATGCTATGGATATGCTGCTTGAACAATGATGACTTCTTGCCTTGCCCCAGTGTAGGGGATGATCACCAACTGGGTTTATATGAAACGAATTTGCAGGCTCAATTGGGCTTAGCAAAGGGTAAAGTGTGTATAGGATAGAGAAAGAAATGCTCTTCGTCATCCTAAGGCACTTGAACTTTCGCATGAATTCATCTGAAAAAGCAACACTCGAAGATTGATGCAAATGAGAGCAAGAAAATTTCTATTCATTTTTCACCTTATGTTACTGACTTATTCCAGTTTGCCCCAATATGGGGTGGTTCTTGACAGGGGTAATTTGAACAAATATCTCCAAACATTTAGGCTCAAAGAGGTTGAACAATGGATAACCCGTAGTGTTTTAAGGTAGAGAAATGAAATGCCTCTTGTCATTTCGGTCGCCGTACCTTTTGCGAGAAAACTCTTTATCTTGCAGACATGGAATTTTTCCACTCAACTCGCTGGGGATTTTTCCACTTTTTCTATTCAACTCACTGGGGATTAATAAATGGGACAGTGTGTAGGATAAGGTTTACCTTTCATCATCCCGATGTACCTCATTCGACACATCCAATTCATTTCACATAAGTTATCGAATTGTCTAAACAGATTTCCCCTTTGAAATCGATGATGCAAATTGACGAAATAACCATGCAGAAATTAAAGTCAATGGACACATTTCATCTTGAAATTGATTGAAATCATTTATTCATCACCGAAATGTTTGCAATTCAGAGGTATAAAACCAGATACTGAAAAACTTTTGCTGCAAAATGTGAGATTTTATCAAGGAAAATACATCTTCACAGCATCAGAATTAACAGGGGTGGAGAACTCACAACCATCCATTTCTGCGAGAATCAGGGCACCCCCGGGAAGGGTTGCCCCTATCTTTACCTCTTTGGTTTCTGGAATGACTCAGATTGACGGTGATAGTTTGGTCTGCCGTCAGGACTTTGGGTTTTTCATACAGCTCTAGATCACGCTGAATATCAGAGGAATCATTGAGTTCGCCAGCATCATCAGGATCAGGCTCGACGGTGCATAATTCGTCGATTTGGACCGTTCCTATACCCTCATATTTCGCCAGATTGCCCCTGAAACATAAAGTAGGGGATTCAGAAGGACAAACAGGGGTAAACATTGCATTTTTTTTTGTAAATTTTTGTTTGTTGATTTTTTTTTGTTTTTTCTGAAATTCATTTCAAAAAGTTTTATCACGAGGAAACATGAAGAAGCCCAGGCCTCAGAGTTCTCCTTGGACTATATTTTCTTTTATCGGTTGGATATCATCACCGGGCTGGTTTGATGTACCTCAACATGCCCTCAAAATTGGAATAAAACTTGTAATTTCATTGATTCTTTTGAAATGAATTACATTTATTGAATGAAAATTGCGACAATCAAAACCTAAAGGCGGAAATGAAAAACAGCGCCCGAAAAGGGGCAAATCCTAGAAAACAGTAAAAATTCCCACGCAGGGGAGTGTGCGAGAAAGTAAAGGTGTTACTCTTGTGGGCCAGCGCCCATCCCTTCTAACGGTCCTTCCTCGATGGCTCCGATGAAGACGTCGTCGAACAAGGCAATTATCCCCTCCATGGCATCGTCAGAGTCTTCTGTCTTTAGGGGCGTTGGATCGTCCATACCTCCCCATCCGTCAGGGACAATGTCGCGGGGATCCGAATAAAAGCTTGGGGGCGGCGAGTACTTCACATAGTAATCGAACTTGCCACTAGGTTGCCCCAGCGTGTCGATCACTTCCTTCTCTTCCTGCATCATTCTTGCGGGACCCGGGAATGTGGCGCGAATGTGCGGAGGCAACCTACTACGCCCGAGTTCTTCACCGTTCGACCCTTCATTGGGTTGCTGTCTATCATGCTCAGCTCCTCGACCTCGACCTCGACCACGTCTCACGTTGTTTGGTGCAGCCGACCCCTGATATCCCAATCCAGAAGTGCGGGATCTTTGAGAAACTTCGATCGGTTGGCGGATACCTTGACCATCCCTGCCAAGGCCTTCGCCCGGTACAAAGCCACGAGACACCATTACTCTCCCAACCATTACCGCAGCATTCGACACCTCAGGAACGGGCGGCGATGATCCTCTAGACGCATGTATGGTCGATACGAGTTCAAACGACTGGTAGCTCGATTCGACCTTGCAATCCGGTTCGAGATAGGGGATAGCCGTTGCATGGTAGATTGGGTGCTCTTCCTCACCAAGCACCGTGACTAACTTCCTTTCGACCACAAATTTCACCTTCTGATGGAGACTGGATGGCACAGCTCCGGCAGTATGAATCCATGGACGACCCAACAGGAAGTTGAATGCAGTGGGAATGTCCATAACCTGGAACAGGATGTTGAACACTGTCGGCCCTATCTGTATGTCGAGGTGAATTTCTCCCATTATTTCCTTCTTCGTTCCATCAAAGGCTCGCACAGAGGTTTTCGCGGAACTAATTCTCGAAGGGTCTACCTTGAGGCGGTGTAAAGTCGCCAGAGGACAGATGTTCAGGGCTGAACCATTGTCGATTAACACCCGGGCTATGTGCGAGGCCTTGTACTTGACAGAGATGTATAGTGCTTTGGTGTGCCCTCTGCCTTCTAGAGGGAATTCCTCATCCGAGAAGGCGATAAGGTCTTTGAGAAGTATGGAACCCACGAACTCCTCCAATCTTTCGTGATCGATCGTCTCCGGAACATGGACTTCGCTCAGCACTTTCATCAGGGCTTTCTGGTGTTTGACAGATGTCTGGAGAAGTTCAAGAAGGGAGATTTGGGCGGGCATCTTGCGCAATTGTTCCACTATATTGTACTCACTGGCTTTAATCACAGCCAGGAACTCCTTAGCTTCTTCGTCGGTGACAGGTTTCGCCGGTTGAACATTTGCTTGGCCATATGCACGCCCGGATCTGGTGACGAGATCAACGTCAAGACTGTAAGACCAAGGGACCGCCTTATTGTCTGAGTACTCATAAGGTTGAGGTATCTCGATCACGATTCCTTCATCAGCCGCAGGCATACTTATTACGATCTCTTCATCATCGGTTGCGTCTTCGAGCGGTGGCATGTCTTCGGGCAAACGATCGAGGTTGTCCTTCCCGGTGCTCAATGTAGCAAATTCCTCGTCCCAGTTGATAACGACCTCAGAGATAGTGGAGACGATGCCAGTATGGTCAGCATAGACAATCATCCCTGCTTCCACCATCATCGAGACTCTTTCCCTCATAACAGCCAGGGAAATGTCTTCATTAGGCGGGTAATAGCCAGCCTTCACCAGTTCTCCATAGACTTCGGTTGTGTACACCCTGATGTTCCTGATTCGACCAGCATTGAAACTGAATACAGCATTCACATTTCCTGTGTGATCAGGGAGCGGGTTGCTCTGGACGTTTGGCTTGGCGGGTTGGAACGAGAACGCCTTCGTATCAAGGAGGCTTTGAATCCGCTACTTGAGGGCATAACAATCGTCAGTCGAGTGTCCGAGCTCACCCATATGATAATCGCACTTTTTTGACGGGTCGAAGTTACGGAACTGCTCAGGATTGGGCCGTTTCGGCTCAGTGGTGAGTAAACCTTTCTTCCGAAGCACTGCCAGTACTTGGGACAACGAACCGGGGAGAGGGGTGAATTGCTTCCTGACGTTCCTCCTCTGAAAAGGGTGAAGACCCGTGTTTTGCTGCTGGGGTTCAGCCACCTGAATTGCCGGGGTCGAATTAGCATTCCGCCGGCTCGGTTGGTTATAAGTCACGTTGACCTGAGCTGTTGGCTCTTTCTCTTTTCTCGCAGTGAATCTCTTGGTCGAGGAAGACGGCTCCACAAACCAGCCATCCTTCAGGCCTATCTCGATCTGTTCGCCTATAGGGATGAGTTGGTTGAAATTATCGGCCGGAATGGCTACCATCCGATTGCGGTATTCAAATGGAAGAGTCTTCACGAACATTCTCTTTAACTCACTGTCGATGGGCTCGGGGACAACCTGAGCGGCTAGGTTTCGCCACCTGATGGCGTAGTCTTTGAAAGACTCGGTTTTCTTCATTTGAGCACGCTCGAGATCATCACGAGTAGGAGTGATGTCTGTAATGAACCGGTACTGTTTGAGGAACGCCTCACTGGCCTCCTTCCAGCTTTTGAGGCTATTGATCTTTTTCATGAGGTACCAGTGCGAAGCAGGGCCGGTCAAACTCGCTTGGAATGCATGAATCATCAGAAGTTCATTGTCAACGTACGAGGTCATTTGCACGTGGTACAACTGCAGGTGAGCTTTCGGGCAAGTGGTGCCATTGTACTTGTCAAAGTCTGGCATCTTGAACTTCTTCGGAATTTTGATCCGAGAATACATGGACAGATCAATTGAGGGCGAATCCTGCGAACCTTCTAACTGCTTGACTCTCTCCTCCAGCTTGACGACTCGTTCATCAGGCTTAGGTTTGTTGACAATAATCTGGACGGGGTCATCTTCCAGGTCGAGAATTTCTTCATCTTCCTCGACATCGACATTATTTGCGCTTATATGCTTCGGGACTGATACTTCAGGGGATGTTGGAACAGGGATCGACCGAAGAGCCTTGATCTCGGCGGTCATTTGTTGCATGGCGACGGCGAGTTGCTTGATCTGGTTTGCCATACCGTCAACGCGTTCTTGCAACTCAGTTTGATCGGCCATTCTAGCTCTTGACCGCGTCCGAATAGGGGAACGTGATCGGTCCGTAGTTACCTAATTTGCAGAAATAGAGCACGGTAAGTATGAGTCCTCAAAACGATCGGTCCATGACTCAGTCTAATCGTCTCTTTCATTCCCATTTTTCATGACATTTTTTATTACTCCATATACTTGTGAAAATGATGGCAAATTTCTTAGGAAATAATGACTTATGTCAGATCTGGGAAAATAATGATAGCAATTGAAAGTAATTTTTTTCAAAGCTTTATTTATTTATTTTTTTTCCCTTTGAAAAGAAATTCAATGATCATTACTTTCAAAAATTACGATTGACTTAGACCTATCATGGACCGACCAAATGTACGAAAAAGTAAGTAAATTGCAAGATCAAGGTTCAGAAGACTTACTTCACCGGGTAGGACAATGGCAATCACATAGACATGCGCATGAAATGTGAGGTTCGATTTCTATCTAGACTCTGGCTTGCAAAATGGAGACGAGAGGATTACCGAGCTAAACCAGTCATGGTGGTGGTTAGGCTAGGATTCCCCTGACTCCGGCTTAGTCAAAGAGCCGACCCGGGTTGAGTGGAATACAACCGTGGTGGGTACTCAGTGACACCTTGAAAGAACATTTCGGGACCGAGGAGGGCGACCCGTACCAAATGGTTTTGGTCGGGGTATCCACTGTCTCAGTACCATCCTAAACCTGTGCCGCCCAGGTCCGGCAGCGGGTAGTGTGTGCGGTGTAGTGTAAATGTAAGGCATGCACAGCAGGTTATATCAAACAGCGCTTCGTGCATAAATTAAACCATACATTCCACCTCCCTGCAAAAAAAAACAAGGGTTAACAATCACGCCTCCCCTTATACCTCCCATACTGCAAAAACATTTAACACCTTAAATGTTAGGGACGTACCTGGGATCCTCGCTGCCAAACAAAAATATTTTTCAAAAGAAAAAATTGGCCTAAGTCCACTGAGAGTTTTACTCTAGTTCCCAGCGGAGTCGCCAAGCTGTTGCGACCCTAAAAAAATTTGTTCAATTTCTCTCGGGCTAATGGATTATTAAGATTGAACTTAACTCGGGCCCTCCCAAGTCCTACCAATTCGCAACTTAGGGTTTAAGTTCTTAACATGCAAATGTTTTCATGCTTGGAGTCGCCACTAATCATTTTATGGTAGGCTGATTAGAAACCTAAATAAAACATAGGGAGATATGTTTTATTCCTACGAACCAGAGATTCTAAGCCCGGGGACTTGATTACGCTAGATCTAGTCTAACGCCCTTTCGGTACCTTTTCATTTCAAAAATATTTTGGCAGGCAGTTTGAATCCATTTTAACCTAATGTCACTAACATGTGAGGTGTTCATGCGGGCGCGCAAACCACCAATTTAACACCCATAAATCAAAGTATTAAATAAATTGCTAGTTTAGGAGAACAACTTACCCGGGATCCAGCAAGCGTCTACATTGTTAGCGAAAAATCATACAGACAATCCTAATATGATTTCTAATTAACAAAGCATTCACTCAATCTCTTTTTTTGGATTTTCACTTTATTTAAATGAAACCTACCTATATGCAATGACGTGCAAATATGACATGCGAAATAATGCAACCTAACATGCATACTATATGTCATGCGACAACGTGACCTAATTCTAATGACGGATGAATGACATATTTTTGGTATTTTTCTTTAAGGAAATTCGGAATTAAATGAAATTCGGAATTAAAACATGCCTAATTTAACATGCAACCTAATGATTTCTATTTTTTTGGTATTTTCTGTTTAAAATTCGAAATTCAGAAATACCTAAGTTAACATGCAACTTATGATGACTTAATCTATCCTAGAATGATTTCTTTTTTTGGGATTTTTGTTTAAAAATTCGGAATAATAAAATAACTTAAATTAAAATGCAATCTATCCTAATTTACCCTAAAACAATTCACTCTTTTTTTGGGGTTTTCTTGAAAATTCGGAATTATAAAATAACGTGAATAATCCGTTAGGATTCAAACAATACCTAATTTAAATTAGGAAACATGCCACGTTAAGTCCTAATTTAAATTAGATATTTATCTTATCCCTTGGGACATATTCAAAAATCCTAGACATGCAAAAATCTAACTCAAACTCTAACTAATATTTTTTTGAATTTTCTGTTTTATTTGAAAAGAAAAACAATTTAAACAAACATGGATAGCAAACAAATTCAAATCATCCACGCGATCCACCAGATTCGTTTCAAACTCGGATTAGGCACAAAAATCAAATTATCGGTCATATCTAAGGGGTTATAGATATTAACGGATAACCGATTATTCAAATTTGGAAAGCGAATCAAAATCATTATCGTATTCAAGTGGTTATGAATAGGATAATGATTTTTCCGTACCGCCGCGTATCGGACTTTAGGGTTAAAGTCGGATAGACGTCCCGATACGTTGCTAAATTAGGAAAGTTTCCTAATTTGAATATTCTCGAAATATTGCGGATATCTAGAATGTTATCTAAACATATCAAATTATCTACTAGATATTCATGCAATATTCCAAACGATTCAAAATAGGAAATTAAATATTTGAAACTTTACTGGATAATCATCTTACCTAATTTACCGATAACTTCCAAATTTGAACGTCTCGGGATTGGGCTCGGCTTGCGGATCGGGATCGCGACGACGACGGGACGGCTAGGCACGGCACGACGGGACTCACGGCGCAGCTCCGGCGTGAACAGTGGCTGGTGGCGACGGCTGCGTCGTCACGGCGGGGGAGGTTGAGACACCGCGGGCAGAAAATTTCAGGGCCGCACCATTCTGGAAAAATGGGCGTAACTTCCTCAATATACGTCGGATTGACCCGATTCCAAAAGCCACAGATCAAGGACTCGTAGATCTACAACTTTCGTGTTTTGAGTTTCCACAAATAAGCTCTATGGAGTGAGCGATTCTGGGAGGAAGTGGACGATTCAGATCAGGCACAGCAGCTTAGTCGCTAAAAAAAAACAACGAAGATGTCGCTGTGGGCTTGCTGGTGAGGAGCAGGCGAGTCCTTCGTTGAAGCGGACGAAGCACCAAGGAAAAAGGTCATCACTTTTCTTTTTGTTGACTTTTACTTTCTGACTTTCTATTATCTTTTCCTCTGCAGGTCTTCGTGTCTTGCATGGACAGATTGTTATTCCTTGATGTTGAAACGTTGCTGGATGCTGAGTCTGAATGTCAGGATTCGTTGGATGTTTGCTGAACGACGACAAGAACCTGCACAGCCACTTCGTTGGCAAGGACGTCAGCAAAGTAAGACGCGGGGTTGCTTCTTCGTGATTCCGCAGGGCTCGTCACGGCAAGAGGAACAAGAGGAGACGTGAAGCAGCAACGACGGGTGGCAGCAGGGTCGTTGTCGCGGAGGATGAAGCTCAGTGGGGTGGCGACCGTGAAGGGACTCAGCCGCAATACTCTCCTCTCTCTCCCGTGTATCACTCGCGTCTTTCTCAAAAATTTCAGATCTCAAAATTGTGACCTCCCCCTCCTCTAATTTCTGACCTAGTTATGTTTATATAGTGTTAATTTAGGTTAGATTAGATGGGCTTAATGTCCTAATGGGCTTAAACTTGGGCTTAGGTCTTAATTAAACTTAAATGGGCTGAATTAACTTGGGCTAAATTAATTAAACTCACATTATTAAATTAAGCCCAAATTAAATCAACCAAGCCCGTGTAACGTGAAATTCTCGGCCCTAACATTCCCAAGCGAATCAAATTTCATTCGACGAAATTTAAACTTGCTCACCATCGCCGGTCCGATGCAATAATGCAATTAAACTAAAAATGAGCCTAAGTTATATGTTATGCAAAAATTAAATTATTTTTGTTTAGGGGTTAACAATTAATCCCTAATTTTCTAATGTAAATTATACTAAATGAATGTCGGTAAAATTTAGGTGTCAACAAAACCTAGTTGTAATAAAAAGAAGTTTATCACAACATAATATATAATAAAGTATTTTGAAATTTATTTTAAAAAAAATTTACCTCTCAAATGGATACATCCATCGAAATTAGACGGGACCTGCAACTTTGGCCTCATAAGGCAAGTGATCTAAGAGATGCTCCATTGAATCAAAAAACGATGGAGGAAATATCCTTTCTAAGTTGCAAAGAATAATTGAAATATCTCTATCTAGTTTCTCCATGTGTAATGCTTTTAACACTGTTGAGCAAGTATTATAAAGAAAATTACTTAACTCTGTAATGGCGCCCTATACAAAGTTTGGTAGAAGTTCTTTGAAAGCTAGTGGAATTAGTCTTTCAATAAATATGTGACAATCATGACTCTTTAATCCTATCAACTTGCATTCGTTCAAATCAACACATCTCTCGATGTTCGAAGCATATCCATCAGGAAACTGCACAGATTTCAACCATTGACAAACGACTCGTCTCTGCTCCTTATCCAATGTATAAATTACTTTTGGATTTGGTCTCCTGCTGCTTGCATCCACAACTAGTGTTGGCTGATCACAAATATCTCTCATATCTTTTCTTGCATTCAAGTTGTCTTTTGTTTTTCCAGTGACATCTATCACAGTATTGATGACATTGTCGAAAACATTCTTTTCAATGTGTATGGTGTCAAGATTATGCTGAATAAGACGGGCTTTCCAATATGATAAATCCCAAAATATGCTGCGTTTAGTCCACTTATTTGTACTTCTATACACAATAGTTGTGCCATGACAGTTTTCAACAATAGTCGGAAAGTCTTGCACTCGCTCTCAAATTTGATCACTGGTCAACCTCAATGGTGGAGGTGTTCTTTCAATCCTATTCTTGATGAACTCTTTTTTATTCCTTCTGAATAAATGATTCGTTGGTAAAAATTGTCTGTAACAGTCAAAATAGCTGGGCTTCTTACCATATCTTAATCTGAATGACTTCGATCTCTCCAAACATATCGGACATCCTAAGATCTCAGTTGTACTTCATATAGATAACATTCCATAAGTTAGAAAGTCATTTATCATCCAAAGAAGAGTAGCTTTCATTACAAATGTTTGATCCGTAGAAACATCATATGTAACGACACCTTCATCCCATAGTCGTCGTAACTCTTCAATCAATAGTTGCATATAAACATCTATCAACTTTTTCGGATTTTGTAGGCCAGTCACGATCAATGTCAAAAACATATAAGGTATCTTTATGCACATATCGGGTGGAAAATTGTACGGAGTTAAGATAACTGACCAACATGAATAATTTTTTTCTGATTTCCCAAATGGAGCAAATCCATTAGCACAGAGACCTAACCTAATATTTCGAGGCTCTATTGCAAAATCAGGGTATGTTCTATCAAAATGTTTCTATGTCTCTACACATGAAGGATGACACATTAAACATTCTTCTGTTTCATGATTTGCATGCTAAGTCATGTGTTCAGCAGTAGCTTGAGATGCATAAAGCCTTTGCAATCTGGGGATTAAGGACAGATAAAACATTTGCTTGCATGGTCTGCGCTTCTGATTACGACCCTACCTCCTGTTAATCTTGTACCTAGGTTGGCTACAGAATTTACAAGATTCTACATTTTCATCATCTCTCCAATATAACATACAACCCTTACTACATATATCAATCCTTTCAACTGGCAGACCTAAGTTATCCATTAACTTCTTCATATCATAAAAATCACTTGGCATAATGTTATCACGAAGCATTATTTCTCTCATTGCTTCAACAAAAGAGTTGAAGTAATTCTTGGACACATTATGCCATGCCTTGATATTTAACAATCTTGTTGTTACTGATAACTGAGTGTGGTTGTCACAACCTACCCATAAAGGTTTATCCGTTACTTTTAACACTTTCCAGAACTGATTAGATGGAAACGTTTCATTATACACATTCTCATTAAAACCTGTTACTCCTATCTCTTTCAATTGTTCAAGTGTAGGAGTAAAACTAGTACTTGCATGGTTCGAATCTGAACCAACATTCTGACCAGCTACATCAATCACCATCCTCTGGTATGAGTTCAATTGATCATAATAGTTTTTTTTTTGGTAAAGAAATCGATCATAATAGTTACATTCTTTCCAAATTGAAAATTGGTCACTTATTCGATATCCTTGATCAGATATAAATGGTTCACCATGGCAAGTCCAATTATAGTAGTTCGGAATAAATCCAAATCTACAAAGATGTTCTTTAACTTTATCATACACATGAAATTTACTATTATTGTACTTGTTACACGGACACCGTAACTTATTTCCATCCATTAACTCATATTTACTATTAGCAAAGTCCAAAAATAGTTTCAACCCAATACGAAACTCATTGGTCAATTCTCGACATCCAGGTAAGTTCTTATTATACATCCAAGCCCTGTCTCTTTGCATTGTGTTTATATAAAAATAAAAAAATCTTGTAAAATATTAAAACCATAAAATTTTCTTAATTAAAACCATAAAATTTTAAATATTAATTTTTTTTACGAAATAATTACTTTGAAATTGAAAAAAATGAAAAAATTACTATATCAAGAAGACTTACCCAAGTATTTGATTGAAATCTTTGTAGTAGAAAGTGCTTAATTTGATGAGAATTTCAACATTCACTTCATCTGCGAGACTTTCAAATGGACACATACCTAAAAAAATGACTTCAGATTTTTTTAAATAATTTTTTTTTTCAAAACTATTTTTTTCGAATTTTTTTTCTATAAATTTTTCGCTAGTCGCCAGTCTAACGACTGGCAACCGGCTAAGGCCGGCGAGTTGGACCTCACCGGCCATGGGCGAGGTCCAGCGACCTCGCCACGGCCATGGGTGAGGTCACCTCGTCGGCCATGGTGAGGTCGCCGCTCGACCTCGCCGCCCAGATCTGGGCGTCGTTGGACCTTGTCGCGAGGTCCAATGGCTGCCATGGCGAGGCTGCTGCTTGGCCTTGCCATCTAGATCTGGGTGCCGCTCGACCTCGCCGCGACGGTAAGATCTGACGGTCGCCATGGCAAGGTCTAGCCGTGACGGCAAGGTCTAACGGTGGCGGCCATGGCAAGGCCGCTCGGCCTCGCCCATGGCCGGCGAGGTCTCGACGATTGCCGGACTGACAATCGGTGACGAAGTTAAAAGTTAGGAAAAAAAAGAAAAAAAAAAGTCAATAAAATAAAAAAAATTGAATCTAGCAATGAATAGTTTTGCGACGAACTGTCTCCGTTGCCAATTAGCCACGAAATTAGCCACGCCACTTACTGGCAGAAAAGCTTTATCGAGATTGATTTGCGCACACAGAGAGGTTTATCGAGAGAAATGAAAGAGGGAGAGGGAAGGAGAACAACGAAGAGGGATACGAGGAATTAGCAGGGAGAGAAAGAAATTAGGGGTTGGGGTATATTAAAGTAGTGCGGGGGACAATTAGCGAATTAGCGACGAATTTATTTTCCATCGCAAATTAGCGACGAATTTATTTTTTGTTGTAAATTTCGTCGCAAAATTAGCGACGAAAAAAAATAAGTCGCTAACTCCGTCGCAAAGTAGTAACGAATGCATTTTCGTAGTAAATTCCATTGCAAATTAGTGACTGATTTTTTTCGTCGCAAATTCCATCGTAAATTAGCAACGAATTTTTTTTCGTGGCAAATTCTGTCGCAAATTAGCGACGACATTTTTTTCCTTCGCAAATTAGCAATGACATTTTTTTTCGTCTCAAATTAGTAACGGAAAAAAAATTCATCGCTAATTTAGTCTCAAATTAGCCACCAATTTTTCTTCGTGGTAAATTCCGTCACAAATTAGCGATGGATTTTTTTCCGTCGCAAATTTGCAACGAATTTTTTTTCGTCGGAAAATAGCGTCGAAAAATTACTCGTCGCTATTTTGCGACGAAAAAAAAAATTTATCGCTAATTCCGTTGCAAATTAGCGACGAAAAATTATTTATCGCTAATTTTTCGTGGCTAAATCCTTACTTTTTTGTAGTGATAATATGTGTCTATATCGCGTGCTTCTGTCAAGAGCAATCTGCTTTTTCTCCAGAGGAATCAACCCCATTCAAGCTAATCTCAAACGTGATGGACAACATTTTTATTGCATTTCTTAACTAAGAACAGACACAAATTTACCTTAACCAAAAAAAAAAAAAAACAGACACAAATTTACAATCTCTCCGAAAGTTCGGATGATTGAGTAAAGACACGAGAGAAGATAACGCACGACTCATGCAACAAGAAGTTGGGTGGTCGAACATCAGCAGCCAATCTTTCCGACTGATCCAAAAGGAACACAACTTGGAATAAAGAAAGAAATAACTACAACCTCCTCATGCATTTTACGTAAAGCATCTGATCCCTGAGCTCGGACTCGATCTTCCAAGATGACAAACAAAGAGATCTTGGCGATGACGATCATGGAATTATTCCATGTAAAAGATCATTGTAGCCTAACCTTTTTTTTCCTTATGAATGAATGAAGGAATCAGAAGCAATGTAAGTCGGTCCACTATAATATTGCCAATAAGATGTCTTTGAACAAAAGCAAAAGTTGCTCCTACATCGGAACAGTCGATGAATAACTTTTGTAATGGGTAAGTTCATGTAATGGAATCCATGGAATAGAAATTCCTCTCTCTCAAACTCACCGTATGTTTGACTTGCGCCCCGACGAAATCCTCTTGAGCCAATGTCCATTTATATGGTTTTTCTCACAAAAGGGGAATTTTATTTTGATGCTAACCAATCAAAGTTATTCAATTGCCCAAGAAAAAAATCAAAATATTCCTCGATGCTACACCATAGGGAAAATCACCCAATCAGTAATAAACTTATTATACGGATATCAATTCAATCATTAATTTTTCAATTTTACCAATTAAGTCCTAAACTTTTGCATGAAATTCTAATGTAGTCCTTTTGGTTAATTTTTGGGAATTAGCCTTTCCTTATGAGTTACAAAGTCCTCTAGCCCGTTAACACAAATTGAGCGGGATCAAACAAGTAGTTCCATTTTCAGTCTCTGACCTATCCTAACCCGATAATTGTTGCAAAGAATATAATTTCTTTTACATCATGGATGGGTTTGGACAATAAATTTTTTATAAGGTCCAACACCTGACTTTTTGGACAATTATCCAACAAGCCGTTAATTTGGTTGCTTACAGTCAATTTTAGGGGACAGTATTTCATGCACTAGTCATACTTAGAGGTGGCAAAATGGGTTTAAAAGCCATATTTTAACTCATATTTAATAATGTGGGTCATAAATGGGTTGCTTTAAGTATTAAAATAAGGTTAAGTGGGTCTTAAATGGATTACCTAACAACTTAATGGGTCTTAAATTGGTCATAAATGGATTACCTAGCAAGCTTAAGTGAATCATAAACAGTTTTTTTAAATTTTTTTAAAATTTTAATTTATCGAATTCTTTTATAATTTTTTATTCAATATTTTAATAATAATTTATTTTTTTTCTTTCTTTCTTTTCCTTTTTTTTTCTACGCCCCGGTCGACCCTCCCCCGTCACAAGCGAGGGCTTTGTGGCCCTCACCAAGTCTGGGCGAGGGCTAGGACCCTCACCTGTGACTAGTGAGGGCTTCATGGCCCTCACCTGAGGCCCTCGCCTAGTGGTCGACGACCTCGCTGGGCATAGAAGAGAAAAAAAGGAAAAGAAAGAAAGAAAAAAGTATAAATATGAAAGTGTTTTATAAAAATTATAAAAATTGTCCACTAAATTTGTATTGCATAGAAGTATATTAGCAATATAATTTTTTTAAAAAAATCATAAGAAACAAGAGTTCTTAGATTGGATTAAATATGAAAGTGTTTTAGCAATATGAGTCGAGGAATTTGCATTACAACGGGTTAATGTGTTGATTTGGGTTGGACCATTTATGATCTGATCCGACCAACCCGTTTGACAAATCTAGTCATGTCACATAAAAATTGACACGCGAAAGTAACATAATAATTAGAATTTTAAAATTTAAATGTAATGTCAGTTGAGGTTCATAATACTGGAGTATCGTGATTGGCTTGTCGCCCTGCATCAACAATGAAACTAATACCAGAAGTACTTTCTCTAATTTTACAAGTTTATCGCATTACTACCATCGTCCTCAAGTTTGTGGTACTTAAGACACCAATGCATAGACTACTTAGGCTTCCAAAGTGTAAGAATTTAATTATTTTTTCATTTTCAAACTAATGAGATGCAAGAAGTTTGCTCACTATACTATCCTTGTGTTGATCCTTTGAGGAAAGACGAGGAATATGTCCAAAGATAACAAAGGAAGAGCATATCCATTCCATGAGCAATGACGAGATGAATAGTATCATATAGACATCGATGAGATCATGCACGTTGTCAAGTGATATCATGCATGCTCATAAAATACATGCATTCGCTGATGCATACGATAGCTTCTCCGTAAAGTGTAGTAGGAACTGAAATTGTTGGAGTTAGATGAAGGCTTTGTCATAAACTAATAAAGAAATGAATTATGCATTGAGACTCTAAGGGTTCAATAGTCAATACAAACAAAAGCCAGGACAGAAATACAAAGTCAGTGCTCATGCTTACGCTAGAATGAGAACTTTGGGGGCCTTGATTGTGCGCGTGCGCTCCCAAACGTATAAAAGATTTAATAGATCTTTCCATCCACACAATCATTCCAATAATCATAGTCCCTCCACTCACAACAATGTAAGGGAGCTGGATTCTCTCTCTCTAATTAAAAAGCACCAACTCCATCAACATCAATTGAAAATATCCCCAGTTTTATATGTCTAACCGGTTGTATGATCTCAACGATCCTAGCTGATCAGTTACGCAACTGGTGAATAATCATACGGTGACAAGGGACTAATCCCGACATCGTGTTGCAAGGGTATCCAGTCTCTCCACGATGCATCTCACAATTTCAACCCATGTCTCATTGGCACACAGAGGTCTTTATATTGCCCCGCTTGTGAGTCACTAGGGTTTCAAAAAATGACGAGGATGCTCGATGTCTTTGTGGGTATATAACATAATAGTTTAATATTCCAAGTGGGAATACAACTAGAAAAGCAAAAAGGAATGAAAACAATTAGGCACACGCGTGGATCTGTGGGTTCTTCTTGTCTAGTGGAGGGAAGATCTCAATACGAACTACTAGGGCCTTTGTGTTTTGCTTACATGTCACTCTTCCACATCACCCCACTTTCAAAGAGAGAAAATTAATCTCTCTCTCTCTCCCTCGCGCGCGCACACACATGGTGGGCAATGTTTGGTATCTATCACGTGGGTGTGTATCACACTAAAGGGACGATCAAGCCTCTCTACAATGCCCTTACGCATGAAGCTAGCTATGAGAGAGAGAGAGAGAGAGAGAGAGAGAGAGAGAGAGAGAGAGAGAGAGAGAGAGAGAGAGAGAGGTGTGCACTCAAATGCCTAGGGTTTTCATTGAAAGACTCACCATTTCTTTAGCCCCTATGGGAGAGAAAAACTGGGCATCTTTCGAATCGCCTTTAGAAGATCTCCCTTTTCTTCACTCAGGTGGTGTGTCCCTCATGATGAAATCATTAAGCCATTCTTGCGACCCACAAGGAAAAGAAGAGGGAGAAAAAAACGAGAATACGATGCCCTTTTTGTCTCGAGAACCGCCAATATGAAATTCATGCTAAATTTTGGTAGGAACCTGATTAAATTCACCTCGGGGGATGAGGTATGTTGGCGAAGCAAGCCATTCAATTTTGAAGTGAGTCGTCGTGTTTTACAATAGGTAAGGTAATTTATTTTCGAGATATTGAAAACCTTTTGTTAGTGATAAATGAGGTAGCCGAGGTGTAAACACTTTGTCATGGCTGGAAGTTAGACACCTTGAGCATATTAAAGGTTTGTTTGGCAACGTTTTTGTTCCCGAAAACAATTTATTTTATTACCTGAACAAGTTTCTGAGCAAAAGAACGCATTTGATAACTGCACAAAATTTATATTCCTGGAATAGAAAAAGAGCAAGAATGCGTTTAGTACGATCTTAAAAATTTCTACTTCCAATTTGTTTCATTTAATTGTAAAAATGTCAATGGAGACTTAACAATTTATGTTTGGATAAAGCTGGACTAGAAATAGAATCAGAAAATATTATAATGTAGAATTTGATGACCTTAATATAATCATAAAGAAGATTGATCCGTATAAACAAAGCAAATACTGGGTGGTGGTCAAGGAAATTGCAGTTTAGAGTTTAGCATTTAAGATTTGGGTTTGGGGTTTTGGGTTAGGGTTCGGGTTCGGTTTGGGGTTTAGGTTTTTAGGGTTTGGGATTTATGGTTTTAAGGTTCCGAGTTTAGGGTTTAGTTTCGCGTTTTGGGTTTGACGTTTTAGGGATTTGGGTTTGAGGTTTGGGGATTATGGTTTTAGTGTTTAGATTTTAGGATGTGAGGTTTTGGGGTTTAAGGTTTAGTGTTTTAAGTTTTGGGTTTTAGGGGTTGAGTTTTGGGATTTAGAGTTTAATGTTTTGGGATTTAAGGTTTAGGGGTTTAGAATTTTAGGTATTCAGGTTTTGGGTTTGGGTTTAGGGTTTTAGGGTATCAGGTTTTAATATTTAGGGTTTAGTATTTATGGTTTGGGAATTGGGATTTAGGGTTTAGGGTTTTTGGATTTTTAGATTTTGGAGTTTAGAGTTTAGGGTTTGGCATGGAAATATCTTGTGAAAGAGAGAAAGATGATCTTTTTTCTCTATTATTTCTCTTTTTGTTCACGGGAACGGAAAAGTAGATTTATTTTACTTCTTATTTCTGTTCTAAATTTATTCCTTGGTCACTTTTCTATTTCGAGAAATAGAAAAATTAACTAACTTTATCAAATGGATTTATGTTCTTTTTTTTATTCTGAGAAACAAAAGAATGGAAAAATAAAGAAACGAAAACATTACTAAACAAGCCCTATGATACAAAAACATGTAAGCAAAATAATGTGACAAAGAAAATCCTAACGGTGTTTCCAAGAGCATGTATATCGTGTGATCAAATCGGATGGCACGTTTGCTGGATTTGCCCAAAATTAGTTCCAACTTCAATTTCTTATATTCTCATAAAACCAAATCAATTCAACGGCCTGGAAAAAGAAACAAACTCCGGATTTGAGACAAATAAAAAAGATCCCTATAGCACAACTCTAGAGATTAACCTCACTTATTTAAGACGTGATAACAAGACGACGAGTACGAAAAGTCGTCTCTTAATCAACTTATAGATAAAGTTTTAAGCATTTTGAGGTTCCCCATTTTCCTATATTTCCTGTAACTATGTAAGCATCCGAGTAACATGCATCGCTGTGATTAATAAATCGAGATTTTTTAAACTATTTTCCATGTCCCTCATCATCATTATTTAATGATTCTGGATTGACTTCTCCACCATATGATGAAGCCAAGAGATAATGCAGAATATGCAAGTTATTAGGGCAATCAAAATGGCAGAGAGAGAGAGAGAGAGAGTCTCCATCCAACAAAGTGGTATTCCAACATCACGCTAAATTCTTCGACACCCATCATATGGATCGCAACCTCCCCGGTCTCGCTCTTCATGCGCGTTTGCAAAGAGATTGAGCTAGTGGAATTTCAATCTTCTATTTGTTTTCTCCCTTTTCTCTTTCTATTGATCACCAAAAATCATCGCATTGGTTCTTTCAATCAAGGACGGAGGAAAATTATATATATATATATATATATATATATATATATATAGCCATGAAAACGTTTGAGCAATGTTCTTTATTTTTAAGAAAATCTCGCTTTGCAACCTTTAATTTCAAAAGTGATCAGTTTGCGTCCTTCACTTAATTAAGACCATTAGGGTGTTAGGTTTTCCAATGATATAGAAAAGAGTGTAGATTATATAATATGATAAATATAAAAGGAATTAGCTTCTAGTTTTCTCACGATTTATAGAGACATTATACCAACTTCGTGAGATTTGATCGTGTCTAGAAGAGAGAAAAACTCGTTGAAGAGAGAGAGTATATGAATAGAATTTTATGGGATTACTGTCATTTATTCTAAAATGTTAAATGTTAAGTAAAGATAAAATTTAATATTTAAGTATTTTAATATTCCTCTTCACATATAAGAGCATCGAAATACACACACACATGTATACAAAAAAGTAAATTAGGAATTTGGAGAGATTTGAACTCATGATCTTCTGTTTAAAAGATCAAGTGAGAATCACAATTAATGTTGAAAAAGCTTGAGAGGAAGAGTGGGTAGGGTAATGGTTAATTGCAAGAGATTAAACTGGCAAGAATATTTCGCTCTACACATTTCCATGACGAGAGGTATCGAATTATGAAATTTCTATCCATGCGTTGATTAGTTCTGGTTCTTCAACGAAAATGCAGAGCCAAAACCCTTTATGATTCAGTACGGTAACGTGGAAAAGAAAAAAAGGGGAAAGTTTTCTTTTTTGGGGGATAGCACTGAGTGACTCAGCTACTACCAAAGCAAGTTCAATCACTTCAGCAATAATTGCGCTCTAATTTTCTTCTGATGCATTAGCCTTAGCATCAAGAAACAATTCAAAGTTAAGAGACAATTATTTGATGTGAAATGAGAGGTAAAAAGGCAAATAAGACGATGGCTAGTTAAAAAGCAGAATCTGCAACACCATGAGGAGACAACCAGATCAACATAAAAATCCCATCATTTCGGAGAAAAAAGATTATCATATGATATACTATATCATATCATAAATTCACATAATATCAATAAATGGATTAAATTTTTTCCGTTTCCGCAACAAACATTCACTATCATTCAATGTACCATGAAAGGAAAAATGAAAATTTCAATTTATAATTGCTACCAAAGTCACAAACTAATTAAATTGAAGAAGATAATGAGTGGAGACACCACCCATCACGTTAGACTTCCACCCAAATGATTTGGTGAATGGAGGTGTGTAAACGTAATTAGCCGAAGCACGAAAAAGAAAACGACACCCAGGATCCCACTAGAAGTTGGGAGTGCTCGCCACGTGTCGACCTCCGAACTGCCCTTTCAAACTCTCTAAACAACAACGCACATGAGTTCGCCAAACGAGTCCACCATATAGATGAGAAGGGCAATATCACATGACATGTCGATATAATATTTTTATACGTAAGATTATGCTTATGATTTGAGGATTCTTGTACCGATCGTTAAGTACTTAACGGGGGTAATAAGCAAGTTTGATCGATTGATGATGCTTATTTAGCATGTCACGCGATCTCTACCTTGTATAATACATATAAGTGAGCTTCAAAGCACTTAATTTTAAAATTAAAAAAAAAACTAAACGTTGAGCATAATGGCACTAACTGCCTTTTTAAGTGTTGGTACCATGTTCGCTTTTGCCATGTGATTACGGGCTATTAAACGGGCAAGGACAGATCTTCTCGCATAGTTTATTCCCTGGTCGAGTTTTATAATGGAGGAGATGAGCATTCGCTGCGTGTGCCAATCACATCTAGGATCCACTCCCTTGTGTACCAAAGAAAAAGTAGAGATATTCAATGAGAAAGCTGCTTCCTTCTTTTTCTATTCATTTACTCTAGAGAAAAAAAGAGCCTAATAAAACAAAATGCATTGTAATGGAGATAAGATTGAAGTGCTCGTGGTCTCTCTCTCTCTCTCTCTCTCTCTCTCTATTCATTTAATCACGGATGTGCAAGAAATATTTAATGTTTGTTCATCATGATTTTTATAGGAAAGTATAATTAACGAGGATGATCTCCGAGTAAACTAAAGTACATGGCAAGTAGTTGCGATGTTTTTATATGAAAAGATGATTACCGAAAACATGGGGATGAATTGCTTGCCAGAATATTTAGTTGCTCAACAGTGTCTTCAACTACATTAGCTTAAATTTTTAAATCAATTATATGTTATCTTACAACCAACATAGGTGTGAGTGGTTCAAAGTCACGGCACAGATATTAAGTCGAACGAAAGCACAAGTTTGAACCAAAGAAGTAGATTGAAGCAGTTTGAACAAAAGCACAAGTTCAACCCATTTGAATCAATGGAAGAGCGGGAATAATTATGGTGTTACATTGGCTCGTGTTCTAATGTTTGCGCTTGGATTTTCCTTTATTTTCATGTTCTAAGTGTTAATTTCCTTCAAACAACTGTTCCTTTAATTTCCTCTGATTTCAAGTTCTTGCACATTTTACTTTTCAAGCAGGTTACCTTCTAGTCATTTAGACCGATCAGCAATCTTCATTTCGCTCTTTGCTCTCAGGAGCCGGCGCGCCTTTTTCATGTACTTATTAAATCTATCTTTGAAAAACTTGTTTTGTTGGGGAGGCTGATCACTTTGTGGTTGAGTTAGAACTAGAGAACAAGTTTTTGTTTGTTTTTCTAAATGTTTTTGTTTGTTTTTCTAATTGCTTTTATTGGAGTAATATCTTACAGTTAGATAACTTGAAAAACATATCACACACTTAATGTGCTATGATAGTCTATATACTAGAGTATCTACTAGGGGTCAGTTACATCGCTAGTTCTTGAACTTTTTCACAATGGTCATCCTCAATCCAGAATTCATGGTTGTTTAATCTAATTCCTAAATTTTAAAAAGACTCAACTCAATATGATCCTTCAGTTAAATGCATCACCATGTTACGTCCTGTAATCCTTTTTTTTCTTTCTTGACACGAAATGCCAATTCAACAAATGGTAGGTCATAAAATTACAAGGAACAAAGTATTTTTTTTAGTTTTTCAAGTTTGTAGAGAATCAGACAGGGCAATCCGGGCTTCACCAACTAGTTCATTTTCTTTCCCCCTTTTTCTTCTTCTTCCTCCTTCCGTCGCGGCAATCTATCCATGCACGTGGTGTTGTCGGTGGCGGTAGCATCGAGTTTGTTGGTGCTAACGGTGGTGGTATTGGGACGACACTAGTGGTGCTAATAGTGTCGGTGGACAAGTCGGGTGATGGTTGCTGAATCTATGGATTGTGGTGGCCTAGTTTTAGGGGGTGCAAGAGGCAGCAACGGTGGTTGAGTTGGGGCATGGGTGAGCCAGGTTTGGTGGAGGTGATGGCCAAAATATTGGTGGTGGCGGTGGCGGTGTTCGAACCCGGCAAAAGCAGGCAGCGGCACGGTGCTGGAAAATGAAGTATGTTGACATGAAAGCAAATGGGATTAACTACAATCTAATTACAGTTGTTTAACTGTCATATATGAACTTTGGACCACTTCTGAAACAGTTATGAGATGATTGCTTTTGAGAAAGCTACCTCTGGATTATTCTCCCCGCCTTTGGCAATTAAAAGATTCATCCTTTTACTAATTTAGATTCCCTTTACCACAAATAGGCTACTTTGTGGTTAATCACATGGAAAATCTGCCTATAAACTGACTCTGTCATGATTAGATTCGTTGAACTTCTCCTTCTCTGTGTGTGTGTGTGTGTTTAACATGGGGGATTGTGAAAACCGTGAACTTTTTACCCCCCTGATGAGAGTTCTTGATGCATAAATAAAAGGTCCATGGGAGAATTCATGAACTCCAATGTACTTTTTTCCTGTTCTATTCAATGTATACAATCTTTCGCGAAAGTAAAATAAAATTTTCATTGTTTTTTTATGGCTTTTCCTTAGGGTATCAGGATACTAGATTACTGCGTATAGTCAATTACTAGGTCGTGGCAAATTACCAGGTGATGAAATAACCACACAAAAATCATCATCATCTATCTCTCTCTCTCTCTCTCTGGCGTTCTTGTACAGCTCATGCTGCAGCTCAGCCACATATTCTCCGCCATCCCCGGAGACGATCGCCACCAACCAACACCCATTATATCTCATCGACGGGGGCTTTGACTACCTCACCACCACCCCAACAACGGCCACCATCTCTAAGTCTAAACAAGATCAATGACCTCTCTCTCTCTCTCTCTCTCTCTCTCTCTCAATATGGATGTCGCCCTGTCGTTGGCTACCCTCATTGACGAGGTGTCGCTTCACCAAGAGTAGTGCCTTACAAATCTCTTCGGAGAGAACTAATGGCGTTGTGACGGTTGGGCCACAAGATCTGAAGTGGTATGTCTTTCAGAGGGAGAGAGGGGACAATGGCAACTTTCGGTGGAACCGCCGTGGTGGCGAGGGGCGTAAAGGTGGCGCTAGGACAGCTCCGAGGCGCAGTGGCCAGTCAGGAGAGTTAGGGAGGGAGGGAGGGAGGGAGGTGATAGGCAGGTTAGCGCTTGGTGGAGGCAAAGTACTTCAATTCTACGAAGTGGAAAACACTGCACATCGCCCTGTGTCGGTTTCTCAACATAAAGCTCAAACCTACCCATTGTTTTGCCACTAAGGGAGGCGATCTCGCAGCACTAACCTTCAGCTGTAACAAATTAGTCAAAAAGGCAAGGATTGGTCATACAATATCGAGAAAAAGCCATAAAAAAATTCAAATTGTATCCACCGTGAAATATTTAACTTGAATTTTTTTATGAAATCAAAAACTTCAAACTATGTCTACTATGACACATTTACTCTAAAACTTTTCTTGCAACATAAAAAATCCAAAACTTGTACCTACGTGACACATTTACCTTCCGCCAAAATTCTGTTTAATGATTTTTCAGCCAAAATAACGTCGTTTTTATTTTAAGTAAGCCACATGGGAGTTATATCAACATTGATGTCAACATTGTTTGCTTTTATGGCGTCCATGTAGGCAAATTTATAACAATTATCACAAACAAAATTTTGACGGATGATATATGTGTCACAAAGGTACAAATTTGAGATTTTTTGTGTCGCGGAAAAAAGATTATGGTAGATGTGTCATAGTGGATATAGTTTAGAGTTTTTGGTGACATTTGTGCAAGAAATATTACACCAAATGGTTTGTTTTTATTCTTACCAAAAGAAATTAGGGGATAATACTCTAAAATATGAGCAGCTCTGGCTTTTATTAAACAAAAAATAATAATAATACTAAATAGTGCTATTCTCCAGGACAAAGTAAAGGCTGCCTCCATCCAAGACCCCATAAACTCTTGTCTCGATGCTCTGCAAAAAGTATAATTTTTTATGGACAGAAATTTTGGAATCCAGATTGATGGGTTCTCCCTTTAATCATTTCTTCGCTTTTAATAATTATTTCTTTTTACGAGAATACAATATATTTAAACTAGAGGTAAAGAAAAAAGCGGAAGAAGAATATGGAGGGGGACTCTAGACCTTGCTTAGCATCTGCCTTAGTCCCGCTCACCTTTTGAGTGAATATTAAGAGATATAACGTGACAAGAACAGATGCAATGTCATATCGAATTTCGGTGATACGAATATTGAAAACTGCATTTATGGCATTAATCAATGTCCGTTGTAAATTGTTGGGTAGGGAATATAAGAATCCCCTTGCTTTTTCTTAAAAAAGCAAACTTTTCTTTCGCTTTGTTAATTTTTCAAATTTTTTTGGTAATTTTCTAAACCTTTCGAAGAATTTAATTCCGGCGCCATCTTGCGTAAACCGTTCAAAGACAAACCCCACACCGACTGGATATTCTTATGTATAACCTACGCACTGTGTTATGTGACAGGTCAACATGGTATAATGCCATAATTAAGTGTTTCCTAATCTATCTTATCTTTTAAACCAAGTTGTGACAGTGAAAACACTTGAATCATCTCTTTTGTTGCGTTTCAAATGTTCTCTATTTTCTGACAAAAAAAAATGTTCTCTATTATCTGACCAAAAAAAAATGTTCTCTATTTTCTTTTCAAACCTCCTCCGACGGAAAGGAATTCGGATTCCTAAACTTTGCAACATCACGCCATTTTTTTTTCATTATCGTACATTAGTACTCATGAGTTATGAAATGAAATGTCGATTTCCTGGAGGAGGGGCCCTAGTAGCCGAAAGCCTACACCACTGCACACCGACTTTCAAAAGTTAGGAATTACAAAAGATAAAATTAAAGTTCATGGATAATATTAAATAATAAATAAAAATCGAAAAGCTATTAATGCCACCCTTGAAGAAAACTTATTATTGCATTGTCCTTTTTTTCTTGACGTTGCACTTGATCTGACTAAACTCTGGCTAAATTCATTCAGATCGGATAAAAGGGTTTTCCATACATTAGGCATACATTCCCATAATTTTACTTTGCAGTGAACAAATCTCTCCAAAAAAAGTACATGATTAGTTGAAAATCTCTATGTTCCACGAAGATACATAAATGTCGAAACAATTTATTCACAAAGTTTCAAAAATTAAACAAGCAATCTAGCAATTGATTTTATGTGAATAGGACATGTCACATTATACTTTTTGAAAGAGAAAGTTATCCAAAAAGTCATAAATTTATTATAGTTTTGTCAATTAAGTTATAAACATTTTCACATTTTGCTAATTGAGTCTATCCGGTTAATTTTGGATGGAAACCATTGACGTGGATAGCGGCTGTCAGACGTGGACATTTTTAAATAATATTTTGAATTTATTTTTATAATTATTTCTAATTTTTTTCTTTTTTCTTTTTTTTTTATTCTTTTTGCCAGTGGCCGATCATCGGCCACTGGCGATAAGCGATGGCTAGGTGGGCTGGCCTGATCAAGGGCCAGCCTTGCTAGGTCTGGTAAAGGGAGCCCTCATCGACACTCACCCTTGTTCGAGCGAGGGTCAACCGAACCCAGAGAAGTACCTAGACGAATACTTATTACGGCTAGGAAGAGTTCCTTAGTTGCAGTCTTGATCCTATCTGGGTTTTTCCTGGACATATGCTTGCTCAATATGTCGATAGATGAGGCTTGCTATGCCTGGGTTCTTGCTCAATCGCGTGCCTAGTTCATGGCTTGATCTAGCACAATTGCTGCTTGCTACTATGGTGGAGCCTTGGTCACATGTGAAGATGAAGTGTGGTCACCACTGGTTGATGGCCTCAAGTCACGGAGGCCTTGCCCTCACCTGGGTGATGCACTGTGAGGTTGCCCTGGCATGGGCGAGAGTCGGGCTCCCTAGATCTGGCGAGGGGAGCCCTCACCGACACTCGCCTTCGCCCAGGCGAGGCCAACTCAAGGAAGAAGAAAGGAAAAAAAATTATTAAAAATTGAAAAAATATTATCAAAAATTGTTCGTGTCAGTGTCGATCGTGCGACGTAGGACAATTAGCGTACATGTTAGTGATTTCTCACCATCATTAGCTGGATAGACTCAATTAACAAAATGTAAAAAAGTTTAGGACTTAATTAGTTAAATCAAAAGGTTTAAGACTGAATTAGTAAATGGCAATAGGTTTGGCACTATTTGAATAATTTTTCTTGGAAACATGTAAAGCTAAAAAGTGAAACCTTTGGCGATTATCTAATTAATCTCATCAAAAGATGTGCACGTTCAACTCCCTCACACTCCAAAGATTCTACTAGGTCATTAGATTTCTCTTTCTGTTCCCGATGAATGATTACAGAAGAACCACATGTGCAACGTTCGTGCCAAGTCTAAATAAGCTAGAAAAAGAGAAACTCATCGACCATAGGTCATCCATCGCCACTAGTCATCCTATGCAATACCACAATCGATCCTCACCTCTTGCTGAGGCTATGGCCGGTCACAGTTAATTATGATATAGCCAACTGTAATCATTGTATAAACAAAGCAACAGCATCATTATCGCACCTCTATTGTAGTTCATACCTCCACTAGAGTTATGTCAATAGAATCTCCTCCTTTCCTCTGCGACTTCAAACTGCTTATTAGCCCCAGTTACATGCGCGACATATGTTCAGCCAGCTTTGGCGCAGCATAAATAAAGTCCACGAAATATTTATACTAAGGTCGAACATAATCGGAGTCAAGAGAGCATTTTATAAAATGTGTGTGTTGGATCGTGATGTGTGCGGGTGTTGTTTTGCATGGAGAATAATTTATAGACTCCATTTTGTTTTTTTCTCAAACCTTTCGTAATGGCCGATGCTGCACAAGAATAGTAATGCGAGTTATCTTCTACTTTTCTTCCTCCCCCACTGAAAAAGGCATCACCAGCTTTAATTTAAGTAGATTCTGAATGATATCTTTAATCTGGTTGTGGGTGGCTACTTCGGGTTCTATCATCAAAGTGTCGCTTTTCCCATAAAAGAAAAAGGAACAAAAAAACTTTTGATTTTAATCTTCCAAAAATCGAATTATTAAGAGTTCGATTCCGAATGTGTCGAGTGTGCCTCAATCTATAGCTCGATGGCGATTTCATGGATTGCCCCTCGAATGTCGATAACTTAATCCTGTGAAATAAAACAAGGAAATAGTATGTTTCTTACCAGAAAGGGGCTAGTGGTAACCCCCATCTCATAGGTCCAAAAATAGCTTATATTTTTTTTAGAAAAAAAAATCCAAAGACCATAAAGATGTGGAATTTACTAAAGTGGTTTTCTCGCCCTCCGACCTTAATTTTTCGCTCCCCATAAGGCTTTAGACTTTAATATACGAGTTGGTTCCATTATCGTGATGTATGTGAATCCAGCTCACATGCTTGGTTGCATGGGCCGTACGAAAAATATTTTCTTGAGTTGCATATTGTAATCTCCTATTGGATTTCTAAGTAAAATCGATGTTGCCTTTTCCATGAACGTAGTTTTGTGCAGCTAAATCACGCTAAATAGTTTTATTTTACTTGTGTCTTCACCCTCTCCTTTCATAACATAGTGATCCCAACCATTATGAAATATTATATTGAACCCCTTTTGGGTGGTATTCTAGTGGCGGCAAAATATCGTGACCGTGGCCAGGTAGGTAATTGAAGGTGGAGTTCATAAGTACGGCGATGTCAGTGCTAACTGTAGTAATGCGAATGGTAACAACTAAGTCGGACAACGACACGTCGTGTCGAAGACCGGAGTGGGGCTCGACCCCGTGGTGATGACGGGGAGGCAGTTGATTGTTAGAGGAAGCAGTGGAGGCAGTGGCGGATCGACGGGTCCTAAAGCCAGCAACCAATGGTGGGAGTGGGTTTAGGTAGCCATATGGCTAGTTGGTATTCTTGTTATAGGGCATATAGATTGACAATCACAGTGTTCCACAATGCGTATCTATTCATAGATCTTTTTTGTGTTGCTTTTGCAGTTCTTTGCATGATGCCTATGTCTAAAATGAGGAAAAAGATTGATGGACACAATCACTTCTCTGATACTATGTTAAATTAGATGGTGTTACTTATAATTATTGATATAAAAAATGAGGTCGATATTAAAGAAGTAATTTAACATCCAAGTACTTTAGTATGTAATTCTTATCTTAAAAATAGACTAAAATCATGTTAGGTTTTTTTTTTGATTGGGCACGCTCTACCACTGATTTTCAAAAAGAAAAGAAAAGAAAAGAGCGAGCTATCTTTGGATTATCGAGTTCTATTGTATAATTAAGTTGTCATATCTAAGTGTCATCGCCCCACCTTAAGTATCAAACCTCAACATTGAACGAAAAGAAATGGAAAGCTGAAAGTCACCCATCAAGTGCAGCAAAATGCTGTGGGCATTTGCAGAAAAAGACTTGAAAGATGAGCATTTGGCCTTTAACTAAAGCTTTGTGTTGAAACGGTGGGAAGCACCATTATGATATCCTAGGCAGCGACCCAAACAATATCAAAAGCCATCTTCCTTTTCCATGTGCACACAACACCTCAGGTTACAATCGCATGCAATGTACTTATGGCGCTATTGATACTAGAAACACTATTATCCGACGCAATTAACTTCGAAATGGAAAAAAAATTGAGCATCTTTTCTACTAATGACTCGAACATTACTAAAACTAGCATCTTAGAGGACCTGCCCACTTGCTTCATGGAGATGGGTGGGAAGCATCATCATTGTCGTCTAAGGCAGTGCCCAACAACAATAATTTTCCCCCCAATTTTGTATCCAAAACATTTATTATGCGCTCATGGGATCAAACAAATAACATGGCTTAAAGAAAGAAAGAAAGCTTGGAAGCACCTAGTATGGCAAAACAACAAACGTGGTTTCTCCACTTTTGAGGCTCTTGAACGCTTGATATTGGATGTCACCATCTCTTGGCACCGAGCTCTTGGATCAACAATGTTTAGTCTCCGGGAAAAACGCCTCTTAACTGTTGATCACCGGGGGGTTATTCTTAATCTACTGGACTCAGTCATTATTTTAGCGTAATGAAGGAGTGCTACGTGCAGATGTTCGAACCCGATGTGTACTGTATTGATCCCAATCGTTCCTGTTCATATCTAGCAATCATGAGCATGGCACTCAATGTTTCAAATAGTTCGAGACCTCATTGCACAGCGGAGAGCGCTCAGTTTGGAACAGACTGAATGAAGGACACGAAAAATTACCTGGTTTGTGTATCTAAGCGGACCTCATAAATGTGAGCTTGTGATCAAATGGTGCATTAAAATGATGGGAAGCTATTATTTGGCGAATATACCAGTGGATGGGCCAAGCTATTAATTTGATCCGTATTGATTTTGCGCGCACCCTTTCTCCTGGTGGCCATTGGTGTGTGTATTTGGTGCATTGAAGACTATCCCTGAAACGAACTTTTCTATGTTCAAAATTATATGCGGCAATTTCTATTTGGAACAACTGCGTCAATCAACTTTTGCAATCAAATTCCTTTTTCATTGATAGTAATCCTCTAACATTAAAGGGGTAAATTCATCACCCCCTTCAAATTAGTTGACATATTAGACAATTAATTAAAGGTACATCACTTGCTTTACCTTACTTTACTAAAAATGTCCCCACAAGTTAGAAAAAAAAATCACAAACGCTTATCGACCCTATGAGATTTTGTAGGGCTGCTACCAACCATTTTAAACGTTTAAACTGTTAGATATATATATGTATATATATATATATGCGCGCGCGTGTGCGTGTGCGTGTAGTTTAACATTCAAATATCCTAAAACATTCCCTCACGTATAGACTGGACCTTAGTCTTAGTCTAAAACGTGAAAATATATAATTGAGGAGGCAAATAAGGGATTGAAAAGATTTAAACTCAGAGTCTCCTATTCTGATATCATTTCTTGAGAGTGCATAGCAAAAACTCAATACCTTCACTTGGGTATTTTTTTATCAACTTATCTCAAATTGAATCTCCACTTTTTTGCATGTACAATAGCAATACCGCTCTTATCACTGCTCTTTCTTTGGACCAACCCTGAATGATGCCATCGAGACTACATTGGTACACCCAATGCCCACCTTCACCTCTTGTCCTTTTCTCTAGACCGAACTACAAAGGCTTCCCGAAAATCACATTGGTTACGAGATTTTTCCTTGAGATATCCACCAAATATCATTACATTCATTGAGAGTAGCCACCAATCAACCATCGGCTCTTATACTATTTGAGATTTTATAAAAACACTACTGACTGTTCTAAAAACTTAAGTTGATAGATAAATGTGTGGTTTAATAATCAAATATTCTAACACTCCCCCCATGCGTAATCTAGACTTTGGCCTTAGCTGAAAAAGTGAAAATATGTAATTGAAGAGGTAAATGGAGGCCTATAAAGATATGAACTCAGGACTTCATACTTTGATACAATTTGTTGGGAGTGCAGAACAAAAGCTCGATACCTTGACTTGGGAAAATCACTAATGGTTGCCCAAATCTGAGCCTATTAACACATCTAGTTAGACCCACATTAACTAAAAAACATATGCCAATGAATAATAAGCCAACTATAATATATTGACTACTCCACACTTCATCAATTCCTTGATGTTTGACTTCCTAACACAACTTACACCAATTCAATAATTTTCCCTTCACGTGTGAACTCAATATTAGGCCTGCTACCCCTTAATTCATGTATTCTTTTGTTTCAATCTATCAACTTTGTTGTGTGTGAGGATCAGAACAATAGCAATACTAGCCTTTATTAGTGCTCTTTCTTTGGACCAACCCCGAACACTACCATCGGGACCATATTACTACACTTCAACGCCCACCTTCACCCCTTGTCTCCTTCTCCATATTGAACAGTGAAGGCTGCTTGGAAATCATGTTGGTTACGAGATTTCTTCTTTGAGATATTCACCAAACATCACTAAACTCATTGAGAGTGCCACCAATCAATCATCGACTCTAATACCATTTGAAATTTTGTGGGACTATAACCAATTGCTTTAAAACCTTAAGCTATCAAATGAATTCATGATTTAATATTCAAATATTTAACACTCCACCTTACACGTAGGCTAGACTTTGGCCTTTAAAACATGGAAATATATAATTGGACAAGTAAATAGGGGCCTAGAAAAATTTGAACTCAATACCTCTTACTTTGATACCATTTGTTAGGAGTTCAGAGTAAAAGACATACCTTGACTTGAGGATGATCGCCAAGGAGGAGCTCAAATCCAAACTCATCAACATATCCAGTTGAACTCATCTCTATTCAAAAGTTTAAGCCAATAAGTTATGAGTCGACTATGATTTATTAACTACTTCACACTACATCAATTCCTTGATGTGCGACATCCAACATTACTCACATCAGCTTAATAATTTTCTCTTCACGTGTGAACTCGGTGTTAAGCTTGCTACCCCTTAATTTAGGTATTTTTTTGGTCTCGTCTTATCTCAAATTGAATCTCCACCTTGTTGCGGATAAGGACAATAGCGATAGCAACACTGACCTTTATCACTACTCTTTCTTTGGACCGAACTCCAAACGGTGCCATTGGAACCTCGTTTTTACACCACAGCGCCCACCTTCAGCCTTTGTCTTCTTCTATAGACCAAACCGCAAAGGCTGCTTAGAAATCCGTTGGTTACGAGATTCCTTCCTTGCGATATCCACTAAATATGGCTACACTCATTGAGAATGGCCATCAATCAATCATCAGCTTTGATATCACTTGAGATTTTATGGAATTACTATCAACTATTATAAATGCTTTAGCTTTTAGATGAATTCATTGTTTAATATTTAAATATTCAAACAGTCCTCCTCACGCATAGGTTGCACTTTGGCCTTGACTTAAAATGTGGAAATATGTAATTAGAGAGGCAGATAAGGGCTTGGAAAAATTTAAACTCAAGACCTCAGTTTTGGTACCATTGAGAGTGCATAAAAAAAATGAGATACCTTCACTTAGGGAGATCGCAAGGAAGAGTCCCCAAGTTCAAGCTCATCAACATATCCAGTTAGACTCATATTCACTCAAAAGCTTAAACCAATAAGTTACATGTCGATTATGATATATTAACTGCTTCACACTATATCAATTACTTGATGTGGGACTTCTTTCCCTTCACTTGTGAGCTCATTGTTAGGCCTACTCCCCTTTAATTCTGGTGTTCTTTTGCATTAACATATCTCAAATTGAATCTCTACTTTATTCCGTGTAAGGACATCAACAATAGCACTCATTATTGCTCTTTCTTTGGACAGAACCCCAAAAGCTGCCTTCAAGACCTCTTTGTTACACCACAACGCCCACTTTCAGCCCTAACCTCTTTTCCATATTAAATTATGCAGGTTGCTCGGAAATCATAAAGGTCAAGAGATTCATTCCTTAAGATATCTATCAAACATCGTTACACTCATTTAAAATGGCCACCAATCAACCATTAGCCCCGATACCAATTGAAATATTGTGAAATCACTATCAATTATTCAAAATTTTTAAGTTTTTAGATGAAGGCATAGTTTAATAATTAAATATTCTAATAGACTCCTAATCCCAAACTCCTTTCTCTTTCGCCCTCTCTAAATTGCATGACAATAGTGCCTCGCTACCACCATCGCTCAATTACCACCTCTTCAAACTTGCATTTGTAGACAAAAAAACTTGCATTTGTCACCTCTCTCTCTCTCTCTCTCTCTCTCTCTCTCTCTCTCTCTCTCTCTCTCTCTCTCTCTCTCTCTCTCTCTCTCTCTCTGCACGCACGCATGTATGTGAGACTTTATTATGGACATGATGACCAACGTGCTAGTCCAAGTCACAATGCTCGAAAATTTTTTAGTAAGCTTAGATAAAGGCATCTCATGAGAAAGCCTGATCCGACATGAAGATTTGTATCATGGGCAGGTTTGGGCAAAAGTTTAGGTTCGGGTTTAAGGTTTGGCGGGGTCCGCCCAACATTCACTTCTAATTTTTGTGTGCGCACACGCTCATAAACATTGAAATATCCTTTGCAACTAGCCTACCTTGAGCGAGCTCATACTCAGGTGACCTTTGACCTAGGTCTAGGCCTCATATCAGAGCTCACAACCTCAGCAGCAAAGAGAAGTAAGGAGAAGAGAGAGATATAGAGAGATGATGGCATGAGTCATGAGCCGAAAGATCCTTTGCCACATAATAGCCTGTGCGATGTTGGTGAGCAAAGAACACCAAGCCAACCTTCCTTCTATAGTTTTTCCTAAGAATAGTATGGCGCATAGCATCCTTATATTAGATCGTACAATGCCCAGTTTAGCTCGAGCATTCAATCTCGAGCAAGTCATACAAAACACTTCAGCACAACAGCTGGTTTCAGCCTGTCATAGTCTCATCAAGAGAACAGCATCAGCTCTCGACCATTTTATGCACAGTAAACCAACCCTGCCTTCAAAGCTCCTCAAAGTTATAAGCGTTCTATTCTAGAACTCCTAGCCTAAACGCCACGATGCCTCTCCTACGAATCAATTGTATCATCCCTTCTACATCACTTACACTTCACCTAGATACCACAAGTTTCAGCCTGCCACGGCCTCATCAACTCTCGACTAGTTCGTAGGAGTGGCATCGGGATGTTTGTGCTAGGAGTTAGGATGGAACGGTTATAACTCTAAGGAGCTCTGAAGGCGGGGTTAGCCTCTTGTGCATAAACTGATCGGGAGTTGATATCGTTCTCCTGATGAGGCCCTAGTAGGTCGAAATCAATTGTTGTGTTGAGGTGTTTTGTAAGTTTTACTCAAGGGATTGGATACCTGAGCTAAACTGGACTTGGTACAATCCGATACGAAGATGCTATTTGCCATACTTTTCTTAGAAACAACTATAGAATGAAGGTTGATCTAGTGTTCTTAGCTCACTAGGCACTACATGAACTATTCTGCATCCAAGGATCTGTCGATTCATGACACATGACCATGACGCAACATCTAGCGGGTGATTATCGGAAGCAATTCTTGCGACAACCACACGTGAAGAAGCAAAAGGGGAAGGAAGTAACGAAATGAGATATGGAAAAGGAAAATAGACAAAAATAAGGAAGAATACTTTTCAATGGAAATTCAATGTGCTATTTTCTCTACGAAAAGAGAAATGGAAAAGGAAAATAGACTATAACAAGCAAGTATACTTTCAATGGAAATCCTCTCACGGGAATAAATTTAAGATATTAATTCCACGCTCACAGTTTCGAAAATCTCAACCTGTTTTTATTTTTATATTTTGATATAATGGAATATCCAAACTTTACAACCCGACTAATCCAAGCAGATAACACAAACCACCATGTCCAAGTACATTGGGTAAGGTTCTATTGATAGAGTGACAGTTGTGGCTCCAAAGATTAAAATGAGTGGATAATATTGTGATTTGAACACAAAATCTGTTTAATCCAAACCATGTATTTAATTATTCAACTAATCCTTATAGGATTAACATTCAAAAGAAATCATTGAGCAACTTATTTCACATGCTTGCACAATCTATAGCACCATCATATAGATGAGTGTCCTGTCAATCCAAAAAGTCATTGGTCAATCTTTGGAGGATTTGAACTCGAGTTCAATATGGCAACTCAAGTTAGAATATAGTCCACCTCCCCCCACCCCCCCCCCCCCCCCAAAAAAAATATATATATGTGTGTGTGTGTGTGTGTGTGTGTGTAATGTGGACATGGAATATAAACCGTCGAGTCATTGGACTCCTGGCAGTTGCAACAGAGAGAGAGAGAATTGTAACACCAAAATGGAAAAGTTGTTAAGATCAAGATAAGGTGAGTATAATTTACTTTTTCGTGAAGAGATAAAGAGTATAAGCTATAGTAAATACTTAGTGTGTGGAAGAAGAATAATTATAAAGGCACACCCAATACAATATTGTGGGAACCCACCAAAGATTGGCCTTCACCACACACCCCACGCAGGAGAAATCCTCGTCTCCCTCACTACCTATATATCTGCGTCATGCCCTCCAATTCACTTTGGGGAAGTGACACAACACAAACCACACCCAAAACGCACACACACACTTGCTCAAACACCAACCCACAAAAAGTAACTCCTTAACTTCTCTCTCCCTTCACTTCCCCACAACAGAGGCACGCATCACCCCCTACTCGTTATCATTACCAAGATCTCAACTAGAATCCCACCACTTCTCCCTTTTGCTAATGCCCCTCCCTTCCACGGCGCCAGAGCCAGCATATTGCGACACCACCGCGGCAGAGGCAGCGGCCACGGCGGCAACACAAGTTCAGATGGACATGTCTCGGCTGCCTTGCAATGGCAACGAAGCGGTCCTCGCTTACCCAGTTCAAGCCGGTCCTCAGTCCCTTGTACAAGGCACCTTGTATCCCACAACTTTAAAGGTCTCTCTCTCTCTCTCTTCTCAACTGCTACTTTTTTTTATTTGGAGAGTTTTTATTCTGCCGACCGTCAGCAACGCCGCCTAGTCAGGCTGTTGATGAACATAGTCTCACTATTTTAAGTTCCGATTAAACTAACACCAATTTTACTTTCCTTGTATAGTCAACTACATGATTTTTTGAACGTACGATACATCCTCCTTATGATCGTTGTTTTGGAAATTTAAAAAAAAAAACATAATTGCAGTTTGAGGAGGTGGTTTACAAGGTGAAATTGGACCAAAAGCAATCCTGCTGGGGTGGCACATGGAGCAGCGGCCCCAGAGAAAAGACCATCCTCAATGGTGTGAGCGGTGTGGTCTGCCCCGGGGAGATACTCGCGATGCTGGGACCCTCCGGCAGTGGCAAGACCACCCTCCTTACGGCCCTTGGTGGCCGCCTCAGCGGCAAGCTGTCTGGCAAGATCACATACAACGGCCAGCCTTTCTCCGGAGCTGTGAAACGGAGGACGGGGTTTGTGGCACAGGACGACGTCCTCTACCCTCACCTCACCGTGACCGAGACACTCCTGTTCACCGCGCTCCTACGGCTCCCAAATACCCTGGCGCTGGCCGAGAAGCTCCGCCACGTTGAGAGTGTCATCACTGAGCTTGGACTGACCCGGTGCCGACACAGCATGATAGGCGGGCCGCTGTTCCGAGGGATATCCGGCGGTGAGAAGAAGAGGGTGAGCATAGGCCAAGAGATGCTGATCAATCCCAGTCTGCTGCTGTTGGACGAGCCGACATCGGGGTTGGACTCGACCACAGCACAGAGGATCCTGACCACTGTGAAGCGGCTGGCTGGCGGCGGCAGGACAGTGGTCACCACTATCCACCAGCCATCAAGCCGACTATACCACATGTTCGACAAGGTAGTGCTGCTCTCTGAAGGAAGTCCTATTTACTATGGATCAGCATCTGCAGCGTTGGACTACTTCTCATCCATTGGGTTCACCACATCCATGACTGTGAATCCAGCTGATCTTTTGCTTGATCTTGCCAACGGTAATTACATGAACATCTACATAGCTATGGCGATTTTTATTTTCTTTCTACCCTTGAGACAAGAATTAGACATTGATCAGAACTAAACTAAGTCATTTTACTTTATGTTCATGAGTTGGTATTTATATGATTATCTTCAATCTCTCTTCATATTCGTAGGAAAAATTTGACAGAGATGATGCAGCTTGGTGCTCAAAAGTGTCACTTTGTGCAAATGGGGTGAAATGTGACCCTACCTTTCAAAACTTTCCTTTGTGCCATCTGCAAAAGTTTTCATTCTTTAAGCTCCAAATTGAATAAAAGCAGCCATAAATTGCCCCTCAACTTTCCACCAGGATGAAAGGGTCAAACCATGAAATGCGACCTTAATCCATGATTATAGTGTTAATCATGATCACGTGCGTCCATAACCGCTTGTACATATGCACATACACCGCATGCACAAGTACACTTAAGTAGCTTTTGCACACCATGATCATGTGTGTCAATTGAATCTTTATAGAGACTTAACATATTTGCTCAGGCCTTTTCATCTTGAAAATATCAAAGAAACGGATCAAGATTTCTTTGTTTTTCATTTTTTTTTCTTTTTTCAGTTTTGAAATTGAACGGTTGTTGGAAAATTTGCAGGAATTGCCCCCGACTCCAAGCATGCGACCGAGCACGGCGAGAACATGGAGAAAGAGAAGAAATCGGTGAGGGAAGCTCTCATTTCTGCTTATGACAAGAATATATCCGCGAGGTTAAAGTCAGAGCTGTGTTCTGTGGATGTCATTAATTACAACAATTTCACAAAAGGTGAGTTGAATTGAACTCCACTCTTCGCATATCCTAGGTCCTAAATTTTCACATTCATTTGCACAGCACAACATGTCGATGCCTTGTAGTTATCAGACAAAGTTCAATAGAAAGCGACACCCATTTGATCAAATTGCCCTTTTTTCTCTACCATGTCTCTCTTCGATCCCCTAAGATGATGAAATCTTGCAGGACATGAGAAGAAGACAGAGCAATGGTGCAACAGCTGGTGGCATCAGTTCAAAGTGCTGCTTCAGAGGGGCCTGAGAGAGAGGAGATTTGAATCCTTCAACAGGCTGAGAATCTTCCAAGTGATAAGCGTTGCGGTGCTCGGTGGACTTCTCTGGTGGCATACCCCGGCATCTCATATCGCGGACCGCGTAAGAATTTTTCTTTTTCCCCAACGTCGAGTCTATCCCAGTAGTTCATGACAACAACATGACCTTGCTCATCTTTAAACTCGGGATATCACCGAAGGAAAGTGTGAAATCCAGTGACCTTTTATGCTGACTGCTAAGCCTTGGACATTCTGCTTCATTTCAACGCTCAGTCCTAGCTCTTATGTCCTTTTTCAAAAGCACTTTCCGACTAACGTACCACCACAGAGTTCGTCACGCTAGATGATAAAAATAATGCCTGGAGGACTAAAAAAAACTCAGATCAGCTTGACTAAATTGGAGGACAAGGAACTGAATTGAAAAATGCACTGTGATTTCTCCCTGACTTAATTGAGTCAAGTAACATTTCCAAACCAAACAGAACAAAGCAAACTAATTCAGTTTTTAGCATCTGCAAATGTCCACTGCAGTACATATAAAACATAATTTTTATATGATCGATAAATATAGTTACATATATCATTATAAAAGTTAATTTGCATTCTTTGGTTTGATGATTTTTCAGTTTGAGCTAAAACTAAGAAAAGAAAAGCAATTGCAATCCGAGATAGTTGCTGAAATAGTTTTACTTTCATGATTGCAGATTGCCTTGCTCTTCTTCTTCTCTGTGTTCTGGGGCTTCTATCCACTCTACAATGCAGTCTTCACATTCCCTCAAGAAAGAAGAATGCTCATGAAAGAAAGGTCGTCAGGAATGTACCGGCTCTCATCCTACTTCCTTGCCCGGACAGTTGGCGACCTACCTCTTGAGCTCGCCCTCCCAACCGCATTCGTCTTCATCATCTACTGGATGGGCGGGCTCAAGCCTGACCCAGCCACTTTTATCCTCTCCTTGCTCATCGTCCTCTACAGCGTCCTGGTGTCGCAGTCCCTCGGATTGGCCTTCGGCGCAATCCTCATGGATGTAAAGCAGGCCACGACGTTGGCCTCGGTCACGACTCTCGTGTTCTTGATCGCTGGCGGATACTACATTCAGCAGATACCCCCATTCATAGAGTGGCTCAAGTACTTGAGCTACAGCTACTACTGTTACAAGCTCCTTCTGGGGGTTCAGTACAGCAATGACGATGTCTACGAGTGCACGAAAGGGGAGCTTTGCCGGGTCGGAGATTTTCCAGCAGTCAAAGCCGTGGGGCTCAACAATTTGTGGTTGGACGTGTTCATCATGGCGTCCATGTTGATCGGTTACCGACTCATAGCTTATGCTGCGCTGCACAGGGTCTTGAGGTAACACATACCACGGGAGGATCACTTTGCTTTGCTCAAGAAACGGCCTTTGAAGAGTTTCCCAACCTTCTTAATCCGAGGAATAATGTTTTCGATGAAATTATCGATTGCGCATGCAAATTTTGATGAGGTTCCCTTCTCATGAATTTGATGTATCACCCCTTCTTTTGGTGGTAGGTTAGACGATACATGGAAAATTCTGATCTTCGAATCATCTTAATAATAATATTCTGTATAATTTGAATATGCGACACCATTTTGTAGGATCATTTCAACATTAGATTGAGAGCCACCAGATTCCGAAGACCGCTTTGTTTTCCAGTTGCAAGTGCATTGGCAAATAAAGAGAGCACTATGATCTGGTGATTAACTAAAAGGAATGCATGATAGTGACCCACATAATATAAGAGATCCACGAGAGAGTGGATTAGTGGCTTCATCATCTAATCAACTTAATTAATTATGGAAAGGACGGCAAGATTGGTGAGTTGATAGTGCTTCGTCTCAATGGTCAAAAAAGTGTCCTGACCTTTTAGTGTAAATTTGATCAGGCAGCTTCCTCTATCCTCGCATTATTCTCCATCCAATTATTGATGGACTGGACATAATGTGGGGAAAATTAAAGCGAAGATCCATGGATTAGACCGATAATGAGTTTCAAAAGAAAGGATCAAACTAACTCCGATTCTTAATGGAAAGAGAAGCATCTTTGCTTGTTCCATATTGGGTTGTGAGAAAAGAGTACGAAAGATGAAAGGCAAAGCACCTGATTCTGGAACCAAGAAAAGAGGGAGGCAAAGAAAGAATCGCTAATAGTCTCACCATAAGCAATAGGAGCCCCTTTTCTTTATTCGGAATAATGATGAGATATCAAAGATGGGGTTATTTTTTTTCTCACTAGTCAAAAGGGTATTCCGTGTCGGCAAACTATAGATCACCCCCATAAGAATGTTCACAAGGCTGCGGATTTAGCCCGCACATCGCCGCCCACTTAGGCCCTCGTCACGATGCAAGTGGGGAGCTCAAGACCGGCGAAACACAGCTTGGAATATATTTGAATCAAGGTTTTCCGAGACCCAATTATACACACAGGATAATCGAACACCTGGCATCAGCTTTCGGATCAAGTCTCGAGCCACTCGATCAAACCCGCGGTGATAAGGCGGGATTAATGTAATTAATATGTAAAACGATGTGACCAACCGTTAATGGGCATTAGATAATGTTATTTATTGGGCACACAATGTTGGGTTTTAGTGGTGGGGGTTGGTTTTTAGAACGGAAGAGCGTAAGACAGTGGGGAGAGAGAGAGAGAGAGAGAGAGAGAGGAGGCCCACATCGGCGTGGGGGTGGGAATGTGGGGCGATTAGTTAGAGGTTAGAGGACCATGCAAACCAAGATTTGACACGTCTAGGAAATCCAATGTCAATTCCAGCATCATCCCTACTACTACTGGCAGGAGAAGTAGTACTTAGTGCAGTTCCACATCGGATAAGACAAAGGACAATGGATCGCTCCAGATAATTTCGAAAAGGACATCAAATATGCGTACTTGATTTATCATTCTCCGGCTAATTTTTTTTTATATAAACCCTAATTTTAATTATAGTCTCAATTTTATTCTAAAATTTATTTTGTCTCATAAAAGATTTCGAACTTTTGATCTAGTCTCAATTCTACCATAAACCTTTTTTGTTTAAAAAAAAGTTCAAACTTTAGGTTTAGTCCCAATTTTATCCATAACTTTTTTTGTCTCGTAATAAAACTACAAATTTTTATTTGAGTCCCATATTTGCCTCTGTTAACACTCCATCCAAAATCGACATTAGTGATGCGGCATTTTCTACGCTATTGCACTAGATTTTCCCTAAATTTCATATCAAAGAGGGAGTCTTTTGGAGATAAATTTTCATGTCGGCCTAAGCTACATCTTATTGGATATGAAATTTGGTAAAACCTGAAGCGACTAGGATTGGTTTTCTTCCGGAATCTTTCTTCCATCTCGCTCGGGGAGCTTCAATTTTGCTCTCAGTCTTCAATCTTTCGTGCTTAGGAGTCTTCCATCTCTTGTGGTCGAAGAGCTCGCTTAAGACACTTGGCTCGGGATGCTTGAACAAATTGTGCTTAGGAGTTTTTAATCTTTCAATTTTTAAGAGAAATTCAACGGGGGCAGATTTTGGACTTAAGTAAAATTTAATGGTTTTTATGAGACAAAAAAAAATTAAAGTATAATTGGAACTTGACCTAAAGTTTGTGGATTTTTAATATTATTAAATCGTCTTTTTCCCTCTTTGTCAAGGGGCCGTGGTTTTTTCTTATTTTTTTTTCGTGTTTGTCTAAGAGGATTAAGACTTCTAACTTGCTTCTTTCTAAAAAAATTGTAGCACCTGATCTCAAGTTCTTATTTGATAATTTAACATCTCAAGAGTCTTCAAAAATATTGAATATTTTCATTTAAAGTCATTGAGGATTTTGTTGTGCTTTTGGAGGAATCAATTGACTTTTTTCAAGATAAAAAGGAAATCCAACATGATTTCAAATCATGCAAGATACCCTTGTTCATCTAGAGTACGAAGGGTCAAAGATAGCTTAACCTTTAAAAATCCAACATGTTATTGATTTTATACGATTACTAATGTGATATAACATTTATCACTCGATTGTTGTTTCTAATCATTTTTCGAGAATCATAGATGAGGAGACAACAAAAACATATAAGTAAATTGAATTCATTGTGAGGCAAAGTATGTGTACTCTGTTGATTTCGGTACGTCTGCAATATGGAAGCACTTGAGAAAGTTCAATAAGTATTTTCACTATGTAGATAAGATGCAAAAATTGTTTGCACCATATGATATAAACATGGTTGGCAAGGTGGGGGGAGATACTGATAGCGGTAGTGGTAGTGTTTTAACGATGTAGAAATTTGATCAAAATCGTTGTAAGCATATGCTTAGTCAGATGATCATAGTTGATGAACAATCTTTCTCCCCCATTGAGTGTGTCCAATTTGTCACCAAGTTACAAACTCTTGTTCAACATTTGTTATGATTTACGATGGTTAGAGATTTCATGAAGTTGTATTTAAGTGAAATGATTTGTTTGAAGACTTTCTTTGATAAGCTTAAGTCTAGAATCGCACTTGTGATTGATATATGGAGTCTGATTCAAAACTTGAACTATTTATGTCGCATTGAAAATTTTATTGCTAAAAACCAGAAATTGCATAAAAGAATCTTCAATTTTATGGTGTTGCATAGTCATAAGAGTAGGAAGATTGGAAAAATGGTGGAGAAATGCATCCAAAAGTGGGGAATGAAAAAAAAAAAAGGTGTTAACAATAATTGTGGATAATGATAGTCCGAATAATATGTCATTGGTTATATGAAGGAAAAATTTTCAAGAGAAATGTTATTAATCTAAGATGGTGCACCCCTCATATACTAAATTTGATTATAAGAGATGGATTAACTGAAGTACGCGACTCTATTAAATGTATCTGAAATGTAATTAGATATTTGAAGAGTTCTCCCACAAGAGCTAAAACATTACAATCTTATACTGAGAGTGAATTAATCACTTATAAGGGTTTGGTATGTTTTGATGTTGCCATTAGATGAAACTACATTTATCTCATGTTGTCAAAGACTCAAACAAGCATTTGAAAAGATGAAAGAAGATGATTTGCATTTTGTAAATGAGCTTAACACTAATCTCCAAGAAATGACGATTGGGAAAATGTCATTATTCTTTTCAAATTTCTAAAATAGTCTTATGATGCCACCAATTGGATTTCAGGGAGTTCATACGTTACTTCATATGATTATTTTGAGGGGATAACTCTTTTGTATGAATATTTGAAATATGTGACGAATCCTTCGAATCCTAAACTTCAAGTTATCAGTAAGAAAATGAAAGAAAAGTTTCACAAATATTATAGTAGTTTTGATAAAGTAAATATGATGGTGATGGTTGCGGTTACATTTGCTTGTACAAAAAGTTAGAATTTTGTGAAGTTATGTTATGGACATTTTTTTGTGATGATGAAGCAAAAGTTAATGAGATACATTATAAGGTGAAGAATGCCTTGGAGCATTCATATGGATTTTATGAGCAATCTTCTATTGGTTCTAGTAACCGAAATTTTGGTGGTCAAAGTATGAGTACTAGTAGTAGTATGACATCAAAGCTTGGTGAAAATTTTTTTTATCACGCGAATAAAAAAGTGTATGATGATATTAAATCTGAGCTTGATCGGTAACTTGACGATGAAAGTGATGATGTTCTTAATCTTGATCTTTGGATAATGGCAAAGTGTTGATTAAAGTATAAAATCCTATCTTTGATAGCTCGGTATGTTTTATCAATAATCCTCATAACTACTATTGCTTCAGAGTTGGCTTTTAGTACATTAGGTCATGTGGTTGTTAGCTTTGGAATTCTTTGACTCTAAAGTGGTGGAAGCTTTGATTTGCACTCAAAATTGATTGAGAGTCGTTTGCGTGCCAATTAATATTGAAGAGTGAATTGATAATGCGGAAAATTTTGAGTTGGGTAAGTCATGCATATTTCTTTTTAGGATTAATATCACCGAAAGTCCTAAATTAGTTTTTGTTTTGGTCGATTCCTAAATTAGTTTACTCGTGCCACATTTACCTCAAATTCATTTTCGCATCACAAAAAACCCTAAACTGAATGAGGAATGAAGTTTTATAATTCATGTTTTATATTATGTGTTTTGAACAATTTATTGTCTGTAATGGTACATGTTCATCTTATAAATTGTTGCTTTTGGTGGATAGGAAATTCTATTGTTCATTTTTTTAACCGTTTTATTGCTCATATTATTTTTTTCCAAAAAATGAAACCCAAAAAAACAAACAAAAAAATATTAAAAAAACAGCTTCCAGATAGGTCTTGGCATTCAAAGGTTGCTTCCAAGACCTATAAGGTAGGTTCTAGATTTTTCAAAACTGGAAATAAGTTCTAACGGGATAACTTCAGCTGGAACCTACCTACCTTAAAACTAATTACCCCTAATGGTTGTGATCATGATATTTCTTGAACTGATTGATACAAGTACAGAAGGCCAGATCAACAATGAACTAAACCTGGAAATAATACAGTATGATACACTCGACAAAATGGGAGATATTGAGATCAATTTTCTTTCTCCAGCACACTACTAAAACAGTATAATCGCCGGTATACTTGCTGGCCTTTTTTTGGGATATTGGGATGATTTAGTAATAATTGCAATGCAGCAAACTTACAAGTGATCTTTGAGAACAAATGGGGATAAAGTATATGGCCAAACATATACAGGTACCAAAAGGATTTCTAGCAGATCGAAACAAAGTTATATCCAGAGTTGGCTTTAGTATTAATAAATATTTCAACAGTTCCATGACATGCCTAAACCTGGTTTTTACGATGAGCTCTAACCGATAACGATAAAATATATGAAAGAAAAACGAAAGATCAAAAAATTGCAAAATATGAACCCCAATCGTAGGACCATGACAGCAGCAAATCCATCTAAAAAATGCACAGTGGATACTCTTACTATTAGAAAATGCAACTTATATGCATCGATTTGAACAAAATGAGATAGAACGCACCCATAAATCCGACCATACAAGCCAAAGCAATACTAAAATAGCAAAAATGTTCCTCCTTCCAACACTGTCCTCTCTGGCATTGGGGTGATGCTCCACGAGATTTCTACACCTTGTCGACATGTTCCTTCTACAAGCTGCAATCGCCTTCTCTTTGACGAATGAAGGATTAGCTGCACCCATTACAATGAAATTGACCTCGGTTGAAAGTGAGTGGAGATAGAAGAGAACCGAGGAAAAAGGTCAAAAAAGTCATAATTATTGCATTTGTGCCAATTAAATTTTAAACCTTTTTTAGAGCCAATTTAGTCTCAAACCTTTTGAATTAGTGTCAATTCAATCTTTCCAACTAATTTTAGCATGATATTACTGATGTGGTTGCCAACCGGTCTAAGTGGCACCACCGACACTAATATGAAATTTTTAATAATATTTTAATAATTTTTTGAGTTTTTTAATTATTTTTTCTAATATTTTTCTTTCTTTCCTTTGCTGGTGACTGGCAACAGGCAATGGCTGGCCACTGGCCATGGCTGGGCGGCCTACCCTCGCCTGAGCAAGGGTCACTGTCGCTCGACTAAGCAAGGCTTGGCATGGCCTAGGCGAGCCCCGGCCAGGCAAGGGCTTCTCTCCCCAAATCTGGCAAGGCCGCCGCAACCCGTCCAACCATCGCCTGTGGCCGGTGGCCAGTCACGAGCAAAGGAAGGAAGGAAGAAAAAAATAATTAAAAAATTAGCTATTTTATCAAAAATTATTTAAATTGTCCATGTTAGCGCTTGTAATGCCATGTAGGTTGGCTGGCATCCACATTAGTAATATCCTGTCAAAATTAACTTGGAAGAACTAAATTGGCACTAGTTCAAAAGGTTTAGGACTAAATTTGCACAAAAAAAGGTTTATGACTAAATTGACACAAATGTAATAGGTTTAAGACTTTTTTTTATAATCCCGACCCTCGGTCGCACGTGAGCGGAGATCAAAAGTGACCCTTGCTTCGGCGAAATCTTTGATTGAACAGAGAATGCTCCACGAACAGGAAAGAAAGAAGAAGCAATTTGGACCTTTTGTTTTTTAGGGATTTGCTAGTTTTTATCCAGATTTTTTTTTATACAAAGTGCTCCTACTTCGATAGCTAGAAAGTTCATATGACTTGCATATGCTCGTCGGTCGGCTGATGAAGTCCGGCCCTTATTTGAAACTGAGTTTCTCAACTTTATGCAATTATTCTAAATAAAATTTACTCTCAATCCTCTATTAAAAGAATAATCTCAATTTATGCATTTATTTGAAATTTTCCTTACCCTTGTTATCCTGTCTAGGGGTGTGCAAAAAATCGAAAACTGCCCCGATCACCCGGGACCACCCGGAACCGGTGATCCCGTCGACTTGAGTATCTTCGAAAATAAATATTTATGTATATATTCATCAAGGATTTGCGGGTCGGTGCGATCTAGGGACCCGTTTTTAAAAACGGGTTCGCCCGGCTAAGATCCGACCCTTTTGAGCTCTGGAGAGAGCACGAGCACCCCGTACGAATCAAAACAATCACAGAGAAAGACCGAGGGGAGGAAGATGGAAGGAGAAGAGGGAGAAGGGTTGAGGCTGAGCAAGAGGTTCGCCGACAAAGCCATCGTCGGAGGAGGAGAAGTCGACTACAAGACCAAGGCGGGGACGGCGTGGAGCCACTCCTACCTCAACCAGAAGCCCTGGCACCCCCTCTCCTATCCTAACCAGCGCCGCAAGTGGATCGCCGAGCAGGTCCACGCCGAGCGCGAGCGCCGCGCCGACGATGTCGCCCGCGAGGTCTCTCCTCACTCCCTCGCTGTTCGCCTCGTGGCTTTTCCGATTTGTTTTGGGTGTGATTTTGATTGATTGGCTGGCTGGTCGCTTCTTCTGCAGTATGCTCAGGAGCAGGAGTTCTTTCGCCAGACTGCTCTCATCTCCAAGAAAGAGAAGGAGAAGGTACGGTTTTGGCCCTTTACGTTTCGTATTGTGTAATCCTGTTATCGCTGGTGTTGGTTATCGCAATACTATGCGGCTCCAGTTTCTAGGCTTGTTTTGTTGCACAGGCTGTTACAACCTTCTATCCTTTGGCTAGTTAGCTGTTATGCTATGTCCCCTTTAGTTTCTCGTTCTGATATGGGACAATTCCGTTGAATCGGGGGTTCGACTTGGTCTTGATTGGGTTTTCTGAAGAGGCCGAAAGGGAATTTGTTGACACTTGAGAGACATGGATGAAGCAATGCTAGCCACCCGTTACTTCCTAGGGACACTCGACAGACAGTGAGAACAACACCTACTTTGCAATGTGTGGCGGCCAATATTTTATACGATGGTTATTGAAAGGCTAATTTTATCTTGATGAGGATTAGAAATGCGCAACCTTATTCATATCCCTGCTATTTTCGGGGTGTATTATTAACTCTTTTCTTTTGAATAATGTAGGTGGAGATTATGAAGGCTGTTAGCTTCATGTATGTTAGACCACCAGGTTTCAATGCTGAAAGCGCCAAAGCTGCAGAAATTGAGGATGAACGGAAAAGGCAGGAGCAGAGTAACCCAACTCAGGACCCACTTATCAGTGGAGCCTCCACTTCAATGTACTATGCATCTGCATATTCTACTTGGCGACTCCTTTTTGTTTTTGTTATCGGTGAGGACCGGCACATGCCTTTATTATGTTTGTGACCAGTTCCATTTTATGTCTGGCAGGCCTCCTGATCAAAGAGATCACCCTGCTGAAGAAAAGAAAAAACCTAGGCCAAAAGATGTTTTCGGGCGTCCTTTGCCAACAGAAGAGGAGTTTGGGATCCTTAAAAATGCTCCACGGTACCTTTTGATGCTTGCTCTATTTCAGCTCAATTGCAATGTCTTGCCATGAAAGTAGGGTAGCAAGTTTCTGGAAGGGAGAGTCTTCTTTTTCCATTTGATGGCACCGCTTTAGGGAATGATTTTGCGCATCAGTATAAAACACCATGAGAGAGATTTAAGCAGCAATCTTGTTCTTGATAATAGGACTCGTACCCCATGTTTGATGCTAGAATGCTGAATTGACCTGGTTCATGTTGTTTTTTGTAGTCTTTGCAATGGTCAGGTCAAAGTGTTGCTGGACGTAGCATGTCGTATTCACTAGTACTAAGATTTCAGCAAAATTGGTTTGGATGATTTGTAAGCATGCTTATGCTGTACTTTGCTATGTTAGTCAACTACTTCCTGATGGCAAATTGTTGAGAAAAACGGTTAAATATAAATGATACTCAAACTTCAGGTAGGTTAAGGGTTTAAATCTAGGCATTTCCTCATGTATGCCGTTAAACTGTAATTACTTTCACATCATAAGTGCCTTGTGTAAGGTTTGGCTTACAGCCAAGGGTGAATAATAGGATAAACGCGTGATATGCATTCTGGGTCAGTTTTCCAGTAGTGTTGCAAAAATCACCCAATGCATGATCTGGATCGCACAAATTTGGTTCGGGTAACCCTTGGATCAATCCATCCCACACTCATGAATTATCAGAGTGCATGAATTGTAAGCGAATTGCACGGTCCAAGATGAATCGTAAAATACTCTACAATTTAGGAGGAAAATGACAATTTGCTTTGTTGTGTTTTATGATAGAGGTTGGGCTCAAAAGTATTGGGTTCTAAAGAGAAAGCATGAGCTGAAACTTCAAAAAAGCAGCTGTAAGGAAAATGGAACAGGAAAAAAAAGAAATTTGCAAACACGCCAGCAGAACTTGGTTCTCTCAGGCCTCAGGCTAGCAAAGGAACTTGTAAAGCTGCTAGACTACTCGTTGTCAGCTCTAGACCAGCCATCACCGGGTCTCAAACCGGCCGTTGCCACCACTGGCAACAATGCCAGCTTTTGCAAGCCTCTGACCCTCCATTTAGCTTGTGTAAATCGTATGCCTTGGACAACAGTCACAGCTTGAGTTATTTAAGATTAGTCTCGTCTCTTAGCTGGCTTCAGCAGACCATAATAGTGTTTTTTATTTTTTTTGTGTGTGTTGGTTTTTTTAAGTGTTGTTGACAGTTTGCTTTTTTCTTTTAAGTGTTTTAGGACTTTTTCATTTTGCACCTCTATAGCCTTCAGAAGTTAGAAGTTAGATTGGAAATTGACAATAGAGCAGTGTCATTTTTGGGTATAATTCTTTCAACAATATTTATATACAATGCTTTAATGTGTTTTTTGGCAACTAATGGCTTAGTTTTTGTAAGAAATGCATATTTGCTGGAGTTTTTTTACAACTTTTTACTGAAAATTACAATTCATGATTTGATTTGGTTCAGGGTTCGGAATATAGGGTTTGCAATTCATTTCAATTTAACAACACTGTTCCAGACAGCTTAAGTTCTAGAGAAAGAAAAACAGATAACTCAAACTGAACATACTGGTTACACTTCATTTCTAGCCTGATTTTAAATTTCTTCTCCTTGGATCAATGCTTGAATCTACATCATCAGCAACTGTTCTTGTAGAGCATATGCATAAAGCTCTCTAATTCCTTCACGTACATAGATGGGGCATGGCTCTGTGCTAGCGTTGATTATTGCATAATTCACTTCCCACAGCCATGGAATGAGGTTCATTTGTTTTAGACATGAACTTTTCCACAGTTGGAGCTTTTGAAGTAAGCAGATCTCCTCAGTTTATGCTGAGATTTTAATGCCTCTTGGAATATCTGTAAGAAAATCATTATAACCAAACGAAGGTTCTCAAGTGTCTGAGACTGAGTCTTACAACTCTTACATAAGATCTCATATTATCTAGGTTATAGGTTCACAGGAGGATCCATGTTTCTGACTCTAATTAGCAGGTGGAGGTTTGGATGTGTCATTATTGATTTACTTATTTTCGCTTGTATGTCAAGTACTCTCGGCTTTATCTTCTATAGCATGTTATGCTGTGATTATTCTAGCATTTATTCATGCAAAAGAAGTTAACCTATCATCCGGACCAGTTTCATGTGCATATTGCTTTCCAATTGTATTTTACAGGCTCGAAACGGGTGCTCCTGCAAGGGTGAAGCCATTTGGGATTGAAATACGAAATGTCAAATGTTTGAGATGTGGGAACTTTGGTCACCAAAGTGGTGATCGTGAATGCCCATTGAAGGATGTTATAATGCCAAATGAAGAGAGTCGACTAAAAAGAGATGATCCGTTGACAGCCATCCTGGCCCACACAGATCCGACCGAGGTCAGGATAAATTTTATAGGTTGTGTTGGAATTATCTGAAAGTTGTTGACATTTCCATTTCTTGATTATCAACTTTGTAAGTCTCGTCTTGCCAGGAATATCGTAGTACTTATAAATATTGTGAGATGCTTTTGCTTCTGCTTCATTTATCTTTTCTGGCCCTTCTCACTAACTGGATGGATACTATGTAGAATAATTTCAAATTTTAGTGAAATATGGTTGTTAAATAATTTTAAATAATCTCAGTTTTTGGCCTGTCATCATGCATTTTTTTTGTTCTTGCTAGCTGATGAAATGCCTTTGTTATTTTGATTTGAGAATTTATTTTTTCTGTGCACTCACATAACCTTGATTTTGGGTTCATTGAGGATATATCTACCGCATTGCTCATCTCATGTTTATTTGGTTAGAATTAATCATGCAGCATGATATTATACTGTTTACGGAGTGGGTTATGTTTTTTCTTATGAATAATATCATCCTTTGTCTTTGCAGCCTCTGAAATGGGAACTGAAACAGAAACCTGGTATGAGTCCCCCACGTGGAGGTTTTAATCCTGATGATCCAAACCAGCAAATAGTTGCTGAGGACATATTCGACGAGTATGGAGGTATAAATTTCCCACCAGCAAAACAGTGACAGACTGTAATCTAATGTCATGCTAATCATGGTCATCTTTAAATGCATAGGTTTTCTTAGCACCAGTAACATTCCGGATCTGCTGACCAACTTTCCTGCAAGCAAACCGAAGAAACAAAAATCCTCAAAGAGGCGAAGGCACAGAAGGCAGTCATCTCCTGATAGTAGAGAGGACTTTGAAGAAGATGGATCCTCTTCACCTTCTGATTATGGGGAGAGAAAGTCCAAGAAGGAGAAGAACAAGCATAACAAGAAGCACAATCGCTCTGAATCGAGTTCTTCTGATGATTCAGAAGATGATAAGAAGCATTGCAAAAGGAGCAGGCACAAGCATCCATATTCATCCGAGGATGATATTGATAGGCGTCACAGAAGTAAAAGGAGCAAAAAGAAGCTGTCGCACTCGAGGGATTCTGAAAAAAAAGAAGTTGATAAACGCCATAGACATGAAAGGAGCAGGCGGGCACGGGACCATTCTTATTCATATTCATCTGGGGATTTTGATTCTGCTAGTCGGCAGAGAAGTAGACACCGTCACCATTAGTGCCTGTCACTACCTGCACCCTGCACTCAAAACACTTTCAAGTAAGATTTCATTATGGTCAACTGCTTCGCACTGGGAACGAGCGGGTATGAGATAGACACTTTCTGGGAAGCCTTGTGGGTTATCGATGAAGTAAGGAAATGTGAAGCGAATACTCTTGTATTGTGTATAGCTGCTTCCAATCCCGAGGGCCTTTCAAAGCTATCCAGTTTATGGTTTCTCCATGACATGGGCTTGGAGCAGATACGGCGAGTTGTATCACCACCATCTTATGATGTATTTGATTTGCTTTACATAATCAAAAGTCTTCTTGTAGTGATCATTCTGCGAGTAAGAAAGTCTCCATCTGGGATCTATTGTGGTTAAAGAAATGCTGAGGAGGTCTATAGAGACTTTCTTAGAAAGGTAAGATGAAGTGTAAAGTTCCACCATCCTTGATTACGGGATTCTTGGTGAAAGTGAAAAATCGTCTGTCTTGCTCTCCAGCAGTTTTTAAGGCTAGAAAGCCTTGCAGAAATGGTCCAAATTTGAGACCGTCAAACCAAAATTTGATCGAAATTGTCGACACTGTTTCTACTGGAGGAGCTTACCGTCAGTTTGGTTCACGTATGTAGAAATTTGTAATCCTTTCAGGTTGTGGGGTTTTTTTTATTGGAAATTTTCATATTGAAAAAGGGTTTTGTCAATAAGTACACTTACACACTGATTAACTTGACTCAAATTATTTGTACTTTGTTCGAGAAGTTTAGGAAATTGAAGAAGTACACGTTTTAAGGAAGCTAATTAATTGAAATAGCAAATTTTCGATTTTCAAGGCGTATTTAATAAGAGTTAACAAGTGGTCTAAGATATGGCTACTATTTAACATTTTCAATTGAATAGAGTAGTCTTCAACAACTTACAGTCTGTTTGATAACCCAAATAAGTATTGTAATTTTTTTTTGTCAAAAAAATTTAGGAGGGAGGAGGTTACCTCATGCTGAGGTTATCAAAGGGGATTTCTGACAGTAGAATTCGAATTTGAGCATGATATGCAGAGAGTTCTAATCTTATTAGCTGAGCCAATTCACTTTGATATTGAAAATTAAAAATTCAGGATACATGTATGGATATTATATATGTCCGAAGTGACTTTTATTTTTGATTTTTTCCTTCAAATCTTGTGGTTTACGCACTTTGAAAATCTTTTAATAGTAAGCACTTGAAATCTTAACAATATATATAGGTTTTTAGAATTCAAGAAATATTTTGACTTTTTATAAATCTAGACAAACAAACCCAAATCTTTGTGATGTGATGGTAACTTGAGGAGGAAAACCACATCTAACATAATTAGTGCTAACTGCTCCATCTAATTGATAAGTTTTCATATTAAAAGTCAAGTAAGCAATCATATCATATAACTTTTTTTTATTGTGTCTAATAACTTTTCATAATCGAAAAGTCAATAGATAGTTACATACGACCGATAACTTTTTTTTCACTATAGTAACAATTTTTCATCTCAAAAAACTTTCAACACATTTATAAGTTCGCCCCCTAACAATTTTGAACATATTATACTTTTTTCTTCTTAGAGAAAGTAACTCCTAGTTTTGCAAATAAATTATTTTCATGCGATTAGTGAACGTCAATGTAGTGAAATTACTCTCGACAAATGCACAATCAATATTATTCACACTTGATTTGTGACTTTTTAAAATAAGGAAAATACCATAAAAAATCACAAACTATGCCACTTGTGACAAATTTATCCTAAACCTTTTTTGTGACATGGAAAATTCCAAACTATGCCACCTGTGACAAATTTATCTTGAAATTTTTTTATGATACGAAAAACCTAAAACTATGCCACCTGTGATATATTTATCTCACAATACTTTGGTCAATGAGCCTTATCAAAAAAAAAATACTTTGGTCAATGAGCATTTTTTGTCTTTTTCCTTTTTCTGTGTTTTTTCCTTTTTTTTTTCTTTTTCTTCTCTAGCGAGGGCAGCCTTGCCCGACGCCGGCGAGAGTTGCCCTCGCTATATCTGGGGTCAGGCGATTTCACTCGACTCAAGTGAGGGTTGCCCTTGCCGGATCTGGCGAGGGCGACCCTCACCGATGTCGGGCAAGGGCAGCTCTCACCAGTGTTGGGCAAGGGCAGCCCTCACTTGAGAAAAAAAGAAAAAAATCGAAAAAAGAAAAAAAGACGAAAATGCCCACGGGTTAAAGTATTACGAGGTAAATGTGTCACAAGTGGCATAATTTGAGATTCTTTGTGTCACAAAAAAAAGTTCAGGGTAAATTTATCACAAGTGGCATAATTTGAGATTTTTGGTAATATTTTTCCTTTAAAATGTGGAGTAAGATTTTATTCCTTGGCATATTTGTAACTTCTTCACCTTTCTGTAATGTCGAAAACCTATCAAATATATATTTTATAAACGAATTTCGATTTTTGACGACGCATTAAAATTGTAATCTTTCCTTAATGAGCGATTAACAAGTGCGTAATATTCCTATTCACCTCGAGCGTGACCGGGACATATAGGATATAGATCGCAAATCGCACGGCAGGATCGGAGAACCGAAGAAAGGAGCTTGGAGCTATCAAAAGCAGAGCAGACATGGCGGTCGCGAGGATAATGGCGTCGGCGGCGAAGGGGGGCAGCGCCAAATTCCGTCCTACCTCCGGGGGATTGGCACAGGCCAAGGCTCGGTCGAAGGGAAAAGAAGCGCAGCAACCATCGGCTTCCTCGGAGCTGGGCAAGTTCATGGGCATCCCCGAGGTTACTCGATCCGAAACTGCTGTCCTGGTCTCCCGGTTCATTAAGCTCCACACCCGGCAGGTCCTCTCCCTCTCTCTCGTGTTGATTGGGTTTGGGTTTGTTCATCGAGCACTCCAGGTGTTCGATGAATTTACTGTGAGAATGTGAGGAACGCAGATACAGAAAGAGATTGTTGAAAAATGAAAAGAAAAAGAAAAAAGAAGCTTTTTTTTTTTTTTGGTTGGAGTTTTAGAAAGAAACTATTGTATCGATTGAAATGTCACACCCAGCGGTCCGTGATAATCATGTGGTGCTTATGCTGAATCTCGATTGGTCTTGTGAAACGAAGCCAGATTTGCCTCCTTGGAGCTGAAATGATGGTGCAGAGCCAGAGGATGTCGTCAATATGTAGTCCTAGATTGATGGTTTTTCGTGAAGTCCTAGGCTGGGGGTTTTAAGCAGTAGAGACTAAGAATTTGGTTCCTTTATTTACATGACCCTCGGTATAAATTGCTTGGCTGATGGAATCTTTCATTCATCTTGTTCACTAATTGTGGCACATGGAGTTGGCTTGTATTCCTTTCTAATTGTTTTTTTGTTGGGATTCATTGAATTCCTCGGGTTAGCATCAGAGTTGCTCTAGTCGCCACACATTGTCTGGTGCACTAGTTTCAGTGGATCATCCTGTCCTCGAGACTTTTCCTGTGCAGAAAAATCTTGTCGAGCTAAAAACTCAGAGGAATGTCAGTTCCGCCGTCGAAATGGATTCGATCCTTCACTTACGTGGGACTCTTGTGCAGACTGTAGGTTGTAAGTAACAAGCAAGTTTTCTGCCACAGATATCGCAATGATACTTTCACACTGACACCTGACAAATACTTGGAACTACATCAGTGTTTACCATACGCTCTTTACTCTTCTTCACGTGATCATAATAGTGATGAGGCTATATACCTACACTACCTCTTCGGCTTACCTTCCATTTCTGGTCCTTTAGAATGTTGGAGTTCTTATTTATTCAGCTTGACACTGTCGTGTTACCTGCAGAATCCTGGAATCAAGAAGGACGTTCTTTGCGAAGAGAAGTTAAAGAGCATCTTGGAAGGGAAAGACAGGGTGGGTATCTCGGAGATTGTCAAACTGCTATCGTCGCAACCTGTCAGAGCACGATGATTGTTTCCTCGGCCTGGTTAGATTGTTCTATGTCGATGTCTGGTCAATGTGATTGTTACTTTGTAGACGGCTTAAGATATGAAAAGGGGGTTGAATTGCATCTTTGCTGGGGGTTAGACAGCTTCAATTACTAGCTCATTGCTTGTCTAAGCATTTTGAGTTCGGTTGCTCTAGTCATGGCAATACTAACATTCATTTGCTAAGCCTGATTCCATCTTCTGTCACGAGAATACTTACTGCTGCTTATTTTTCTCGTGGAAAGGATGAGAACTCGAGCATCCAAAAATCAGGAGACATACATGAAAACATAAATGCTGATGCTGGTTCTCGTTTTAGTTACTTGGCAGCTGATTTGTTTTTCTTCTTTTTTAACTTTCAATTTTTGTTGTGTTTACCAAGTTTTTCTTTGTCTTTCTCACAAATGCCTCGAATTGATCAACTCTTGTATGAATTTATAAATCTTTATTTGTGCGACTTACAATTACATTGGATTATCGACTAGTTTTAGTTCACCAAAACTCATTTAAGTTACTTACAAAAATTTAATTTAAAAAAAACTATCAATTTTTTAATTAACTTGCCATCTTTTATTTGTCTTGCTTCCTGCTTAGTGATATATATATTTGCCAACTCTCTGTAGAAATTGGGTAATAGAATATTAGAAGAGCTATAATTTTCTTACGATACTTTCAATGCCAAAACTTTTTGTTACATCAATAAAAAAATGACTACTTAAGTGTCTCCAGCAACATTATCCGGCAAAGAGTCCTACATGGCTACTTTTAAAAAATTGAAGTCCAACGTGGACAAAAGACAAAACGTGGCATTTCTGACTAATTCGACTTCATTTGAGGTAAATTGCATACCTGAACAAGGGACAGCTACATCGAATATGTGGAAGGAACGCCAATTGCAGGAGCAATTTGAAGAGAACATTGTGAAAGAAATACTTGCCATTCGAATTAGGCCAAACTTAGAAGAGACAATAAAACAAGCATCCTCATCATACCATCCACCTCGGTCCCTATGGACTAAGATATGGAAGCAATACACTGACCCTAAAATCCACATCTTTTTGTGGAGCATGTGCCAAAATGCCCGAAGGAGAACTTGTGCAAAAGGAAAGTAGCACCTGACCCGCTTTGTCCAATTTGTCGGAAGACCACCTGGAACTACTGAAAATATCTTTGTCCTCTGTGACTGGACCAAAGCAATCTGGTCAAATCGAAGATTGAATGTGCAGGCATCTCCGATGAACATAACAAGGATAGACAAATGGGTAGTTGAAGTGCTTATCTCAAGAGCTGGTTCTTCTTCTCGAGAATGGGTTGTCGGAATCCTATGGCTAATTTGGAAAGAGCGAAACGCATTTGTATTCCAGAATAGACGACCCAACCCAAAAACAATTGTCGAAGATGCCCAAACACTAACCAACACCTTCCGCCGGTGGAACATTCATGCGCTGAATCGGTGGACGGAGAAGAAAAGGCTACCCGAGCAATGGTCGCCACCAGTAAAGGGGGTCTGGAGATTCAACTTGGATGGGTCTTGGCTCGACGGCTTTGAAGAGGGATCGGCGGCGAGAGTGTGTCGAGATCACCAGGGAGTGATAATGGCTGGATTCGCAAAGAATTTTGCAGCGGCTTCAGCCCTTGAGATCAAAGCCCTAGCGCTAAAGGAAGCGTTGGAGTGAATGGTAGATACCACCGAACTCAGGCAAAATGGTGCGTAGCACGTGGAAGTCTGGACAGATAATGAAGCTGTGATTAAATTCTCAGCTGAATCAAGCCAAAGCTCATGGTATCTGAGGAGTTTTTTTTGAGGATTACAAAGACTTATTAGCTCAATTGAAAAGCGTTTCCTTAGCCCACTGCTCACGGGAAGCCAACCAAGTTGCAGATTGGATCGCGAAGGCAAAACGGACAAGGATACTCCCTTGTAATTGGCTATCTAAGCCACCCCAACAACTTTGGAATGTATTATGCCTTGACTCTTGTCTTCAAAACTTGTGTAGTACCACTTTGAATGAATGAATGAATTGGCACCTCTTTGGACCAAAAAAAAAAAACAAGGGACAGCTACCGCTTTGTATCCAATCTCTTTATGCCCTTCGTAGCCCCTAGATGTCGACGAGAACTTGAGGTTTGAAGGAGGAGGAGATCTTGTCTTGACCCGATTCATCCCGAGCGACGTCGGGGGAAGTGTAGGCATCGACTAATTGGGCTCACAATCGAGCCATTTCTCGTCGTTGTGATTATCGCCGCCTCTGCCACCCCAGGCCATTGCCATGGTAGCTCGTCCGCCTTATTGTTGCTCTTCAATTGTCATAAGTTGGGGAAAGGTAAAAATAAAAATCCTAAACTTATTGTATTTGTACCGATTTTATTCTAAACTTTTCAATATGATTAATTTAGTTATAAATCTTTTCACATTGGTATCTAGGATGGACTTAACAAGAAGTCTAATTTTTTCCCCGAAAATTGGCAAGCCCCTCGTTGCATCACCATATGCGAGTTGAAGTGAAGCCAGAGTGATCCTTACGCCTATTACACGAGCAGAACCTACACCATGGACGAAATAGAATTTTGTCAGACCTAATATCGACTCGGGAATTCGAACTCGTGACCAAGGAGGACTCCGCCGGGCGTAAGCCTTCTTTAACCAACTCGACCAACTATCTCACTTTGCCTGTTAAGATTTTGACCATGAATGTAGCTTGGGATCGTGGCTACGACTTTGAATTTTTCAGAGAAAGCAGGTGTTGATAAGTCTGAGAGTCGACAACGTGCGGTTCTTTTCTAATACAAGATGATGAAGTGAATATCTCCCCTTTTCTCTGGGGAAACTCCCAAAAGTCAACAATGTCCATCCATTCTAACGTTATCATATTTTCACATTAAAGAGCTCAATTTCAAGAGTGCTTCTTGAGAAATGTTTGATTTGACTGTACCAATTACTCAATTGACTTTCTTGGTCGAGTTCTTTCATAAGCGTTAGAGGTGGTAACATTCCTTTGAGCTCTCCATGCTATAAAACATATTCAAAAAATGATTTCAGTGTCAAATTTCCATCGGTACATTCCATGGAATCCTCCATATATTATAGGGGTAAGTTTTTTTTTTTGGTCGAAATATATAGGGGGTAAGTTTAACTGAAGCAATAAAAACTTGTTACGAAAAAAGCAATTAAATTCTAAAATTTTTTAAGGAAAAATTTCAATTTGATACCCAAAGTAGAGCCATTTTCTCAAAAAGGGGTGTAAAGTGGACAAAATATCAAATAAGGACCTAAAGTGCCCAATCAGTCTGAAATAGGGGCCCAAAATGCCTATTTAATGTCAAATAAGAGCATGGACTTGTCGACCAGTTAAATTCTTACCGGCTGACGAGCACATTACTATTCCGGCAATCAGAACAGGGACAATTTTGTGTTTCATTTTTTTTTTCCTCTTTTCCTTTTCTTCTTCTTTTTTTTTTTTTGGTTTCCCTCCGCTGGCCATAGCTGGCACTGAATCTAGCGAGGGTTCCCCTCGCCCGCCTAGCCTAGGAGAGGGCAGCCCTCGCCGGCATCAGGCGGCCCTCGCACACCCAACCTAGGCGAGGGCGGCCCTCCCCGGAAGTCGACAAAGGCCGCCCTCACCTAGGTTGGGCGCGTGAGGGAGGGCTACTCAACGTCGGCTCGTTCGATCTAGTGAGGGTCGCCCTCGCACGTCCAGCCCAGGCGGCCCTTGCCCGCCTAGCCCAAGCAAGGGTGGCCCTCACCCGACGTCTGTGAGGGCGGCCTCTTCTTGAGGCCAGCCACCTTCACTGGCACCAGCCACCTTCGCCGGCGCCGGCTATGGCCGGCGGAGGGAAACCAGAAAAAAAAAAAAGGAAGAGGAAAAGGAAAATGAAAATGAAAAGAGGAAAAAAAAGTGAAAGATGAAATTGCTCATGTTTCGATCGCCGAAATAGTGACGTACTCGCTAGCCAAATAGTATTTGATCGGCCGGCGAACCCTTGCCTTTATTTGAGACTAAATGGGTACTTTGAACCCCTATTTGAGACTGATTGAGCACTTCAGGTCCTTATTTGACACTTTGTTTACTTTGAACCCTTTTTTGGGGAAATGACCTTACTTTGGGTACCAAATTAAAATTTTCCCATTTTTTAATTTGAACAATCAAGTCCCAAGACTTTTTCGATTAGTAAAGTTTGTCCAATTAAGTGCATCCGTTAATTTTATCCAATTTGAGTGATGAAAAATATGAACGTTTCCATGTTTTTTTATGACATGCAGGTTGAAAAACTAAAAAAAAGAAAAAGAAAGAAAAGAAGATAGAGAGATGATCGCTTGGGGATCTCTCACGGTGGCCGAGGTTGCTTGAATGGGGCGGCGCCATCTCCCACCTTCGCCGACCACAAGCAAGAACCAATGGCATTCTCCACAAGCAGGCAAGGGCCTCCAAGCTCTCTCCCAGCCTGCCACCACCATGCAAGGGGTGGCCGGACCTCTCAACTTTGATGCGAGCTTTGGCCCGCCCTCGCGAAGTGGTGGTGAGGCACCACCACCATGCGCTAGAGCTACTGAACCTCACTAATGCCGCTACTTGGTTGAAAGATCAATCTCTCCTTCTGTGTTTCTTTTTCTTGAGGTAATTTTTCCTTTTTCCTGTTTTTTTCTTTTTTTGCTGACACGGTGTCCGTTTGGTGCTAGCCATCGCCACATGGTCTCCAAAACATTAAAAAAAACCATATTGGCATTTTTCATTAAAAGTTGGATGGACCTGACAAAAGTACTTGATCGAACAAATTGGATAAATTTTCGGACTTAATTTCACAAATTGAAAATTTTTAGAATTTAATTGTATTTTCGTGACGAGTTTGAGAACTTCAATTGCATTTATTCAGAAAAATCATACTCTGTTGAGATAATGCTAAGTAGAGACAAAGTGAATATTCAAACGGAAAAACATAATCATTAAGGCCGTTCCTTGATTCTCTGTCATTATCTAAATGGTGATGTGGCCTTCTTAGAAAATTTTGTTGATTATTCCATTATTTCCAAGATAGAATAGTATATTTCCTTCCCTTTTTTCTTTTATTGTGATATCTCTTTTCTTTTGAGTTTCAAGGTAAATGAGTACAATTATAATTAGTGTTTAAGTGATAAGAATCTTCATAGATATTTTCAATGAGTTTTCTTCTTTTTCTATATATGGTTTATTTGATTTTGAAGTGGTTTCATAGCTCGATTATTTAGCATTTCAAGTAGTGTAAAAAGAAGTTTAGGAATTACAGAGTGGATACTTTTAATGTACCGATTGATTGGCCCTTGAGTTTAGGAAAAAATTTCCCAAATATGCTAATTAGTCCATCTACACATGATAAAGATGTGATCAAAAGAGAAACACACACACACACATATATATATGTTACTTTTGAATATATATATAAATATATATATATAACGTGTGTGTAGATATCCGTGCCATTCTTATGTAATTGCACTTCTGCTTAACGTAGCCATTTCTATGAATAGTGAAATTTCATGAATTGATTGAGAGTGATTATGCTCTAAGATAGGACAATGACATAAAATAGTCCATGAACTTTGATTTAATGTGTAATATAATCCCTAAATTTTTAATTTATTCAATGTGATCATTAAGCTTTAGCCTAATATACAAAATGGTCCCTAAACTTTTAATTTATTCAATGTGGCTCTTTGACTTTTGATATATGTTCCAATTAGTTCCATGACTATATGAAGATATTCAATGTTGTCCTTCTATTAATTCAAGTTCGGGAGCAATATTCAATATTTTCATATAGTTCAGGGACCAGACTAAACATGTATTAAAAGTTTATGATTCATAGTGAACAAATTAAAAGTTAAAATGTGATATTACATACTGAGCTAAAATTCAGAGACTAATACCACATTACACATTAAATCAAAGTTCATGGACTATTTGTATTATCATAAAGAAAAAATCAACTCCATTATTTTTAAATTCTAAACTTGAAAGTACTTTATATAAAATGAGAATGATATACGATTCTAATTGAAACACAATAATGAAATTGCTATTTAACAACACGCTTTCTGGCATGTTTCGTGCACACTAAGTAAGAAACGTACATCTCTACCCGCAACACGGGGGAGCGTATTTCTTGAATAATTAATTGATGGTCAAACCGATTTCTTTCAGTGTTAAGAGATTTTTCTTATCCGCCAGACCGGACCGTCCAATGTACACGTGCGCCATGGTCCCATTCCAAAAAAAAGAAAAAAAAAAAGAATTGCTCGGAGACGCGTCGTTTACGCGTATTTCCGACGCGTTCTCATATCAGTGGCCTTATAGAAAAGAATAAACTATATATACGCCCCACGGCCCCAGCCGTTACGTGTTCCTCATTCTTACCATCCCGATTTCGGAGAGCGATTTCGGCTGCGAATTCCAACAGGTACGAAGGAAAAAGGTCTCCCCTTTCTCTGTTCATGGCGATCCTCAGGTTCTTTGGGTCATCCGCTCCTAATAGCAACATTGTTTTTGGCGAAATCTTTGCGTCTGGTTGTGTGATTCCGCGGTTGATCGCCGCCGCATCGGCGGCGGGCTAGAGGGGTGGTGGTTCGGATTTGAGAGATTCTGCATGTTTATTGTTCGAGTGAGTCACCCTGTGCTTAGCGATGAGATTTGTCAAACCGAACGGATGCATCTTTTGGGATCGCTTTGCGGGTCTCGAAGATTATTAGGTCCGTGGGCTGTAGAGGGAGAGGATCAGATCCGATCCGATCCGATCCGATCCGCCCTGTGTGAGGGCCATTCCTTGAGTTAATGCAGGTGTATGACAAGAAGGATGTTTTGGGTTTTAAACGCTGAGTCGGGGGAGTATCACAGAGTTGACCTGGTGGGTCGTCGAGTGCTTGTTACGTGATCGGTTTTCTTTTCAACCGGTTGGAGTTTTGCAGATCAATCGCGATTATCGACCGTGCCCCCTGTTTTTAATGGAATTGTGATATTTTTTCTGACGAATTGGGAAGTGAGAGAACGGAGGTTTACACATGAGAAAATGTCTAGGATGTCGTTTATGAAAAGGGGGTGGTGCTTAACTCGCTCTTGATCGAGGTAGATTTTCCGATCTGCGAAATAGAGGCTAGCTGTGGGAAGTTGTCTCTGTTTTTTTTTAGCATTCGTCACGCTGGAATAGGTTCTCTGATTCTTTTTTGTGGTGTTGGCTTTCCGCCCATGATCCGACATTCTGAATTTTGGGTTCTAAATTTCTAGTGGTTCTCACTGGTCGGCATATTATTTGGTTGGTTTACTTCATGTGATCTTCTAGCTTTCCCTTAATTCTTTGATGAAGTTGTCTGGCTGATCGCATGCTGAAATGCGCTGACCATATTGTGGATGTTGTCGCGGGTCATTGTTCATTGTTAGAAGTAGCATTACATCAGTACTCATCTTTTACGGGGGGCCAAGTTACGTAATTGTTTCATATTATCTCTCATCTGCTTTATCTTTCAATCTGTATTGATGCCACGATATTCCATTCGGGGATTTCGATTGTTAAACCTGCGAATAATTCGCCAACGCTCTGCTTAGGTGATATTTCTTGTGTTTGTAATTTTCTACTTTATCTCAAGAGATTGTGTTTCTCCTGGCAGCGAAGCAAACTTTGTTTTTCTGAAACAATGGGAGGCGGAAAGGACAAGCACGACGAATCTGACAAAGGGCTGTTCAGCCACCTAGGGCTTGGCGGTTCCCATGGATATCCTCCTGGCCAGCACCTTCCACCTGGTGCATACCCTCCTCAAGGTTATCCTCCTCAAGGATACCCTCCTCAAGGAGGTTATCCACCGCAAGGATATCCCCCGCAGGGATATCCTCCACAAGGTTATCCTCAGCAAGGTTATCCGCCCTCAGGATATCCCCCACAAGGATATCCCCCCGCAGGCCATTCTGGCCAGTCCGCTGCGCACCATTCAGGTATACTTTTGATCTTGCTCGGTTACTTCATAATTGCATAATTGCAGGATTCCTTCTCAGTTTGTCATGTTTACATCGTCATATATGCTTCTGGCCTTGGGTTATCTATTTAAGGAGCACCTTTACTGTAGTGACACTTTAGATTAACCCGAAATCAATATCAGACGGCCCTTGAGAGTTTGCTCATAATTAGAATCGCTCGACTTGTTCTTTTGGTAGCTCTAGTCGTATCATGGTATTTCATATCGATGTCCCATTTGATTCTTCAGGTCTTGAAGTTGTGAGTTTGATTGGAATTGAAATGTTAATTTTTGGCGACGCATGGAGATAGTCGACATAATGGGGTTTCCCTCTCATCTCGTTTTAATGTAGGGCACGGAGGTATGGGGGCTCTTTTAGCTGGAGGAGCTGCTGCTGCTGCTGCTGCTTACGGTGCCCACCAGTTGTCTCATGGCACTCATCACATGTCGCATGGCGCCCCCTACGGCGGGTATGGCCATGGCCTCGGCCACGGGAAGTTCAAGCATGGGAAATTCGGCAAGCACGGGAAGCATGGGAAGTTTGGGAAGCATGGCAAGCACGGCATGTTTGGAGGGAAGTTTAAGAAGTGGAAGTGATTAACCGTGTGATGAAAGTTGAAGCAAATAATATGCCTCAAACTTTTATGCATAACCGATGACTAGACTATGGTCTCTTTGAATAAACCTTGCTTTTCAAACATGGATACTGATCTCTACATTGGATGTGTCTGACGTTTTTTATTTCCTTCTAGTACTTTACCTATACGTATGTACCATCCCTTTCCAACAAAAGCTGGTTGCCCAGCGGGGAGCGCCTGGTTCTTCCCGAACGAAGCCGCTTTTCCCTTTATTTTATGGTAAATGCTTGCATTCGCGTCGACTTCACGATGTCTCGAGGAAAGTGAGGTCACCTTAACGTATCTTTCGATAGCATTTGTTGTTGTGGCCGTTCAGGTCAATTGCCAAAATGAGTATTCGAGATGTGAAACGATGTAGCCGTAGACAATGGTACAACAATCCTAGTGACACTGTGAGGTACATTGGCTTATTAAGCATCGTTTTCATTATAAATGATATAGGTCACTCGCTATTTCATGACATAATTGCCGGCCAATAAAAATGGGAGAAATTTGGGAAAACAGGAGAGACATTTACGAAATGATACCGACACGAGAGATCTCTGAACTGTTTTGATCTGTGGAATGCTGCTCGGAATGTTTTTCCCTATGCAAGAAGTCGTTAAGCTATCTATTTTTTTGTTAGTGCTAATCCTTCTGTTAAAAAGCCTAACTGAGAATGTTGATGTGAGGATTAGCTGCCCCAATGGACCTTACATGGCAGCAACTTGGCGACTATGTGCATATTATAAATTTTAATATTTGGAAAGAAAAGAAAACGTTGATTTATCATTTTGCTAGGAAGAAATTCAAACAAACAAAAGCAAAAATAACTAGGACCGGCTAACAGACGAGGTCGCCGTCACCTTCCAGCCACTAGAGAGAGAGAGAGAGAGAGAGAGAGAGAGAGAGAGAGAGAGAGAGAGAGAGAGAGATGATTTCAGGTTTTTTTTTTTAACATGTGATTGCTAAGTACAAGTCAATTTCATGGCCCAAAAAAAACGAGTACAAGTCAATTTAGGTCCCCTCACCACGTAGAAGTCACTTCAGAGATGCACTCCCAAAAGGTTGCCAAGACTAGGCACGGATATGACTAAATCTATGAATGAAGGTCTCTATCTATTAGGTGGGAAAAATATAAAAAAAGTCATTTATATGTTATATTTGTATCAATTCGGTCATAAACATTTCAATTTAATTATTTAATCCCAAACATTTTGCATCTAGTCAATTTAGGCTAGAAACCGCCGACGTGGATGTCAACGAACCTACGTAATACAGTCGGCACTAACGTTAAATTTTTTTTTGTAATTTTTTAATAATTTTTTCCTTTCTTTTTTTTTTCTTTCCCTTTTCTCTTTGGCAGTGGTCGGTCGCTAGCCATCGACAACAAGCCATGCCCGGTGAGGGTGAGTGCCGGTGAGGGCCCCCTCGCCAAATCTGGCAAGGTCGACCCTCGCCCAGGCTTGGAGTCTAGTGCAAGGGCTAACCTAGCCAACCTCACCGAGCGTTGTCAGGGTGAGGGTTGGCCTCACCCTTGCTCAGGCGACGCCTGGCAGGGCCAACCGTTGCTGGCGCCAGCCATGACTTGTGGCTGGAAAAAGAAAAGGGAAAAGAAAAAAAAGAAAGGAAAAAAAAGAGAAAATTTATTAAAAAATCACAAAAAATATATAAATAATATTCACGTTAGTGTCAGTCGTGCCACGTAAAACGATTAGCATTCACATTAGTAATTTCTGGCGTAAATTAACCGGATACACTGAATTGGTACAAATGAAAAGATTTAAGAATATATTGGTATAATTTAAAGATTTATAACTAAATTGATACCAATGCAATATTTTTATGATTTTTTTGATACTTTTCACTTTATCAGGCTAACAAATTTGCTTCTCTATGGGAAAAATCAAAATAGCTCGGGAGAAACCCCCGAACCCCGTCTTCTTTTTCCTTGTGTTAGATTGTTCGTGACCCACATGTATGAGACGACAAGCTACAACTTAGAAGTATTGTTTCTAAATGAACTATCTGAATAGAAAGGTTATTTATTCCATTTCTTTATCTTGAACGAAGTGAGGATTTTCAATCCTACTGACGGCACGAAAGAGATTATAGATTAACTAATGGGCTGGTTTAAGAAATAAAGGGATTCTACCGCACATAGCTTGCTTCGAGACTGAAAGGAAAAGTGATCCTATTCCTCACTGCTCACAAAAGATAGGATTGGAGGCTGAGGCCCGAGATTGGAATGAAGAATGCATTGGACGACAATACCGACCGAGACTAAAGAGTTAGTTGATTGTTTAAGGTACACCGTTGACTGAGCACAGTGAAGGAAAGAAGAGAAGTAAACAATGCATGAACTATTTACCAAGCCCTTCTTCTCCCCAGAAAAGAAGCGCTAGGTTCTTGTCAAGATTCATTAGTACGATTACGATGTTGGAGAATCCCAAGAAAGTGACTGACCTCTTGATACTCCAAATTCAAACGGTTATCATCCTCCAATACTCTTCGTACCTTGTCCATGGATGGGAACAGGCAGAAGACAACCAATGAGTATATGTTGAAACTCGAGATGATTGTGCTGGGACAAGTTAAAGGAGCCGATTGTCTAAGTTCCTCAATGGCATTTCATGCTAGGTCTCAAAAGAGTCTAGGAGAGCCTGGCGAGGTTCAAACCCGCAATCAATTCTAGTATCAAAGGAGAAAATATGGACTTCTAAGATTTCTTACCTGAAAAGGCGTTCTCTTAAGAGCGGCTTCAAAAACATGAAAGTTTTGTAGATGATTCCTTTAAAAGAGTTCTTTTTATCTGTTGACAGAGGCATGTCAATAGACAAAAATGCACTAATTCTTGTTTATTGTGGAGCCCCATGTAATCAACATACAAAGCATGCATCGTAATGTTGTGGTATCGCGTTGCATTTGAAAATGTGCGAGAGCCGAAAGTTTTGTTGAAAATAGCGCGGACATACGTGAAGTAAGGATGTTTTAACAACATGAAAATGAAGCTAAAGCAATCAGTTGTTATCATCATTTGGCAAACACATACCCTCAGATGTGATCTGCACGCTTCGATATTGAATCGTTTATGCTAATACACCTACGAAAGGTCAAGACTCAGGCCATGCAAAGACTCGGTATTTTGCTACGTCCCTCTTTGTTTCCAGCAGTACAGAGAGTGCATTAGATAAAGATAGAAGATGAATAAATATGTGATGGATTTTATGTATCTTTTTCTCCTGAGAGTGCATTGGAAACAAATAGAAAAGAACAGTTGAGAGATCGTGTGATACATTAGGATAAAATTTAGAGATCGCATTGAACAAATTAAAAATTCAGAGATCACATTACACATTTAACTAAAATTTATGGGTAATTTGTGTCACTGCCCCAAATAATTTTGATAGAAATCTATTTTGGGATTTATATCTTCTAGAGTGATCTATTTTGGGAAAAAAAAAGTTAAGAGTGCGATTGCTTCGCGGAAAACTCAATGATAAATTAAAATGATTTCCCGAAAAGCATTTTTTAGGAATACAATTTGTTTTCCTTTATTTGATGATACACGATCGAAATCACTAATGTTTGGATTTCATTGGAAAATAATTTTAATTTCATGACTTTATCTTAGGCAAATTTTTTTTTGACTTTTTTATTTCTCTTATTTCTTTTTATTTCAAAATTTTCTTTTCTTTTTTTAAATCAAAATTTTAATCATTTTTTAATTTTCTTTTTCTTTTTTCTCTTTCTTTTCTTTTTCCTCCTTTCCTGCCTAGACCGGTCGGGGGATGGCCACAACAAGCTTGCCCACCTACGGCTACAAGCAAGCTTGGGCTCACAAGCCTCCGGCCTAGCTCGAGCTTGGCTCGCCTAGATCTGGCAAGCCGCGAGCTTGCCGGCATTGACAGAGCTCTAGCTAACAAGCTCGCAGCTCACTAGCCTCGCCCAAGCTTGGGCTTGCCTTGGCTAAGCCTCGAGCTCAAACTTGCTGCGGCGAGGTTGGCTCGCGCCTGTGGTCAGTTGTCAGCCGTTGTTGAGGTCAATAATCGGTGGAGGAGGAAGAAGGAAAATAAAAAAAGACAAAAGAAAAAAGAAAGAATAGAAAAAGGAAAAAGAAAAGAAAAGATAAAATATTAAAAAATTCAAGATAACAATTACGGAAAGTGTTTTAATCTTCTTACATATTGAAATTCACTTTCATAATTTTATGCATGAATATTTTCATTAATCGAAAAGTATTTTCAATTTACTGGTCATTTTCTACGAACCAAACGAATGAAAATTTGGAAAATCAATTCCTGTAAAACATTTTCCTCCAAACAAATGCACCCTAAGAGTCAATACCCAAGCACTCAAATATAAAAGGTTAATATCGCGAAAAATCCTAAACTGGTACATTTATGACAAATTTACTAAAAACTAATTTTTTTATTATAAAAAAAACTCTAAATTGGTATACTATTGACAAATTTACCATCGGGTAGTTTTCATTAAATTTTACAGTCAAATTACTGAGTTAAATGATGATAGTTGATAGATGTATTAGTTTGAGGTTTTACTCTTTGTTTGTCACATATGTACTAGTTTGTGGATTTTTTTTTGTATTAATCCAATTTAATAGAGGGCAAATTTGTTATAAAAATTTTTGGTAGTTAAAAAATTAGTTTGTGATAAATTTGTCTTAGGTATACTAGTTTTGGATTTTCGTGATATTAATCCCAAATATAAATGGCAAGTTTTGGCAAAAAAGAAAAAAAACTATATAAGTGCGGCAAAGTCACATAATTATTATTAGAGTTTAATACCACGAAAAACCTCAAACTTGTGCACCTGCAACAATTTTACTATAAACTAATTTTTTGACCACAAAAAATCCCAAACTGGTATATCTGTGATAAATTTACTCCGAACTATTTTTTTGACTACCAAAAACCCTATACTGGTAAACTTTTATCTCGAATTAATTTTTTAACCATCAAAAACCCCAAACTGGTACATTTATGACGATTTTACCTAAAACTAATTTTTTTACCACTAAAAACCCCAAACTTGTACATTTATAATAAATTTATCTTCTGTTAGTGTTTGCTAAATTGGAATAATATCACGAAAAATTACAAATTGATAAACTTGTGATAAATAAAGAGGTAAAATCCCAAACTAGTACACACGTCAACTGCCATGTGTCATCAAATTTAGCACTTCGATAATAAAATTTAATAGAAACAAACGATGGGTAAATTTATCACAAGTATACCAGTTTTGAGTTTTTTATGGTAAAAAAATTAGTTACGGGTAAAATTATCACTGGTGTACCAGTATGAAATTTTTGGCGGTCAAAAAAATAGTTCGGCGTAAAATTATCACAGGTGTATCAGTTTGAGATTTTTTATGATAAAAAAATAATTTAGGATAAATTTATCATAAATATACTAATTTAAGAATTTTTGTGGTATTAACCCATGTTATTGGACACCACAAAAGTTGCAAACCACCGGAGCAGGTCAGAGAGGAAACGGGTCGGACCCCGTAGGAGAAAACCCTAGGTGGTGGCGTTGAAGCGGATCTCTCCGCTCAGCTTTGGCACCGCGCCAGGAAAACGTTCCCGGCACACGCACCTCTTGCTCCTCCAATCTCCATCATCATCGCCGCCGTCGCCATCGCCATCGCCTCTCTCTCAGCCTCGCCGGTAAATTTCGCCTTCCCTTTCGAGCTCGAGGTCTCGTCTTCTTGTCGGTACTGCTGTCTCGGCTCTTGCCGGCTTCCTGGTTTTTTACTTACTGATGATTTGATAGGTGCCGATTCATCATATAGCTAGGGTCTTGAGGGAGGGGACTGCCGTGCGCGAGAGATGGCGGATCGGCTCACGCGTATCGCTATAGTAAGCTCCGACAGGTGCAAGCCCAAGAAGTGCCGCCAGGAATGCAAGAAGAGCTGCCCCGTCGTCAAAACCGGTACCTTTTTTTGGCTTTTTCCCCCCCTGCGCGAGCTGTGAAAAGTTGCCGATTGATTTCGGAAGGCGATACGAGTTCGGATGGTATTTTGATCGAGGATTTTGATTGGAATCCTTATGTGCTTTGATGATTGTAATCGATTGGTGGAAGTCTTCAATTTTGGTTTTTCGGGCGAGTTTGTGTTGGAGGAGTTGTAGCTCTGGACTGTTCGTTCAGCCCTTTTTCATTAGAATTCTCTATTCGATCGGTTTTAAGCTTATGATCTTCTGTTTTTGGTCCGTCTATGGTCCATTTTGGAGGAAAAATTATCATTTTAGCTGCTGGAAGTCTGTACTTGCTCGAGTTGCAACTTTTTGTCTAATTAATTTTTTATATTTGTTTTAGGAGGTATAGTTTAATGGTAAATGGCGGATATGACAGTAAGAAGTATATACAATTTATGTAATCTGCAACTATATATTTAGTATCCCTATTGCTGTGGATGAAGAATGGCATGACCTACTTGGAGATGATGTGTGCCCATACCATAACCCACATGTCATATCCTGCAGACATGGTTAAATCAAACTAATAAAATAGCAGAGTGTTGCAGATCATGAGTTGTCGAAGATTAGATCTTACGAACCTTACAAATTCGTACAACTTTAGGACTTTCTGAACTTGAAAAATTTTCTATGAAATTTACTGATTTTGGGTTCATCTACTTCTCACCAATGTTTTGAGGAATGAACTACTGAGTCATCATGAATTTCTAAAATAAGATATGGGCTTGCCACAGAAAGTCTAGAAGTTGCTCGATTCTCTTCTTAGGAAAATGCATCTTCCTTTCCTAATCTAATGGATTCCCCTTTTACTGCAACTGCAACAGAAGGGGCTCGGGGTGCACGCAGTTTGACTTTTATTCAACCACACCTGAAGCATTTTATAAATTTACAAATTTTGAAGCATAGGTTGACATAGAATTTTTTCATGAATGCTTAACATTTGAACAATTATTTATATTTTAGCAGGAAAGCAAAAAATTGCAGTTTTGCCATTTATAACCCCTAACAAATGCACCTTGCTGATCTATTTCTGAGATAAGCATTTTCTCCATGTAATATATTGGCTGGAAAATGTCTCACTATCAATTGTTTTTTTCTTTTAGGAAGTACATGATGATTCTAATTATGTCTATAACATTAGATGGGTTTACTTCCAGCTCTTAGGCTAATAGTAATGGCTTGCAAATGTAATCCTAGGGAATGAATTCTATGAGAATTCCTGGCTTGCTGTACCTCTATGATTTCTTAGGATCAAGCATGTAGAGATGCGTAGTTTTGGTGCTGACTTTGAACATGTCATGTCTCTCTGTGGTGAATTAGCATAGTATGTAACTCCTGTCGTGCTTGTTCATGTGCAGGTAAACTGTGTATTGAGGTTACTCCTCAGTCAAGGATTGCGTTCATTTCTGAAGAATTGTGCATAGGATGTGGTATATGTGTCAAGGTGTGTCATGGTGTTGTGTTTGCTGTTAAATTCATTGCGCTTGTGGTCAACTTCACTGACCTGTGACTAATTTTACAGAAATGCCCGTTTGAGGCAATTCAGATTATAAACTTGCCAAAAGATTTGGATAAAGATACTACCCATCGATATGGACCAAACACATTTAAGTTGCACAGGTAGCGGCTAATTGCAGTTGTTTGAAATTGTGGTTTTTAGATGCCTCATGGGTTGGATTCTCTGCTATTTTTTATGGTAAAGTCATGGGGTTTCTTGTTACAGGTTGCCAGTCCCACGGCCCGGTCAGGTTCTCGGTTTGGTTGGAACAAATGGGATTGGAAAATCTACTGCCCTCAAAATCTTAGCTGGAAAACTGAAGCCAAACTTGGGTCGTTTTGATGTATGATGTCTTTAGATGTACATATTTCTGCTGCTTCTAGGTTCCTTTTTGTTAGCTGACGTCCTGGACCCGTTCTGTTGCAGAATCCTCCTGATTGGCAGGAAATCTTGACATACTTTCGTGGTTCTGAGTTGCAAAATTATTTCACTCGGATTTTGGAGGATAATTTGAAGGTGCGGATGGATTTGATTCTGGCTGTTCTCTTCTATGTCTATAACATATTATAGCGATGCATATTTTAATATAATGCAGCTAGAGAAATAATGTTCAGGTTAGAGAACTTGTCCGAGTAAACTGTGGATGTCCTTGAAAAAGTTCATCTGGGGCAGGTTCTAGTTGCAGCAACTCATGGTGAATTATTTAATTGAGTGTACTAATCTTGCGACTTTGTCATTTAGTTCTTTTCCCCTTAAATTTTTACTCTCTTAGATTGGGTTGTACTTCTGCTGAACTACTGGTTCATTCCTTGTCATTCTGAATATTTTATGATGGGGATTATCCTGAGTGTGTCATTTCGTTGTCTCGATCTTAGCGCTGCATATTGCGTTTTCCTCCTGCTAAACTGTACTCCCTATATGCAGGCTATTATAAAGCCCCAATATGTTGATCATATTCCAAAGGCTGTTCAAGGCAATGTGGGACAGGTGCTTGACCAAAAAGATGAAAGGGATATGAAAGAGGAACTCTGTGCTGACCTTGAATTGAATCAGGTTAAGGATCGGAATGTTGGTGATTTATCAGGTGGCGAGCTCCAGAGGTTTGCCATTGCTGTTGTGGCAATACAAAATGCTGAAATATATATGTTCGATGAACCTTCAAGTTATCTTGATGTGAAACAGAGGCTCAAGGCGGCCCAAGTTGTGCGATCTTTGCTTAGGCCTAATAGGTTTGTCTTTGTTTAATAATTTAATTGTTTGCTTTCTAATTTGTTTTGTCTGCATCTTGATGTTTGGTATTCTGTTGATGCTTCTCAGCTATGTAATTGTCGTGGAGCATGACCTTAGCGTCCTCGATTACTTATCAGACTTTATTTGCTGCCTATATGGGAAACCTGGTGCATATGGAGTTGTAACCCTTCCCTTCTCTGTTAGAGAAGGAATAAATATCTTCCTAGCTGGATTTGTTCCCACTGAGAATCTGCGGTTCCGTGACGAGTCTCTTACTTTCAAGGTGTCCATTCTATCGCTTCACATGGATATAGTTCATTCTGGTGTGGCAGACTTCTATAATTCTGGTTGTTGCTTTTCTTCCTAGGTTGCTGAGACTCCACAGGAAGCCACTGAGGATGTCGAGACTTATGCACGGTACAAATACCCCACTATGACGAAAATTCAGGGAAACTTCAAGCTAAAGGTCGCGGAGGGTGAATTTACTGATTCACAGATTATAGTAATGCTGGGGGAGAATGGGACTGGAAAGACTACTTTTATTAGAATGCTGGTAATGCATATTTCTTGTTTTAGTTGCATGCTCTGCTTCAGTTGCTTCTAGCATACCAATTACATACTGTTATTCGACGATCATGCAAAGGGGTTGCGGTTTGTAGGCTGGTTTGCTGAAACCTGACAGCGTTGAAGGAGATGATGTGGAGATACCTGAATTTAATGTCTCTTACAAGCCTCAGAAGATCAGTCCCAAATTTCCAGCTTCTGTTAGACATTTGCTGCACCAGAGAATACGGGATTCTTATATGCATCCTCAATTTGTATCAGATGTAATGAAGCCTCTTCTCATTGAACAACTGATGGATCAAGAAGTTGTGAATCTGTCTGGTGGAGAGTTGCAAAGAGTTGCATTATGTCTCTGTCTTGGAAAGGTAAATCTTCTTAGTTGTGATGGAATCTCATTGATGGGTCCTTTACAGGGATTATTTAAGATAAAATACTACAAGAATGCAACTTTTGAGTTGTCAGAGGTAGTGCCATGGCTTTTCTTGAGCTTTACAAGGAAATGTTCGTTCACGCTGAGCATATGTGTATCATGTTCCTGAATATGGACATTGGAATCAACTTATCATTTGCTTTGAGTTTTAAAAAGTTTTTGCATTGAATTTCTGGACATCTTCCTTTGCATTGTTTTTCTTTTACGTGATGTTTTTTCAGATTTTCTCTCTTTTCTTTCTATTGGGAGTGTTAAGAATGGTAGATGGCCCGTGCACCATTGCATCATACCTATTTCTTGGTTTCATTGTGGCATGATAGTTTGTAGTTTCCACCCTATCTGACATACATCATTTTGACATTTTCTGGTTGCAATTAAGCAGTAAAGCTTGTCACTTAAGTAAGTAAACTATAATTTGGTAAACATCTTATGCTTTGTACCAAAGAAGCATAACAATGAGTCCTGTGGATTGTATTTGTTATGCAGTTTTTTCGTTCAAAGTTTCTGCTCATTTTCTGAAAGATCCAAAAAGCCTTAGATATTACTGATCCGTGGATAACTAACATCTGGTGGATGGTGGCAGAGATCAAGTTGTTTCATTGGATACCAGCCTGAAATTTCTAGCATCTTAACTAACCTGTTTTATATGGCTGTTGTATTGTAAGTAGTAGATGTAGTTTAGTCAGTTCTGGCTACCTCATATTCATTAAGGCACTCATGCTGGTGTTTCGAATTTATATAATTTTGGCTGCCCCCCCTTACACACACACACGCACGCACGCCAACCTCTTCTTCTTCTTCTTCTTCTAAATTGTATATTATGAAAGCTTTGATACGCACCTAAAAATGAGTGATTATTTTAGAGAATATTGGGAGTTCCTTCGCCTCTTGTCAATATGTTATGAATAATGTAACCACGGGAATGTAGATGCATGATGGTGTAATACTTTGTCTTGTCTAATTTATGCAGCCGGCAGACATTTACCTAATAGATGAGCCAAGTGCATATCTTGACTCCGAGCAGCGTATTGTTGCTTCGAAAGTTATCAAGAGATTCATCCTCCATGCAAAGAAGACTGCTTTCGTGGTTGAGCACGATTTTATTATGGCAACTTATTTGGCTGATAGAGTGATAGTGTACGAGGGGAGGCCTTCAGTGGATTGTATTGCCAATTCTCCTCAGTCATTGTTAACCGGGATGAATCTTTTCTTATCTGTAAGGATTCCCTACTACCTTTTCATGCTATGCCTGATGCTAACTGTGAATATCACTGGCAAAATCTTTTAGAGGTGAAGAGGAATAGTAAATATGTGAGTGGTATTATTTACCAACATCAACATGTTACTTGTTGCTGGGTATGAGAGAAAAGTAAGGTCGTAGTTTAGTGGCAGAATCTCAATATGGCTACTTTTCATTTTTTGCATCAACACCTTTTTGACATTTCCAATTTTGGTTGATACTTCTTTCTTAAAGTGCATAATTTCTGCATGCTTTCACTCCCCACCAAAAAAATAAAGAAAGAAAAAGGGAATGTGCTGATTTGCTCTTGTTCATGTTTAATTTATGCACTTGCAGCATTTGGATATAACTTTTAGACGGGACCCGACTAATTATCGTCCAAGGATCAATAAATTAGACTCCACCAAGGATAGGGAGCAGAAATCGGCTGGATCCTACTATTATTTGGATGATTAATATCCTTGTCGGCAGGTTTGTCTTACTCGATCGTGCTCAAACATCAGATAGTCCTTCACTTGCACACTTAAATTTTGGTTATTGGTTGTGCATTTGCAGTTCTGGGTTGTTTGAAGCTTAAAGGGCACATGAAGGTGATGTGGCAGCGCAGGACTAACAATGGAAACCACAGTGCCATCCAAGAGTTGATGCTTGTTTTCTCAAACAGCTTGCGAGCCCCTTCAAGGACGCTACTTCAATGCAGTTGACCCTTCAATATGCCTTCTCCGTCCACCATTTTTGTTTCTGTTGTCTGATGATATATAGCTTAAAAAAAAATGCAACTTGGTTTTATCATTACTTGTTGCATCAAATTATTTGCTTGGTGTGTGAACTTTGTAGAGGAACAGGGAAAGATGGGAATCTGAGTAATAGAGGGTAACTAGTGCTTCTACTTTGCAGTACTTTGGCTGACACCCAAGAACGCCCATTCCCGCTAGAGAAATAAAGTGCACCTCTTTGATGTTTTGGACTTGTAGTTTCTGCAGTTGTCATTTTTCTATATTCTACACAGATTGTTTGCGGGTATGCATGAATTGACAACGTTATAAGACTTTTGCATTTTGAATGTTGGTATGTGGGGTTTCGTTTTTTCTGTTTTGATACGTGGAGTGTGACTGGTGGGTTTAGCCGTGGAAAGACGATATCGTTTGGGATGATGACACCACCAGTACCTTGACTTTTAATTGAGCACTTAGTTTTTTTCATTCAATCGAGTAGCCCATCTTTCAAATGTGTGGAGAGAAATGAATATTGACGCCGTTAAATAACATGAAGTATTCACATAGGCATCTAATGTGGTCTTCTGAGGTGATGTAACGTTAGCAAAGACTTCGACTGCCAAAAAGAAGAAGAAACGTTAACACAGGCAAATAAGATGGTTAAAATCGCCCACGTTGTTACTCTATCTTATCATCTCGCTCAACACCTTGTTAAGTGAATTACGTTACCAGTCTTGCCTAAATTTTGCCCAGTAGCCGAGTCACACTAGCAAAATCATATGGTGTGACAACTTATTCAAAGGTTTCTCACTAAGCTAAGTTTAAAAAGTTGAGGTAGTTCATTGAACAATAAAAAAGTTTGGGTATTCGATTGTACAACATACAAAAGTTCGAGTACTTGCACTCCTTATTTCAGTTATTTAATGGTTGTGCATGAGCTAGAGATGAGCAACTCGAAGATGTAACACCTCGGATCTACACTGTATAATATTGTCCGCTTTGGGTTTACTGATCTTTATCGCTTTAAAACGCGTTACACAGATATGGAACCTCAAGTCTTATAAACCAGTTCAGGACTTCCCCTAGGTGATGTGGGACAAAAGAAGCTCCCCCTCCCTTCATTGCGCACGTCCGAGGACCGAGGCACGGATACACTGCCATCCCTCCTCCCTGTGCACTACCACCTGGGCCATCATACTCTTTACCCCTTACGGGCACAGCGCCCTCGATATGGCGTCAACTTTGATACTTCCTATAACACCCCGGGTCTACACTTGTAATATTGTCCGCTTTGGGCCTACTGACCCTTACAGCTTTAGAACGCGTTTTACACAAGCTTTCGTTGTGCTGAGAACAAAGTCTTGAGGGGGATGGTAGTGCGTCCGCATCTCAAAGAGGTCAATATTGGGCTTGGGAGAAGGTTGGCGATGCGTTCGCGCCTCTGCCCAAGATAACGCATTTGAAAGCCGTGAGGATCAGTGAGTCCAAAGTGAACAATATTACACAGTGTAGACCTAGGGCAGTGCAGAAGATTAGCCAACAAAGTATTAGGTACTCTGCATGTATACTTCATCTTCTCATTCAGCTTCTAAGTATTCCAATGCGTGTTTTAACCTGAGTTTTCAACTAATCACATCTCGCTAGAGCATCCAAAGGCCACTATATATGACTAAACTATCTCGAACGAGTTTCTCTAATCTTATCCTCAGTCATTGTCACATGTACCTATTTCTATTGACTTCATTTCAAACCTTAGCATTCCTTGAGTGCCTTACGCATTCACATATCGGATGGAGTGGTACTTTGCGCATAATGTTTCACCTGCTGAACATTTAGTGCCATACAAAACATCGCTAGCCTTAATGGCCTCATATCAAATTGATTTTCTCTGAAGCTTAAGTATCATCGGTCGAACTTCTGCACTCTTCTTTCCTCCTATTTGTGATCGGAAAGGTCACTTTCTCTGCGTTCCCCCCTTCAGTTCGACGAATGGGCTACATGTTCCTTTCCTTAATTTGCCTACTTCAATGCTGCTGCAGCATTGTAAAATTAGCTGCCCCTTCATTACAAACAGATTCTTATTAGAAATATCTTTCTGCAAAGCGAACATGATCTAATTTGACTGTTTACGGCATACGCCCTATGTCACCCCTAACAATATAAACACGTGCCAATAAAAATTGAGAGCAGATGCAATGCAAAATGGTGCCTGCATCTCTGTGGTTCCGTCACATTTGGTGGATGTTCATCCTTATTAACCAATCTCTACAAGGCTGTACCCAATTGGCTTCCGTAATCCTTTCTCTTGAATCAATTCACGCAACTTCACAGCATCAATCCATTCCCCTGCAGCAGTATACATATTTGACAGTGCAATGTAATACCCGGAATTTTCGGGTTCCAATTTAAAGAGCAGCTCTGCAACTTCTCTTCCCATCTCTATATTGCCATGGTAGTTGCAGGAACTTAGCAAAGCACCCCAAATTCCCGGCTTGGGCCGAGTTTTCATCTTCTTGATAAGTTCATAAGCCTCAAACAGCTTTCCCGAACGGCCAAGCATGTCAACCACACAAAGATGATGCTCTGTAACAGGTTCAACTCCATACTTGTCCTCCATATGCTCATAATACCAGAGACCTTCTCTAACTAATCCAGCATGACTGCAAGCTGATAGAAGGCTTATAAAAGTGGTTTTAGTCGCTCTTATCCTGGATTCGCGCATTTTCTTGAAAAGTTTCAGTGCTTTCTTACCATTACCGTGGTACCCATGGGCAGAAATCATGGAATTCCAAGCTGCAATGGACTTCGCAGGCGAGTTTCTGAATACTTGACAAGCGACATCCAATCTCCCACAGTTGCTGTACACATCAACTAGAGCTGCAGATATAAAAGAATTCTCATGAAACCCTAATCTGAAAACTCGAGAATGAATTTGTGTTCCTAGCTGCATGTTGCCAAGCTGTGTACAGGCTGAGAGAATGTTGACTACGGTGATCTCATCATATTCAAATCCAAGACGTCCAAAGAGTTCAACTGCTTCCTTAGCAGCCTTGTTCTGACACAAGGCAGAAATCAGACAATTCCATGAACATAAATTGCTATTACTAATGGAACTGAAGACTAATCTTGCACTGGCAATATCTGTGCATCGTCCATACATAGTAATAAGTGCATTACACACACGGGTGTCTGATCCTATAGGAGTTTTGATAGCAAGCCCATGGATCAATGTCCCTTCAAGAAACCGCTCAAGATTTCCACAAGCTGATAAAACATTGACAAGCGTGATGGAATCAAAAGAGACATTATGTTTACTCATTCTGTTAAATGCTTCTAAAGCTTCCCAAAAGAAACCACTCTTTGAGCAGCCTGCAATGAAAGTGTTCCAACAAGTGAGATCTTCATGAACTGAATGCGTCGTCAATAACTTGCATGCTGCTCTAATATCTCCACTAACGACATACATGTGCATGACGGAATTTAAAGCAACAACGTTGTGTGAAAATCCAAGTTTTAACTGCAGACAGTGGATCGATTTTCCGAATCTGAGGTATTCAGGGGAATTACAGGAAGGAAGAATGGCTAATAGAGTAGGTAAGCTGCATCCTGAGCACCATATAAGCATTTTTTTGAATAAACTTTGAGCTTTCTCAGATAGGTCATTCTGGGAATACCCAGCGATCATTGTGTTCCATGAGATCAAGTCTCTCTCCGCAGTGGAATCAAACAAAATCTCAGCTTTCCTCACAGCACTGCATCTCAAATACATATTCAGAAGAGTGTTGGTCACCCGCGGATCAAGTCCCATCCCTCTGCGGGTAATGTAGCCATGAAGTGCTTTTCCCTCTATCAGTAGCACTGCATCTGCACAAACTGAAATTAGAGTAAGAAGAGTCACTGAATCAGGCTGGACGGATGCTGTTGATTGCATTTCATGAAGAAGATCAAAAGCTTCCAGAACCATTCCGTTTGAGGCATAACCATCAATCATTGTGTTCCAAGAAATGACATCATGGAGAGTCATTGCTCCTCTAAACATAGCCTCGGCATCCTCACTGTGTCCGCACTGAAAATAGAATGCAATAAGAGAGTTGGAAACAGAAATGCAGGGGCTTTTGTCGTAACCAATTTTGATTGCCAAAGCGTGCAAAGTACTACCACAACTTAGTCCTCCCAATGAAGCTGCAGCTGAAATAGCACACGAGAGACTTATACTGTCCCCCATTTCATCATACAGTGCTCTCTCTCTAAAGTAGAGTAGGCACCTTTTAGGATTGTTGTTGTGAAGACATCCACTGAGTATCGAATTCCAAGCAATATCATCTCTATAACCGATACCGGCGAAAATGCTCTCTGATGAGCTTAGATCACCACATTTTGCATACATATCCATAAGTGCATTACACAGAGAATAATCGGATAGCGTCCCCGACTTCATGCTTAAGCTGTGAACGACACGACCCTGAATCAACTGATTCGTGCGCGTGAATATTGACGAAACTATTAAAAGAGAAGTGGAATCAAAATCAATTCCACTTTCCATCATCTCGGAAAATAGATCCAGGGCCTGACCAAACCACTGGTTATCAGCCAAGGAAGTGATCATTGCATTCCAAGCGACCGCATCTTTATCAGGAATTTCATCAAACAAAGCGCGTAAAGCACTCGGGTCCGCCGCCCTTGAGTAGGCCATGAGCAGAGAGGTTGCGATGGGCAAGTGAGCGAGAGCCCCGATCTTGAGGGCCGAACAATGGGCAATTGGGACACCTTCTTTGTCACCTCCCACGGCGGACGTTTTGACGAAGCCAAGAACTCGGCGAAAGCGGCCATCTCGCGAATGCCATTCTCGGTCAGCCATTTCGTCGAACGGGACACGGACGGAGAAGAAACTGACAGATTGCACCAACGCACGGCGAGATTTAAGCATGCGAGAAGCACGGATTCCGGGTGGCAAATCATATTTGCGGATGAAACTAACATTGTCAGGAACTGAGCGCGCGAGTCCAGTCCCCAAACACAAGCTAGTCAATGTTCTCTCAGCAGCAGCAGCCTTCTTCGCTTCTATGACCGCTGCCTTCGCTTCGCACGGAAGAAAGTTGGAGACTCCAAGATCGAACGGCGAGCAAGTGCGTTCAGACAGCCGTGCTCGTGCAGACCGAGCGAGAACCTTCAAAGGGAACGGACTCAGGAACAAGCTCCGGCGACCCATAAACCATGGCTCGCTGGTCAATGATTTCGACTGAGATGGGCTGTTCAACAATATGCAGGTGAGTTCACAAAGAGCGTGGATGGATACCACGAAACAAGAAACATTCGCACGAGACCCACTTAGGAAAACGGTCGGACAAACATATTGCTCCTCGTGTGTTTTCTCCGAGGTCCACCAAGCAACGGTAATGCGCGCCATTGAAGTAAGGGCGCTTCTTAGGGGAGCGCAATTGGCAAATGCTTAGTTTCTTTTTTTTTTTTTTTGAGTTAATATCACAAAAAATCCTAAATTAATACATTGTGATAAATTTATCAAAAATTTATTTTTTGATAATATAAAATTTCAAATTGGTACATCTATGATAATTTTATCTTTCGTTAGTTTCCGTAAATTTTACTGTCAGATTTTTGAGTTAGATGACACGTGACAGTTGATGAGTGTACCAGTTTGAGGTTTTAGCATTCATTTGTCACATGTGTACATTTTTTATAGTATTAATTCAATTTAACTGAGGGTAAATTTATGACAAATATATTGGTTTGGCATTTTTTGTGGTCAAAAAATTAGTTTTGGATAAATTTGTTACGTGTGTACCGGTTTGGGGATTTTCATCATAAAAAAAGTAGTTTGTGATAAATTTATCACAAGTGTACCAGTTTAAGATTTTTCGTGGTATTAACTCTTTTTTTTCCTCCTATTCTCTTTCCTTTTACGATAATACTACGAGGGATAATTACATAAATAATCCATAAACTTTGTTCAAATGTGCAATATCGTTCCTGAAATTTCAATTTGTTTAATGTGGTCATGAAGTTTTTATATGTTCATTGTTGTCCCTAAACTTTTAGTAAATGTTTAATATAGATCCTACCATGTATTAAATAATTCATGGACTAAATTGAATATGTATAAAAAGTTTAAGAACCACTTTGAACATATTAAAAGTTCAAGGACAATATTACATATTAGATTAAAGTTCATGGACTACATTGAATAAAATAAAAGTTCATGAATTACATTACACATTAGGTCAAAATACATTGCACATCAGATTTACAATGAAAAATTTATCAATTTCATTTTGTGACATGATTTTGTTATTAACATGATATATTTATTGCACGAATCAAACAACTCTAACACGTTTAAATCAAGGGGAACCATTAGCTATTTTCCAATGTTACTCTTGTATGAAGTGATATCATGATTGTTTCCGTGATGTGACATACCTGAATTAACTCATTCGAAAGATTATTCATCTCATGATTTTGGCCTTTTGGTGTACAGGTACTATCCCAATAGGTTATCTATCCCACTTTCTATTACGTCAAAAGGCCTTCATGAGTAAAAATGTCCTAGGCAGGCTCTCTCCTTATCCAGTATGCAATTCAATTCATTCTTAATCCTTTGCCATCCTAAAAGCCAGGAGCCACTCCTTATCCAAGCTCTATCGCTTCTGTGACCACTCCCCGTCCTCATTGGGCCGGATCGTTAGAGTTTCTTCTCTTTATCCATCAGCGTTATATATCACTCAACCGAAGCTTTTCCAATAGTGACGATCTTGGCTACTTTGGCAACCAGTTTTCGCTAGCCGGATTGTGTAATTACAGAGTATGGCATGGGAAATGAAGCGACCACGTAGGCAGACTCGTTTAGTTTCGGGATGCTCCTGCTTGAAATGTTCACGGGGAAGAGGCCGACAGACAGCTGCGCTCAGACATGGTCTGAACCTTCATGACTTCACTAGGAGAGTGTTGCCCAAGCGAGCGACTCACCTTCTCGATCCTCTCCTTTTGATCGAGTATTATGCTTGCATCGGGTGCATCAACAAGCGGGTACCAGAGCCGGGCCACACCTACCGGGTAGCAAAATGCTCGAGCACATGGTTGGAATACCATGGAACAGCCTTTCGTGCTCGTTGGAATCGCCCAGAAGCAGAATGGATGATGGCGATGCGGCTAGAGAATTGCATTCCATCAGGGCAATCCAAAACATGTGCAAATTGGAAATATGGGTGTTGACACCTAAATCTCGACCGACCATTTAGTGTAATTTGCATAGAAAATTATGGATTAAATTTTAATCCCTAAACAAAAATATTAAAATTGCATAACATATAGTTTAGGTCCATTTAGTTTAATTGCATTCTGCATCGGATTGGCGGTGACAAATGAACTTAAAGTTCATCAAACGAGGTTCGGCTCGCTTGTAAGGCAAGGGCCGGAAATCACAAGTTAAACAGGCTCGATTGTTTTAATTTGAGCTTAATTTAGTCCATTAAGCCTAATTAAATAGAAGCCCAAATTGATTCAGCCCGCTTGGAATTAAATGAAATTAAATGGTAATTAAAAGCCTAAGCTTATTAGGACTAGCAAGCCCATCTAATTGACCTAGGTTAGTATTATAAGTATATCGGTCAGATTTTTTGGGATCTCAAAATTTCAGATCAGAATTTTTTGGTGAGCGAAAGTAAAGAGCAAGAGAGAGAGTCGGTCGCGCACGGGTGCATCTGCCGCGTCCACGCTGCCCCTCTGCCGTGCCAGAGTCGCTGCCACTGCTGTTCCGCAGCGCCCAAAGGATTCCGCAGTTTATCCCCGGCGGTGCTGCTCTTCCTCGTTGTCACCTTGAACGCCCGAAGCACCTTCACGCAGCATCAGACCAGTCGCTTGTCCAAGTTGAAGGTTGAACCCATGAGTCCAAGAGGTTGACTTTGCCACCATTTGATTACATCCTGCCAACATTACTCCCTCCTGGCGTCCAAGTTGAGGCGAAGCATCAGCCCAGCTGCTCCTGCCGATCTCCACCTTCACGCGCAGCAAAGACTTTGAAGAACTTGGCTCCTGGTCGTTTCTTCTTTACCGACGCCAATCACCAGCAACGACGCCTCCAAGATTTGTTTATACTGAGTCCAAGGGACAGACTGAGACTAGGTGATGTGAAGCCATGAAGGACCCCGACTTCAAGGCAGACAAAGCAATCGCGAAGAATTTCTTCTCGAACTTTGGTGATGCTAATGGAGAAGCTGCGTCCCAAGCCGTGAGTCTCTCGAGTCACCGCCGCGCCGCACCGCTACCCGGAGACGCCCACCGCGTCACTGTCCCCGCCGTGTCGCCACCATAAAACGCCGCCGCTCCCGACATCGCGCAGCCGTTCCCGACACACCACACGTTCCGCGATCCGAGTATGAAGCGGAATTCAAATTCGGAAATTATCCACAAAATTAGGTAAGATTCTCATCTAATATTCTTAGAATATTTGATTTCCTAAGTTTTCGGGTGCTTGAATGTTTCATGAATATTTTGGTGGATAGCTAAATATCTTAGGATAATTTATGCTATGCGCAATATTTAAAAATGCCCGAAATTAGGAATCATTCTTAATTTAGCAACGTATTTGGACACTATCCGACCTTATCCCTAAGGTATGATACGCGGCGATACGGAAAATCGTTATCTTATCCATAATCACTTGGATATGATAATAGATTTTATTCGCTTTCCAAATTCGAACAATCAACTTTCCGTTAATATCTATAATCCTATAGATATGACAATTAGTTTGATTTTTTTGCCTAATTTGAGTTTGATAAGATGAATCTTGCGGATTGCGTGATTGGTTTGAATGTGGTCGTTATCTCTGTCTAAAATGTTTTTCCTTTTTAAATAAAGAAAATTTTAAAAAATATCAGTTAGGATTTAAATTAGAATTTTGCATGCTTAGGAATCTTAAATATGTCCAAAAGAATAGGATAATTATTTGATTTAAATTGGGATTTAAGGTAACATATTTCCTATTTTAAATTGGAAATTGTTTTAATCTTAGCGGATTATTTAGTATAATTAATTATTTCGAATTTTCATAAAAAACCAAAAAGAGTCACTTTAGGATAGAATTAATCATTTTCTTTAGGATAGACTGCATTCTCAATTTGAGTAATTTTTTTAATTTCGAATTTTAATAAAAAATACCAAAAAAAGTCATTAGATTGCATGTTATTTTAGGCATTTTAATTCCGAATTTTATTAAAAAATACCAAAAATAAATCATTTGCCCGTCATTAGAAATAGGTCACGTTGTCGCGTGTCATATAGTTTGCATGTTAGGTTGCATTAATCGCATGTCAATTTTCGCACGTCATTACATATAGATTAGCTTTCATTTAAATAAGTGAAAATCCAAAAAATTGAGTGAATTGCTTGTTAATTAGAAATCATATTATGGTTGTTGACGTGATTTTCTAGCTAACAATGCAGATGCTTACATTGTTTCGAGGTAAGTAATTCTTCCAATCTTGCATTTTATTTAATGCTTTCTTGAGTGTTAAATTGGTGGTTTGAGCACCTGCATGAACACCTCACATGTTAGTAGATAAGTTAAAATGGATCCAAACTGTCTGCCAAAATATTTTTTTTGAAAAGAAAAGGTACCGAAAGGGCGTTAGATTATATCTAGTGTAATCAAGTCCTCGGGCTTAGAATCTCTGGTTCGTAAGAATAAAACATATCTCCCTATGTTTTATTTAGGTTTCTAATCGACCTACTACAAATAGATTAGTGGCGACTCCAGACATGAAAACATTTGCACGTTAAAGAACTCAAACCTAAGTTGCGAATTGGTAAGGCTTGGGAGGGCCTGAGTTAAGATTAGTCTTAATAATCCATTAGCCCGAAAAAAGAAAATTTTTTTTTAGGTCGCGGCAATGGATATTGATCTTTGAGACAGTTTTATGAGGCTAAAGTCTTTGCACAACATGGTGACATGATCCACCGAGAGAAATATGAACTGCGAAGTACAGAGACAGAGAGAGGAGAGATAGGCTGCGTTTGGGAATAGCTTTCCCAAGGGCCTTTAGGGGTCCAAAGCTCCTTCAGCCAAATATTTGGTGTTTGGTAAATTTTTTACAACTTACCTTGAGGAAATGCTAGCCTTCATAAGGCTGAAAGCCCAAGGCAGGTCCTAGGCTGCCTTGGGCTTTCAGCTTTCTCGGTAGGACCTTTTTTTTATTTTCCGGTTTTGGCCTCATTTGTACTGTTCATCGTCTTCTTCGCTGAGACCTTGGCAGCGTCGTTGTGAGGCGACGGCGACCGGCCGAAGGGGGGCCAGCGTGGTCGCGCAACCCACCGACCGTCGTCTGGGCTCGCACGACCGCCGCGAGGGGTCGCACGACCACTGCGAGGGGCTGCGCGACCCAGATCCGGCGACCCAGGCGAGGGCGCCTGAGGTCGCGCGACCTGAACGACCTGCGAGGGTCGTTGGCGACCCAGATCTGACTGGATCCGGTGCCAGGCGGCCGTTGGCTGAGGCCGAGCTCGCTCGGGCAGCCCCGGCGACCGCCGGCGAGGGCCGCCTGGGCTCGAGCGAGCCCCGGCGAGGGTCGCGAAACCCAGGCGAGGGCCCGGCGCCGAACCCAGTCAGATCTGGGTCGCCGGCGCCCTCGCCTGGGTTTCTTGACCCTCGTCGGGGCTCGCTCGAGCTCAGGCGGCCCTTGCCGGCGGTCGCCGGGGCTGCCCGAGCGAGCTCGGCCTCAGCCGACGGCCGCTCGGCGCCGGATCTAGGTCGCCGGCAGCTGCCTGCCCTTCGCCGGTTCCGGCGAAGGATTTTAATTTTTTTTTAATAAAAATTAAAAAAAAGAGCTTTGCAAGTATAATTTTTCCAAACGGTATTTTACCCAAAATTACTTTGCAAAGGACTTTTAAGTTACAACTTACCAAACACAATTTGCATTTTGAAAAACCCCTTCAACCTAAAGCCCTTTACATTTCCCCAAAGACTTTCCCCAAAAGCGTTCCCAAACGCAGCCATAGACATGATTCGATTTATTCGACCCCCTTGACCTGCAAAATCAAACAGTTTCTGTAGATGAAACCAACG